>OZ010587.1:73517249-73764749 GCA_963932145.1 Acanthosepion lycidas
ATAAAAAGACAGAAGATCACGATTGACATTGTCATTAATTTTTATGATTTATATCTTATTAATTCTAAATTTAAAGTTAATATACTGAGTGGATCTTGTTTCGAAAAAAATCTCCCTGTTTACGGATAATGTACCTGTAGGTGAAAGCTGCAGAATAGACCGACTGAAACGTTGTGAATCGCAAGAGACTGGCACGTATACGAAAACAATACCCTTTCTGGTGGCAAAAGCAGCTGGTAGCGCCAGGGGTGGCAGTACCGCCTTAGCCGCCGAAATTGTGTTACTTCTACTGCTTGGCGAGTGACGAGGGAAGGGTATCGCACGTGCTTTCACACGCTATATGTAGAGAAATGAAGGAGCTCCAATTTACAAACAACATTTGGTTTATTAATAAATATTTTTTAAGTTATTGGCTTTACAATGTTGTTATTTATACCCATTGCCAACCTTAGCAGAGACTATCCTCTTCCTTATCATCATCATCATCATCATCATCATCATCATCATCATCATCATCATCATCATCACATAATTGTGCCATAAAACAGTACACAATAAATGTATCTCTCTTCTTCCTCCTTCCCTCCTTATTCTTGCTCTTATATTTTCTCTCTGTTCTTTTTTCTCTCAATTTCTTCTTTTCTCTTTCCTTTCTTTTATCTTTCTCTCTGTCGTTAATTTCTTTTTCGCTTTTTCTTCTTTCTGTCATCTTATTCCTTTGTTCTTCATTATTATTATTCTTTCTTCTTCTTCTTTACTCTTTTTCCCTCTATTTCTTTTCATCTTTTTCTCCTTATCCCCCTCCCTCTGTATCTTTCTCTCTCACAGTTTTCCATTTCGCTACTTGGGGATGCAATGGTGTCTGTAATCAAACTAAAATGAAATTCCGGGATTGAATTTCCTTCATCTGAAACAAATTTCGTGTCAATATTCAGTAAATGAAAACAAATAAATAACGACATTTTTTTTTTTTTAATGATACTATTTACTCAATAAATATTTTCAAATTTTAGGATCTTTTCTGTAATTCAGCACACAAAATTAATTCAACCCCAAATAAAAAGAATTTATATTTACTAAAATTAACACCAAATTTTCCCAGAACGAGGCCCTTCCATTATTGCACTCCGGTCGAGTTGACCCTTGCGATAGGTCGAAATATGGGCGACTCGGGTGCGCTATTTATAAGTGTTCGCGCTCACCTTGATAAACAAGCCAAAAACAGATTTTTTTTTTTTTTTTTTTAATTGTAAAAAATTTCCGTGACAAAAATTTAATGAAAAACAAACAAACTTTGATTTAAAATTTATATAACTAACTTTACATTATTTGGGGTGAATTAACAGAAAAGATACAAATTTTATTTAAATGCACCAATAATTTTCCATTTTTTTTTTTTTTTTTTTTTCGTTTTTGTTTGTTTGTTAAATATTTCAATTCGTACTATAATTCTTCTTAGTTTTTCTTTTTTTAAAAAAAACGGACATATCTTTATAAATTTTAAATTTAAAGTTCATTTATCTTCTTAGATAAGTTCATACAAATACGTAATTCGTTTCTTCTACTTGAATAAACAAATCCAACGTCAGAGTTGCTTTTAGTTTTGATAATAGAGATTCGTCTAATCGTAAAATTTATATTCTAAGATGAATCATTGTGTAAATTGTCTAATACTAGTTATCTCCCTTGTATCACGAATAATTGTATACTGCCAATCTACAGGGTGGTCCGAAAGTCTTGTCACTACATACATTATATAATTTTCTATTTCAGATGGATGACACAAGCTCCTACTGTTTCCTACGGTTTTGACACGAACTGAAAACGTATTACAGCGTCAATGAAAGTGAATAAACTGAATCCAGTACATGTGCTTTGTATTACTGTATTACTTGTTCTACTGTTCTCATTACTTTGGGTTGACAAGAGTTTCAGACCACCCAGTACATTCTGTTACTAAATAATTTTTTTATTTAGAATATGTATATCCATAAAAATACAAGCTTAAAAGACTCAACTACTCAAATAATATATAAAATAACAATCACTGAAATCTGCCTCTTGTACATGCTTATTAATATATGTAACGAAGTTGATTTTATGTTTATGTAATATTTAGTTTTGCGTTTTCTGTTAATTTATAATTATAAATCTAAAGTAAGTTTACTGATTGTTGTGTGTACCAAATTGGTGTCAAAATTAATCAATATTATAAAAGAAAACATTCCCGGAAGTAAATACAAGGGGAAAAGAGTTTATAATGCAAGGGAGAATACTTCCATCTTAAGTACAAAGCAAAGAGTCAGTTCCCTTGCATTATGCATACATACATACGTACGTACGTACGTGTGTGTGTGTGTGTGTGTGTGTGTGTGTGTGTGTGTGTGTGTGTGTGTGTGTGTGTGTGTGTGTGTGTGTGTGTGTGTGTGTGTGTGTGCGCACGCGCGCAGATATGTAGAAAAATAGAAAAGAACACGTTAGGTAAATAATCTGGAGTGCTTTAGTATTTTTGTTTTTTTTAAAAAAACAGTGCTCCATACAGAAGTAGAGCTTAAATTATATATATATATATATATATATATATATATATATATATATATATATATATATATATTGTGCGTGTGTGTGTGTTTTCGTGTGCGCCTTCGCGTGTGTGTGGGTTGTTTCAGTGATTTTAAATTAATGATTTGCGTTTGTAAATTTCAATTCAAAACGTAAAGAAGTGAGAAGGAAAGAATAGCGGACAGAGTTTATGCATTGAAAAGAAATTGATTTTATCTTCATAAAATCTATTAAAATAATGTAATTACAAGAGAAAGTTCATATATATAATTCTTTTCTTTAATTACTCCTAATTCAGATGAAGATTTCATTTATGATTTTATATTTTATTATTAATTTAAATTATTTCGGATTTTACTTTTTTAAAAATATAAGGCAAATAATAAAATGAAATTACAGATTTTGAAACTTTACTTGCGAACCCAAACAAAGGAAAATAGATTTACATTGAGAATTGTCTTTTCAATTAGATCTAATTATTTTATCACCATTTTTTTATTCATTTATTTATTTATTTATTGGTCACAATTAACAATCACTTGATTCTGACCCCAGATCATTGTTTACCACCAGCCAAACTATATTGCCTTGGAATAATTGAGTGAAAAGAAAATGGTAAAATTATTTTTTTTTTTTTTAATGTGTGAACACAACAACGAAAAGAGAAAGGTTGTGATTTAAGTAACAATTTGAAAGAATTATTTTGAATAAAATAGTGATGCAAAAATCATCGTCTTTGAAGACGAGGCTAAACATGAAATGGAATAGAGGAAGAAAGTCAGTCACACGAACGTCCTGTGTGTAGGGGGCGGCGGGTTACAATATGGACAGTTTGATCTCTTTGACTTGAATGGCATGTGTGTTTGATGAGAGAATGTGTGTGTGTTCGTGTGCGTGTACGTGCGTGCGCCACCGAAAGGCGAACGAATAGACTCGACTCCGACTCTACTGGTAGACAGCATTCGTTATATCAAGGTTACTTGGACCAGATCTACTTCTTATTGTTGTTGATTGTGTAGGGGAGTTATAACTCTGAGTTTTAATTATAAACCCCCTAACATTTATACAAAAATACTCGAAAAATGTGTAACACTATAAAACAGTAAGACGTGGAAATAACAAAACGAGTATTATTGTTGTTATGTGGCGTTGGTGAAACAAGAGACAGTAATACAGAGTAAAATTGTTAGTTTGAAGTTAAATTTAGATCAAATGTAGATCGGAATCGAACAGAAGGATAAAATTAAGAATAAAAGAAGGTTTTTATGTGTGTAATGAGTGTACAAATAATTTAGTTGAAAAAAATACAAGAAATGTCTGGGGTTTTCTTACCTCGAATTTTTGTTGAGTGCTAAAAGATAAATGTTACTATTATGCCTGAAAAATGAAAAGGGTATGAAATTTTCATTGACGAACATGTTAACGACCTGTCCGTGTATACTGCTTGTCCGATAATGAGAAAGCCACGTGTTTGTGTATGTAGAGGAGAAAAGCTGGATCGATTCTCATTTGTTTAGAACAAGTCGATTAGTGATAATTATAATCATTTTATTATAATTATTTTTTGACACTGTAATTAATTTTTATTTATTTATTTTTATAGATATGACAATTGTTTGTTTTTGTTTTGATTGTTTTGGGTTTTTGTTGTATTTCTTGGCTTTTTCATCCGAAATACCTACGAGGACTTCCTCTTAAGTGACTGCAAGTCCCACTCCATCATCTTTGCTCATAAAACTCAATTCTTTCCTTCAAAAAAAAAAAATTGTGTGACGACCAGTCAGGTAACTGAACTTATTATTGCTACCTTGTCAGACGGGGCACTGGAGACTTTCATAAAAAAAAAAAAAAAAAACTAGTACAAGTGTAGGTGAAGATGGCATAAATGCTGAACTTATCAAGTATAACCCATTGTCTCTTTACCTGCAGATTGCTAACGTGCTCAACATTATGGCCAAAAAATATAAATTAATTTTACGTGGTTTTTTTCGGGGCTTAAAAAGAGTATATTTCTTTTTAATGGATTTCACCCCATGCAAGACAGTAAAGCCAATAAGACACAAGGGGGTTACTGGGTGTGGAAGAATTAAACATGAACATTACTAATAAGCGGGAAGAAAAAGACAAGTGATCCAGCCTTTTCATTTTCGAGAGAAAACATTGGTAACCTGGATAACCTCGCATTTATCTCATTGTACAAGTTTTTATTAATTTTAATCTGACGAAACTTCTTTCAGCATTTGTAGCAAGTTTAGTAAACAATAGTAGCAATGCATTACACAAGTTCGGGTAAGTGCCAAGTAAGCGATTCCGGAAAACGTGATCCAAATTTTATGCGTAGTGCCCAGCCTGTTCAGAAATGTCAGCCTGTATACAACTGTTTTCTCTGATCAATGGTTAAAAATGGCTTCCAGCAACTGAAGCCTGTAGGTCATAGTGAGATCATTCTTTCTTCAAACCGCGTAGACTGGCGCCACAGAATCACAAAGATCTGTAACAAATAAAAGAAAGCACACCACTTGAGGACTTTCAACAGCAGAAACAACTAAAATGGATAGCACATATAATTCGAAGAAAAATAATGACATAATCAAGATGTTGACATTTCACACTACTTCAAACAAAAGGTTTTAATAGAAAGCATTTATCCATTTCAACCGAAAGTAGCTCTGGTTGCTCAGTCATTGAATGCCAAATGTTTCCTTATAAGGAAACGATTTATATTACCATTACCATTGCCATCATAACATATTTTATGAAAATATCTAGCAATGAAACAACACAGGCAGAGTTGGATTCATGCCGCTTCCAGTGGCCATAGTACTAAATGAAAACAAACTCAGATAAAATCGAATTGAACCTGCTTTCTTTTTACTAATAAGTGTTTGCTTACCTTGCACTGTCATTTAGTACATATACAGAATTCAAAGAAAAGCGGATTCATGCCTAAAAGTGTTTTTTACTAAATCAGCCTGTATACAACCGCTTTCTCTGATCAATGGTTAAAAATGACTTCTGCAAATAATCAGCCTGATTCGAAATTCATATTGGTTTGCTTATTATTTTTCCCTGGCCTATAACTTTTACGGCTCTTCACATCTACATGATAGTCTAAACTGTATATCAACAGGCTTTTCTTTTTCCTTTACTTAAAACTCCTTTTAGTCTCGTTTTTGATATTAAACTACATCCGGCAGCAAGGCCTCTGATCCGGAGATTGAAGGTTTTGACGAGCGTGGAACCACCTCTTAATTGTTTTTGTTCCCAAGTTCACTCTGACTGTTAGGGACCCAGCTATGGACAAGTAATCAACTCCAAAAACAAAAACAAAACACGATGAAAATGGGGAAAACACTGAATTGCAAACCGAAAAAAATGAAAAACCACGCCACTATCCTTTCCAAAACAGACGTCGTAAAAAAATATTTGTTATTGATTTTAAATTATTTACATTGTTCGGATTATCATCTTTCGAACTTTGCGTGCTCCGGCCTTCTTCAGGTGGTTGGAATGTCGAACTGAACCCTTTATTTCGCTCGCTGGGGTAGACTGTTCTAGTTCCACGTGCGATGTCTAATGGATGTCAGTTATCAGTTAATTCCCCTCTCCAAGTTCTCCACCGTCTTAACCAGGTATTGAACTCACACTCTTTTGGGTCCTGTCACTGAATCTAACTAACGCCTTTATCCACTGTACCATGTGTCCATGTATGTAGAATTTCTGGGTATTATAAGCCTAATGTCTTCAGCAACCATTTTTACCAGTGCTAATATTGCAATTCTTGCTGTTATTATTGCACTTTTTTACCAGAGTTCATATTGAAATTTTCGTTGTTATTATTGCACTGGCACTCCTTATTACTGGTTCCCATGTTGTATTCATTTCTATGCTTGGTCGGCCGAAACGTTGTGATAAATATGGCAACAAAGATAAAAATGATAGACAAAACAATGTAAATAGTGTACATAATACCTCATCTCAGAAATATAGATAGATACCTGATTTTAAATTGTTTTAACTTGGGGAAATTTTCGATTTTGAAAATATGACCCATAGGTTATATTGAATAAATTTTGCTGACATCACGATTTTCTTTGTTTATCAGTTAGCAGCCGCTTGCTCCCTTCGATGTTTTCAGTCTTATACTTATGCAACTCATCTTGGCGGCCTGAGAGTTGAATGACATCACGACATTCTCGACCAATCAACACCCAGCCCTTCTGGAAATATCCTGGTTAAGTATGAAATCAGCACCAGCCAATCATTTTCTTTTAAGGTCTCGTCATAAGAATTTTGCGATACGTACTTAAGAAATTGAAAACCTTACGAGACAGAATCGAAAATTTCTATCTTCAAGGCACATTGTCGCTCCTGGCCTAAATTCCTAGTCCTGTGGGAAGAGTGAATACCCCAGATTCAAACCCGAATTATTACCGGTGATTTCAGAGACAACAAATTTTCAGCCGCATCCAACTACCAAACATTAAGGCCTAAGAACCCTTCATCCAAATACAACAGCGATATGAAAAGGCACCTTTCCAAAAGCAGTTTTGTTTCTCTTACTATTCCATTTTCCATTTTTGGAAATTTGTGAGAAATTTAACGTCTCCCCAATTTGAGTCGTGGCTTGATGAACAAAGCGAAAACAATTGAACAGTTTAAAAATATACTTTATATAAGAAATACATTATACAATGAGAAGAGTATAGAGGATTGATAAAAACATTCTTTTAGCAGTTAAAAACCCATGACATGAAAGATATCCAAATACATGTGTCTGTATGAAATTGATTGATTTGAAACACTTATCCGCTATGGTTCATATCTTCTTCCGACAGCTGCTTTTCATGCATTATTCAGGTTTGCCCGTGGCTCTAGCATTACCTTTCCTTGGAATAGACGAAAACACGTCTCTGCCATTTGTGATCACAGGGTCTTTCCCATTTTCCGCCCAATTTTGAGTCATACGCATTGTCATAATAGATAGACTCATCTTACTATCAACAGGTATTATTTACCAAAGGGAGATAACCTATATTTTTTATAACTTCTCAGGTATGTACATTTTTAATAAATGAAGAATATTTTATATACTCCGTATGAATGAAATAATGATGAAACCATGAAGAAAATAGTAAAAAAAAAAAAGAGAGAAAGACACCACGAAGAGAATAGTTAAGAAGGGGAGAAAATATTTAAGAAAGAAAAAACCACGACGAAAATAATTTAAAAAAAAAGAAACCATGAAGAAAATAGTTAGGAAAGAAAGAAAACGCGAAGAAAATACTTTAGAAAGAAAGAAAAAAAGAGAAAAAGAAAGAAACCATGAAGAAAATAGTTAAGCAAGAAAGAATGAAAGAAATCATGAAGAAAATAGTTTAGAAAGAAAAGAAGAAACCATGAAGAAATTAGGTAAGAAAGAAACTACGTAGAAAATAGATAAGAAAGAAAAAACCACGAAGAAAATAGTTAAGAAAAATTAAGGAAACCACGCGATAAAATGCTTAAGAAAGAAAGAACGAACAAAATAGTTAAGAAAAAAGAAAGAAAGTAACCACGATGAAAACAGTGAAGAAAGAAAGAAATACAGAAAACAGTTAAGGAAAAAAGAAACAACGAAGAAAATACTTCGGAAAGAAATCACGAAGAAAATAATTATGGAAACAGTCCATGAAGAAAATACTTATGAAAGGCCACCTGACGATTGCATCTAGCATGAAACAGACTATCGCCCCTAAGTGTTGACTTCTATGTTCACTTTTATATTTACACACGCTCTATCTCTGATATTGAGCACTTTGTCCCATAAATATAGCACATCTTAAGACTATATTTCTTTTATATATATATATATATATATATATATATATATATATATATATATATATATATATATATATATATATATATGGGGGGTGTATGTACAGGCATGTATGTTATAGTCGGATGCTCGACGACTGAACCGTGTAAAAGATAATAGAATAGGACAGAAGACATGCTCATCAGTAAGATGCATAAAATCCAAGGGACAGTGATTTGGGAGAAAGAAAAATACTTTAGAGAAGGAACGAATACATTGGAGAACACTTCCAAGACGAAAGAGGACCACCGGTAATACACAGAAATATCGAACGACCAAAAATATTAAAATCTAAACTGAAATCGGAACCAGCCAAATTAAATAGGACCAGACGGAATTGTATTAGAGATGCTGGCAGCCTTAGATGATTTCGCCATTGACAAGATTACATATATAACAAATAAAATATATAACACTGATGATATACCTGAAGACCTAAGTAGATTCATTTTCATAGAACTGCCCAAGAAACCAGGTACAAACGAATGTAAATGGCATCAAACAATAAGCCTAAAATGAGCCATATAACAAAACGTATCATCCGAATTCTGGTGAATAGAATGCAGAAATAGAACAAGAATAGCGCGTGTTCGTTAAAAACAGTGGAACAAATAACAATATTTATGCTCAGAATGATATCAAAAAGAGCAATAGAAATGCAGAAGAATGTATACTTGTATTCTATAGATTATGCAAAAGCATTTGATAAAATACGACACCAAGAACTGTTGGTACTGCTATGTAACCTTGACATATTTGTGAAGGATAGAAGAAGAAGAAGAAGAAGAAGAAGAAGAAGAAGAAGAAGAAGAAGAAGAAGAAGATTAAAATCAGAGAGCTATGTCTGCATGGCAGTTTTCCAGTTGCCGCAAAGAATTGGTCAATTGAATAACATTGATCAGGATGATTACATTTTGGCTATTTTCTTATCCAACATGAAACAAAAGTGTATTAAACATACTAACTCTGAATATATAGAGACTCAAAAAGACATATTTTAATTTATAAATATGGCTGTGATATTTTCATACACCAACATTCACATGGATCATGTAGTTTCACTAGTATTCTCATGTTGTTTTAATTGCTTATTTTAACTAATATTGACATTCATGTTGTGTTCGGCTTTTTTTTTAAAGACCCCGGATATTTTGCTCGTTTTGTTTGGGTTTTTTTTTGGGGGGGGGCTATTTTTTTTTTTGTTTTGATTTTTGTAATTTTTTTTATTTCCTTTTTTTTATTCCTCTTTTATGCGTGTTTCTAATTCTAAGCAAAAAAAAAAGTTTCATGGTGTTGTGGTGTCCTCCCTTTAAAGAGTCTCTGTGTCTATGTTGGACTCTTCCGCCTACTATAAGATTAGTAGGAGAGAAGGCCCTGTGGGAACAGTCGAATAGATTGAACGTTGGTCAACAGACACACACTCTCTAGAGGTGTAATACTGTTCTGTTGTACTTACTATTTAATATATAATGTATCTGCAACATTTATTTTGTTATTTCTTTAGCCATTTACTTCGTCAAAACACATAGACGGCATAAATCCAGGTTCAGTGCAGATAATTTTTTCAGACTAACAACTGGATTGCTTTTGCCTGCACAAATTTTTGTTGATCTAGCCTTGAACTACGTAAAGATAAAAAATGAATAATCCTCCTAAAGAAGGCTGAAAAACATGTCAGCCGAAATGTGATAAAAGCAACAAGATAACACCTTTCCGCTGTATTTAGTTTAAATAAAATGTTTCCTTCATTATTTTCTTTTGTAATTTATATTTTTAAAACCTTTAGCATACTGCATTCCTTTTCACCCGCTCAAAGGGTGTAAGCTTGTTTCCAATTTTAATCAACGCCATTTTTGTTGTTGTCATAACATAACATGACAACACAACTGCAAAATTCAAACATGGCAATCGGAGTCGTGGCACGATAACCTTTTCTCAGTGAACGAAGTTGACGATAGAGTTCTATAGTTTTAAAAGTGCTTCGTCCATTTTTTAACAATATATACTTTATGCCTGAAAAATACTATCTTTAATTTTCAAGGAAATTATGAAAAGTAAATTTCTTGTGAAAAATATTTATCTGTTTTGCTCTTCTCTATTTACTTACATATTCTTAAACTTCACGCCATCCTGTTTCTGATAATAAAAAAGCAGTTTAAACTTATCATTGGCTATATACTTGATGCAATAATGTTTTCAAAAGTTTCTTATGACGCAGAGTGTTTCTATTTTAATCAAATTCAGATACAAGCAAAATATCAATTCGTTAAATCTAACAATTTCCTAATAAGTTAGAATACAAATGATAATGCTTAATGGTCTTAAAGTAATTAGCGAGTGTAGAGAGAGAGCAAGACTTATGCTACATACTACTAAAGGTTATGCAAGGTTATTTATGCATTTACGATAAAACTCTAAAGAAACTGCATTCAAAGATTTCTAGGCGCTGCGCATCACGTCGGGTCCACGAAGCAAGTCGTCACAATGAAAATGATACAGTGGCCAATCACGAACGTTCCCACCGGAAAGGGATTATCATGGGGACTGCCAGAGTTGCTTAAAAGCAGGCCTCTCATAACGACCAACACAGTTGCGGGAAGAAATGCGCCGCCATCACAGTTATGACTTCTTTTCTCATCCCAGCCGCAATCTCGCTCACGCTTCATTAATCCCACCCGACTCTTCACACACACACACACACAAATATATATATATATATATATATATATATATATATATATATATATATATATATATATATAAGATGTAAAATATTACATACACTAACCTTTTCTGCTGGCGCGGTTTCTACCAAAGAAGGTTTCCTCAGACAGTGGAAAATAAAAGATTTTCACTGCCCGAGGAAACCTTCATTATTATAAACCGGGCTAGCGAAAAACGTTAGTGCTTGTAATATTTTACATCTTAACTAGCTCTACACTTTCAATTTTTTGAACTGTGTATTGAGCACTTTTTTTAAAAATATAACCTGGACAAGATAAACCTTATCTGTAAAAACAGTTTGATTGTATATATATATATATATATATATATATATATATATACAGTGTAACCCGAATATAAGAGAGTTGTCGGGACCGGAGAAGAAGTCTCTTATATCCGGGTTTCTCTTATATCGTGGTTTGGTCTATTTTGTTTAGGTAAGTATGGCTCTAATTTGGGACCAGAGAATATCTCTCTTATATCCGGGTTTATCTTATATCCGGGTCTCTTATATCCGGGTTACACGGTATATATATATATATATATATATATATATATATATATATATATATTTATAATTTTATTATAACTGCTTAGCTAGTCGTTTCCGAGTACACTTGTTTGATAAGGTAGTTGGTTAATCACTGTTGCAGACGCTCGCTCAGGGACATTCTGTGGTTTACACTGTAACTATGGCGAGCATTATATATATATATACATATATATATATATATATATATATATATATATATATATATATATATGTTTTATATGTCGACAATGTGTAAATTATTAAATCCATCACCTCATGTTTTCGAAGATGTACAGTATTTACAATACATCCATCTTATACCATAACAACGTAACCACAGTTTAAATAATATTCATTAAAAAGATATGAAAATTAATCGCTTACTTTTTGCCAGATTTTGTATTATGACACTTTGTATCCTCCACATGTTTTGACTGACCTTGCAACCACCCGGTGAACATTCATGAACGGCCTCAAATTTAAAAGCCAATGACATCCTTTGTATATAAACACATGCAACAAAATACATCCTACATTGCCTTGAAAAAGTTCTTCAGAGGACGAAACGCGTCGGCTAAGCATAGATTTTCTCTTGTTTCTTTATATATATATATATATATATATATATATATATATATATATATTATGAAATGGACAAAGTCCGAAAATTATTTTAAGACATTTTTATGTTTATACATTCTTTTTATAGATACAAATATTTAAGTAAATGCTCTGTTTTATAATAAACAGTACTAGTAACATTTACCAGCCTGAATATCTTAGAAATTTTCATAGAAAATATTCGTCCTCCGATGAATTTGTGGAGGATACAAAGTGTAATAATTCAAAATCTGTCGGAGGACGAATATTTTCCATGAAAATTTCTCGGAGTTAGTGGAGCAATCATGTCTAATGCCGGTGTTCATGTGTCTTGCAGCTTGTGTTGCAACTGAATACGGTGAGGTTAGCATAGTGTACAAACAAACGCGATGATGGCGGGTGAAGGTATGTGTTGTGGATTCCGCGTGAAAAATCGGTCTCCAATAAATGACAAACGCAAGTATTTAAGCTAAGAAATTAAATGTATTTACACAAAATACAAAAGGTAATGCTGTTAGTAAAATCCAGGAACGCCGGTTAGTATTAATCAAAGATCGCTATATACAGTCTCGAAGTAAACTTCCTTAGAGTCGGGCGTCCTTGTAACTGACTCCTAACGTCAACTCAATCACAGTGTCTATGCACTTTCCACTCTGTTTCTCCGCCCTGTTCCTCTACTTCTTCCTCTACACGTTCCTCTACTATCAGGCTCTCTGACTGACTGACTGTGGCTATTTTATGACAGCAGGACGAGTCCATTTATATCAGAAAAGGGTGGACCCCATAATAGTATGAAAGTCAGAAGGCAGCAAAAGAGCTGGATAACCTTTACAAAGATGTCTTAGTAATGGCAAGTGGAGACTACGACGACCTAACGTTTAAAACCAATATGACAAACAAAAAATTGCCATGCAATCGGACTGCATATGTGTGCATGGCGCTTAAACGCTACCGGGCGGGTTGTCTACAGGGCCTCCGTGTAGGTTATGTTTCTAGCACAGTTGTTGGGAGAGTAAATGAAAACCCTGTCCTTAGACCCAACTCATGAGCACCCAACATTGGCCATGAGAGAAGCACTGCTCACGTAAATGCAGACCTGCGATGCTAAGTGTTTGTCCTTGTGATTTGTTAATGGACATAGCAAAGCAAAGCTTCACGGGAAATTGTGAGCGACGAAAGTTGATTGGTATACTTGCGTCTGACGGCAGAAGATGCATCCTGGGAATCAGAACGACTTCCCCCTTGCCGCAGCCAGTTGCAATGGTCGCCTCAATCAGGTTCGGAGAAAGGGATTTAATAATGAGGCGAGTCCTGTTGCACTGTTAGGTGGGAGCAAATTCCTGATTAGCATAATCGGAGCACCAACTTTGAGCCGAAGAATATGAGGCGGGAGTCCGGACGGCTAAAGGGAGTTCAAAACTTCTATGGGATACTCAGCTAATTCAGATGCATCGGAAGTTCTGTCGATGGACTTATAAACATGACATTGCCCTGGAATTCAGCAGTGGTGGCAAGCTGATCAATCTGCACAAAACCCTGTGTGTCAGATGGCATTTTCCCCTCCCCAAGAGCAAGAAGGTCCCGTGCGAAGTCAGCGGATCTGGAGTCCCCATTCAAGTAGGCACGCATGTTCGTTCTCAGTTTAAGAGTTTCCACGCGGCGCCAAAGGGCAGACGACTTCAGGCAGGCACGGACAGCGTCAGCGCGTGTACCTTTAGGAATAACAGGTAGAGTCTGCCTAAAATCGCCTACGAGAAGGGTTACTCCACCCATGGGGTCGGAGAAGTCGCGGATGTCTTGGAGACTTCGATCAAGGGCGCACTTGTGTATCATCGTGCACTCATCCCAAACTATAAGTTTGCATCTCCGCAGAACTTCAGCCTGTGGCGAATTCTTTGTTATGTTGCAGAGAGGAGTTTGTGACCGGCATAGATCAAGCGGCAACCTAAAAGCCGAATGAGCTGTTCTATCTCCCGGTAGCAACGTAGCAGCAATCCCGGAAGATGCGACAGCAATAGCGATCTCCCCACGACGCCATACCTCTGCCGGGACTAATTTAGTAACAAAGGTTTTGCCAATTCCTTCGGGCGCATCTAAAAAGTATATACCTCCACTGGAGCCGTTTGCTCTGTCTGTTATGTTAGTGAAAGCAACCCTCTGATCAGGTAGAAGTTTGGGCTCGTTTTCGGTAATGTATGCGTTCAGCCCCTCGATGGAATAAGATGTTTCTCGCAATAACTCAGTTGGTACAGCGTCAAAACCGTCTCTGAACGATGGTGGTAAACCGTAAGTTGGTAAAGAGGCACCTCCCAGTTCGTAAACAACATCTTCTAGGGCCACCAGCGCTCTGTTGAATATAAAGTCAGTGAAACCGCATTCAACTCCTGGGCTGTTACGCTGAACGGGGAACAGCACTTCCTCTGACATGGATTCTCTGTACTTTATCCAGAGCGACAGAGCATCGCTTAGTTCGCATCACAAAAGCAAAATGGCGAACAGCGTTCGAAGTCGTGATGGCGTTCTGAGAAGTTCACCCTCCGCCATGGCTGCATCCCATTGGGAGTCGTCTTCAAGCAATCCCAAACGGAAGCATGCCTCTCTATAAGACTGGCACTCTATGCCGTTGACAATGCGAATATCTGTGAAACTCGTTGGCCCAGCAATTTCATGAAGTAGAAGGCGGAAGTAAAAGCACTCTTGCTGGCTGGGGGGGGGGGGGCACAGTATAAACACATTCAAGGCAAGAGTTAGACCTTACATCGGGATAACCCTCGACAAGGTCGCCAGCCTTTCGCCGAACCCACCGGTTGTTTGACCACACGTAGTAGGACGGGACTTGGGGGTATATCAATGTTTTGACAAAAGCATCTGTTGAGCATAATTTAAAGAAATCCGTTAGGGTTGTGTCTTTAGGGTTTTCCGCAACCTGCTGGGCGTTTTGTTCGGTGAAGTACATTCTCTGTCCATTTTCTAAGTGAACAACAAGCTGCACAATGGCCCTTTGGTGTATGAGGAATCCGAAAATTCGCCAAAAGGCCTCGCTACTGCTGAGGTAGCATCCAACGACGTAATCGGACACCTCGTCAACACAATTGTCGCGCCGGATACCGAAAACGGCAGCATCGCTGCCTTTATTAACGTACTTGCAGATGTACTTTATTGACTTAACCGAGTGGCAGTAATTAACGTTTATGTGGGCTCCAAAAGTCTTGGACAGCAGCGGGCAATAAGGCACCACCCAACGATTGTCCAGAGTGTGCTCCTTAACTGTCACAGTTCTGCCGCCCTCAACGGTTCTTCTACGTCTGTACAGTGGGTAACCATCCATCGCAGTCCTTGTTTCTGAGATAACCGGAAAACACGGGCAATTAGGTCAGGGCGGTATGAGTACTGCTGACCTGGAAAAAGTTCGCGTGTGATTTCAACCCATTTCGGATTGCACTTGGACGTGACGAACAAATGAGGCCTCCCGTAATGACGGACATAGGTCATTGCGTCTTGTGTCCTTTCATGCACCAGTGTAAGAGGAAGGCAAAATGCACGGTTTGCCGAGATTGCATGGATCACCATCAGAACGCAGACCATCACGAAGGTGAATGTAGAAGTCGGTTCTAAGTTTGAATTGGTTTAACTTGATGAATCCTAACCTCTCCGACTCCATTTTTGCAGCCATGTCAACAGCGAATTGAGAAATAGTTGACGGCACCTGTGCAAGTGGTTAAATTCACCCTCCCTAACCATAAACATGTAGGCGTAGTAAGCCCTACAGGAGACCGTCTTTGAGGTCGACATGGAATAGCTGCTTGCCTGGTATATTGGGATTTTGAAGTGGTACCCATCGCTTCCGTATGGAAAAAGAAGGGAGTACTGGAGACAGTCGTATGAACGGTGGGTTTCACTGATGCGGCGCAGACCACCGCCCCCCCCCCCGGTACCTTATGACAATGTCACGGCTGTTATGCTCCTCACCGTGGATGACTGCGGCGACTTCATTACATGCAGGAGCATTGAAGCGACGCTCATGCTCACCGTCAGGCCGTCTGTCTGCATCGATGACAACGCTGAAAGAGGGCGAAGAGTTGTTTTGCAACACAAACTTTAAGCTTCGGATGTAACTGTTAGTTTCGTGAAGCATGTCTTGTAGACGGAACAGAATGTCTCTACGGGGACCGACGGAAATATCGCTAGGCAGAATGCCGAGAAGCGCATCAACCTGCTCGTTCTAGTCAGCGAGAAAGTAAATTTGTAGGAACTGAGGTGACTCTCCCTGATCCGACAAAAGTGATCCCATTAAGTGGTAAACCTGGCCTTGCACTTTGAAAGTAGACATCCATCCCCCCTCACTAATAGCCTTCGCACCAAGACGTCATCTGGAAGCAACAGTTGTACTTCCGTATTGCTTCAAGAAAATGCGTTGACTCCGAAGTTGTACCCAGAAGGAGGTCCTTAAGCGGCTGGGGGGGTTCGTCTAAAGAAGGGAGTTTGATTTTGCCCCTAGAGCAACAAAGCCCAGGTTGCGTTGCAAAAAGTGCAAAATTTATCCATGGCCCCTATTTGTACGTCTCTCCTAGCGGAATAGTTGACAGTGCACTCATAATTGTATGCGGCGTTTGATAAAATGACGCAGACGGCGAAGTTACGACATTCAAAGAAGCTCGAAGTTGCTAATGTTTTCGAGCCGTTGACGTCGTACTTCAAAGTTTTCTGCAGCCCTGGCAAACGCAGTAGAGCGGGCATTTCTAACGCGACGAACAGTGGTCTGTGCAGAGCTTTCTAGGGCTCTAGCAGATGCAGTGGAGCGGGCATTTCTAACGCGATGAACAGTGGTCTGTGCAGAGCTTTCTACGGCTCTAGCAGATGCAGTGGAGCGGGCATTTCTAACGCGACGAACAGTGGTCTATGCAGGGCTTTCTAAGGTTCTGGCAGACGCGGTGGATAGGGCATTTCTAAAGCGACGATGAGCGGTTTCTTGCGGTTGTTCCGAAGCTCTAGACGCGGCTGTAGCCCTAGTATTCCTAAGACGACGTGAAGTTGTTTGTTCGGGGCTTTCTAAACCCCTGGAGCAAGCTTTGGCAGTGGCATCCCGCAAACGACGAAGAGTTCTCTGTGCTGCGGACTGTGAAGCCCTTAACCTAGCCACGCGGACAGCGTCCTGTGAATTCTGAAGTGAACGTTCTTCAACTGAAAGCCTGGCGCGCCGTGCGGACATGATTGAAGCCGCTGAAGCCAACCTTTCATTCCGCGCAGCGTCACTTTCCGTAGATAAGCGAGCAACTGAGCTCGAGGCCATCCGTGAAAGACAAAGAAGTCTGTTCAGGGGTTTCACTCGCCCGCGCTGCTCTAGCAGCGGAGGGAGCTGCCGTGATCCGTCCCAAAAGTTTTCTCTTTTAGGTGGCATCCAAACAGTAAAAACGTCAAAGAGGGTAAAGCTTAAAAAGAGATTTCGACAAATCCAAAACGAAAAAAGGTGCACTGCTAACGTAGACAAAAAGGGGAACACCTAGTAAAATGAGTTCAGATGTTACTAAAGGGGAACTCGAAGCTAAAAAAGTGGAAATTTAAAAAGGCAAACCAAGGGTAAATCCAAAAGGAAATAGGTTTTTAGTACAATTGGCTAACGTGTGTGGAGTTGGGCCGGAACTATAAAACAACTTGCGGTGTCCGAAGTAGTTGAATAAAGTAAGCCAAGTGCGTGCACGCGGACAACAATAAACGCAAAAGTGTGAAAGCAGGCCCGAGTCACGCAATAGAGGTGGTTGACCTTGAGCGCACTTACACATAAGCTGACGCGCGATAAGGCGGCCGCTATAACGTGTGAGAAATCCTACGCGATGATTGGACAGGCGCCAAGGTCAAGCTCTGTGAAAGCGACCAATGGGCTTGCAGCAGTCTCGGTATAGACACGCGGATTCGGTTGTACGCAGCTGTGTGTGTGTAAGGAAGTTACAAAAAAGATTGATCCGCGTGCAGCTACGGTTATTTTTGCCGAAAAATTCTGAAATTTGACACACATAAACACGATAGTAAGCCGCATGTGTGTCGGAAATTTCATTTGAATCAAACCAAAACTGTACATACTGTGCCAGAGAATGTGTGTTCAGAGGGCTAAATCCTGTCCCTTGGTACCCCCGTTTATGGTTCCATGGTCAAGCGGCTTTGACAGACTTGCAAACAATTTGGTACTTGTTAGATAGCCAAGCGTTAGTGCTATCAGAAACTGGACCATTTGCTTTGTTTTGGTGGCTCGGTAACAAAACATCGTTCAAAGACTGCGAAAAATCTGCATAAATGGCCCTTACCCGTCCTTTCAAATTAATTTCGTACAAAAACAATTGTGT
The DNA here is from genome assembly GCA_963932145.1 of Acanthosepion lycidas. NCBI lineage: Eukaryota > Metazoa > Mollusca > Cephalopoda > Sepiida > Sepiidae > Acanthosepion > Acanthosepion lycidas. Next base: position 73,535,866 of record OZ010587.1, read on the forward strand.
TTTTCCAATTTTTGGTGCTGTCAGAACCACCGCCGGGTAATTTTACGTAGTCCTGTGAAGTTTTCTTGAAATCGGTTGAAAAATGTAGGAAATCCGATCCTATATATGAACGAACAGACACACACACAACCTGGTTTTTATAATAAGTTAGATGAAACATGCATCAATGGAAAATATACACAATATATATATATATATATATATCTTGCATATATATATATATATACATATATATATATATATATATATATATATATATATATGAAAATATATAGAAAATAGGAAAAAACTGGTTAGGTAAATAATCCAAAGTTCTTTAGTATTTTTGTTATTATTTTTTTTTAAATAGTGCTCGATACAAAAGTAGAGCATAAATATAATTATTTATTTAAAAATATGATTCCAACACGCTACATAAGAGTTCTCATATTTCAAAACAAGAGCCGAAAACTTCAATTTTTTTTGTTTTGTTTTTTTATATACACAAAACCCTTTTAGAAAAAATAAAATAAAAAAACAAAAATAAAAAAAAGTTATAAATAAAAATAAATAAATAAATAAATCTCCCTAGACACGTAAACCAGACTAGACTAAATCATCTTCCGTTTTAAATTTAGACACCCCAACCTTACCCTGACTTGACACCTAGAAATGTAACTCTTTACCGATACAAATTATTAACACCATGCACCCCTTCCTATATGAAAAATCGCGCTGGCCGTCACCATGGAAATTTTGATTTTACTAATGAATCTGCTATTAAAACACGTAAATTTCTGAAATAAGTTATTCAAAAAAGAAATTTCGCTTGAAGATGGAACAGAGCTTACTTTAATTCAATTTAATTCAAATAATTATATTGAAGTTTTCGGCTCTTGTTTTGAAACATGAGAACTCTTATGTAGCGTGTTGGAATCATATTTTTAAATAAATAATTATATATATATATATATATATATATATATATATATATATATATATATATATATATCAGTTTATAAGGATTGAGACTGGCCTCTGGGGATCATTTTTGAAAGTCGAAATGTAAATAATCTTGCTGCTATGCAGCTGTTTGCAGATCAATATAACAGGACAGAGATTTGATTTGCTTTCTTGATCATTTGCCAATATTTTCATGATAGCTGCATAATGCGTAATCATGGGTTTGCTAATTTCTTTACAAGTTAAGCATTTATAAGCCACTAACACTTTACTTATAAAGTGCTAGTGGCCTACAAATGTTTAACTGAGGTCGTCTTTGAATTTGTAATACATTGTCGTAGAAATTCATTGAAAAATGAAAAAAGAAACATTCGTGGAAACAGAATCCGAAGCTATCTCTATTCAAATATATATATCAAATCTTATATCTGTCTTACTCTTAATTCTTTCCAAACCATTATTACTAGAAAAGATAAGTATTATTTACATTATATAGTTGGACTAATGTCCTCATCGTTGTTGTTATTATCATAATGTTTAGGCTGTTATGTCTTCTGGTCTCCTTCGGGCGCCTGTCGTTCGAACGGGATCCTTTATTTAATGTACAGAAGTAGATTTTTCTCGTCTGCTGTGCTCATGTCGGGGAATATCTCATCTGATTTTGTACTCGCAGTGTTTTTACTGAGTTTACATCTGAACTACCCAGTCCTGGGATTGAACTCACATTTGCTATGTTTTAATCTTCTAGGCTCTTCTGACTCTGACTCTCTCTCTCTCTCTCTCTCTCTCTCTCTCTCTCTCTCTCTCTCTATATATATATATATATATATATATATATATATATATATATATATATATATATATATATATATATCTCAGTCAGTTAAGTGTCATGCGTGATACACGCTTAGGCGATCATGTATCCTTCGATACATGACTGATGAGGCAGATTTTTTCCCGCAGTAGGTTGCCATTTCTTTCTGCGGTAGACCAGTTGCCATCCAAAGCGAGAGAACTGGGTCTGACCTGCTAATTACCCATAGCTGGGTGGGGGAGGATAGAAGAAGAGGATTCATACCTTTCCCAAGAGTATTAGCACGTAAGAATTCGAACTCGGCTCTCCGATTCCCCAATCCAAGTCGCTACACACACACACACACACACATACACACACACACACTGTAGAAAAATAAAGCTACATCAACCAGGGTAATAATACTGATTTTGACCTGGATACACTATATGCTAATGGATCGTGCAAATTCTAATATAATTATTGGGGTGGGGTGTTTACAGTAAAAAGCTAAACAAAATTGTCTCGGAGATTTTTGTTAGCGTTATTCCAATTTGGAGCGGGAGTGTCAAAAACACAAAAAAGCAAGCAAAATATGGCAAAAAATGTATTAATTTGACTGAATTTTGCGATGTAGCTCACCCCCAATCCACTTGATATAGGTCATTTTTGAAAAAGTGTATGAAGTTAAACTTGTGTGTCACTTACAACATTAATTTCAACAAGATTCCAATGACTTCCCTAGCAAAAAGAGACAGAAAAAGCCAACTATCCAGAACTGATCAACTAAAAATTAATGATTAAACGTGCGAATTTTTATTAACTTTAAATGATCATAAATACTTAGATTTGGGTTTAAAGTTAGACCAGTTTTAAAATTCTGAAACTGTCTAATTCCAGAATAGATATCGCACATAGCACTTGAGAAGTGTTCCAAAAATTGCGAGCCCACTGTTTATTACCTCGAGCAGACACTAAATTGTCGTCTATCGAAGAGGGGTTCTCTGGTGGTGGTTGGTGGCGGCTTGCCTTGAACGACTGTTGGCACTTAGGCTCACCCTATACCTCAGGCGAAACTTGTATATAGGATCCATTGCTAAAGATGCTGGAAAAAAATGTCAATTCCCAGTACCGCTTCAGTAAGTACCTGACTCCTGCTATGCTCTACCTTTACAAAAACCATATCAGGCCGAAAATGGAGTAATGCTGCCATATCTGTCAAATCTTCACTTTCCAGTTTTGATAGAGTCCCAAAACATTTACGGGTGATGAATTATTTTTCACCCTACAACCCCTTTCCTACATACGAAACGTTGCAGGCCTCTCAATATTCTATTCTAAATACATTCCTTAGTTCCACCAATTCTAACCTTCACAGCTAGAACCTGCCATGGCACGTACACAGGGGCGAACCACCTCATACCAATCGTATTCTATTAATGAGAAGTAAGTTCCACTCGAACAGCTTCTTCCTAACGAACCGCTACGTTGTGGAACCGACTCCCAAGAGGGTGCTTCCTCAATCACTATAATCTTAGCCTGTTCAAGTCTAGTGTTAAGCGTTATACTTCCCACATACCCTCATAAACTTCGCCTCTTACCTCTCACTCTTACCGCTTACACAACAACCTCCTTTAGTAACCATCTACCTTGAGTAGCTCTTGGGCCTTGTATTAGTAAAAAAAAAAGAAACACTTGAGAGAAATTTAGTAAATCCCATCCTAAAATTTATCACAAATACTTCAAAAACAGTTAAAACTGAATCAACAGTTACCTTTAATAGAGTCTACTATATCGAATGTTCACTATACCAGTGGCGAGGCGATTCACGCTAACTACTGTTAGATGTTTTGGCAAGGCACAACTCCTCTAGTATGGAGTACTGCTCACACTTGTATAGAGTGGCGACCGCAAGTGTATTTCCAGCCATTGAAAGCAAAACATGACACCTGGTCACTGTTGGCGTAGCAAGAAAAAACTAGCTGGAGAAGTTCTACTCTGGATACGATCCCATGGAAAAAGAACACAAGGTCAACCAAAGATGTACATTGACTGATTGAAGACTCGGGATGCAGATTGGATGAGCTTCCAAATGCAATGAACGACAGGAATGGATGGAGGCAGCGTGTCATGGAATACCAAACATGCTCGACCTGATGATGATGATGATGATGATGATGATGATGATGATGATGATGATATCGAATGTAAAAAGTAACCCTTAAAATATATTGGCCAAATACCGGAAGCTTAAAGAGAACGATATGCGAAAATTCTTCTTCTATGTACCTTGTCCCTTCAGGATGTGGGCGATCATAGCTAGCCACAATGCGTCTTTTTGCTATCTATCCTAATCCCTGTGCTGCTAACCATTTACACGTGCTCTTTAGGCAGGTTATGCGCTGCTTTCGTCTGTTCCTCTTGTCAGTGTCAAATTTTCCAGACCCTCTTTCCTCATTACGTGCACTAGAAGTTTCAACTGTCTCTTTCTGATGTTAAGTATAAGTGTCCATTTTGGTTCCATTTTCTCTAAAACATCGTCATTGTTCACATGTTTAGTCAATGGTATTCTCAACCATCTTTCTATAGAACCAAATTTCTGTTGACTCAAGTCTTTTCTTTATCTGTGATGAGATTGTCTAGTATTTATTGCTATATAGGAGGACCGATATTATATCACAGTTAAGTACACTTTTCTGTGTTTCTAACCAGATTTTCCTCTTTCTTAATACTTTGCTTAGTTTTTGGAAAGTAGCTTTCGATATCCCAATGCGCCTTCGGATGTCAGTTTCGCACTTTCCGTCCTCTGTTAAAATACTTCCTAGATATTTAAATTATTGTACTTGTTCGAGGAGCTATATTACATAAGAGTTAAGTACTCTTTTCTGTGTTTCTAGAGAGATTTTCCTGTTTCTTAATACTTATGCGAACATTATCGGAGCTTAAAATTAACCAACACACTCAATGCACTTGTATGCCACCGGAACCTTGTTGTAGCTGTGAGTCACCACTCACCCGGCTGGTGATTCAAAACACTTTCTGGATTGGCAAAATGCCTTTCTCGAGAGGCTGGTTGATTTACCAGTGTGTGATCGTTGCTGTGATTTAACAGAATCTATAAAGCACGCCTTCTTTCACTGCAAGATCGTACGCCCGCTGTGTTTAGCTTAAAGGATAAATGATTTGCATGCTTTGCGGAAACATTTTTCGACTTGGAAGCCAAGGTCGTGTGTTGCAATGCGGTCTTGCCACTAGATACGAACAGACACTCTTTCTGTGTTTAACCGTCAATAGCAACAATCGTTGTGATTTAAACCAGTGTTTCCCAACCTTTTCTTCCTTGTGGCCCATTTTTTATGTCAAAAAATATTCCAGACCTACATAAGCATAAAATAGAAATTCTATGTAACAGGAAATACATTTTATTTACATGTAGCAAAATGTAGTAGAAAATATAATTCCTGACCAATAACTAAACTTGCTCCTAGTGTCACTCTATCAACTTGTCAAGTTGAACTTCCAAATTTTGGTTCAGCTTCAGGTGTAAGTCTCCTTTTTTATGCTCTCCTTATCTGCAATAAATTAAAAAAAATTTAATTTCTCACGTTGAGAATCACTGAGTTAGTATGTATGTATCTATGTATAACTGGTCACTACTATACAAGGATACCCGTCTATTAGGGCGGCTAGTATTGCAGACGCTTGCTCAGACACATTTATGTTTTTTCAGCACCCACAGAGCCCACCTGTGGTTTATACTGCAACTTAGTTACAGTTTCTGGAAAAGAGCGTGTACACAGCTAACACGAAATCACAAGTCTACCCAATTTCACTCACAAGGCTTGGGTCAACCCGTGTTATGGTTTTCAGACACTTTCCAAAGGTGCCGCAAGAGTGATTAGGCACTGGTCCTCTTCTTTTTAGTCTCCATCTTTTTACACACACAAACACACACACAATCCTGCTGTTGTTCTAGATCAGGGTTTCCCAAAGTGGGCGATAGTGCCCCCAGTGGCGATTCTACGGAGTGGGGGGACCCCCACCCCCGAATTTTAGTTGCCACCCCCACTTTTTAAGTTTTGTAGGGGAAAAATCAGATGAGACAAATTACACTATTATGCTAGTATTGACTTTAGTATTAACCCTTTGATTTTGTTTTGAAGTTAACCTCTCTTGTGGTCCAACAGCTTGAGAGTGGAAAAGAGGGCAAGAACAGATTAGAACTTCACTAGTTATTCCGTTTAATTTAGTGAAGTAACATATACTAAAACTCATTTCTAAGTTGTGTATACGATAGTGGTGTAGTATGAAAATAAAGACGCTGCTTGAAGTCCCCACCTCTTCCGCAGAAAAATCTCGGCCCCCAAGTGTCCCTGCCCCACTTTCAGAGTTCCAGAATCCCAACAGAGCACCCTCTCGTAAAAGGGGCACTGGGAGTTTTTTTATTTCATTTGGGGGCGGTGAACATACTCAGGTGGCGGTATGCATGTATTCGTTTTTTTGTTTTTTGTTTTTTGTTTTTCAGAGTTTCAAAAATTATTCACTATTCACTAAGAAAATTCAGAAAGTGCTGTGAAAAGCTATCAAACATTTTCTTCATTGCTTTTTGTTTTTAACTTCCTATATGGCTGAATGTAGTTTCAACACAATTACAGAGCTTCTTATTAAACAAATAAACCGCTTGCAAATTTAAAAAAAAAACAAAAAAAAAAAAAAAACAGGTGATTTACGATTACTTCCAAGAAGCATGGAACCCAGAGTAAGAACCTTAGCTAGTGAGTACCAAAGTCAACCATCGCATTGAGATAAGCTATCAAATAAAAGATCTTAATCATTAGCATTTATAATAGAAATGAAAACAATATTAAAATTACTTTTGCACTAAGTGTTAACTTGCTATGAAGATATTCACCTACCGTCCCACGCGGTTGGATGCGGCACAAGGCCAAGTTTATTGTGGGTTATCCGAGCCCGTAGGCTAGGGCAAAAATTCCCCGTAGACCCCGTTAAAAAACGTGGTCGGGTAGTGAAGTAACATACTTATACTAAAACTGATTTCTAAGTTGTGTATACGATAGTGGTGTAGTATGAAAATAAAGACGCTGCTTGAAGTTCCCACCTCTTCCGCAGAAAAATCTCGGCCCCCAAGTGTCTACCACCCCAGATGAGACTCTACTCTTTGGCATAGCCTTGTCTAGGGTTCCTCTCTGCCCGGAGGCAGAGAGTTTGACAAGCACACTGTGGAAGACCACAGTGAATCTCCAATTAACTTGCTATGAAAGATGAATTCAGTATAATATTTGAAATTTAATTCGACAGAAGGGGGAGGGGTGACAAAAAGTGTGTGCCCAAAAGGAGCGCTGGTTGAGAAAAGGTTGGGAATCGCTGTTCTAGATTATGGAAGATAAAGTTCTTCCTTATGTGGGAATATCTTCGAAAGGTCAACAAACGGCTGAATTTTTTTTTTTTTTTAATTTAATTCCCCTCACACACACATCGGTTTTTTTCTACTTGGTGACTTATGCTGTCATAGTAGATTTTTGAGGGATCTATACTAAGACACTTACAGCTATAACATGTTGAAATACCGGTTCTTGACCGATCACCGAAGTTAAGCAACGTCGAACCTGATCAGTATCTAGATGGGTAACTGACAGGGAATACCAAGTGCTGTAATCTTTGCTGTGCAGGTGGTATAATGGATAACGACTTGGAATTTGAAATCAGAGAGCCGAATTCCAATTGCAGACGGGTTCGTTATATTCACTTAGGAGCGCAAACACCCTTATGAAAGGTATGAATCCACCTCTTCTCCTCCCAGCTATGGGTTAATTAGTAGAGAACTTGTAGCAGTAAATTATTAACTTCAAAATTGTTACAATCCAAAACTATTTTCTGGCTTTGAATAACCTACAAAAATTCATCATTTTCTTGCGGTGTGGTTTTTAATTGCAATAATAAAATTATTTTATTTAGTCTCTACAAACACAATTGTAAAGATGAGACAGACATTTTTCATAAAAAAGCAAAGTGGAATTTTGATATATGAGATATGGAAGTGATATTCAGAATAAATTCGATGTTACAATGTAAGTAAAAATGGAGGATGGGTATTTATCTATACGCCCACGTCGCACAGAATGTGATACAAGGCCGGAGTTTAAAGTAGGATTTTAGTCAACTGTCCACAAATTGTTCAAGCCCTTCGGCACTTCCCTCTTTTGGGAACGTCTCAGGCGCCGTGTAATCAACGACAGATTATGCCTGTGAAGATGGCCTCCTGATATTAAGCTAGGTCAGTATGGAATATGTTTGGTTCAGTATTTGACTAATAAAGGTCAGAGAAGAATAACACCTACCCCTTCCCAATTTCTTTTGTATTAATGTCACTTTTTTTTTCTGTGATTTTAAATTTTATTTTAAAGAGTTTTTTTTTTGTTTTTTTTTTTTTGTAGGACAAGCTGACTAATTTTAATGACTTTTTATGAAACGGATCCTTTGTTTTTAAGTAGGCAAAGAACTTATGGACGATAGTAGTGGCGAGGAGTATAGAAAAAGTCGTCAGAAAAAAATCTGCCACAAATCAGGCGTTGACAGATTTTGCTTCGGAAATGAGTACAAACAAAACATGCAGACCTCAAAGAATATTGTCCGCGCCTGTTACAGAGAAAGACGGATTTTAAAATCAAAAGCAAGATCATCAGGAAAAAAAAACGTCATATTACCTCCTGTATTCGTGCAAATGAGCCTTTGGATGGTTTTAAAAGTAATTCTGACTCATAGGGTGCCGATAGTCCACAAAAAAAAACAACAAAAAAAAAACAGCAACAGTAGTCCTCTTTCATGGAAGCGGGTATTCACAAGACGAATTTAGGTTCTCCTTTGACTATTAGCTATAATTTCTAAGTAGAGGAGATGGTCACTGTAGTTAAGTTGAAGGGACCATAATAATTTGTAATCATTTTTTCTTTATCTTAATTTCATGTTAGGGTTTGGGTTAACGGAGTCATAACTTACGGTTATATCTAGCAATCTCAGTTGTAAAATGATGAGATCTAGTAATATTCGTAAAGTCGAGGTACTTTTCAGAACAATAACCATAAAAATATTTAAAGAAAAGGCACAGGAAAACTACGTTATTTAGTGGCGTTACTACGTTACGAGATGCCAGGTCAGGACTAATAACAGGGAAGATTTTTCTTTAAATTTTATCAAGAAACTCTAGAAGCACCAAACCGTTGATGTGACAGCGATATTCAATGCATAGACGAATGGTAGACTTATAAATGTGTAAGATAGTGTCTGAGTTAACTCCTCCTTAGTTATCCAAATTGTTCAGTAGAAGACGCTCTTCCTACACTATAAATACTGGGCGATTTCTTGCCTCGTTCTCTTTTTCATTTCTTCATTTTTAGCGAACACATCTACAATGTAAGCTCTCGCAGAAGATTGCGACTTCCCATTTGTGGGAGACGCCATGAACATTATACACACATACACGTACGTACAAACATTCACCAAAATACAAACTCTTTACGTTCACGCACAAACACAAATGTTAATGTCTATGTCCATTGTAAATTTTGTTGTTTAATACATATATTTGTTTGTATATATATATATATCGGTCTTCTTGGTTTTCTTTACACTTCTTTATGGTGGATTCAATCTCTGAGTCCGCCATGTTCTTATACTGGACCTTCTAGCAGAAAAAAACGCACGTGTTCCTAATTTAACAACACGTAAACCCACGGTCCCCTACAATATATTCTGGCAACAAAAATTGTCTAGCACAACACAGTGAACTAATTTTGCTAGCAGCAGATTTAGCAATTGATTCAATATAATCTTTCCACTTCATGACAGCGGGAAAAGGTGCCCGAGAAGGTGCAATGAGACACTCTCTTGGAGGTTAGTTATAAAAATTATGCTACACTACAGTAACATAAAACATTTTTTGTGCAAGATGTAAAAATTTTACACAGCAACATAAAACAATTTTTTTTTTTTTTTTTTTTTTTGTTGCTGTGTAAAATTTAAATGTAAAATTCCAGTCGGGAATACTGTATACATAGAATTTTCATTTAAAATAAACTTGAAAGAAAAATGGGACAATTTACGTATAAACTCTGTTTAGCTTTGAAAACTTAACGCACGGTCGGTTTAGTTCAGTCAGAATACTGAATTAACATTTTTTGAAAGTCAACGGCAAAATGTGATCTTTGAAATTCTCCGATAACTTCGAAAAAGAATTCGTCTTACTCTTATTTCAGTCAATAATAAATTTATATTTGAAATAATGAAGGGACGAATTTACGTATAAATCCTCCATGTTAACGTTAACACTCAGTTGAACACAATAACTCCTGTCCGGAATACTGGATACACAGAATTTTTATTTAAAATAATCTCAAGAACAATAAAATACAGAATTTACGCATAAATTCTATATAGTTTTGTTGAAAAGTTAACGCGCGGTTAACACAGTTGGTTCAGACTTCTGTTCAGTCATAATACTGAATGATTGCTTAATATATTGTACTGTAATTGACATCTTTGATAATGGCTTATGTAAGCCGAAAGCTTAGAGTGGATTAAAAAATATGGATCAATATTGTGATTTTCTTTCTTCGTTTAATGATAATGTTATTAAGCTTATCAGACGTTATTAAAAGAATTTACATAAAATAAATAGACAACACTTGTCTATATTATTTAATGAAACATGTATGAATATATATATATATGTGTGTGTGTGTGTATACATATATATATATATATATATATATATACATATATATACATATATATATATATATATATATATATATATATATACATATATATATATATATATATATATATATATATGTATGTATATATATATATATATATATATATATATATATATATATATATATATATATATTCTAAATCAACGTCAGAATTTTATCTTAGAAAATCTCCGATAACTTTAAAACAGAATTTTTGAATTCGAGTTAACGGAAAGTTTTTCTAAGTTTAGTCTGATAATCCATTCCTAGTTCTATCACGCATGAGAAAACTTACCCAGCCAGACAGTACAAAAATTTTCTTTAAAAATTCACGCAGCAGAGTCTTGTAAAAACGAACACAAAGTGGGGGGCGTGTTATACGCTAGTAAACGTTTTAAGAAATTTTTCGTCATCTTAAAAGATTCTCTTATTTGAAACGCCTAGATTACAAATACACTCGGCTCGCACAATAGATAATAAAACACAAATGTAGGCAGGTGTTGATAACAATTGTGCACAAAAGGTATAGGTAACTAAAATAAAACCCTTGCCGTTTTTTTACGTCGTGTGGCAAGAAGTGATCACTGATACGCAAATGAATGCCTCACGTGCCGGGAAAGTGTTGGAGTGGGGCATTGCGATGCGCACACACATTAGTCATAGCTCGACCAGCGGCGAAGAAACATGAAGGTGTCGAAACAGCTCGTTCGTGGTTGTCTGCTTTACGACTTTAGAGTAGGCTTGTCTGAGACCTCATCAAGTCGCCGAATACGTAAAGTCATTGATCGGAGATAATGCTGTGAATAAACGCACCACCGGGCATTGGTTCCATAAGTTCAGTGGGTGGCCACAGTTCCTGGATGAGGAGGTCCCGAAGACGACCAGAGGAGGAGGACAACAGCCAAACCTGTGGTGAGCTTTCTAAACGCTTCCGTGTTTTGATGAAACAGCCAGTCTTCACCTGAACCGCATAGGGAACGCGTACTAATCGAGCAAGTGGGTACCTCACACACTGTCGAAAACCAAAAAAACAACAACGAGTGACAGTCTGTTTTTCATTGTTTTCTAGACAGTGAAACGTGTCCATATTTAATCGAGTGCTTACCAGTGACGAAAAGTGGGTCCTGTATGACACTTCCAAGCGTACCAGATATTGGCTGTCACCATGGGACCTTGTACCTCACACCGCATGACCAGCTCTACATCCATGCAAGATCATGCTCTGCATCTAGTAGACTAGTCGACAAATGGTGCCCTATGAGCTGCTAACAACGGGCCAAACCATCATTGCGGAACTGTATTTGCAGCAGTTGGAACGTATGCAACAAGCATTGAAGCAGCATTGGTTAATCGCAGGAGTGTACTGTTTCTCCATGATAACGCCAGGCATCATGTGGCGCGGATGGCCAGGGATACCATACAGCGACTTGGCTGGGAGACATTGTGCCATCCACTTTAATCCCCGGACCTTGGACCAATAGATTGCCGCCTCTTCCATTCTCCTGACAATCACATTCGTGGGAAATCCTTCACAAATGAGGCAGACTTGCGGCAAGCACTCATATTGCGTTCAAGAACCTGATTTTTACCGCCATGTCATTGTGCAGCTGGAAGTTAGCAAAAAGTTCTGGATGACGATCACTTTCAGGACTAACGGCATGTCAAATTTGCCGTATAAATTTTTCTCCACAGATTTTACTACCGTTTTCTCAGATCAAAGATTAAAAATATTAGGTTGGTGCAAAAATAATGACGTAATAATGTCGTTTTTTGACGTATTTTTAACGTCAAAAAACGACATTATTACGTCATTATTTTTTTGCACTACCCTAATAACTTCGAGCGACTCAAGTCTTCAGGTTTTAGCGAGGACCACCTTTCTTCACATAAACAGAATCATAAGCGGACCCGAAGCCTGTTCACGGAAAATGACCAGTTCGCTTCCAGGCCACCGAAACAGAATTTAAACAGACACCGGCTAAATACTCTCGGGTGGTCAGGTGTGAATCGTGGGGTGCCAAGGGGTTGTCGATCGTTTTCTCTTCTGTTTCTTTGTCAGCTGTTCCGGTCCGTCTCACACTTTCTGGAGTAAATTCGTTTTTCGACGGCGATCGCCTCGTGGTTCGCTGTGTTCCCTATTGAGGAGTTATTAAACTCTTCCGAGGTTTCGTGATAACTTGTTTCTCGCGTGATCCTAAAGCCGGCCCTCGAACGTTGAAGCTAGCCGGAAGATCTCTTCAAGACAAGCGATCACTTCAAGATATTTAATAATTTATTGGCGGGAAATATTACACGTAAATGCGTCATCTACTCTATAGGTGGCAAAATGGTGATTCCGAATATGTTGAGACCTTTGGTTTCATTTTTTGCTTTCACCAAACTATAGTAGTTTTTGGTTATTTCCTTCTCTTTAATTCTATCCTAATTGGTTGCGTTTGACAAATGGAGCAGCAGCTGCTTTAGCGCCTCGGTGCATCTCTGCAGTGATCCTGTTTTCTTTGCGACTGTGTGTCCGTTCCGTCTACTGAATGCGTGTGTGCTCTTGTCTTAGATTAAACGTAGATTTTCTTAGCACTCTATCTTGAAATCTCCCCGCGACTAATGATGCCAAATGCTTCTCCTGTTTATATAAGCGGTCCCCAACTGCGCACCCCATTCCAGTTTGACATTGATGTACGTAAAAATTTCCACCTCTACCTGTATTATCTCAACAGGTCCATTGTCTAAAAGATACATGACCCTAGTTTCCCCTCCAAAAAACAAACAAACTATTTCTCCATTGATTCTTCAACATTTCAGTACATTCGTTTTGGGGAAACTTATTGTCAATATGTTTAATCACACAATTCAATATAAATAGACTGGCAACAAAGCCACAAATTACGGTAGAGTGCAAGTAACAAATCAAACAGAATCTATCCTTATATTCTTCAACCTTAAGTGTTATGATTAGACAAACATTAATATCTGATAGAAATACATATTTTTGCTTATAGAATAACAATAATTCCAACATGTTTTCAGTTAAGTTTATGCTGGCGTGGGCCGCTTCGTTTAGTTAAGAGAACTCATTTGTCTTAGGTGGAAAATTAAAAATTATTTTGGAAGTTGTTAGGTCCTCAGATTTGAACATAGATAACTGATGTATCCAAATGTAGTCAAATTTATCAGGAGAAACATCATTCTGTATATTAACGGCTACAGCATGGTTTGAAGAGACAGATTTAATTTTGTTCTCCTCCCAAGGCAATTTTACTTGCAAATTGTTTTCATGTTCCCTAGACTTTTCATTTTTAATGACACTAGTAGATATATAATCAGCGTCAGAAATATCACAATTTCCATCAGTGTTAAAATTTCCGAATTTCAATTTCAACAGTATGAGAAAATTCACAATCATCGTTAATAACAAAGACACTAGATAATTCATCAGTGTCAGTAATTAATCCTCAATTTCAAAGAGTATACCAGACAACACTATCATTGTCAGAATTTTCCACAGTATCAAAAACTTCAGAATTATCGTTATCAAAAAAACTAGAAATTTCATCAGTTTCAGAAATTTCCGAATTATTAATTTCAAAGAGTATACCAGAAACTTATCATCGTCTGAATTTTTCATAGTATCAAAAATTACAGAATTATCGTTATCAATAAATACGCTAAAATTCACCTTCATCCCTGTCGACGGCTTAGTGGTAGAATCTCCGATTGACGCCAATTCAGCCGGGTTTCGTCTAGCCCCACTGAAGAACTGTGATATATATATAGTGAAACAGTTTGTCTGTGGATAACAATATATATATATATATATGTATATATATATATGGAAAAGGAGAAAAAGAGAGAAAATATCAAGGATTGAGTGTAAAGTGAAACAAAAACAGCGAAAAGAGGCAAATAATCACTACACTCTACATGTACGCACAGATGAGCGCATGGGTGCACGCGTGAGAACGCATGCACACACGCACACAATATGCAAAATCTTACATCAATGTAAAGTGCATATAAAAAAGAAAAATCGAGACATAAGCAGTCAATCGCTGATACTACCAGAGAAGTGTACGATGTAATCCTTGGAGGCTCCGTCTACAAAACTCTGAAGTCGGGATGCTGAAGGTAACATCAATCAGCTAAGTGACAAACCTATTACTTATATATATATATGTGTGTGTGTGTGTGTGTGTGTTTCGTAGACTGATGACTGAAATTCGATAATATAATAATAATATCAATTATTATTATTATTATTATTATTATTATTATTTGTTGTTGCTTATGTTATTCTTCCTGCTTTGTATCCTTTAGATCCGCATCCAAAATATTGTTCTTTAGTCCTATATGAGAATTGTCATTTAACTGATAGCACTTTATATGGGATGTTCCTAGTAGGGCGATCTTCTGGGCAACTTGTATGTTGATGTTACCTGGGACACTGTTAGTAAAATTCTTCATTCCGCACATCCTGTTAATCTCGATCTCCAGGTCCTTACATTTTACGATAATTTTCATGGAGGTGTTTCTCTCAGATGTTACTGCTATGTCAATAAGTGTACACTTCCTGAATTTATTGTCTTTTATGATTATATCGGATCCGTTGACTTATTTCCCCGTCAGTTCGAATTGACGTGTCCCAGAGGATAGTTACATCATTATTTTGGGTAACTGTGTCTAGTTGGTGCTCATATAATTTCTCAGTGGTTTCGATTTTGTGCTTCTTGCATATCTTCCAGTGCACATATGTTGCTGCTTTGTTATGTTGTGGGTATCTTCCTGCATTTCAGGTTAATTCCATCTTTGATTATGTGAGTGATAAGATCTGGTTACGAGGCTTTGATCCTGAGCTGCAATAATTAGGCCTTCTGTCTCAGCTTTTAACACGTTGTCCTTCAGCCACTGATGTATTTTCTGTTGATCCACATCTTTCGTTCTTTTTAGGTATTTGCCACGCAACGCCTTGTCCTCCTAGTTTTTTGTTTTTTTGTTTTTTTTTTTTTGTTGTAATTTCATTTGGCCAAGTTGTTTTGCTTTCTGTTTTACTCGTTTGGCGTCGATGGTATTAGCTTCATTTTTTGTTGGTAGGGTTTCAGGCATATTAAACTTGAAGAGTCCATCTTCTTTGTTGATGGAGCGGATTTAGTGTTTTACAATTTGTAGGAGAGGGTCATTAATTTTTGTGATATAGGCTTCCGATCCGATTGTCGAAGTTTTTAGAGTTAGTTGGATTAGACCTCGGCCTTCTAAAGCTCTTGGTACGTACAGCTTATCAACATCTGATTTCGGGTGGTAAATCCTAATTTGGGTAAGCATTTTTCTGGTCTTGGCGTCCAATCTTTTAAATTCTTTCAACTTTCATTTACCAATGTTGAAGCTGTATGTTATTACGGGTATAGGTAAGGTGTTGATATCCTTCATTTTATTGGCCCCATTAAGTTCGCTTTCTAGTATCAAACGCACTCTCCTATATTTTTTCGGATCTTTTTCTTCATAATTGAATGTTATTAATTCCTAAGTATTTGTATGTACCATCTTAGTCTCGTTCGTAATCTTGTTGATATCAAGGTATAAATCTGTAGTTTTCTGTAGATTATCGTCTTTGAGGGTGGCTTTGGCACATTTGTCGATTCTGAAGTCCATCCTAATGTCTTCGCTCAAGGTTTTGACAATGATGAGTAGGTTTTTCTGCTGGTTGTCATCCTTGGCAAACGTTTTAAGATCATCAATATAGAATAGATGATTCAGTTTGCCATTCTGTGACTTGTATCCGTTGCTACTGCTGTTCACTAGGCAGTTAAGTGGCGCTAATGCAAGTCCGAAGTATAGTTGTGACAATGAATCTCTTTGGAAGATCCCACTTTTGATGTTGATTGGTCTCGATATTAATATTTTCAGTAAGCCATTTCTTCGTAGATTTTGCAGTGTGGTTAGGATCATTATCTTGTTGCAAGATCCAATCAGGAGGAAGTTCAAGATTTTCAACCGAAATCATTAAATTTATTTCCAAAATATTTTTATATGCTGCGGCATTCATTCTGGTATCTATTATTGATATATTTCCAGTAACTTTTGCAGAAAAACAACCCCAAACCATGATGCTGCCACCAAATTTCACTGTTGGAACTGTGTTCTTTTGTTTGAAGGCATCGCCATCTTTTCTCCATACATGATTTCTAGAATTACGTCCAAATAACTCAATTTTGCTTCTGTCTGTCCATAATACTCTTTCCTAATACGATTTTTCCTTATCCTTTCCTTCACGAACGAATTACAAATTGGCACCTGTCTTTCTTTTCAATAGCAGCGGAGTTTTCCGAGGGGAACGTGACTTTATTCCTATGAATTTCATTGCTTATTGTCCGTTTAGTGACACAGATTCCTGATGAAAGGAAATCAACCTGAAACTCTTGACGGGTAACCATTAGATTTTGTTTAATTTGACACATTAATTTCCTCGAAGATATGGAAGAAATCTTCCCTGGAGCACCTGTTCTTCTTTGGTTTTCAACAGTTTTGAGTTTTTTGGGGTTTTTTTTTATACCTTACAATGAATAAACTAATGGCAGTAAATGGAATATTCAGGTTGTCTGAAATTTTCACGTAACTTTTACCTCTTTTCCAGAATTTGACAACCAGTTCTTTTTGCGAATTTATCAATTCTTTACCTCTTGCCATGATGATAACCTTCTTGCACGAATATCAATTACAGAATATTTTGTTTGTAATTTTGAGTCTAACAATAATTACTGGGGACATTCTAGAATATTCCACTTGAATAATCTAGAGCATTAAAGCAATTTAAAAGTTAAAAAATCGGAAATTTGCATTGTACGAATACTTTTTACACCCATTAAAATAGATAAATGAGATTTATTTCTATTAAATCAATTTTTTTTCTGTTTTCTATGCATATTTAGTTATTATGCATCTGTGTACAGTTAATTATATGAAAAGTATGTTTATACATTAGTTGGAAATACAATAAATTAAAAATTTGTATGTATACGAATATTTGTTTCCCCCCACACTATATATATATATATATATATATATATATATATATATATATATATATATATATATATAGTGTATGTGGGGGTGTGTGTCCAATGGTTTAAATTTGGATAAATTTGTAATTAGGTCCTTTCTGCCAACTTCAGACCATTTACTTTTAGAAATCACCGTATTTAGTTTATTTTGTAGAATATGTTCTTCATAAACACGAGCAGAGTGAATTAAGAAATTCGATCAGTTACAACAACAAACAAATCGGTAACTTAAAAATAAACTAAAAACGGTGATTTCTAAACGCAAATGATATAAAGTTGGCAGAAAGGACCCATATACATATACTAATGAAAAATAAAGTGACAACCCTCTGAAGAATAATAATGTGTGACATATGTGGATAGTACAACGGTTATCAGAGCGAAAAGTGTAATCGTCAAATTCCGATCGATTCATTAAGTTCGCGCTACTAATGCCCTTAGAAAAGGCATAAATCCACTTTCCTCAAACTATGGGTTAAATACTAGGGAATACTTGGTTTGGTGTCAACCAATCTAAGAGAAGGAAAACACTGAATTCAAATCTGAGGAAAGTTGTTTGGAGACTTCGTGGCAGACTGTGCGCCATTTCTTCTTCTTCTTCTTCTTCTTCTATGCGCCGTGTCTCTTCAAGACGTTGACAGTCAAGGTTCTCCACAATTTCCTGTTCTTTGTAGCTCTTAATAACATTTTTTTGTTTATTTATTTATTTTTTTGCCGTCTCACCCAAACTCTACTCCGGCATCCATTTGCTCAATCTTGCCAGGTAGTTTTTCCGTTGCTTTCATCTGGCCCTCTTACCTTCTCTCTGTCTTGTGAGTATCAAATTTTCCAAGTCCTCTTTCCTCATTATGTGCCCAAGAAATTTCAGTTGTCGCTTTATGCATAAGCATAAGTTTCCTTCTTGTTATTGTCTCTAGAACTTAATCGTTGCTCACATGTTCGTTCCATGGTATTCTCAGCATCCTTCTGTCGAACCACATATCTGTTGCTTCAAATCTCTTCATCTATGCGGAGATCGTCCAGTATAAACTGCCATATGTGAGGACTGATACTACAGAACAGTTCAGTATTCTTTTCTTTGATACTACAACTGATACTACAGAACAGTTCAGTGTTCTTTGTTCCTAACGATATTTTTCTGCATGCTCAACTCTTGGAAGGCATCTTTGGCTATCCCAATGCGCCTATGGATTTTCTTCGTCTGTTAATATGTTTCCCAGATATCTAACTTGTTTTGCCTGTTCGATTTCAGCATCTCCAAGCTGTAATTTGCATGTTGGGTTGTCCCTTTTGCTAACAACCATGCATTCAGTCTTAAATGTAAGGCTGGTTCTACAGAAGCCTTCACCACTATGAGCAAATCATGTGTGGGTAGTCTAGCGGTTCGAATCTAAAAAAAGAAAAAGGAACGAAACCTGAGCTGTTGGGCCCTCATTCGTCGAAAGACTTACATGGCAATATGCCGGGGAAGTTGAAATTAATATCCATTCAAGTCCTCCGGGGCCAGCTCCAGGCAGTACCTTTCCTTTGGGAAGTGGACTGGGGTCATTACCCGACACCTGAGGCACTACCAAAAGGGGAAGTACCGAGGGAGGGAGTTGAGTAATATTTGTACGGCTTTCAGGAAATCCCACATTTAAAAATTTGTGTAACATTCTGTTGCAGCGTAGGTACGTGGATAGATATCCATACGTCGTAATCACCACGAAAGTCAACCGTGTGTGTGTGTAATACTTTTCACAACATACAGCGTTATCAATGCACAAATACGAAGAAGCGACACTTTGATCTGAGGCAAAATGCAGCTACTTTGATCATAAGCATAAAGACTGATCAATACGTAAATAAATGTCATCTTTGATGGGTACTATGCAAGTTTTTTTTTTATGATTATTACAAACAATAATGTTACAATAATAGTGTAATTATCCTAGTTATTGGCGAAATAGCAGAGTAGAATGTAACCTCTAACCTTGCAGAAAGAAGGACGACTTTGAATTCAAAACCATGGACAAAGCAACCGGAAACCATTCCACTATCTTTCCCAAGAACTGTCATCGCAATGCACAATTTACAGATATTTAAAGAAAGGAAACCGTGGGGAGCCATAATCGCCCACATCCTAAAGGAAGGGACATTACATTTGAATAAAAAGGAAATTGTAATGATTGTCAAAAAACAGCGTGAGTAAAAAAAAAGTAGTTGGGTAAAAAAAAAGATTGGTAATAATCACTAAAAATATAATGCTGTGGTTTGTAATGGTAATAATTTAAAATTGCTTTTGCTGTAATCATTTTCGTGGGATAATGATTTTTTACGCGCTGTTATAAATAATAATAGTAAATAATTAACTTTGTCGTGGTAGCAGTGGTAAAAGTCAGTAAGTTTTTGGAGAGCAGGGTAGTAGTAGTAGTGGTGATCTGCTTGCTGACGGTTGCTGCATTGAGTAGTAGTGGTAGTTTCTGCGATTGATGGCGATTCTGGTGTTGGTGGTTGCAGTAGTTGTAGTAAGTTTAGTAGTGACACACTAATTTAGAGGGGAAACCTGGCAGTAAATATATTTTTCTTTTTCTTTTTTTTTCTATTGTAATGGTTGGTATTGCTGGTACAAGGAGCTAAGTCGATGTGTAGAGGAATTTAGTTGTAATTATTGTACTTTACTTCATTGACAAAAAAAAAATAAAATAAATGATAATAATAGTAATTGTGTCAGGCGAATAATAATCACTCAGCTGTACTAACTACAGTACACAGGTAATTTTCTCCGGAAATTCCATTTTCTTGATGACATGATGCCTTTCACTCGATAATTAATAATAATTGTCATTGCAAGGTTGTCGAATTAAAAAATCATAATTGTAGCTTTGTGCTGCAATGTATTGTAATAAATTTAATAAAATAACAGCGGTACTAAGAAGATTATTTCGAAACTCAACATATTTGTGTAGTAATGCATACAATGATGCATGACCTCATGCAGGTGTGATGATGACATAATTAATAAAGTGCAGAGAATAACAGATAAAAAATTGGTTGAAAAAGGAAATGTGCCGGTTATTTTCTTCTTATACCTACAAAAATATTGAAACCAACCATCAACAATGTTTTTAAATCAATGAAATTAAATACATTTTTCAATTTCACTTACTACATTTGAAGAAAATAAGCGTGAAGCAAAAAAGAAAAAAAGCGACGAAGTGACTAAAAAAAATAAATGCTTCCCCAAAGTGACCGTAATTTTCAACTTTAAATAAAAAAAATTATATTTCCAATACACTTACTTACTTACTTACCAATTACGCTACTACAAGCGCTTAAAAATCATTGTTCTTCATTATCTTATGTAAATAAATGACACAATATTTTGGATTTTATCGAACTAAAACTGTAGTGTAAACGATAAACGTTTTTACTTTATTTGTATTATTTCATTGTTACTACTACTATTTTCTCTCAAAATATGCTACATCATCCAAAACTGAAAAATTCAAGATATTGCATTTCAAAATCTTGTTTAATTTTTTTATTCTATGTGGAAATTGAATGTCATACGAACACAAAATTTATCTTTAATTTAGTTACGTAACAATGACTAAGAATTTTTTCCCAAAATTTATATTTGCATAAATAAAAATCGTTTTTTTCTTTACTGTTTAATCGTGGTTCAGGTTGTTGTGTCATGTTCTGCTAAGTAAGGATTACAAATTTGCTGTGTCATGGTGATACTCTCTCTCTCTCTCTACCAATTATCTTTTCTTATTTTAATCGGTTTTATAATCAACTGGTGATATTTCTTTTAATTGCAAATGTTAACACTGAAAATTTGCTAGCCGCAAAGATAATCATTTTTATCTTTTTTTTTTTTTTGAATAGTTTATAAGCGTACCGATACACAATAAAGTCAGCATAAAATAAAAATTGAATATAAAAAGAGTTTGTCTTTTCTTCACCTGTGCGTTCTCTTTTCTGCAGCAATTGGTACAGATGCACTAAGAAAATAAGGATTTTGCCAAGACGTTCAACAGGATAAAGATCTAAATTTTGACAAAAAAAGAAGCTTTTTTAAACTTAAAGCTCAAACCATCTTTTCAGAAAAAAAATAAAATAATTTTTTTTCGGAAAAATAATGGAGACCAGAAGAAAGTACATTTAGCTAAAAATTATTTGAACACTCATTTTATTCGTTTAAATACAAAATATAACAATAAAAGAAGCAAACATTTATTTAAAAATCCAATTAAAAATTAAAAATCAAAAACCTGAAACAAAAAAGACGCCCACCCACTATTCTAGAATCTGTCATCAGTTTCATGACGGAAGTGACCTCTTTGCTATAATAAAGGTCACTTCCTGTCACCGGTGCAGAAAGAATGGCGTCGTCGTCTACCGATACGGTGTTCCCTGTTGAAGGTCTTTTACCGAAGAAAGAAACAGGAGCGACGTCGTTTCTCACCAAGTATCCAGACTATGATGGAAGAGGAACCGTGATTGCTATTTTAGATACAGGTGTCGACCCGGGCGCTCCAGGTTTGCAGGTAAGCAACCATTTTTTTTTGTGTCGGGGAGTTCCATGTGCTGCTACAATGACGACGACGGTTGTAGTAATGATGATTCTGCAATTGAATGACCCCCCCCCCTAAAAAAAAAATAAACGAGAAGAAACAATGCTTTTGCTTGTGTTCCATAGCATTATGCGGATATTGTACATTAGTAGTATTAATAGAGTGAAAAATTTTTTTGGGGGGGGTATTTTAGACCCATCTTCAGCGAAATCGGGGCCTTGTGTGTAATGCTGAATGCATCGTAAACAGAACACCCATTTTATGGCCACTTTTGAGCCCACCTTCAGATTTTCCAAACTGAAGATTTGATGTGGTAAAGAAAGAAGCTTGAAGTCGGTTCACGCTTAATATGGCATAGGCGTACATCTACAATATGGAACAACTTTAAAAAAATAAAGGGATCAATTTACGATAGTAGCGAAACCTTTCTCCAACTTTATGATCGCAATCAAAAATTATCAGTTTTAAAATTTTTTAAAACGTGTTTTTTTTTTTTTTTTCAGTTTATTTATTTTTTTCAGTTTTTTTTTTTTTTTTTTTTTTTTTTTTTTGAAGTTTGAAATTTGCATGATGGGTGGGTTTTCTATTTCTTTGATATTGTTTGTTTATGTTTATTTTTTTATTTACTTTTTTTTTTTTCAAATATTTTTTTCTGCCACGAATTATTGCTTTTTTTTTTTTTTCCTTCACGTTTTAATAGTGTGTGGTCACAGTTGTTAAACATTGACAGGATCGCATAAATTTCATTGACTATAGAGATGTTTTGAAAGTACACATATGTTTGATTTTTACAACCGTAACATCCTCCTCTCCACCTCGAATTATATCAGCTGTCGTTTGTTTAAAACCCGAAAAAAAGGAAAGATTTATAGTTGGAAGAGGCCAGGGATCTTTCTTTCTAAAAATTTACCTTTACCAAATGAATGACTCACTAAAAATGCATTCAGTTTTTAGTACTGTTTATTTTATCACTCTTCATTGTAGTATTTTTCTATAATTTTTTTCTCTCCGATTCTGTGTTGATTTTTTTTTTTTTTTCCCCCACCTGCAATCCACATTTAATGATTAATTTCTCCATTTTTCACGCTCTCTCTCTCTTAATTCATTCGCATCTTTTCATTTATTGATTATTTATACTGAAAGTATTTTTCCCTAATTGGGACGACTGAAAACTGACTAGTCACTACGATATCACAAACGAACTCCTTTGGGAAGTAACCCTTTATTTTCTTAAATGACAATGTGCTGCATTGATCAAAACAACTTTTTGAACATAATAAAAATTCTAGTCAATTTTACTCATCATTGGCTACAGTTTTCTTACGATATCCAGCGTTTACAAAACGAAGTTAAGAAGAAAAAAAAAAGTACAAGTTGGTCAAAGCTACTACCGGACATCCATGATCCGAAAAATAAAAATAGGTCAGTCAGATTTTCTCCAATTAGTAACAACTTGTGAGGTATGCTAGGATTTTTCTTTGGGTGAATTTGTTTTCTTACTAGTTTTATGTGAAATCTATAGCTGTGTGTACTGATAACGTAATTACAAGTTGCAATAATGTTTTCTTTTTGTTTATGCATACTACTATATCACAAAATGTGTACAAACTCTTTCTTTTATTTTAACTTCACCTATAAAAAAAAAAAAATCAGATGTTTAAAAGTCATATTTGACACATAATCTCTTCAAAATTTTATATTGACTCTTTTGTAAATCTCTTATGCAACAATTGATATAACTTACTGGATAAAATAATAAGACTACTTGACCAAGTTTTATACCTAGCCCAGATGTATTCTTTTTTTTTTTTTTTCACTCCAGATACAAAAAAAGATGAATAAATCACTTTGATTATTTGGTAGTTTTGCACCTCTAAATTAATCTCCACAGTGTTCACTGCAGTCAGTTGAGGTACACCCACACATGATTACACTCAACAGTGTATCTCCTGTTTCATATTGTTTTACAAAAATACAATATAAATTTCCTCATTCCATTTCTTTATTTTTTGTTAAACTACTCCTGTTCAATGTTCACTCCTAGTATATTCTGTTATCTGAGGAGGTGCTGAAAAATTCTCAGTCTATTTGGTCAGAATTTGTGAACAGTCAGATTGAAAATATTTTCATCACTCTCTCATACCATCTGCATGAACAGGGGGTGGCTTAACATCAAACTTTTTTTTTTCCTTCTCTTGTTGGTTGGGCTGAGAACTTTTTGATATGTTCTTGTAATAAGCCAAAGTTTTGAGAAGAAATATGAAATGTGATTACTTTGCTTCCAAAAAACAAATTGCATACAAAAACTATGCATTGTTGGAAGCAATAAGTAAATTGTATCTTAAGAATATTATGAAGATGAAAAATTAATTGTTTTCAGGGTAATTTTTTAAATATTTAATTTATTTGAAGATTCTTAAAATAGATATTTCCACACATGCTCATGCAAAAGAAAATACTGTGTATCCTCGATGGGGATAATGATAGCATGTATCAATATAGTGTGTGATTGTCATCTAAATTACACAAAAATGAAATTATCATGGCCATCTCATTTTAAGAGATATATTTACCAAAATTACACAAAAATATCTTGAAATACTAAAGAGTAAATTTATTCAATAAAATCACCATTGGATTCAACCATATCCTCCAGACAACTTCAGAATTTCCTGTAACTCTTCTGAACGGTCTCCTTGTTTAAGTTGGTGAATGCTGCCATAATCCTTGCATTCAGTTCATCGTTCATGCTACAAGAAGTTCTGTTGGTCTCTCATTCAACTGCACCCCACACATAATAATAATAAAGAGGGTTGCAGTCTGAGGAGTTGGGTGGCCAGATGTAAGGGATGATGTCACAGAAATTGTCTGGCAGATAGGACTGTGGTCTCCTGATTGTGAAGAATGGTGCAGGGTCCTGTTGCCAGACATGGGGTCTTCCAGCAGCTATCCTCTTGACCCAGGGCAGCATTACCTCCTCAATGCTTTTGATGTAGGCTTCCATCTGAGGCCCTGTGGGAAAATGAATGGAGGCATAACATCACCATCACTAATGATCACCCCAAATGCCATTATGTTGACTGGATATATCATCTAACTCTTTCTGAGTCCTCTGCACCATCCTAAGATTGACAACCAAACACTCTGAAATGTTTATATTGGAACTTCCAGCACAAATGTCAATCAGTACAGCATACTGTTTCCAAATTTCTGGCAAAGTGAATTGTGTCATACAACATCAAGCCTTGTCAGTACCTAAATGGGTGAGTGCTTAGGAATACCAGGTGTTTTAAGCTTGGATGTGCAGGTGGTGTAATGGAATATGGCTCAGTATTGTTAATCGGAGAGCCAAGTTCCAATTCCAGTTGGGTTCATTATGTTCACTTATTCTCAAATACCCTTTAAAAATGTATGAATCCCCCTTTCAGATATGTGTTAATTAGTAAGACTTGTCACTAAAACCATTATTATCTCCCAAAATAAAAATTGCATACAAAATATTTAGATTTCGGCATTAAATAGCCAATAGAGATGTTGAAATGCCGCTAAACAAAAACAAACAACCAATCTACTTCGCACTTCTCTCTTGAACTATATCATTGCTGTAATCTGCAAAATCAGCACTGGAAGCAAAATACATTAATTAGAACAGTCTTACAAAAGATTTTTTAATATTAACATTTGAAATTGATTAATATTATTATTTTCTAATCAGTCTGATGTCAAATCTACTTTCCATCTCGAGCAGTTTCTACTTTTAACTGCTTCTGTATTGGTTTCCATTCCATACAATGATGCACTAATTATCCCCAATTAGTAACTGTACTTTATTTTTTTTATACATATCCTATGATTAGCTTTTGAGTTTTATTCCTTCTGTTTAATGTATAACTATCTTCATCACTTGTTATCCTGTGATGTCGTCCCCTGGTCGCAGCGCCAACCGTGTCGTTCTATCCCAGTCTACCACGGCACCAACTGTGACGTCCTACTTTGATTCCCAGTCTGCCTACCCACGTTGTGAATTGATCTAGGCAGAGGAAATCAACCAGTCGTCGGGGCCGTACTGCAAACCGAGTTCAACGGGGGTGATACCACACAAATATGCATAAAAGGCAATAAAATGAAAACTCAAAAGTTCAAAGTATCAAAGAAAAAGGTAACAAACTTTGTCTAGTTGTTCGATACATAGGACTGCATCTATCTCCCGACCCGTTCTATGGATTGTGACACGTCGTTTTCCGCTAGGCAAGTTTTAACACTTCAAGTTGTCTGCTCTCTAAGAAATTGGTGTTTCGGTGGGTCTTTGGACGAAAGTCAAAAGAAAAACTTATTTTGGTGATCTGGATCTAAGTCGCTCTTCAAAATAATTGTTCTTGGTTTGAAGATGGTCCGGAACGTGCGTGAATCCTGGTCAGCTATCTGCGAGGCTTGCCTCAACCAGAGACAGACTCTGGGAACTGCTGGGACTCAACTCATTTCTGCTCGTTGTGGCTTTGTTTATATGGGCGCGAACCAAAACCGGGGTGAGTTTGTCGGCGCCGGGGGGTTCCTCGATAATTCTAAATACATATCCTCCTCTCTGGTTAGGAATTTCCACCTTTTTCCATTTTTGGGAACCTTTCCTCACTCCCACCTTCTCATCATACTTCAGAGGGGCGTGAACTGCCCTTCCCACATCTTCGTGGCAACCTCTCTTACTCATCCTCCAGATGGGCGGCAACAGCCTCCCTCGTGCATCACGTGATCACCACTCGACCAATGATGTCTTAGTCGGGCGTGGACGAATCTGCAGCTTTGTTTCAGGAAGAAAAAAAATATCTTGCTTAAAAAAAAAAATTATCTCTTCTCTTTCCGCGAACGGGACAATATGACAATGGCGGTCATAACTCTTGTTCTACACGTGGTTTACGTCAGGTATTTTATCACTAATTATCAGAATGTGTGGTCTTCTTAACACGGTCTCAAAAAGAAACATCTCCAAAGTTCCAGTCAGTCTGTCGCCTCGAAGAAAGAAAAAAAAACACATTCATTTTCCTTTGGTACAAATTCCTGATAACAAAATTTTATTATCGCAGGCCAAGGTTGTTCCGTCGGATGCTCGTGGGTGGTTTTTAATTTTTCATATCTGTCCAAGTCCTTTTAGTTGTCTGTTTTTCGTCACTTAACGAAATAACATTTTCATTTGAATTTTTTTTTTCTTTGGCCAGCCGGTCTGTAGTTGATAATAAGATGTCTTCCCGTACCAATAGTTTGTTTTCATATCCTTAGATAACACAGCCGATGCCAAAACATATCTGATTCTTTCTTTCTTTCCCTTTCTTTTTACTCAGAATTTCCCTGTCATTGTAATGACACTCTTTTGCCATTTGTTACTTATCAAAATATCCTTTTATCCATTGTCTCTTAGCTGTGTGTGTGTTCTTGCTTATCACTCACGATTCGGTTCTTAGCCTCTCCTTTTCTGCTTTTCTTTCTTTTCCCTTTCTGCCTCGTTAAATGGTGCCACAATCCTTATGAAATTTATTCTGAAACCTATTTACAATATTGTAATTTTCTTTTTGATAATAGTAATTAGTTGAATACTTTCCTAATACTTTGCATACAGGATGAAGCACTTAAAGTTGATGTTATCTATGCAGGTAATAAGAAAAATTTAGATTGCTCTTCAATTTATCTCCTTTTGGATTAACCTAACAATTTCTGTAATATGAGAGAAAAGAACTAGCTGAACATAATAGGTTCATTTTTGTTAATTCTTAAGGAAAATTAAATGTTTTTTATTTTAAACTGTACTCCTTTGGATACCTTTTATCCAGAAAGCTTAGGATATCCTTTTTTTTTTTTTTTTTTTCTTTTTTTTTTTTTTTTTTTACCATATCCCTTCAGGATGTAGGCAATCATGGCTCTCCACAGATTCCTCTTTCTTTATTATGTATGGATTAACTTTACTTGGGAAAGATAGTGGAATAGTTTTCTGTTGCCTTCTCTATGGATTTGAATTCAGAACTCTCTTTCTATACTAGCTGCTACTGAAAAGTAAGGAACTCGCTCTACTTTGCTATTTAATCCATAGTTAGGGCAAGAAAAAATGGATTTCTACATTTCCTAGACTTGCCAATGACTCGTTCTGTGCTGATAAGTATTACACTACTCACCCAAATTAAGGATAAGTTTATAAAAATCTAGGATTTCTTTAAGAAAAAAATTTTGAAATACACACACACATATATATATATATATATATATATATATATATATATATATATATATATATATATTTATATAAAGAAATATAGTCTTAAGGTTTGCTATATTTATGGAATAAAGTGCTCAATATCAGAGATAGAGCGTGTGCTGAAGATTGCATATAGCATGAAACAGACTTGCCTCTAAGTGTTGACTTCTATGTTCACTTTTATATATATATATATATATATATATATATATACACTATGACTGTCTTTATAGCACATATACATAAAAATAGTTGTTTAATTACTCTGGGGATACATTTTGATGCACATTCCTCTTAAAACACTTAAAAGAAAAAATATATATGCATTTCACTCAATAATATAAAGAGAAAATAGATATCCCATTAAGATCGATCTGCTCTGGCATCTCGTCTACAGGCACTTTCTCACAAACGCGTCGTCGCCTCTCTCTGTCTGTTTTACAAATACTTTCATGGCAATTGCTCCAAGGAGCTGCATTCACTGGTTCCCAGACTTCATGAGTTCAAGCGCCCTATGAGGCTGGCATCCCGCTCTCACCCCTTCACTGTTGAAACTCGTAAATGTAGCCGTCTCTTCTACTCCAATAGCTTCATGTCTCAAATCTCTCACCTGTGGAACTCCCTTCCCTATTCCAGTTTCCCTGAGAGCTATAATCTCCAGCTGTTCAAATGTAATGTCAATCGACATCTCCAGTTGCCTTGATCTATCCACTACCCTTCTCCTCATCCTTTCTTCTATCACTCCTATCTGATCTTGCTCCAAATTTTCTGTAACCTCTTGCTTCCTAGTGGCTTCCCACCTTGCTTGGGGTGAAACGCTTAAAAAAAAAAAAAAATCCAGGGATGGTCAACTAAAAACCAAGTTGTCTGAGTGAAGCAGTATGAATTTTGATGACAGATTTTGTACAGATTACAGAAAAGTCTAGAAAGTAATTATACATTGATAGAATCTATAATCAAAAAATATCTTGTCAACAAAGTTATGAAGAGAGGAAAATTTAGTTTTCCAGCTGAAAAGAATTGTTTTTCATGATAATTTTAAATTTGTTTACCATTTTTTTTTTTTTAAGATTAACACATGTACAGATTCAAAACAAATATAAAGTAAAATTTATACCCATAACATAAAGAAAGAACAAACACTTGCTCAGGCACTGTTGTGTTTGTTCAACATCCACAGAGCCCACCTGTGTTTTATGCTGCAACTAAGCTGAGCAGATCTTGGTTACAGCATGTTATCTAGCATTATAAACAATCTGACCAAGGCCAGTGCATTCAAACCCTCAGTCATGATGACTTGCAACTTTGTGTTAGCACAGCTATCGATGACCCCCAAGGATACCATTTACCCAATTTCATTCACAAGGCTTGGGTCAATCCATGCGGATGGTTTTCAGGTCCTTTCCAAAGGTGCCACATGCTGGGGTCGCCCCCCCTTCCCCACCACTTCTTTCCTTACCTCTCCCTCCTTCTTTAAGATTTGATCGGCCATGGTGTGTGTATGTCACCTCAATGCGTATCCTTATACTGTTTTAGACATCCGACAACAGTCATTTTCCCCCTTCCACTCACACCTAATTTTAAATAAAACTCTCTCTGTTAAACCCCTCTCTTATAAACTAACATTCGTCCCACACTCTCATACTTACACTCTCTCTAAATTCTATTTTTATTTCCGGAGTAGGTTTTTTTCTGTTTTCTTTTTGAATTTGTAGGTCTGATGAATTGGATCGTATTTACGATTCCAATGGAATAAATTATGACCATGGAATATTAGTGTTTAAGCCTTTTTATTATATATATATATATATATATATATATATATATATAAATTTAGCATTATACAAAAAAATGTACAAGTAAACATTTTAAAATGGGTCATGTGTCTTGCTAATCTGACTTTTGCATTTTTGAATAAGTGAGTCAAGGGTATTAACAGGTGCTACATTTTACTCGAATATGATCTGTGAAAAGTAAAGTTTTAATTTCTTATCTCAGCAATTTTATATAAGTGATAAAATCTTAATTGTTTTTATTTCCAGAATTAAAATTTTTTTTTTTTTTTTTTTTTAATTTATTTCTTGCTCTGTCTGAGAACATTTCAGAAACTTCTCATACAGTAGCATATTCACCTGTTGACATTTCACCTATTTAGGTGATTGACTTGAGTCTTTTTCATACATTGATTTTGAATATGCTGCTTAAAAGTTGATGTCAGTGACCAGCAAAATGCAGGAGGTTAAATAAGCAATAATATTTAATGGAGTACTTACTTTTAAATTCATGGATTTTAACTTTATATGAAGCAAAGTGTTGTAGTCTTTTTGAGCCATCACAATTCAGAGTAATTAGTTCTAGTTTAAAGTTGTTAAATGATTCATTATGAAGCTTCTCTGGTGCAAAAGTCTTCTTATTTTGCATCGTAATGTTCTTTTGGTCAGCCAAGAGTTAATCATTTAATGAACAGTAGTTTTCATTCTCCCAGGTTAGAAAAGATCGTTCATCCTATGAGAAGTTTTCAGAAATGTTAGGTCAATGAATAACCTGAGAACCAATTGATAATGATGCAAAAATATTATCTAAATTTGTATTGGTCTTAAATTATAATTAGTTAGGCTGGGAGAGAAGAAAGTAAAAGTACAATATTTAAACAAAATCTTTCTCTGCTCAAGCTTCTTTGAGGAATTCTCATGTTGCAAGAGTAGATAATTTTAAGAAAAATAAATATTTTACAATTCATAATGTTAGGGAAGCTCATTAATTTTGTTAAGTCATTTTGTAACTACACCTGTTTGTTGAAAACTACCCCTCCCACACACACACTTTCTTCATCCAAAATGTTTTGGTCTTTGTCTTCTATTTTATATTGTCACAGAAATTAAAGACTTGTGCTGTCTTCTTTTTTGAATATCTGATCTATGTTGATTTTTAAAATTCAGACCTGTATGTCTGAAACTATAATATATGACATAAGATCTTTTAGCACAGATTTCTTACAAACATTTTTGTGGAATATCATCTTATTTAAATGATGAGCTACTGTCAAGCCAACTTAGTAAAAGTGAACCTTGAGCAGAATTTTTTTTTTTTTTTTTTTTTTTTTTGCTACATGGTTTAGATGCTTTGAAATGGTTAGTAATCAAATGGAGACTTTTATGTGATATTGTAATTTACATTTCAGATACTAGTGAAAACATTAAAAAAAGAGAAAATTGCAAGAAAGATAGGGAAAGTAGTGACAGCAAAACAAAGAAAATAAAAAGATTTCCTAAACACTTTATATTTATATATAAAGTTTATACTTTTACTTTTGTTCAGTTCTTTTGCAACTTGTTATGCTTAGAAATTCCTTTAGAGGCCATTCTTTGATTATTTATCCACTAGAGAATAAAATATATATCTCAATTTACAACAATCTATAAATGTTTTTATTAACCTTGACTGTTTCTTGGGTCATGGATCATAAAAGAACAAAACTTATTTTGAGATTTTCTTACCTGCTGACCTTTGTTAATGAAAATACAGTTTATTTTCTTAGATTTTTATTTTTTTTTATTTTGACAAAGTAGAATAAAAAAAAGAGCAAATACACTTTCATGATATATATCAACGAAAGAGCTCCATTTTATTTACATTCTAAAATCTAGTTTTTGTGTATTGTTGTTTTATAAATTTGAGTTAAAATGATAATACTGTTAAAGAAAAATAACTTAGTAAATTGATAATGTTAAGTTTTCTTAACTGCACAGATTATTTTTAAATTTAACAATTTTCATTTTCTCTATGGCATTGTTATTTAGTAAGTATAGCTTAGTTTTGGTACAAGTATGGGCACTCAGTGTGGATTGAACTCACTATTTAGTAGGAATAATTAACCAGCCTAAGTCAATAGCCATTACACCACACCAAATTACCTTCCTCCAGTAGCATTGTTGACAAAAATACATTTTTTTAAGATGTAAGAATTGATAAAAAAAATTCATTACAATAGTCCAAAAAACAAAAACTTTGATATTTCTTATCTTATAGATTTTAATCTTTTTCCTTCTGTTTATCTTCTTAGTGAATAAACTCTGAATATGTATTTATTTGTTGTTTTCTCTATTTGACAATTTCATTTCTTTTCTGCATAAGCATGTATCCTGAGTCAATTCTACTTAACACTATTATATACAGGTTACAGCAGAAATACCTCCCAAGTAATGGTAAGACATTAGCTAGCTAATGTCTTACCATTATGTGAGAGCTATACAGAGTGCAACAGAAATAATAATAAAAAAGCAGACTAAAATAATAACCAAGTCTCCCTGTTGGTGTACTCCCAATTTAAAAAAAAAGTTTTATTCCTGCTATGTATTACCCAAGTCTCCTGACTGGCACATTTTTTTTTTTCTTCTTATTGAAAGCAAAAATGATGTTATTCATAATCTGACTTTATTTATCTTGCATTTAAGCATTGGTACATGTGCACTGAGCATGTGCATGATTAGGGAGGGGAGATCAAAAAATTTCAAAATGGACAACTATAGGTCCTTAATAAGTTGCAGTGGACATTATTCCTTCTAATACCCTTGTAATGTCTTGTATATTGGTAAATACTGTAATTCTTAAATATTTAGCAATGATTTTTAAGGTCTTGGGATTACGTTAAACTAAGAGCAAATATTCACACTACAAAAAGAATTGAACAAACAGGTCTCTCCAGTCTGAATTTTTTTTTTTGAATAACCTTTCTCTATTCTGTTTTTATACTTAATTAACTGCTATCAGAAATTGAATATAACAAAATAGAATTTGCCAACAAAACTCAATAACAATCTAGGAAGCCACTTTTATGCAATCAGACAACATAAAATAATCTTCTTCTATACTGTATATAGAGGTTAATGACTCATATCAAAAGCTTCATCAATAAAAAAAACAAGATGACAAAACAATTAACCTTGATGTTATTGATATCCCTATCTCCTCATCTTTGTTGTTTCTATCATAACATTTCAGGCATTGTTCCCTCTAGCGTTCTTCAGGTATCTGTCAATCCAGGTAACTATTCAGAGAATTTCAAACAAAACCCTTTATTTAATCTACAGGATGATTAAAAAGTAACTCCTCATTTTAAAATACTTATAATTATTAACTATAATTTTTACAAGAAATTGGTTTGAGAGGAAAGTGTTTAGCATGAGATTTTATTTAAAATTTGATATGGACACCAGATTTCGCTACCAGCTTCTCAGGCCACCCAGGAATTGTGTCAACTGATTTCACCAGGAACTCTCATGATATGGAAGAAATAATTTCTTGTATTCACCTTTCAAAGTCTTGGTTTGGTATAGTAGGCTTGCCTATTTAACCAACTCCAAAGAAAAATGTCACAGGGTTTTAATTCAGGACTCCTGGCTGGCCAATCATACATAAAATAAGGAGTTACTTTTCAATCACCCTGTATAGGAATAGATTGTTCTTGTTCTGTTATCTACATCTAGGGATATCCTGTCCTTTTTTTTTTTTTTTAGCTCTACTCAGTTATTGACAGTCTGGTTTCCATTGAGTTCTAGTTTGTACTATTCAATCCAGGGTTTGAAATCACAAGTATTATGCCACCAAATTTATAAAGCAATATTTTAATCCGTGACACAGTAGCCTAGATAATGATAACTTTTCCTCCCAGAAATTCAGATAGATGCCTTTGACATTTGTTCTAAAATTATCATATTGATAAATAGTTTTACCAAATATGTTCTGCATCCTTAAACAACTAGCATATAGTACCTTTTGAAGCTAACAAGATTATTTATGTATGGGTCCATCACTTTTGATGATCAGAGTATCTGTGTACTCTACCTAACTTGGTATTTATAAGTTAATTTTAATGTTCTGTTTAAGCAGAATATTGGTGTAGCACATTTGTCACTTGTCTGCGTACTTCAATGTTAGATGTTGAAATATGAGTAGAATTCACTTGTTAATTTTATGTTTGCTTTCAATATGACCAAAGTTGCATATGTATGAAAAAAAAAAAAAATCAATCATTACATTGTTACTTATATAGCTAGATAATAGTAACCAGTTCACAAAGTTTCTCTGATTAATATTTCAGTATGTGAAGCTAGTGTTATAGTTTAAAAAGATTGTTAATACACTTAGTATTTATTTGCTTTTGTCTGCGTCATAAGATTTGTTTGAAGTACTTACGATAACAAATTTTTTTTCTCCCATTATAGCTAATCTATCTTTACTACATAAGCATTTGTGAAGCTTATCTCCTTAAAGTTCTGAATATTAATGCCACATACTGCATTTAGAAAAAGAATTAAAATTTTACTTTGATTTTAATCAAAATAACAGAAAAGAAAATTCTACTGTTTTACTAAGACAGCAAACATAATTGAATGAGTCTCTTATTTTTTATACTTGACAGTTTTAATGTCCTTATTTGCTAAGTTACAAATAAATCAAACAATTATTTTTTTTAAATTGGTATAGTAATAAAAATAGACAATAGATAATTTTTAAAATATAAACTTTGTTCTAATAGGTTAATAATATTCTAATTAGTGCTGATTTTATCACCACATTTTGGCCAGTGCATTTTTGAAATGTATAATTTAGCTAATAAAAAGGTCTTCCTATTGTCAATGTCTTTGGAATATGAATATTGAAGTAAGTTGCTTCCATGAGTTTCATATTGTGCATGCATGAGACCCATAACCCATTAGGGTTGTAGGATCACCACAAATGCTGCAGCAGTGGTGTTTGCTGGGTAAGATAGCCCAACACTCTCCAGACTGGTTTAGAATTCAGTTTTCTTCTCCTTTAGACCAGTTGCCACCCAAGGCTATAGAACCCAATCTGTCCTGCTATTTACCCATAGCATATATGTTTATCAAATGGCTAAATATTGTAGTTTTTTTTTTTTTCTTTTATTTCTATTATTATTATTATTATTCTGAAAGAGAAACAGATTAGTGTGTTAAATACCATACATATGAACACTAATTCTTATGTCCCAATCCTTATAAATATGTTGGGCACTATTGTAAGTGGGTGTAATATGCTAAGTAGTCCACCACTAGCAATGGTTTAACTACTTCACACTACTGATAAGTATTGTAGTTTGTTGATGTTATAAAGATTACCATTTCATTTCCAACCTCCGTTTTAGTTATTCCTCATTCAGTAACCCTTTCTAGGTTACAACATAGTGCTTACTAGAACTTCTGATATTCAGATACAGAATAAATTACAAGATGAATTTTATACCCAAGGAAAGCTAATGAAAGTGAGAATCAAAATATTGTGTTAAAAACTAACAAAGTTTAACAATTTGTAAATTTCTTCTTTTTTTTAAAAATATATTGATGTTCACTCTGTATAAGGCCCAATAACAAATAACCACCTGAGGTAGATGATTACAGAGTAACAGGCAGTGTTTATGTGAATATGTGGAGAAGACTTAAACAGGTTAAGATTATCGTGATGAAGAAAGCATCCTCTTGAGAGTCAGTTCCACAAAGCGGTGGTTCATGGAAAGCTGCTGCTTAAGTGGGACATGCATCTCACCAATGGAATGGATGAAAGGGGTTTGCTGTAATGTGTATAGCTTAGTGGGTTTTAGCCATGAAGGTTAGAATGGGGGAACTAAGTAATGTAGTTCATCTGAACACTATCTATCCATGGAAATAACAATAGAGCAGGGAGAGGCTTGCAGTGTTAAGTCTTTGAAAAAGGAGTTGTAGGGTGGAAAATAACCCACAAGGACTCAGAGACTATCAAGACTTGAAAGTGAAGACCGGGCAGCTCCAGCCCATATATGGTAACAGTATGATCTAGCTCTTGTAGAGGATAGCAGGAGGTGTCAGCTACTGGAGTGGTATAGAGAACCAGCATCTTTAGTGATGGGTCATATGTATGAGTTCCACTTGAGGTCTGAGCTGATAAAGGCTCAATAATGATTTGTCTCAGAATATTGAAAAATAGTTGACTTTTCATATTTTCTTTTTTGCATTTTGTTGAAAAATCTTTTAAAGGAGTATTTCTTAAAATTGACAGATGAAAAGTTTATTTTTCTGTGCACTTTAACTTTTGATGTCATATAATGATTGTTTGCTGCAATTCCAATATATATATATATATATATATATATATATATATGAACAAATGTTCAGCAAATGGCTTCTTCCCTCCCACTTATAAGGATATTCATTGTATGATTTTATGAGTCATAACTATAATTCTACAATATTAATATAAAGTTGTCAATTGTGTGGGCAGTTAAATATCAATGTTATTTCAGAAAATTTTTTAAATACTGTATCACAATAAAAATATCTGAAATAATTTTCCCAGCGTATCTTAAGTTCTACAACAGATATATTTTGTAAATAATCTTTAACAAACAATAGCTTCAGTTTAAGCAAAGAGGTCATTAGTAAGTCACTTCTTTGCTCGATCCCCCCACACCACAGTACTGAGAGATTTGAAGAAAAAAGAAGAGGTCACTGGATTTTAGCACAATGTTTTCTCAATAATGATAATGTTTATTACTATGTATTGTAAATATACATTATATTAAATTAAACCTGGTACTAAAACTAGTTGTACCTTGTAGCAGCAACTGCTACTTGAAGATCATTTATCATTCAGTTTTCTTTCTTAATTTTATAATTTTCTAAATATTGTGTTATATGTTTTTACATAGGCACTTTTCCCCAGTGATCTATATGTAACATTTCCTTTTTAAAATCTTTTTTTACCTTCTAAGTTTGCATTCACCTAGCTATTTTCTATTTTGTTTTTTTATAATTCAGATGTTATTGATAACTTTTTTTAAGTCTCGATGTGATATATAAAACACCAGTAATAGTTTTAAGATTGTCAATGTCTTTGAAAAGTACATGTGTATTAGCCAAGTATATATATATATATATATATATATATATATATATATACAGGATGTTGCAGCAAAATCCGACACTTGACAAAAAGAAAACGAAACAAAAGTTGTATATGCAGAGATCTGACAGTTTATTTAGCAACACTTAGTTACATACTAGGTTATTTTTCAATGTAACTACTGCCAGTGGCAACAACATAGTGGCAAACGCCTCCACGATGGCGGCCTTCAGAGAATTGACCATGTTGTGAGCATGCTTGTTGGTCTTGATCTCAATCATGCCCCAGAAGGAATAGTCAAGGGGGTTGCAGTCAGGTGAGGAGGGCAGCCACAAGTCTGGCAACCAATGGTGAGGAATATTGTTGAGCAGCCACGCCTGGGTCGTCTCGTCCTTGTGTGCAGGAGCGGAGTCCTCCTGTAAGACGTAGGGATGTCTAGCAGCGATCATGTCCATCCAGGGCTTCACCACGCTCCTCAGCACCTCCTGGTAGATCTCAGTGACTCTCAGGCCCTTTTGAAAGAAAAATGGAGGCATAACATTCCTCTCGCTAGAGATGATGCCAAGGACGGTGACAGAGGAGGGAAACTTTCTATGGAAAAGGGTAGAGAGGAAAACGTTAGTTAGTTGTCAAACTGTTGGGTGTCTGCATATAGAACTTTTGTTTTTATTGCCCATTTTGTTTTCTTTTTGTCAAGTGTCGGATTTTGCTGCAACACCCTGTACATACATAAACTCACAGAAATCTGCACAGATTATGAAAAAAAACTTCTAACAAATACTTTGCACTATTGGGAAACTGTTTTTATATATATTCATTCATTTATGTTTTCTCTGAACCAGAACATGTTGGTTTTTGTTTTTTTTTTTTTTTTGTTTTTTTTTTCAATTTGACAAAAAAAGGATTTCAAAATGCAAATAAACTGACAAAAGCTTTATCTTTTGATAGGGCATTACAATAAGCAGAACTTTTTGTGATTTAGTATATGTAGTAGAGCTATCTTTTACTTTAACTGTTATTATTAAAAATAAGCACTATCCATGGCAGTAAAATATAATTTTAAAATGTATTATTTATTTATGATTGGATATTACAGGAGGTTGGGGAAGAGTTCTTAGGCTTAATCCACCTTTCAAAATCAGTATTTGAATGGGTAAACATCAGAATATTGATTTTTAAAAAAAAACTAGTTTCAGTCAAAAAATTTTAATAACACCTTGAAGGATAATATCCTATACATTATATCACAGGTTTGAACACAGTTAATTAATCTCTCTCTGAGATATATAATGTGTGTTTTTAAACGACAAATTTCCCACTTCAAGCAGATATGAGCATTTAAGAGAAATTGTGGAAAATTTGTTGTTTAAAAACAGTAATTTGACTTAAATTTAATGGTGGGAATCTGAACACATATACCTGGGCTAGGAACAAAAATTCCCCGATGATTGTGCTGGCCTCAGTGCAAGCACTGATCCTTCTATCTAGGGCAATATGAGGGCACGGCCTCAGGCAGCTTTTCTCAGGGCTGGATAATTTTCCTCAGTTAAGACTCTGTCCTTTGACAGAACCACCCCTGATAGCACTCTGCCCAAAGACAGAGATGCAACTGAAAGGTGATAAATAGGGTGTTACAAACTAGGTATTTACTCTGTCTCCCCATTAAAATGAGTTGTGACACGAGGTCAGTTTTTAAGGTGGGGACCTGAGTGTGTACACCCAGGCTAGGAACAAAAATTGCCACAGCCCCACAACCACTGGCTGCACTGGCCTCTGTGTGAGCACCGATCCCTCTCTCTGGTGTAATGGGTGGGCGCGACCTCAGGCAGCTGTTCCCCAGGGCTGAGCACCTCGCAGTATAATTTTTCTCAGTTGTGACTCTGTTCTTTGACAGAGCCACCTTTTTGCACACTCTATCCAAAGACCGAGACGCAACCGAGAGATGATAAATAATGTGTTACAAAGCACTCAAGAGAACTGAGATTCACTGAGTCGGGTTGTGACACAAGGTCAGCTGGTCTAAGCTGTGATACTACCAGCACAGAAATAGATCCCTGTGCCCAGTAATTATTGAGTGGAGAATTACTTGATCTCCAAGTGAGCCAGGTTGTGACACAAGGTCAGTTTTTAATGTGGGGTCCCAAGTGTCTTCACTTGTGTCTCTGGTCTTAGCTTGTCAAAGCTAGTCATAGCTGTGATACTACCAGTGCAGGAATGGATTCCTGTGACCGGTAAGTATCAGAATGTGTAAACCACTCATGAGAGAGGTTGATTTACTTGATCCCCCTCTGAGTCAGTTTTTTTAACATGCAGACCCAAGTGTCTTCACTTGGGTCACTTGTCCAAGCTGGTCAGAGCCAGTCTAAGCTAGTGATACCACTAGCACAGATACGGATCCCTGCCACAGGCTAGTATCAGAATATGCATACCACTCGAGAGAACGGTTTGTATTTACTTGACTCCCCACTGAGTCAGGTTGCGATACAAGGTTAGTTTTTAATGTGAGGACCCGAGTGTTTTCACTGCTGGTCTTAGCTGGTCATAGCTGTGATACTACTAATGCAGGAATGGATCCCTGTGACAGGTAAGTATCTGAATGTGTATACCCCTCAGGAGAGGGGTTTGTATTTACTTGACTCCCCACTGAATCAGGTTGTGACGCAAGGTCAGTTTTTAACATGGTTCACTCTGGCCATTGGTCTTAGCTGGTCCAAGCTAGTCATAGCTGTGATACTACCAGCGCAGGGACAGATTCCTGTGACTGTTAAGTATCTGAATATGTATATCCCTCAATGGAGGGGTTTACATAGTCAAAGCTTAATATCTGTATTATATATTATCTACTTTTAGGCAATATCACTCTTCAAAATTTAACTAATTTGCATATTGATTTTAAAAAAAGTTTCTTTCATCAATTAACTGTTCTTCATTATTGTTCTTTTATTTGAGGATTGTTTTGATTTTCATATCAAAAATAGTTCTGTCTAGGAATATCCTCTTGTATAGTGCAGAAAATTGTTTGAAATTTGCATTTTACTTAGCCTTCAACGAGTTGGCATCTATTTGAAATACTTTCCTTAACTATAACAAGCCAATTTATGAATGAAATGTTCATTTAAAATTTTTGTTTCAAAGATTTCCAGTAGTGAATAGATCTTGCTTTGCAAAGCGATAGCATACACACACACACACATATATATATATATATATATATATATATATATATATATATATATATTATCTTATATTTTGGCAGTAATTGTTCTTCTAAGCATTTTTCATTAAAAAGAATAGGTATTTTAGGACTATTAAATTGATTGTTTTTGTTTTGTTTTTAGTATGCAAATAAATTGGGTCCAAGATTTTGGCTCACATGAGTCATCATATTTGTAAAAAAAGATGAAAATGGTGCACCTCTACATATGTAAATGATCAGCAGCTGGCAGCTGATGTACCTCTAACAGCCCAATAGGGTTGGAAAAAATTGACTTGTAACTTTCAATACCTCATATCATACTAGTAACTTTTTATCACCAAGCTGATCCTGAATTCTCACCAGTCATAGTGAATGGTTGCATTCTGTCTTGAGTTCACCGAAGACCTCAAGTTGAACTCGTATACATGATCTATTTCTACCATACTCTTTCATTACAAAAGTCAGATCAGTATTTCTGCCATATGTTTCCAGCCTTGACAGAATTCAAAAGCTTTTTGTAAGTGATGAATTATTTTCCACACTGCAAGCTCTTTCCTACAAATGCAACATTGCAATCTCATTGCTACTCTTTTTCCATAGAAAATTTTCTGATGAGCTATATTACTTAGTTCCACTAGTTCAGACTATTACAGCTAAGAACTGCCATGCCATGTACACAAGAGCAAACTATCCTCATTCCCTTTGTATATCATTGATAAGAAGAAAGTTCCATTTGAGCAGCTTTTTCCCAAGAGCGACTATTTTGCGGAACAGTCTCCTGAGAAGATGCCTCCCCAACTACTACAATCTTAACTTTTCAAGTTCAACATCAACTGTTATCTGTCCTACACATTCTCATAATCTGCAATCCTTACATCCTCTGCTTCTGTCCATAAAACAATCACATTTACTAGCCCTCTACCTTAAGTGGCTTTTGGTCCTTGTATTTGGTCAACAATAGCATAAAAGAATTTTAGCTATTTTATACACAAACAACAATAGTATGTGAAAACCTTTAGATATCTATTTAGGCTTTTGTCTATTTCTCATTTTCTCTCAGCTTTTTAGGAATTGTAATTGAAGATCAATGTAATCTGATCTTTTCTACAAATCTAATTTAGTCTATTGAGTAGATTTATCTGCTTTGTTTACCACTTCATTCTCCACTCTCTCAAGCTATCCATATTCTATTATCTTCCATATTTGACAGTTTTTTAGATGGTAAAAAAAAAACAAATTTAAGTTGAATAATTTCTACTATTCTTTTTCTTTTTTTTTATACCATCTCC
Source organism: Acanthosepion lycidas (assembly GCA_963932145.1). Classification (NCBI taxonomy): domain Eukaryota; kingdom Metazoa; phylum Mollusca; class Cephalopoda; order Sepiida; family Sepiidae; genus Acanthosepion; species Acanthosepion lycidas. The sequence continues at coordinate 73,577,604 of OZ010587.1, forward strand.
CTTCAAAGCACAGGTGATCATGACTCTCCACAACTTCCTTTTATTTATCTGTGAATTGACATGGATTCTTTGAAAATATAATGGTTTCTCATTGCCACTGCCACAGTTTAGGGTTCAGTTGTCATTCTCCTTGACTGGTTTCCATCTAAGGCCAGGGAGCCCAGTCTATTCTACTATTTAACCAATACCTGGAAGGAGACAAGATGGGTTCATGCTTTTCTCAAGTGAAAAAGTGAATGCAACAGACTAGGCCAGAATTTGAACTCTACTCACCAAATCCCCCTTTCCATTACACTACCTGTATATTAAAAAAAATTAAAAAATCAGTTTATTCAAAATATAGTATTTTGAATAGGCTGATTTATTTTTTATAGTTTTAATAAATTTCTTAATTTATGAGTAAATTTAAAGCATAACATTCATTTAGGCTTATAGAAATAAATCAATTTCACTTTAAGTTTATTAATCAAATCTGTCTCAATTGAAAATTTTGCTGGATTCTCAATCTCTTCTATCTACATCTTTTGATAAAATCCTAAACTATCAGTCTACTTGTTTTTTACTTTTTATTCATTTCATCTATCTACTGACAAAAGTATTTTTTCTATTGAGTTAGGTTTGATATCTGTTGTCACTTGTGTTTTTATTTATGATACTTATTTACCTTTTATGATATACTTAGATTCCACACTTGGTTTATATGCCTTTATACAAACCTGACTTCAATTCAAAAGACTTCTTGCTAAAAACCTGTAAGCAGTTAAAAAAAAACAAAAAAACACTTTATTACATTTAATAATAGAGCAATGTTTTAAGACTTTTAAAATCTTAAACTTGCAGAAATACTTCTAACATTTTTTTAGATAAAAGCTCTTCCCATAGATTTGCATATTTTTTATTTTTTGAAAGAAGGAATTTTGGAACAAACAAAACAATAGTAAAAGAAGAGAGAAATGCATTTTGCATATAAATCCTTGAGGTACAATATTTAACTATTTACGCCGAGTCTCAGAAGGTCTATCTCCCCAGACAATGAGTGAGGGGGCTAGGGTCATTACCTAGTACCTGAGTTCCTTTCCAATAGGATAAGTGCCAAGGTAGAGGGGACTATTTTTGAATTCTGGTCCCATGTACATGGAGAATTTCTGCTTTGAAGTTGCTCTTAGGTTACATTAGGCACTTTCATGAAAATCGATAGCATGACAAGAATGGCCTAAAAATTAATGAAAAAATTTTTCTTTGTGTTAAATGTATATTTCATTATTGAGAAGAAACACTAAAGTATTTTTTGAATATTTTTTGAAATTTTTTACTCATTCTTGGCATGACCGAAATTTTAGTTAAAAATCTTGTTTACGAATTAACAAACAAAAACTCGATATAAGCCCTTTTTTTTTTATTTTGAAAAATAAGTTAAATTATTCATTTAAAAATTAAAAATTAATTATACGTATTTCAAAATTTATTCGAAGAAATTTAGAAAATTTGAAGTTTATATAAAATATTTTGAAAGAAACTTTTACTTACTTTCTTTGTAGAAAAATGTTTTTTAAGATAAAAGAGAGCCGATCTCAACATCGCCGTCAATTGACAAGTGCTGAGTGATGACGTCTATAAATTATTAACAGCCGACGGAAGGACAGAATGGATATATTATTTTTTTAAGCGGACCTGCTTAAGTAGTACCTTGTAATAATTAAAGTAAAAAACATTCACCATTCCAATTTTTTTTTTTTTTTTTTTTGTAAGTACTGTACCATAAGTTTGTTGATACTATCTGGAGAAATTATAAATACTATAAAAAAAAAATAAAGATACAAGTGCTACACTGCTGACGTTTTTTTATTGCATGCTCGATATTTGCAGTCTTCCGTAGATTTCATTGGTAAAAATTATTGGCACAAATTAATTTTTTTAATATCCATGCTCTCGTTAGTTTGTAATAAGCTTTGGAAATTATAATCTGTAAATATATATCTACTTAATAACAACATTTGTTAAGTTCTAGAAACTTTTCTCTAATTTTAGAAGAATTAGCAACATAATGTAAAAATAAAAAAAAAATATTTCAGAAATAACAATTGTTTTAAAAATTCATTTTTCATCAAAATATCTTTTTGCTTTCAGACAATATTGTCCATGTTCATTGAAATAAATAAAAGCTATTAAAAGCTTTTGAAATTAAATAATATTTTTGTTTTATTGAGTTTTGTATGTTACACTTCAGAGACGATTTTCAGGTAGGGGGTGGTCCAACTAAAAAAAAAAAAAAAACATGATTTGGTTTCCTCAAAGCATTGTGCTTTTAACTAATATAATCATTAATCTCCTCAAAATTGAAATTATAGAGTTTTCCTACAATTAGTTAGAGGGGGGTAATATATGTGAAAAAAAATATTTCTGCCATGACTTTACTAAAAATTAAAAAATATTTATAAGTTCCAATATATGTTTCTGAAAGTTTCACTAAAATCCGACAATTATTTTTATTTTTGCAAGATTTTCCAAATTAATGTGTATCATACAGGAAAAAAAAAACGCGCTAAAATTTTACATGTTATTTTATTGGTTCAGTTGATACAAAGAGAAACAAGGTTTTTTTAATCAAAATTTACAATGCTCTAAAAGGAAGGAAAAATTTTTTAAAAAATACTTTGATCTTTCCTCTCAATAATAACATAAGCATTTAGACGCTAAAATTTTGTTTTTCGTCAATTTTGGCATCTTTTTCATCAGGCTATGCTCTGTTTTTAGTGATCTCATGAAGGTGCCTAGTGTGTGCTGCAACAATCCACCAAGTGTACCTCATTAATTTTCCTAACTATTCAAACTTATATTTCAAACTTTCAATGTGTCCAGTGTATGTATGAGGTTCGCTTCATTTCCACCACCAAACTGCCAATCTAGTGGTTTTATATTCAAAGTTCCATTCTGTCATTATGGCCTCATATCTTCTAAGGGATAATAATTTAATAGAGTAAAGAATTAGTATGCCATGTTAAATACATTTCTTATTGTGCTGTCATACAGTAAAATTTGAAAATCACTAATCTAATAAGTACAACCCATAAAAACAGAATCTGAAATACTGGCTTTTCCTTTGTTTGAACATCATGGGAAATAGTTGGCTTACTTACCAAGCAAACCCACTATAAAATTTTCAATATGTAGAAATGTGACATATTTTTAGGATGGTGAAGCTAATTTTAACAGATGTGAAGTGTAATCAATACAAACTAAAAGAAAAACCCACCCCAACCAAACACAGAGTCTAAGAAAAGCTGAATAACTTATTAAAATTAGCATACATTATGTTATCTGTAAGATTTGACTGATAAACAAACAAGCAATACTTATTGGAATGTCCACTCAAATATAATGTTTAGGAATCACCAAATTAGAATAAAAAATCCTAGTCATTCAGTTTCTTTCTCTCAGATTAATCTTCTTTAACAAGTGTCAAAAACTTGATAAATACCAGAGATGTGCAGTTGGAAGTAGGCCAGTGTTTTGTTTTTTTTTTTTTTGTTTTATCAACTATATCTCCATCTGCTCTCCTCTATAAATGTACCTAATATTTTTTGTCTAGTCATTTTTATTTATTTTTAAAGATGTGCCTTTGTATTAAGTTTTGGCTTCTATCCTTTGTCAATTATTTTTCCTGTTTTGTTAATGTTTCATTCTTCTGAACTTAAAATCTATATTGACAAGATTCTTGTACAATTTGCATAGCTAACAAATGTATTGACTAACAAAAATGTTTTTGAATGGAGTAATTTGGTGATAGTACTCTAATTTAATTCAAAAAGTAAAAAATCTACATTCTAGATTCATTACATTTAAAGGGAAATACTTCAAGCCTTATTTTTGTCAATTTCAGCTCAAAAAAAAAAACACTACTTCAAAATATTAGAATATTTTACGAGATCAATGCTCAATTTACGGTTGGGTTTCCTTTTGTATGAATGACTGCATTAATGCTGTGTGGTATAGAAGCAATAATCCTGTGGCACTCCTGTGGTATAGAAGGTTAGATTACTTTGACAATGGCTTTCACGTCATCTGTATTATTGGGTTTCTTTTGAATCCTCTTCTTCTTGACAATACTCTATAGATTCTCTATGGAGGTCAAGCAAGTTTGCTGGTCAATAAAGCCCAATAATACCATGGTAAACAAACCAGTTAGTAATAGTTTTGATACTGTGGTCAGGTACCAAGTCCTGCTGGGGAAAATGAAATTGGCATCTCCATAAATCTTAACATAGGAAAACATGAAGTGTTCTGAAATCTCCTGGTAGACAGCTGCATTGACTTTGCTCATCCCCTAGACCAGTGGTTCCCAAACGGTGCAGTGTGCCTCATAAGTGCAGCAGAATGATTGAAAGACTCGGTTTCAAAAAATTCATATGCCAAAAATGAATAGGATTTCAAAATTTAAAATATTATGGATTACTTGTAATTGCATGCATGAGTCCCAGTATAAATAATTATTGACTGATTTTAGCATTGTGATATTTTTGCATTATGTCAAGTATTAAGAATATAGTAACTAGGATCACAAATTGGAGGAGAGTTATCAATGATAATGTTCTGACTTCAAATACACAGTTATCTCCCCTTAGCCCTATCTCTTTTTTATTTTTAAATGTACTTTTTATCGCATAAAATTTAGTAAGGCGTAAGCAAATTTTAATTTTGAAGATGCAGCCCAAAGGGAAAAAAAAGAAACAATACCCTAGACACTGGGACACTGTTTTCCAAATGAAAAGCAAAATTTACTTTCATCCAAATAGAAGGACTTTGAGCCACTAAAATATGATCCAGTTCTTTTTCTCCTTATCCCAGATAAGACATTTCTGACATTGTTTCTAGTTCCAAAGTAACTTAATGCTAGTAATGCAACACTTGTAGCCCATTTCTTGGACACATCAGTGTGAATGGTGGTACTTGACACACCCCATTGACTCCAGCCTCTGTCTGCTCCATGTGAAGCATGCCAAGTTCTTAATTCCTTCAATTCCCTGCCCCTGTCCAGTAGTTTGGTACACTTATCATTTTTCCAAATTTTTCCTGGTACTATTATCCAAACCAACATGTTTATAAAACTTATAAACAATATTCCCTGCAGAACATTTATTTGAACCAGCATGCTTATAAGTTGAAAATTTCTCACTAGTATGACTATTCCAGCCAGCACTTGGGTTTGGTACCAAAAAAGAAGGTACAAAATGTGTAAACTGGAACAAGAAATTGATCTGTTTGTTTTTCTCACCTAAGTATAATAATAAATGTATAAATAATAAATGTTTTGTTAGTTCATTCAACCAGCAGATATAATGTCAACTATTTATTTGAAGCTAGCAAACAAGGTAGTTTAGATAAAATCTTATTCTTTAAGAAGTATGTTGATTGCACAAGATCAAAGCCAAATGAGGATAGAGTTGTCAGATAGGTTACAGTGTTCATGAAAATGCTATAAGAATATTCAAATTTTAACTATTAAACAACTTTAAGTAAGAATAAAATGATTTTTCCATGTATCTACTACTCGTTTTTTACTTGTCATTTAGAATGTTTTTAAAACTGACTCCGCCATAAGGCTTAACCATTTCCCTCTTTTTCTCTGTCAAGGTCCTAGCTAAGAAAACCTGAACAGTTGAAGTCTCACTCTCAGATAGAATAGTAATATTGTTACTCCTATTACGATTTTGCAAGTATTAAGATATAGGAAAATTTTCATTGCAAATAAGGAAGTGTTGAATATTTTTGTAATATTTAATCTCCAATATGACCGCTGAATGCTGAACCATCTCACAGACTGAGACAAGATAAAGTGATATCAATATGGTTCTACTAATGAATAAGGTGGACAGAACATGTAAGCAGCAAGGAAGTTTTAAGAAAAATAGGAAGAACAAAAACTTATACTTACAATCAGAAACAGAAAGGTGAAATTTCTGGGACATGTAATCAGGACAAATGGCCTAGAGAATTTAACATTCACAAGACATTGAAGACATGAGAAGCAGGGTTAAACAGTGGGTAACTTAAGTTTATGTGAATGAATAGCAGAATAGTGTTGAAGTGGGATGGTAATGGGTAAAAAATTACTTGGAGCAAGAACAAAAAAGGAAGTTGTGAAGAGCAATTATTATCAATGTCCTGGCACATGATAGAAAATATTTTTGAATATCTGAGACTTGCCACTTTTTATTGACTTTCAATAATCTTCAGCTAGCTTTTCTATCAATCATTCACTTTTGAATTGATTCTTTAAAAAAAATGTATATTGTTAAATATTCCTTAATCTTTTATAGCAGATTGTTCTTAGTTAATTTAATTCATTTAAAGATGGCTAGGTGCAAATTGAGATATTTCCAGTTAAAGAATCTTTACGGTGTCACCCCATATTAAGCGGTTTCCATTTACTGTAAGCTGTCTTTGCTATTTGACTGCTCACCAACCCACCAGTAAAAATGACTGAAGTTTAATACTGAATTACTGCCCTAAATGTTATTAAATGCTTTTTGCCTATTGTCTCATAGTACACATATTGTAAGGAAAGTACAAAGATGACTGAAAGGATTTTGATAAAACCTCATTTTAAAAATTGAAACAACTATTTTTAGATTTGTGTCTTGAACTATTTAGCTTTTTAACATTTGTCTGTTTGTATGAAAGCTCTTTTTATAATAGTGACAAAAGCTTTTTAAATGTTATTGAAGACATTTTTTTGTCCTCGTACCACCAAAAAGGAAATCAGAAGAAACCTTCAGCTAGTAAAGGTTGGAGAATTAACAGAAGCATAGTTACTGCAACTACAGTACCTCCTTGATTATCCAGACACCTTGGGATAGGGTTTGAAAAAAATGTTAAATAATTCAGAATTCCAGATAATTGAATACTTAAATTATCAAAAAAGAATGATGAAAAACGTTGTTTTCTGAAAGAAATGGTTTTGTCCAGTTTATTTTTTATGAAAATGTCAATTTTTGTCTGTTACCGGTTGGCTTCATGTTTTTCTGCCACTAATTCATAAAGCTGGATTAAAGTAGATATCTTTGTAAGGGTAGCTTCTGGTTGAAAGTGCAACCAACTGAAACATTTGTCAAAGAAAATCATTGCTTCAGTGTTCAAAATTGGACATTGGGACTGTTGAACCTCAACCTCAACATATCATTATCATCTCCCTTCTCTTCCACATTTTCCGGAGTGGTTATAAGTTTAGCAATATCCTGATGGTGTTAATACCCAGGGCTGTCTGCATTGAACCGGTCATTAATTTCCGTTTCATTTTCATTGATGCATAAGGCTGCAAATTGCTCAATAAAATTTTCTGTTGTCACAGCAATCAGAATTACAGTATTATTAGTGGAGTCATTTTTTATTTAGGAGTAACTTTCCCCAAAACTTACGTATTTTCTTTGTATGAAAACAACAAGGAAATTAAGAAGAATTAATCAAACCGAATTATCAGCATTTTTATCACAAGTATGGTTTTCTAAATTCTCAAAATGCTTGTTTGAGATGAATGAGTCTAGTTTGTATAATTGAAAAATGTTTGGATGATTTCAATATTTGTCTTTTCATTTCTCATCCGGATAATTGAAGTCCAGAAAATCAAGGTATGGATAATCGAAGAAGGACACCTTTTCTATTTGTAACAGGTGTGTAGGAGTTGGAAATGCACATGCTTTATGAAATCTATGAAAAACACTTGAACACAGTGTTAAATTCTGTATTTTTTTCTTTTTTAATATACAATATGGAAACAATAATTGACTTAACTCAAATCCTTTTATTTAATGATATGTCAACTATTGAAACTGACTTCTAAGCTCCTGGGAAGATTTTATAAGACTAAGAAGAAGAAATTTAATAGAAGATAGGTCCACCTATCATCCAGATCATACTCCTCCCCTGTTTTTTGAACAGGAGTAGAGTTTTAGCCCTGGTTTTTCCAGTTCCTTCTAAGGTCTGTTCATATTCTTGTTTTCTCAATCACAACAATCTTGACCTCTTCAAGTCTAAATTTAGCATTACCTTTCCTGCACAGCCCCCAAGAGCTTCACTCCCTGCCCTTTCTTATGCTCATACAGCACCACACAGTAAACCTCTATATTGAGTGGCTCTTGAGCTTTGTATTGGGTGAATATTAGTAAAAAGAAAAAATCTCTTGATACTTTCAGTTGAAATGTATTTTGCAAAAATATAGATACTTTTCAATAACAGCTGACTTGATTTTTTAGTAATAAGGTTCACCTACCCAGTTCTGTTTAACAAACATCCAAGTCCACACCTTTTTGATTCATGAAAAAAATCATGTTAATAAAAGCAAGTCTGTATGCATAATGCTTTTTTATATTGGTAAATACAACTAGGCAGGCACTCCCCATTGTATTTGATACCTTCTCATTTCCATGAAATATGCTTAGCACTATTGATTAGCCAGTAGAGATCAAATACATGTGACACGGTTGAAACATTGAAAACAAATGGAGAATTGTTCTATAGTATGACCAAATTTGACTGTGGTTGACATGACACCTGCATCAGGGATGGCAAAAAAAGAACCAAGTTAGGACCAGATTACGTTAATGCAGAAAAATCATTGTAAGTGGAATAATGTATTATGTGAACAAAGTACAATGGTTTCTGAATGAAGTGAAATCCTACAGCTGATCAATTGAAATAGAGATAAGAGTATAAAAAAAAAAAATCATTGGGCATATCTATTATTATTATGGTCCATTGAAATTCTGCATCAGTAGTAACTTGTACCTTTTACTGAAAATCACATGGAAGCAAGTCTCCGCAATACTCCAGAATACTCTTTAGTAATGCTATCATCTGTAGTTTTATTTCTTCAGATTTTCAATTATTCTAGCCTCTTCACAAAGAACTTTAAGATCATTCCAAGCACACCTGTAATGATTGCTACAACTGTTATTTCTTCAGGTCTTTGTTTCTCTTACAAAGTTTAGATATTTTCCAGTTTTTAATTTTCACTTCTATTTTATTGCCATTTAGAACTGTAACATCTGCAATCGAATAAATTTTATTTTCAGAATTGAGAAATCTGTTTGTGTTTCAATGTTTCTTGTTTTTTTGTTGTGTGTGTGTTTTCTGTTTTGTTTTTTTGTTTTTATTAAAAGAAATTGGTTTGCATTGTAAAATATTAGGTTGGTGCAAAAATAATGACCTAATAATGTCGTTTTTTGGATGTTACGTCAAAAAACGACATTATTACATCATTATTTTTGCACCAACCTAATACTAGTTATTTGCACAGTTCCCAATGGATTACTCTTCCTATCCAATAATGCCTCATTTTAATAAAGTTGCTTGATACATTCAGTTTTAAAATCATTATTATTAATGATGAAATAATTGTAAGTCTTTGGATATTGTAAGTGTTGGAATAATTTAAGAACTGCATTTTATTTAGAATTAAAGTGTAAGAGTAGAAAGTGGTATGTTTATAATAACTTTAAGAAAAACAAAGCCATCCTTATAAGTTTCTGAATAAATAGTCAACATGTAAAATTAATTTGTATACATATCTTAGCAAAATATCTCTGAGAATTATATTCTGTTCTGAAATTAAGTAAATACCTCAAAAAAAGATAGCTATCAAATAATTTTACTTAGAAGGTTATAGGTCAATTAACTAATGATATTTGACAACAATATGAATTAATGGAAAAGTTTTGTAATGCAGAGTTAGCCTAAAGGTCAGTGACACAGAAAATTGAACAAGTTCAAATTCTAGTTAAAGTAGTTTGTTTAATTCATAGTAATGCTTTTGAAAACAGTATTAATCTAATCTCCTAATAAGTTAAGAATTACTATCTGTTGCATGGATTATGTAATCCTGTATATATTGTCAGTTGTTAAAGGTGAGCACTAACAAGTGACCCTCATCACCCTGAAAAATGCCATGAAGTACCCAGTATGGTACCTCAAGATCCCCTAGCTCAGGATAATACTATCTTATTCTGATTACTCCGTTTCCACAGTAATAGTAACTTTATAACAGTTTTAATCTCTACAGAAATATACACATTACTACTAATAAAATGAACCACATTTAACAACATTATTTTCCTTTTACAAAATTCTTCACCTGTCTGTAAATTTATAGATGTCAATGAACCTTTCAGGGTTGTTTATTGATGCTTATTTCATTGTTATAACATCGAAAAGGAAATTGTTTCATAGTGATAAATTTGAAAATGAAGTGGTTTATTATTTTTTGGCATATCTATTACTTCCCAAAAATGAGGACTGATTCCTACATATATCATTAATCTTAAAATTAATAAATGTCTCATAAATTTAATGAGTAAAGAAAATGGTTAGACAATTTAAAGAAATTTAAAGATAACAATTTCTAGATTTAAAAATTTTTTTTTTACTTTCTTCAGATAAGCAAACAAAATAAATTTGCTTCTTTTAAATGAAATAGTTAAGAAGTAGATTTTACTTACCTCATTAGGATAACCATGCTGCCAGAAAGGACAGCAATTATTAGACAATTTTAATATTAAGATGCACTGAAACAAAAGTTTTGAAACCAGGTATTGAGATACAATAAAAAGGAGAGATCCATAATTCACAACTAAATAAGGCCAATAAACCATTTAATTAATCCATTTCGTTACTAATATTGAGCAAAAAGTAGTTTATGTAATGCCAAGAATAATAATCAATGAATCATAGATACCAACAGCCATCTAAAATTTTTCTCAACAAATTAAATATAACTCGTATCTACACTCTGCGTAATCCTATAAAGACTGTTGGAAAAGTTAAATTTAAAATTAATATTGATAAATATGTTTGAGTAAAAGGAATTCTACAATCATGATTATTATTAATTTTTAATTATCTTATAACTGAAGGCATGACATAAACAGACATATATATAAATAGTGTACCAGTGCCATCAAAAATGAAGATTGTTTTACAATTTGTGATTAAATCTCTCTTCCATATACTCGTGTATGATAGGCATTATAGAACTAATGATATACTTTGCACCATATATGATATACACCAGTCATTAAAGGGTCTATAATATACTTTGTTCCATATATGTTACAGCAGGTATAAAAATTTAAAAACAGCATAATTGCTATAACATTTTATGCTCTGTTATTTCAAAGAAATACCTTATTATATTATTGAAGAAATTATAAACATTTCATTTTGTCCTATTTAATTACATAGAATGTGACATGAAAGACATGAATAAATAAAAAATAGACAACAGTAAAAATTACTGTCGTATTCTTTATTTATATCTTTTATGTCACACTATGTAACTAGAGATAGTAAAAATTTAATGAAAACTATATAATACTGATTAATTTTGTCCTATCTAGATACAGAGTGTGACATGAAAGATATAAATAAATAAATACACAATGGTAATTATTAAATGTTACTTAATATTAAAATAAAATGTTTTCTTAGAGCAACTTCAGAAGTTTTTCACTAACTTTAGCAGGTTAAACTTTGAGTGTTCTAATTCTTATCCATATTTAAAAAGGTATTGTTGAAAAGTACTACCCAATTCCCAGTACTTGATCATTTTTTTTTCTTTCTTTTTTTAGGGTAGGGGCTACTTGGATCTCCAAATATAAATAAAACTGGTTTCCCTGGAATGTTAGTTTAGGGCCTTTCTTTTTTTAGACGGGTGTATTAGCAAAAAATATTAAGGTTGTGGCCTAGCTTGTGTTAAATACTTTAACATGAAATTTAAAGAGTTAATAGAAGGTGGTTTAAACTCTTATTGAGAATTTTTATGTTTTGTTATTAAATGTCTTTATGAAAAAAAAAAATGCTATAAATATTTGTTTTGTACTTTTAGAAATGTTCTTTTAATATGAAATAAATTTGTATTTTTCCTTTATACTACACAATTTCTGTAATTGAATATGACATGCTATTTTTTATTTTTTTTATTTTTTTTTAAATTTACTAAAATGCATGCTTATAATTTTTTTTCTTTTTTTAATAATGATACTAATAAAAACTGACTGGATCAAGTGACAAGTTTCTTAGTTGTTTTCCTGTTGTGAAAAACAAACACACATACATATATTTTAATGTTGTAAGACTTCTTTGAAAGAGTGATTCAGGTGAGAAAGAGTTCTGGCATGACATGTACTGTCTATCTTAATGACATTTCAATGTGAACATTCAGTTACTGTGATTATAGATGGGCTTTCATTTGAAGTACTTATAAAGTAATCAAATTGTTTACAATTATTTCCTATATAGTGAAGCAGCTGTGTCTGCTTTAATGCAACAAGTGTCTTACTTCCTCAGCACATTTTTTTTTTTTTTTTTTTATCCAATAAAGATGAAGCCAACATTGGGGGGGGGAGACTTGTATCAAACTAATACTTGATTAACAAACAGAAATCCTGGGTTTTGATATTTGCTTAGATGAAAGCAATTTCATTCAATATTTATTCTGATGGATAAAATAGTAAGGTTTGTTTGACAATGTCCAGTACTTAATTGTGGAGAATCATACTTGAAGAGTTTCTTTAGAATAAGAAGTTTGTCACTTAACTAGTCTTCTCTTCTGTCTTATGTGAGCCAATACTTTAATCTTCAATGCTATTGTCCTTGGGTAGCAAGTTTGGCGACATAGTAATCGAGTTCAATCCCTGAGCTGGGTTTTACAGATTCAAACAGTAAAAACTGAACTAACAAAAACTGAGCGGGGGGGCAGGGGGATATTCCTAGACACAAGAAACATAGCAAGAACATTCTACCCCTTTAGTTGAAATAAAATTCTGTTCAAAATTCCTTGAAGGTTACCCAGATTGACAGACATCAAAGAATGCAAAAGGGTATCATGGCCAAAATGTGATAAGATGAGGATATTAGTCTGACTATAAATAATGATAACTCCTTACCCCAGAAATCTAGACTTCATATTTATAGATATTTACAATATTTATATTAGGATTATTGTCCTAATCTTTGTTGTTATCACAGTGTTTTGGCCATTGTTCCCTCCTGCCTTCATCAGGTCTAATTCAATCTGGGTAACCTACAGGGAATTCTGAATTGAACCTTTTATTTAATCTATGTGGGTAGACTGTTTTCCTTCCACTGCCCAGGTCTGGGGATATCATCTAGTTCTTATTTATATTACTACTTGGTTATTGCTTGTCTGTTAACACTGAATCTAAGTACACTTTGTCCAGCCCAGAGAATGAACTCACAACCACCGTCACCAAATTCATGAACCAATGCTTTAGTATACACCCGATGAAGGTTGGGGGATGAAAGGGCCAAAATGTTGTGATAACAACAAAGATGAAGAACATAGTCTGAATATAAATAGTGTAAATAACTCCTCATGATAGAAATTCAATAGCATTTATAAATACTTCAGAACTTCATATATAGATAGGCTATAAATAAATATAAATTAAAAAATTGTGATATTACCAATAATTATAGCCAGTCAGTTTGATGTTTATGCTTGTTGGCCAGTTTTCAAAGGGAAATTGTCAGTGTTTGGGCCTCCTTCAAAATTTCCTCTCTGTGGAAAGCTCTTTAACATTATATGAACATTATTTTCTCGGTTTCCTAATCCTTCAAGACATTAACAATTACTTGGAATACTCCTAGCAAAATAGTTAGCATGATAACATTGCAAGACATTAACAGTGCTATAGAAATATTAATTAATCCAACAAATATCTCATTAATGCTAAAATGAATAGTTTGTCAGAATCATATTCCCCCTCCGCCATCTTTCTTTTCTGTTCTTGTTTTCTGTTCTTGTTTTCTAATCATTTCTTTGAAACATTGCTCTGGTGTAAATACACTTGAAATAAAAGTGAAATATACACATACACACACATTAAATGATTTTTTTTTTGTTAAAAAATGAGTTCTCTTTCAACAAACTTTAATTACAAAAACCTTAAATACTGAAAAAATCAATTCTTGTAGGTATTAATATTACAGATATTTGAACACCTTCCAGCCAAACATTTATGAATCTTTTTCTTTTCTTTTTTTCCAGAAATATTTAGCTTTTTTTTTTTCTTTTTTTCTTTTAATATTTCTTTTTATTCTGAATAATCTAATGTTGGTAAGGTAGCCGTTAGAAGTAGATATTCTGTATATAGAATGTTACACTTCTATATGAGAATAGTGGGCTTTGTTTTAGCTCTATTCAAGATCTATTTTGACAGACGTAATATGCTCTTTTACAAAGATCAAGCTTCTCCCATTTTCTTTTGTTTTTGTTTTTTTATTATTACTTTGTATTGATTTACATTTCAATAATTTCAAACACTAACCTCGGCTGTTTATGAGAGACAAGTACTCCTTATCAGATATAGAACATTTATAGTGTTGATTCCTGTAACTACACCATATTTATGCTTGCAGAGAAGTTCTCAGCGCAACCAAATTTCCAAAATCTGGCTAGAATTTTTTAGAGAATTCTTTCTTGATCAAACAGAACTATTCAGTATCTCCCCCCTGCTCATATGACTTACAGAAGAGTCTTATTTATTATAGAAGTGATAAGCCAATATACTTCTGTACATGTACTTCTGTAATAAACAAAAATTAAAGATTCTAAAGAATCTTTCTCTTTTCTCTCTCTCTCTCCCTCTTCCTAATTGATAGAGCAAGATGGAAAAAGACTCCCCACCTCCTCTCTTGTTTCTAAAATATAAATCCTAAGTCTGCAATTTCCAATTGTAAATTAAAGTGGCATACCTGCCAGATAAAACTATTTAGTCTTGACTGTACTTAAATTTCTAACAAGTGCTTTGAAGTGGCCAGTAAGAAATGTACATCTACCTTAATATGCAGTGTCTCCTCCTGCTATATAAATAGTCATTTAAAGTTAAAACTATTCCATGTCAAAACAAAGAGATACCTATGTTGACCACTTGATTTGAGATATATAAAGTGTCTCCTAATACACCTGATGCTGCCTGTCATTCATTATATGGTTTCTCTATTAAGTTATGGTCTGATAAAATTTATTCCTCTCTGCCCAGTTCATACATAGTAACTTTTTCATTATTGAGCTAACAAAACATTGCTCAACATTATCGATCAAGTGCAAGCAAGTATGGCAGTGTACTTAAAACCTTTTTGATATATTCAGTTCTTGCTCTATTGATTTTCCTCTGAAATTCTTAAATGAATGTCTTCAAATTATTATCTTAACATATATTTTGTATCCTATGAACTGTCTTGGATATTTGTTAGATCTGTTGATACATTGCTATTAGGTTGGTGCAAAAATAATGATGTAATAATGTCGTTTTTTGACGTATTTTTTAACGTCATAAAACGACATTATTACGTCATTATTTTTGCACCAACCTAATATATTCAAGGATTTCCCACCCAGGAACTGGCTCTTTATTATTGGCTTGTAAAGCATAACTATTGAACCATGGTAAGGATCTCAGTTTTAACACTATTCCCTAGATGCTATCTGTTTCAACATACAGGAAAATTAGCTGGTCAGAATGCATTGATACATGCTGATTACAGGGGATAGTTTGAAAATTTGATTGATTACTTAAATTTTCTATTCTTCATACCAGAAAACGAATTATTTATTATATGACAAAATTAGATAATAATAAGGTTTCCAGCAATGTTAGGTTCATCATATTTATCTTTAAAGTTTAACCAATATCAAATGATGACCATTTCTGAATAATAACTCACACTAAAAAAAAGAAACTGAATTCAGACATCTATTTTAGGTCATTTTATATTTATAAAATTTACAATAACTCAATGTTGCATTAAAAGTAAACCCTAAGGTACTTTTCTTGTTGATTTTTATTTTATAATATTAGGTCAAGGTTGTCAGAACTTGTTTGTTTGTTTCTTTCAAACATTTTCTCTCCATTCAAGATCAGACTGCCTATTTCATTCATAGTTGTTTTCTCAAAAATGAAGAACAATTATACTACAGCATTACAAGAATATTTTCTGACTATTGCATCTTGGTGTTATAGGTAATACAGTGTGTGTAACTTTAAGAGATAACAACTTATTTACTGATTCATTTTGCTGAAAGACAAATTGGATTTTAGGATTTATCCTGCTTCAGTAATCCATTTAACACCCTCATAAAACTAACTTTAAAAATGAAGACTTCAGTATTATTTTCACATACTTAAAGTATGTACTTGTATTAAATAGATTTATCATCCTAATTTTTTTTAAACAGTCAAAACTGGTTTTAACATAGCCCTCTTAGCCAGCCTGGACCGATACTAATATCTTCATGCTTGAGCAAGATAATTTTACCTTTTCTGCTCATGCATCTAATATCTAATATGTATATAAGTATGCTAGAACTCTCTTTGATAATTTTTCCTCTTGTATCATTTTCATCTTTATCTGCTTGATACTTGTCTATCACTTGAATGCATAGAATAAGAATATCTTATTGCACACCATTTTCTGCACAGATGTTCATTCTTTGGAGCACCAACTAAAGATTTTAGCCATTGTTTGTGATCAAGATAATAGTTCTTTCAATCTTTATTTCTCCCACAGAACATCTGTACAGATAAACAGATAGAGGTGGAGGCAAAAAAAGAAAACCTACATTGTTATTGAAGAGCCTAGTTACTTGCACTACTTTCATCAATAATAAATAATTACTTGAAGACAAATCGGCTTTCTTTTTCTTGGTTGACTCCTATTTCAGTTCCTGTATGTGTAGGAAAAAATCCCCTCCCTCTCCATTTTCATGCAATTTTTTTTAATCACCCCAAGCAAGGCAATAAAGCCACAAAGGCACAAGGAATTACTGAGCGTGAAAGAATAAGAGAAAAAGAAAAACATTAAGGGCCAATAACAGGAATTAAGAAAACAGATAACGATTAACATTGTATTTAAATTTTTTGAAGATCAAAGTTGACTAAAAATAAAGAGGCTGGAAGAGAGTTCCAAGTAAGATAAGAAATTGTTAGCATAGAACTAAGTTACATCTAGTCAATTCAATTGTAAGATGGAACTTAGCTTACCAATCTAGTATTGTGCTTAAATTAATAAAGCTGAGTTAGCAAAGAGGACAATTACCACAAAAGTATTTATAGAAAAGGCACAGGAAAGCTACATTATGGAAGTGGCTGAAGCCAAGATTCCAGCTCAGGACTGATAACATTGCAGATTATTCTTTGGATTTTATCAAGCATCTCTAAATACATAGCAGACCAGATATGAATGTAATAATAAATGCATTTTTTTTTTTTTTTTTTTTTTTTTTTTTTTTTTTTTTGCAAATTATGTTTCAATTTCCTCAAACACTAGAAAAATTACAGTTTAAAAAAATAGTTTTTCTTTTTCAAGTTTTAAATTTAATTTTAAATAAAAGAAATCTTTCTTCACAACTGAGATAATAAAATAGGCTCTAGGCTTTGACTTTGGGCAGCATTAAGTTAATGACCTCAAAGACTGGCTTTGTATAGAAGTTTTAAAACAAGATTCAAATAAACTAGCATTTTTTGCCTATATGCATTTTTTTCTCATCTTTTGTTTATATGCATTTTTTTTTTTTCTCATTTAAATGTACATTAGAAAAAATTTGAAATTCTGGGATAAGTTATCATTACTTAATTATTTACATTCAGACTAATGTCTTCATCTTTGTTATCATAATCTAGTGCATTAAAATTTTGATTGGTGAATTTGGTAATTGTTATGGAGTGTAATTGTTATGGAGTGTTTTAACAGTGGAGGCTTGTATTTGTACTAAGTCGGTCCTAAAATAGGTTCGATGTACAAAACGTTAGCAACTTCATATAATAGGTATAATGCAGTATAATCTAGTTGTGGTCGCTGATACTTTAGTATCCGACTAACGGTTGTCCGGCATCGACTGACTGACCGAACCACTAAGCGACTACCTCATTACTCTTACTACTCCTACTTATTATAGGTGGGAGAGTCTATTAACTATAGAATAGGTGTGTTCCACTATAACAGTAATATAGTAATTGTGAATTCAATTTGGGTAGTATAAACATAGATGCAGTGATCAATAACTGAGTAAAGCTAAATAAGAATTAGACAAGGTATCCTTAGATGTAGACAGTGGAGGAAGAGGAGGAACAACAACATTATAATAACAATAACCACAACCTCCTCCTCCCAAGTAAATAAAGGCTTCAGTTCAAAGTTCCTTGAAGAAGGCCAGAGAACACAACAGCTGATATGTAACAAAGATGTAAACAATGTAATTAGAAGAAATAAAATTCAACAAAAATCTCAGGAAATTTTCAACATTGACAGTTTACTTGTAAAATATAAAGTACTTTATAGTACAAATATAATTCATTTTATTCTAAATAATGTATCTTATCAAAAGAAGCCATTGTATAGAAACCATTCTTGACATTGATATTTTTTTTTTTTTTTTTTTTTCCTCTTCTAAAGGAATTATCTTGTTGCAGACTTCTTTGCCATTTGATTTTTGCTTATCTTTCCTCCTGGGAAAGACAGGATTATAGCCAAATTAATGTCTACTTTTTGTTGATAGCACTTGTACAGCTCTATAATATTTTATCATTGGAAATTCTTTTTTTTTTTTTTTTTTTTTTTTTTTCTATCAATATCCATAAATATATTTCAATAATTAATTTTACATTATGCTTTTTTTCCCCCTTGTATATTCTAAGAATAAGATATGATAATGATGCTTCATTTTAATTATGCTTTTGTTGTTGGGGTTACTGAAAAATTCTCAGCCTGACCAAGAAAGGTTTAAAAATAGAAAAATATCTTGTTTGTTCAATTGGTTTGATTTTTTTTTTTTTCTTCGTCTTAGTAGCATCTTGTATTACTTAGATTATATAGATTGTTTAGTAAACTGAATACTTTAATCTAGGTTTCATTTAGTAAATTAAATAAAAACATAATGATGTTTGACAGTTGACATCTAAGACTGAGACATTTTCCTTTACTAATTTACTGCTTCTTTTATTATAGTTTCAATTAAAAAAATGTTTGTTCTTCAATGTGATGAGTAAGTTTATTGGTGTGTGAGTATAAAAAATATGATTGATTTTTGCCAATCCTTTTTAATAAAAGTATATTATATTTAGGCTGATACTTTACATAATAGAAGGGGGAGAAAAATAAAAAGTAAATGTTACTTAAGTAAAATTACTTTTCTAAAAAAAAAAAAAAAAAGAAAAAATATTCAGAATCAAAATTAGTCATAAAATCTCTTAAGTCCTTAATATTTATTAAAAATTAAATGAGATCTGTCCCTTGAGAATTTTCTTCAAGAATTCTGAAATCTTAGTAAAGATTGCAACTATAAAAATATCACCGCTGAACAATACAGAGAAGAGCAAATCTGGGATTTTATCCAATTATACTAGGTAGCAATTGCTGGAAAATTCAACACTGGATCTATCATTGGCCTTCAGTCAAGCATGTGAACTTGGACTCACCCAAGGAAATTCACAACTTTACTCCTCTACAAGCACTTTGTTGGTCCCAGGTGTAGTTGCTGCTGTTGGTACCAAGAATGAATGTTCAGAAGAGAGCCCCACAGCTCTAGCCCTGTCAAAAGTATCTTACCAGAAAAAATGTCAATTTTGTGGTAACACAGCTCATAGTCAGAAAGTCTATTCTGCTCTTAGTATCACATGTTTTAACTGTAGAAAAAAACGGACACTTTTCAAAAGGTTTTCTGATTTAAGACCAAGTCATCTGGGATGACAGCTATGATGTTTAATTTCAAACCAAGTTTGTGTGTAATCCAGAATATCTACCCCCCCCCCCCAATCCCTCTCATGCAACTACAACAATCACCATAAAAGTCAGACATTTTACTGCTCCTGTAGACGCTTGTAGTTCAGAAAACTTTATTAGTGAAGATACATTGAATATATTAAGCCTGAAACTCCACTCCTGTAGGGGAAAGGTGTCTATGGCTCTTAAAACCATGGAAGCCAACTATACCATTGTGTTTGCATTTCTGATATAGAAGTAGGCAGTAAGAAGTATAAAAGAGTAAAATTTGGGGTTTTAGATAACCTATGTGTGGTGGTAATTCTCAAATGAGTTTCAGAAGCTACATAAAATCATAATCTTCACTTATGGTGGGAACAAAGATGACTTAAGAATTAGTCAAAGAAATACACACTGTGTTCTTGCTGCAGCAAGTAAATATACCCTTGTTATTTTCCAGTATACCTGTGAATGCTACCAAATCCTGGCATTTTAGTAGAGATGGCCAGGCATTCATTGAAGGGGAAAAAATTTCCCAGTTGGTTGTTGCAAAGGACCTTACCAATAAATGACTCTGTAGATTATTTCCAAATGGTTAATCTATACACACACAGTTGAATGCCTACTCTATGCCTGGGATTGATTATATGATAAACAGTCTGGCAAGGTACAAAGTATTTTCAACTTTTGACCTGAAGAGCTCCTACCATCAGATCCCAATAATTGAGAACTGCCTTTGAGGACAGTGGGAAGCTATACCAGTTTTGTAGGTTACCCTTTGGTGTAACCAAAGATGTCTCTATGTTTTAAAAGGCAATGGATGATTTTGTTGAAAAAGAAAACCTTATAGATACATATCCTTATGTAGACAACATCACCATTGGTGGTCATGTTCAAAAACACCACGATCAGAATTGTCAGAGATTCCAACAAACGACATGATAATTCAGGGTCAGTTTCTAATGATGTTATACCAGCCTTTAATCAATTTCAAGTCAGTCCTGAAGGTGATAATGTTTTACAGTTCTTCAAGAACACGAAAGGCACCAACAAAGTATGAAGATTTTGTTATATAAGTAAAACATTTTCTCCTTCCTGCAGGAGGGTAGAATGTTATGAAATGAATTCTTCTTTAGTGTTTTGTATGTAAATTTGTTGCATGCACATACATTTTCTTTTATAAATTCTGCTGTATTTTGGGGAAGGGAATTATGTGGAGAGACACCAATAGTGTCATTCAGTTTAGTTTCTTTTGTTGACTAAAGCCCTTTAGATTATCACCATCTTGCTTTCCTCTTGTTTTGAATTGCTTTTAAATTCATAGCATACGTGTAATTTAATTCTAACAAATATGACCTGAATTATACATGCAAATTCTTTAACTATACAAATTTTCCATAATATACATAACCAGTGATGATCTTAGAGGTATCTTTTTGAAACTTTGAATAGTCAATGTTTAAATTCACCTTTAAAAAAAATGTCAAGATGAGAATTTGACTAGTTTTATTGGGTTACTTTATACAAGTCATTGTGATTTAGACATTAAAGTGGCTTCATATTATTCTGTGCAAATCATATTATCTTTTCAGATAATAAAACTGGCCAAAAGCCTAACATGTGACACTGTTGCTTTAATGGCTGATATTATAAAGGGTTTTTAAATGAATTTCATGAATCATTAACACTCTCAACTAATATATTGCAAGGTGACTGGGACAACAATGGAGTTTTAGCTTGTTTTTTTTTTGTTTTTTTTCCCAACTGATCTTGAAATAATTTAATTTCAGGATTAAATGAAAATACTTGCTATAATTGTTTGCTTTGTCTAAATAAATAAGCAAAACAATCTGATATTAACTTTAAATTTTTTTCTCTCTCTCCTTTTAGTTAATAACAAATTAGATATTTGAGTTAATTGATACTGTACTTGTGTTGCTTTTAACTTATAAATATATTTTTAACCTATTGATTTTTTTTATCTATTTTTGTGTAGATGTTCATTTCCTAAAGTTTTTAGAATTAAATTATGACAAATATTTATTCATTTGCCTTTATTTCTACAAATTCTTTTTTGATAAGATACGTCTTAAAGCAACTCATTTGGGTATTGTCCTTTTTTTCTTTTTTTTTTTTTTAATCATAAACAAGCAAAATTACCAAATGTTGAAGGTTTTAAAATAACTTTATATCATAACTAATTCTTTATAGCAGATTTATTTTTCTAATTTACATTTAATTTTTCTATCATAATTTATGTTTAAAAAAAATACTTAAATAATCACCCTGTACATTATACAATGACCATCTCAATTTAGGATAAGCTGTTAGCAATGATTGAACCTACATAATTAGGTTTGCAAGAATGGATTCCAGGCAACCAACAAAATGAAAACCATTCACGTTATATGATAGAAAAATAAAATTCTTCGTTTAAAATTCGTTTAAAAATTAATTATACATATTTCAAAATTTATTCAAAAAAATTTAGAAAATTTGAAGTTTATTTAAAATAATTTAAAAGAAACTTTTACTTACTTTCTTCGTAGAAAAATGTTTTTTAAAATAAAAGAGCCGATTTGAACCACGCGTGAATTGACAAGTGCGAATTGATGCCGTCTATCAATTATTGACAGCTGACGTGAGATTCGAGTTCCCCTACGGACGGACAGAATGGACATATTTTTTAAGCGGACCTGCTTAAGTACTACCTTGTAATAATTAAAGTAAAAAAACTTTTGCCATTCTGTCTTTTTGGATTTTTTTTTTTGTTTTTTTAAGTACTGTACCATAAGTTTGTTGATACTATCTGGAGAAATTATAAATACTATAAAAAAAAAAATAAAATCAGATACAAGTGCTGCACTGCTGACGTTTTTTATTTATTGCACACACGATACTTCCGGCTTCCGTAGATTTCATTTGGTAAAAATTATTGACACAAATTAATTTTTTTTAAATAAGAGGGTTCGTTAGTTTGTAATAAGCTTTGGAAATTATAATCTGTAAATATATATCTACTTAAAAACAGCATTCGTTAAGTTCTACAAGCTTTTCCATAATTTTAGAAGAATTAACAACATAATGTAAAAATAAAAATAAATATTACAGAAATAACAAATAATTGTAGGTAATTGTTTTAAAAATTCATTTTTCATCGAAATATCTTTTTGCTTTCAGACAATATTGTCCATGTTTATTGGAATAAATAAAAGCAATTAAAAGCTTTTGAAATTAAATAATATTTTTGTTTTATTGAGTTTTGTATGTTACACTTCAGAGACGATTTTCAGGTAGAGGGGTTCCAACTAAAAAAAAACAAAAACATGATTTGGTTTCCTCAAAGCATTGTGCTTTTAACTAATATAATCACTAATCTCCTCGAAATTGAAATTATAGAGTTTTCTTACAATTAGTTAGAGGGGGTAATACATATGAAAAAAAAAATTTCTGCCATGACTTTACTAAAAATAAAAGATATTTATAATAAGTTCCATCATTTGTGAATAGTTTCTGAAAGTTTCGCTAAAATCTGACAATTATTTTTATTTTTGCAAGATTTTCCAAATTAATGTGTGTCAAACAGGAAAAAAAACGCGATAAAATTTTACATGTTATTTTATTGGTTCAGTTGATACAAAGAGAAACAAGGTTTTTTTAATCAAAATTTACAATGCTCTAAAAAGAAGGAAAAATTTTAAAAAATAATTAAAAAATACTTTGATCTTTCCTCTCAATAATAACATAAGCATTTAGACGCTAAAATTTTATTTTCATCAACTTTGGTGTCTTTTTCATCATGCTATGCTCTGTTTTTAGCGATCTCATGAAAGTACCTACATTAACTTGTAAATTTACTTAATACTGAAATGTTTTTTTTTTTTTATCAGCAGTACACCTATTTATCTCATGCTAAAAGTTTTTCACCAAAGAATGTTATTCAATGAGAAAAATTTTCAAAAAAGTTAAACTATCTTACCAAAAACTCTTCAAAGAACAAACTATTCAATTCATGTGAAATTGCTGAAAACTTCTCAGCTTGACCCATTTTCCAAAATCATTATTTCAGTGACTGAACTCCAGACTACTGATTTGTGACAAGAGTTAGGCCAATAATTATTCAGCACTCCCTTGTAGCTTTAATGTCTTATTGAACTAATTCAGCTTAAGTCAATCTAATATTTACACTTGGGTGACTATTTGCTCTGCACATTATTTTGCTCATGATCCCTCATCAGGGTATATTTCAGTATTGATTTGCTCATTTTTTATAATTAAATTTCTCACAACAGGGACGTTGAATTGTTAGACCAATCTGAGCTCCCACTTTTCCTTCTCTGCTGAGTAATCTTGTTTTTAAACAATCAGTTGCCAAAGAACTGAAGTCATCAAGAGAGGTGCACAGCTTAAAAAAAATATTTAGAATAATCTGTTGTCCGATTCACTTTCAACATTGTACATTATTAAACAGAAGCATATTGCCTTTTTTTTTTTTTTTTTTTTTTTAATTTAAAAAACTGTTCTCTTCACAAAGTGCAAAATGGTTTCTTTGTGATAACTTTCTTTTTTATAAAAGTTTACTCTTCAGTGATAAATTCTAACCCCACTTCAATTATTCTCAATATAAAATAAATGCAAAGCTTGTCTTAATAAGAGTGGGGGTTGGAAAATCATTTAAAGGGTCAAAAATTTAGAATATCAGTAATGAAACTTTTTTTTTTTTTCAGAACCACTACTGTAACACCCAATCTCAGCTCCAGGTTTTCTTGTACTTTCTGGTGAGATAGTAGCATGCAAATAAACCCTGGCACAATTTAAAAAGTATACAAAAAAGCTTGCATAAATTAAATATTGACTCAAATAATTCATATAAAAATTGAAAGAATATTCATCTTATCAGAAAATGCAATAAATCCTGGGGATTAGGTCACTGTTAAACCTAAAAAAATAATTCAATTTGTTTGAATAAGTTGTATAAGCAATCATAAAAGTGTGCAAATAAAAGCTTGAACTGATCCTAATGTGTTTCTAGAATTATGACAATCCTTGTTTCTTGTTTGAGCTTTTGGGGGAAAAGGTATAAATTAATAAACAAGGTGGTCTTAATAAAGCTGAGAGAGGTTTGAAAAAAAATAAATAAATTAAAAACATAAAAAAATCAACCCCTCCCTTCTATTAGGCACCAAAGTGTAATTTCCCTGTTTTCATTGATCAATAGATTTTTATAGTTATCTATACATAGGAAGAATTTGTATCGTGTTGATTTTCAGGAAAATTCTAAAGCAAATTTTGAATTACTAAGACACAAAATTTTGTGAAGCAGAAGTACATGAAAAAATTTCATTGCTAAAGGAATTTGCTGCTTCTGGAGACTCTTCATGTTGACATTTCAATTTCTTTTCAATTTTTCTGTTGGTGGCATAAGTTATAAAAAAAAATGTGTCATTATCATCAATAATCATGTCCTTATTCAAAATACTATAGAAACACAATCCATAATGCTTAATTTTGTATAACCTCTTCAAAAAAATTTTTTTTTTCCTCCATTTATTTGTGCATCCATTTGAATGTGTGCAGTTGATGTGAAGAAATTGGCAGGCTGAGTTCAATTTCCTGCTGAGCTTTTTACATCATTGAAATGCCCACTTGTGTTCCTGATGCAACAGGACATCAGATGAACCTCCTTGACCTCTTCCTCACATCCTACCTTGAAAAATGCTTTGCTGAAGTGTTACCCACACACCAGCCCTGGCACTACAGGCCATTTACTAGTCTGTCCATGCCAAACATCCCCTTAATGTTCTGTTCCATATAATGATTTTTGGATACATGAAACTGGTTGGGACAGATTCAGATCTTACATGCTTAAAGCTCCTGTCTCAACTTTCTTCAAATATACTGCCTCCAAAACTGCAGCCCTCATCTCGGAATGGATCCTTTCTGGAATAGAAAAAATTCCAGCAAAAACCAAACAGCCAGCCCTGGTTCACTCTAGAATATGCTGCAGCTCACTGTAACCACTACTACAATATATATCACAGGTAATGCTATAGTAGGACAGTTTCTGCATTCAGAAGTGCTTGCAATCGTTGCAAGAGACTTTTAGAAAATGCAAAGTTTAGCTATGCACAAAAAGCCCAGGTAAAATCCCAGTGGATGTCTAAGAATTTACTCCCAATCTTAAGAAAATTATTTAACTACTGCTGAAGTCTGTGGAATGTGTCCAGTGTATTTTCTGTTTTCAAGAATGTGGGGGAGTGATCATCCTCATCTCATTGCAGAAACTTCAGCTTTCTGAAGCTGTAATCAACAAGAAAGTTGTAAATCACTCCAATAGGGATAACCTCTTGAGCAACAAGCAGTACAGATTTTGATTGGCTCAATACATTACTGTAATATATTAGGTTGGTGCAAAAATAATGACGTAATAATGTCGTTTTTGACGTATATATATAGTGATTGCCAGAGCTCCACTCTGTATTATTTGTAATGGTTTCCAGCTAGTTTCTGAATCCATGTCTCTAAGACAAATCTTGAGACCAGCATTTGATTTCATAGGTATTTATGACAGATAAACTCGGTATCCTTGATTGGGTTGATTAGATTTGCATGCTTTATAACTCCCCTGTGTACTACCATGTGCCTCCTCAGTCCAGATGATGTTCTGCAAATAATACAGGTATTGTCAACAGGACGATTAGGCAGGATGGAATAGTTGGCTTGCTTCTGGTTGTTATGATTACCTTTCAGATGGTTTACATAACCTGCTCTTGACAACAGACGTGCCCATGCACACCACATTTCCAAAACTGCATATTAGTTGGCAAATCATAGTGAGTGCCTCTTCAGAGATCACACTTGAGACATTCAACCTCAATGGTGTTGTATCCCTCCCTAATAAAGTGCCTCCACTCTGTATAATTTAAAATCTGTTCTTCTCAATGCTACACATCAACTACCGTTGTTCACTAAGTTGACAAAAGTGGAAGGGTAACCAGTATTACCGAGGATCCACCACAAGGCATCCTCATTTATGTTATTAAAAGCCTTGATCAAATCCACAAGAACCTGTTACAATGGTACTTGCTGTTCAATGCTGTTTGATTGAGAAAATCATATCCCTAGTACCCCTGCCAGCTCTAAACCTATTCTGTTCTTTTGGAATAACTGGTGTTTATATGTTGTTTATTACCTATTCAGCAGGATTCTCACAAAGACCTTACCAACTGATCCAAAAAGGGTGATACCTCGGTAGTTATCACATAGACCTTTAAAGATTGAAACCAGGATTCCATCTATCCAGTTCTGACAGACAGGAGTGCTTCCCTAGAACAGAAGCAACACAGTCCTCACCAAACTGTAGTAATTCTACTGGAATGCCATAAAGTCCAGGTGACTTGCTGATTTGTTTGATAGTAATCTTTGCTTCTTGAAGAGTGGACATGATGCTCATGTGATGAAATAATACATTCTGTTGCAAATTATCTATTACTGTATCAGTAGGTGGATTAAAGAACAGATTCGTAAAATGTTCAATCCGTTGTCTCTGTCTTTGCGATCCTTAAAAGGAAATGAGTTAGGACTAAAAACACAGAACACCATACAAATTCTTTGAGTTATGCCTGTCATAAGCACTTTGAATTTCTTTTGATATGCTATATCACCAATTATTTTGAATCTCCTTGAGCTCATGCTGAAGTATTGCTTTGTATTCTTTAAGAGCCTGTTTTACAGCCAGATGGTTTTCTGATAGAGATGATCCTCATTAGACAAATGTGTTTCTAAGAGAAGAGCTATATCAATATTCAGGCACTGTAATTCTTTGGTAACAAGAACTATTCTATATTCTGAGTTGTTTTTGGTTTTCACAATCCAAAAGAGTTCTAACATCCTGGCAACCAAAGACCTTATTTCAGAAATGTTCTTGTTTTGTTCCTGCATTAAATGAATCACCATCAGCAACAGTAAACAAACCAGATTGGCTTAGACAGGTAATATTTGATGCACCTTTTCTAGCACTTTGATGAGCAGTGCTTTCCCTAAATAAGAGCTGCTCAAATGCAGGGAATACCATCCCAATCAGTCTCTGCCTGTGAGGACATGATAAGAGCATTAAGATAAATCTTCTGTCATCCAGGGCTTTACATGCTCCACTATTTTTGGAGCTACTCCTACTCCACCTCCCATACCCAAAATTGGAGCTGGCTCTCTTCATGTGCGCCATTTTCAAAAAGGAGCTGCTCTAACTCCATTAAAAAAGGAGCAGCTCTTTTTCGGTGCTCCATGGGTTAAAATTAGGTATGTTTATGAGATCGATAAAAAAATAGCATACCATGAATAAAAAAGGCCTTAAACTTAATGAAAATAATTTTTTATCATCTAAATGTCAATGTTATTATCAAGAGGAAAGATCAAAGTATTTTTTGAATATTTTTTTTACATTTTTTAATAATTTCTAGCACGTCCAAAATTTTCGTTAAAATTTTCGTTTTTTGAATCAGAAAAATTGGCAGAAAATCGATCAGCCGTTTTTTTCACTTTTGTTTACAAAAGTGAATGTTGCCGTTTAAAATTCATTTAAAAAATCAATTATGATTTTTTTTTTTTTTTTTTTTTAAATAATTAAAAAAAAAATAGAAATTATAAAGTTTATTTAATATATTTTGAAACAAAGATTGCTTATTTTCTGTGTTGGAAACATGTTCTTTCAAATGGGAGAAAGCCGGTCTGAACTGCGGTGTTGATTGACAAATGACATGTGTGTGATTTCATCACACACTGACATGATACCTGCGGAAATTTATAGTACGGAAGGCCATATTTTTAAATAACTGAAAATTGTGAGGTACAGAAAAAAAAAAAACTACAACAATAACAGAGGCATACTTGCAGAAAGGAGGTTGGGGGGGGGGGGGCTAATATATGTTAAAAAGTAAATTATTATTTTATTTCAGGACAAAAAGTATCATTTCAGACCAAGAATCAATTTTGTTCCCACATTTGGACGAATATCAAGGGAAATAGGCAAGAAAATCCAATGGAAGTTATTACCTGTAAAGATATCATTTATCTTTTAATAACTTTCTTTAAATAATAATGATAAAAATAAAATTGTATACAAAAGTAAATTGTCAGTAAATTAAAAAGAGAACATTATAAATTCATTCAGCAATGAAAATTTGTCATAAAAGCAAAAGAAGTTCAAACCTTTCTTCCCTCACACCAATATCTACAGACAGCTTTTATACTCTCTCTCTCTCTCTGACACTTATATACACACACACACACACACACACACACACACACACACACACACACACACACACATCTAATAAAAATTCACATCAAAGACTTTCTGTGGAGTGACTGACTCTTGAAGACATTTTTTCAGACTGTTTCCTGCAACTTAAAACAAATGTTCTGGACATCAGAACAGTAACACCTAGGTGTCAAAGTCACTGGCCTCTTTAACACCCTCCCCCCCCTCCCCGGGTAGAAGTTGAAGTAACTAACACACACAAACAGACTTTCTCACTCTCTCACTCTCATACATTTACCACAGATATGATAATAAAAATAACTCAGAAGTTAGCTCAAATTTTCCTTTCTTTTCTTTTTTTATTGTTGAATACAAACTATTAGGTTGGTGCAAAAATAATTTCGTTTTCTCACATAGTAACATATGTTAGAAAACGAAATTATTTTTGCACCAACCTAATACTAATGTTTAAAAAAAAAAAAAAAAATCAATTAATTTTGGAGCATGGAACTGCTCACGATCCACTCCAGTTGAATATAAAATGAGCCCTCTTCTTTTTTGCTCCAATAAAAAGGAGCATGCTCCTTTTTGGAGGCTCAGTAAAGCCCTGCTATCATTCATAACTACATGCTTCCAACCATATGAACATGTTGCCACTCCTCCAATGCTATGGGGCTTTTAAGTAAAATTAGATCTGTAGGACACAGTGAAACATCTGTGAGAAGTCAGAATAAGATGATAGATTATCCTGAAACAGTGAGATGCCAAAACATCTGTACATCATTGGAATATAATGACAAACACTTGTGCAACACACATGTCACTCTCTTAGTTTTCATTATTAATACCTAGTGACAAGCCAAGGCTAGATAACTAGTAATCACTTCAACTGCGTGTTTTCCCTCTCATCAGATGTCATATATATAATAATATATAAATAGGTATGTCCCAGGTAACGCTAAAAAAGTGGTATACCCTGGAGAAAAAAGGTCCCCAAATTGATAAAAAAAATTTTTAACTTGTAAATGTTTATGTTAAAATTAAAGAGGGAAGACCAAAGTATTTTTTGAATATTTTTTTCAGATTTTTTAATCCTTCCTATAAATTTTTAAAATTTTATTTAAAAATCTCGTTTTTCTTGAATAAAAAAAAAATCAGTAAAATTGATTTATCGACATTTCTGCCCGAATTTATAAAAAAAAAAAACAAAATTAGTTCAAAAATCAATTAAAATTCAGTTACACCTTTTTTTTTTTTTTTTTCGTTATCTTAGGAAATTTAGAATGATTGAAGTATACTTAATGTAATTTGAAAGAAACATTACTTACTTTTTTAGCAGAAAATTAGTATATGTTATTCAGAAAAGTCATAAAAAGTTTTTTTGAATTAAATATTAGTCTTAGTTTTATTGGGTTTTGTATGTTTACAATTGAGGTAAAAGTTTGGACAATTTTGCACATATTTTTACCAAAAAAATCGATGATTTAGAATCTTCAGAGTCTTGTGCATTTAATTGAAAAAAAATTATCAGGCTTCAAAAATAAATTTTTGAAGTTTTCATAAAATTAAGTTCGAGGGGTGTAACAGATATAAAAAAATAATATTTATACCATGACTTTCAAAATGACAAACATTTCTAAAATAATTTCAATCATTTGTGAATAAGTTCTGAAAGTTTCATTAAAATCCAACAAGTACTTGATTTTTACCAGATTTTCCAAATCAATGTGTTTTTTTCAACAGAAAACAGTGAAAAACAAGTAATGTTAATATTACGTAATTTTTGACCTAAAAAAAAAAAACAAGATTTTCAACCTAAATTTTAAAAAATGCTGCAAATGAAAAAAAATTTTTTAAAAATAATTAAAAAATACCTTGGTCTTCCCTCTTTAATTTTAATATAAACATTTACACTTTACAATTTTTTTTATCAATTTGGGGACCTTTTTTCTCCAGGGTATACCACTTTTTTAGCGTTACCTGGGACATCCCTATATATAAATATATACTTAATAGCACTGTTATTTTGCATTAAGCACTGCTTTATATATATATAATATATAATATATATATATATATATATATATATATATATATATATATATATATATCCATGAGATCACTGGAAAATGAGCATAGCATATAATAAAAACAGCCTTAAACTTGATGAAAGGAAAATTTTATTGTCAGAATGTTTGTTACTATTAAGAGGAAAGAACAAAGAATTTTTAATTATTTTTTAAAAAATTTTTACATCTTTTTAGGACATTCTAACTTTTGATTAAAAAAAAAAAAAAAAAAAACTTTGTTTCTCTTCATTTGTGGAAGTACTAAATAATGTAGCAATTTTTTGTTCATTTTTTTTTTTTTTTTTTTATGACGCACATTAATTTTGAAAATCTTGCAAAAATAGAAATAATTGTTGGATTTTAATGAAACTTTCAGAAACTATTCAGGATTGATGGAAATTATTATAAATATTTTTTTTAAGTCATGATAAAAATATTTTTTTTATATATATATATATATATATATATATATATATATATATATATATATATATATATATATTACCCCCCCCCCCCAAATAATTTATGAAAACTCTAGAAATTCAATGTTGAAGCACACAAGTCATTATATCAGTTGAAGGCATTTTTGTGTAAAAAAACAAAAAAAAACACTGTAATTCAAATGTACAGAAGCCTGGAAGAAACTTGATACAATAAAAACATCACGTGATTTGATTTCGTATATAAATGTTGTTTGGCGCTGTTAACGGCCTTTACATTTACATTGGACAAAGCACGAAAATTTCATGAAAGTCTGATACCAGTTGCATTGAATTTCTAAACCTCTGTTCTTTCTTGGCTATGAAAAATAAAATAAAAAGTGTATATGATTATGTAACTATTAGAAAAACCAAATGCCTTTTCAATATTGTCATATAACTTAAGATTAAAAAAAAAAAATGACAAAAGAGAAAAAATTTTTCAACTTATAAGGTTACCTACAATGTATTATGTACCTATCTTATGAAATTTATATGATCTTAGTTTTATATTATCTCAGTTATGTCATTTTTCCATAAATGAAATATCAAAATTAATAATAAAATGAGTGGAAATCCAAATAATACTGTAAAATCTAATAAATGTATATAAAATATACAGTACTGATAATATTTCATAAGAAAGGTAACTAATTAATTAGGTACCTTTCTTATGAAATTTTATCTCACTCTTCATGTCTTATTTAATTTTTTTTTTATAGTATTATATTTTTCCATAAATTAACGTAAAGGTGAAAGCTAAGTACCAAAAAACAAAACAAAAAAAAGAGCACTGATAGTTATCCTTAAAAATAACAAGGTAAATAAGTTGGTTCACTTAAAGCTAAACTATGTCACTTCTAACCTTCCATACGATAACTTTTCCTCATGTAAGATGTCAGTGCATGGTGAAATCATCACATTACTTGTCAATCACACCACTGTTAAGACCGGCTTTCTCTTATTTTAAAGTATGTTTTTTCAGCACAGAAAGCAAGTAATGTTTGTTTCAAAATATATTAAATAAATTTTATAATTTCTAATTTTCTTAAATTAAATTTTGAAAAAATTACAATTGATTTTTAAAAGAATTTTAAACAGAGAATTTCACTTTTAAAACAAAAGTGAAGAAAATGACTAATGATTGATTTTTTTTGTCAAATTTGCTGATTCAAAAAAAATTTTTTTAACAAAAATTTTGGATGTTCTAGGAATGATTAAAAAATGTAAAAATTATTCAAAAAATACTTTGATCTTTCCTGTTGATAATAACAAACATTTAGGCAGTAAAAAATTATTTTCAAGTTTAAGGACTTTATTCATGCTATGCTATTTTTTTATCGATCTCATGAACATACCTAATATATATATGTATATATACATGAACACACTTTCCCATATGTTTATTTATATATATTTTTTTTTTTTTTATTATATATATATATATATATATATATATATGCTGAAGAGGGTGACTGACTTCCTAGCAGGATGAAAAACAGGACCTGATAAAGAATGCTCTTGTGGGATCAATGTCCATCCAACATTTGCAGCATGGTCATATATATTAGGTTGGTGCAAAAATAATGACGTAATAATGTCGTTTTTTGACGTATTTTTTAACGTCAATAAACAACATTATTACGTCATTATTTTTGCACCAACCTAATATATATAAGATATTGCACATTGAGTGTTGGTGTTAATAAAATAGTGCTTGATGTTATATAACAGCTATCAAGTTTATATTAATAAAGATTGTGTTGTGCTACCAGTGAGGAATAATATGTATATTTATTAATATTTATACTTTCTATTCATAAGACTTCTGTTATCAGCGTACTGATTGGGATTCATTTCCTGACTTTATTCAAGATGCTCTTTGGATTGATATTCTTAACCTTCCTATTGAGAAATGTGCCACAGAAGCTTCTTTTTGGGTTAAAGTCAGCATTGATGTTTTTGTACCTTCTTGCAAATATCTGGTGAAACACTGATCTTCTCCTTGGTTCACACCAACTGCTTCAGCCACTATAGCCCATAGGAATCATTTTTTCCATGTGTACCAGTATGATAATCACAACAAATGCTTATTTGTGATTTTTCAAAATAATTGTAAACGTGACCTCAAAGAGGCTAAGTCTTTGCTGAAAGAATGAAGCACTGTCTAGCCTCTTACAAGTTTGGTTCACGTGACTACTAGCTGCTCTGTAATAGTGTATTAAATAAGAGTAAGTCTTCTATCCCTCCTCTCTTCACTCAGTTTGAACTCTTAACATCTGATAAAGCAGATTGTTTTGCTTGTAAATTCTCTTCAAATTCTACTCTTGACTCATCTGGAGTATTTTTGCTTGACTTTCCACTTAGAACTGAGACTCTGTTGTGTGATATGCATGTCCAGGGTTGCAGTTATCATTTCTAATCTGGATCCTCACAAAGTATGTATCTCTACAATAGTCCTTAAGAAATGTACTCCTGAACTGGCTCCTGTTCTCTCTAAACAACCATAAATGCTTTGCTGCTTCTTGCTAGAAATCCTCTTTTATAGTTCCAGTCTTTAAATCACAGGTGAACCATCTGATCCTTCTATCTGCCTATTATCCTTCTCCCACCTTTTTGGCAAGAACTAGAGGCTCTAATTAACTCTGAATAGTTTAAGCATTTCACGTCGCAGGGCCTTCTTTCAGATAAGCAATATGGCTTTCACTTCTCTAGGTCAACTGCTGATGTGTTAACGATTATTATTGAAAAAGTCTATTAAGCTTTAGATAAGAATGGTGACGCCCGGGCTGTTGCTTTAGCTATCTCAGAGGCATTTGATAGTGTTTGGCATACTGGTCTTCTTCACAAGTTGAAAAGTTATGGTGTCTCTGGATGAGTTTTTGAACCGATTCCACAAAATGAAAGCTATCTTGAATGGCCACTCTTCTAGGTCTTTTTGCATAAATGCAGGTATCCCCCAGAGCTCTATCCTTGGACCAATGTTGTTTCTAATTTTCATAAATGACCCTCCTGATGTCATCAGTTCTCAACTCAGTATCTATGCTGATGGCACAACTATTTACTCCTGTCTTAAGAGAAAGTTTGATCAGTCCAATAATGTCAAATTGACAGCTGATCTCAAAAATTAACTATAATTTGTTGTTAAATGGGGCAAGGAGTGGCTTGTTGATGATGAACTTTTTGCTATAGTACCTAGACTTTATGAATTTAAGTACAGTACTAGATTGGCAGCAAGGTCTCATCATTTTACAGTTGAAATGGCTAGATGTAACCATAAATTCAATGCTAACAGTTTCTGTTATTGCACCTTTCACTTATGGAACTTTTTTCTGGCTTCTTGCTTCCTTGTCAACTTTGATGTTCAAAATTATATCAACCATTATCTTCTGTCTTCTTAATTTTTGTTCTTTTATTCTCCTCTCTCCTTAATAGTTTTCTCATATTCTCTAACACTTGGTAACCTCTTGTGTCCTATTGGCTTTATTGCTTTGCTTGGGGTAAAATCATTTTCAAAAAAAATACATCAGAATAGGGCTAAATTGTCTATTCCTCAAATACTTCTTCTCTGTTTACTTGCTTTGAGAATTTGATTCATTATACAGTGTAAAAAAGATTAATTCTTTTGATATCTTAAGTTACAATTAATTTGCTGTAATGTATGAATATTTCAAGCATAAAACTGTACCAACATCTGTAGAACTACATTTGTTTGGAAAAAAAAAAAAAAAATGTAGACCTGGTAATGTTACAATTTCAAAAAAATGTCAAAGGTTATTTGGACATGCCTATTGGCAGAGGTAGTTGTGTATTTCCCATTGCCTCCAGTAATCAGTATTCTTGCCCAGTTAAAAACCAGGATATCAAATTATTGTTTTAAAGGCAGATTGACCTTTCTCATTTTAAAATTTGGTGCAACACCATCTTCCATTCTAAGTTCTCCACTCGTGTTTGATTTTTGTCCCATCTAAGCAAAGGTGAGTAAATATCAGATCCAAAATCTCTCTTGTATTAACTAATCGATCCAATCTTCAATTTGTTCAGCTCTTACAAAAAATATTAGTTAATGTCAGAATAACAACAATTACATTGCCAGGGCTTAAGACTAACTCCATCTTATCGTCTCTAAGACAACAGGAAATTAAACGGAGGGACAACTGTTTAAGATTTGAGGGATGATACAATTTTTTAAATAAGTTATATTCTAAAAGAAAACTAATTTTTGAATATTAAAAAAAAATTAATTCCCACTAATGGTGAACTTTTAATAGATGGAGCACAAACACATATACACATTTAAGCATTTCTTTTTAAACTGGTGAATGAAACCTGCATGATGGTTGAAAGACTTAAATTTAGATATTTGTATTATTTATCTCTAAATATAATAACGAATATTAGTATCTAATAATTATATTTTTCTATCAATTTTTGGTTAAAAAAGTTTGAACCATTAACAACATTTTTGTATTTTTTTCTGTTTATTTGTTTAAAAGTTAAATAATATTTGTCTTGTGAGTATATAATATTTTCAATATTTTAATTGCTTATTGTTTTATAGGAGAATAAAATATAGATTATAGCAGGTGTTTTTTATGTATAGGGAAATATTAGGCAGGTCTTTTTTGACAGCAGTTTCAACATGGTACTTTTAACATGGTACTTTTATATTGTTAATATTACTATTATTATAACAATCAAAATGTTATTTTGTGGCATTTTTGTTGCTTTTTAATTCCTTCATGATATTCATGGGTACACAATGTTAGAAGTGAAAATTGAAAAGAAAACTGACAACTTCTGTTTCTTCAATGCTATTCCTGTAATGCAAAATTCTACAAGATTTTTGCCCTGCAGTCTGTCTCTAATGTTATTCTTAATAATTTTATCCTTGGCATTTGTGGCTGTCTTCATCTACTTAGATTGTCACTTGCCTTTTACTTGCAGGCTTGGAGGATGGAATCTGATATACCATTCTTGCTGATATCTTGCATCATTTTTGTTTTGATGCCAGTGTGATGGTTAACTAGCTGTTATAGTAGACTTTCAACTACAACTATAGTGAGCTTGATTTTGACTGAATGACCTACAAGTGGACTTGTCATGTCCTCGTTTGGTCAAGACTGTCCAAGTGCTAAAAATCAGAATTGTTGTTTTTTTTTGTTTTGTTTTTTTTTACATGTCAGTGCTAATGTGTAATGGGCATTGGGTCATGAAAACACTTCATTATACAAGAAAATTAAACCTATAATAAAAATTGTTAACTGTTCCAGTTTGAGGCTTAGTAATTATGGTAAACCTACTGACAAGTATGGCTAAATTTAGTAAATATCTATATCACTTTCTTTTCCTTGTAGAAATTTAGTTTTACACTATATCAAATTTTATTATTTTAGTATATATTTATATGATGAATATATTATCAGAATTCCAAGTTGTGTTTTTATTGAAAATATTTAGAATAAATTATTTGGTCTGATTTTTGTCATGCAATTTGATAATTCATAATTTTGATAGTTCATAATATTGAAACTGAAATATATACAACTATCAGCTGAGATACTTGGGTTTACATGGCTGCAATTGTATAACCACGACCCCTGTTGAGAAATGTCTGCCTGTTTCCTTGCTTGTATGCATTATCTGTTGGTATACTAAGCTACTCCTGCCCTCATTTTTTTTTTTTTTTTTTTTACAGTATGTCCATCGTGAATGTTTGTTCTTAAAGGAATTCCATCAATAAAACCTTATTGTGTGGTCATTGCCCAGGGTTAAATTGTTTCAAATGTTTTAGATATTCATTAAATTTCCTATATCCATAATAACTTTCAAATAGTATGGCATTGTTCACAAATCTAAAAATCAAACAAAAATTGGGATGAAGCATCAGAGCTTGATTCAAGTGCAAACACAAATGCCCCACCCTTCTTCTTTGCACATTTACAGTAAAGCTGAGGATAATAATTGGTTCTTCAAGAATTTTCCCTTTTAACGCTTCAATAATCCTTCTTAAATAATCTTTGCATCAAAGGTTGTTCAAATGCTAATTTAGAATAGAATCATATGAAGTCATTTGACTAAACGGCAAAAACCAATTTTGGACCTAGTTTTTCACAGATTTCGTCCACTTAACTGAAATAATCTAAACCAAACATTTGTACAAGACAATTTGTGTGCCATACATATTTTACATGGCAAATTTGGAAAGCATCGGATGAAAAACCAGGAAGTATAGCCAAAAAAACAGTCTTTTTGAATATTTTTTGTGATTTTTCATTATACGCAGAGAAGCGAGCAGGAGTAAAATCACACTATCTTATTTCTTGAATGATGGCAATTTATTTGCTGCATTTTTGAAGAAAATCTGATAATAAAAAAAAAAATGAGGAAATTGAAGTTAAGTAGTATGAAAAACTATCCGCATAAACCTCATAATATGTGCTATGTTTTGCATTAAGTGCAAAGAATATCAGCTCATCCAGTAAAAATTTTGTTTGTGTGTAACTTTGCCTTGGTTTTTGCGAAAAGTTGTACCCACCTTCAGTTTTATCAATTTTTCTGCCAGACCATAAATTTGCAACGTGTGTACAATTTCATCAAAATCAAAAATGTGGATATGCATAAATAGCACACACACATAGAGAGAGAGACACACACTACTTCTGTTTTATAGATAATTATTGATATTTTCTAATTTCCACAATATAAAGATTGCCATGAGTTTTAAGAAAGAGATAACTTTAAAGCAGAAACAAGATATTGTAAACCTATTAAGGTATGGCGACACAATGTTAAAAATTGCAAAAATGTTGAATAAAGATCATAAAACAATTAAAAAAATTGAAAACCTTAACAAGAACAAGAAAAATAAATTAGCTTTTAAAATGTCACAAAATGATCTAAAAAAAAAGAAAATGAATTGACAAGCTGATGAATCTTCTCTTACAAATGTAAACAGAGAAAAGATGTAGAGTATTGTATTGAGAACATTGTCTAAAAATAGTAAAGTAACCAACCTTTTAAGTAAACATCACAAAGAGAAAATTCTAATTTGGATAAAGGAGTACATGGAACTGATTTCTCAACAGTAATTTTTAGCGATGAATGTAGAGCTACATTGGATGAACCTGATGGCTAGTCTAGACACTGGATTATTGATGGAAAGAGTTTGACCAACATGACTAAGAAGACAATAGTGAATAGAAAGAGTAATGTTTTGGTAATCTTATTAGAGGTAGTAAAATTATAAGTTCTTTCAAAGTTGATGATGATGATGTAAAAAATAAATGCTGAGAATTATTGTAAGTTATTAGACATGATGTTTTTGAATTGAGTAGATTACATTCCAGGAGCTTGAAGCTAAAATGTATATTCACACAGGACAATGTTCCTTCACATTTCTCCAAAGCTGACTTTTGCTATCTTTGCTAAAAAGAATTTAGAGACGCCAAATTAATGGAATAACTCCCAGCCTCCGCTGATAATAACCCAATAAAAAACTTATGGTCCATTATTAAGAGATGTATATGAGAACAAAAAAAATAATATTCACGGAAAAAAGCTGTCTGGGAAGCAATAGAATTTGCAAGTAACGTTAAGGTCACTACAAAAAACAAAAAAATTAACAAAATCAATGAATGAAAGACTGATGAAGGTTATAGAATGCCCAAGAGTCCATATTAACACACAAAATAAGAAAATAATTAATTCATGTATATGGGATATTGTGCTTATGAAATGTTTGTATGAATTATATCTTTTGTTTATTTATAAATAAAAATTTATGTTGCTTTTAAGTTTGCATAATAAAACCTAACGTCTTCAAAACAAGTTATCAGTATTTTTAATAAGGATAGATATTATAAACTGAACCTCACCCAATAAAAATCTAAGTATAACTTGAAAATGTTACCATCACTTGCTGGTTAATACAAATTTTATTGTGAAAGCATTGACTTGCATAAGAAAATCTGACACCGGTATTTTTGGTATACCCCCACTCTCTAGTCATCAGCTCTACAAAAACATAATAGTCAGTATGCAAGTCTTTCATTCCATTGCTTTTGTGTTTTCTTGTCAATGGGCGTGCTAAAACACTTGGCTTTCAGCTGAAGTTGGTTTTGATTCAAATATCTTTGTGCAATGAATCTTTTTAGATATTTGTCAAATGATAGCAAAGAGGTATGTTATTCCTACTTGCTGTTTTCAGATTGTGTTTATGAACCAAACTAGCATAATAGAAGGGAAAAAAAATGGTAATTTTCAATTTGACTATGCTATGATTTGATTCGGTTCAATCTATTCTTTGGTAATGTTAATATAAAGTTCATATAGCTAATTCATTGCTTGTACACTAATGTTTTGCTTCCTTTCTAGATTGCGGGGTCAAGATTAACATTAACCCAGGGGCATGAAACATCAGTTTGGGATGACTGGTTAGGTTATTAGGTTGGAATGATACCAAGTTTTCAATTAAAATTCTATTGGGTCATTTCATTTCAAATCAACCAACATCCACAGGTGACCCTCTCAGAAAAATATGATAAATCCCAAATATTAGATTTGTATCTTTTAATAGCTTTAAAATCAGAGTATCTTGAAATTTCAATGCATTTTTTTTGTGATTTGCTAAATAAGGCTTTCAACAAACCTCTGACATTCATAGCTCCAAGAATATCTCTTGTACAGATTTTAAACAGTAGGGCACGAGTAGGCTGTTCATGAACTATGATTCTTCTTCTATCTTCCGTGTCCCTTTAGGACATTGGAAATCATGCCTCTCCACAATTTCCTATTCTTCATAGCGCTTGGTAAATTTTGTCTTTTTGTTGTCTCTCCTAAACCCTGTTCTGTGATCCGTTAGGTAGGTTTTAGACCTTTTCATGAAAGGAACAAAGCCGTCAAAAGGCCTTTTTATGCATTACTCATTATAAACAGATAATAAAATGCTAGACAAACCCTAGTTTTCACTTATTTGATTAGTTTTTGTTTTCCTATTCTAGTCAGTAGTCTCAAGTCTCTATCAAAATAACTGAAGGCAGTGATAGATGTTCACATTGTGAATGACATGACAAAGTAATTCCTATTAATTTTTTTCTGTGTAAGTATCAGTTTGGTTTTATTGATGTGTCATAAAACAATTTTTAAGCAATACCAAACTACCTCTCCTTTTCTATTGTCACTGTGTTATAAAATAAATCCATACTGACATTATTGCAAGCAAAAGTTGAGCAGATAACAGCTTCACTTGCTCATGTAATTGATAGCATGGAATTGACTAATATACAATAGTACAAAATTGTTTTTAATGATTGTAGGTGGAAAAGTAAGAACCGGCTGTGTGCAAAACAAACATATCATATCTACTTTATTATTAGACAATTATAAATATTTCATTTTGACTTGTATTCAGACCATTTTTTAGTGACTGTAATCATATCACTCCCCAATTGTAATTTGATTTTTAACTTTTGATTCAACCCATTGAAAATCCATTAAATATATGATTTTAATGCAAAATGAGTTATTTTGGAGGTTCTGTGAATAAAAACACTCATTAAACATTAAGTTGGAATAAAAATGTATTTTTTTCATTTCAGTTTAATAAAGTGGGTATAGAAAATATTATGACAATGCAGAGTAAAATCATTTTTATATTTTAATTATCCATATAAAATGCCTTAATAAATTTGTGTAAAACTTTATGAAATATTACCAAGTAATTTCTGGTCTTGCTATTGTATAGATATTCGCTGCTTACATAACTGACTTATAACAGGTTTGTTGCTAACAGAGCACTTCATCTTTTTAACTTTGGACCAGATTTGGCTCCTTCAAAGAAATATATAAGAAAAAGAATATTTTTATTACTATAAACATTTTAATAAATTCACAAGTCTGAGTGGACATCATTTTTTTAGGAGGGAGGGGGGCTTTTTTAAGTGAAATCAGAAAGTCTTATTAAAGAAAATGTACCTCTCAGCAGGGATCAAATACTGGTAGTTTCCCAGGATAAAGAGAATGTAAATTTGGTCCTTGTCAATAAGTACATTTTCTTTAATAAGACTGTAGTGCTTGTGGACATTGATTTTACTATTTTGGTGGGTAAAAAATAGGTATGTCCCCATAAAATAATGTCTATAGTAATAAAATTGTTAGATTTTTTTAAAAAAATCTGTTAATAACTAAAATATTCTGATATTTTGA
Source organism: Acanthosepion lycidas (assembly GCA_963932145.1). Classification (NCBI taxonomy): domain Eukaryota; kingdom Metazoa; phylum Mollusca; class Cephalopoda; order Sepiida; family Sepiidae; genus Acanthosepion; species Acanthosepion lycidas. The sequence continues at coordinate 73,619,387 of OZ010587.1, forward strand.
CAGTATGAAAACACATGCCATTTCTATTGAATTGCAAAACTTGCAGGGCAGGAAGATGCTGCCAACCTTGGACAGCAATGACACATATGATAGACATATGCTAAAATCAATGCTTTCTCTCTTTTTGTTTTTTTTTTTTTCCATGTGAACTACAATAGATACAGGAAACAATACAATTAATAAAGAGAGCAAGATTTCAGATATTATTTTTTTGTAGTCACTACCATTTGGTTGTACATTTTCACCTGTGATAAATAAGAGCCTGTATTTTGTGGGTTGACAACTGTGTAAGGCCACATGGAGCATGTCTTGTCACAAAAACTCCTTATTCACTGCTCAACTATGCTTACATCCATTGTTTGGTCTCTGTAAACATTCAGCAAGAATTTTCCTGCATGAAAAATTTCAATGTCACATCTGATTTGTAAGCACTTTCATTTTGGTTAACATTTTGCCTGACTGACACTCAGCTGCTATCCTTAATGAGGCAAAAAGAAATGTTATTGGCATGAAGATTCAAGTGTTAATGCTATACTACCAACATGCACCTCTGGGTCAGCATTAAGTAGTAATATTCATGTCATTTAAATTTATTTTCTCCTATTTATAATGAGAATTAGTTTTGGTTTTTAATCAGATCTTTTTTGGTTGAAACTGTTTGCTGTTTAGGAGTGCTGTAATAGATAACAGCTCAGAATAAGAAAATGGAGAGCCGAGTTCAAATTCCACTCAGGTTTGTTAGATTCAATTACATGCAAATACCTATGGGAAAGGTATGAATCCATCTCTCCCAAGCTATGGGTTAAATAGTAGGTCATGTATCTGGAAAAATCATTATTTTCAAAAAATAAATTATTGCAATATTCACTTGCAAAAAAAAAAAAATAATAATTATTCTTAAAATCCAAAATATGATGGTGTCTACAAATACAACAAATTTATACAAATTATCACTCAGCTGACTTCTGATAAATGTTGAAACATACTGAAAAATTCTCCTCTCCAGAAAATGAGTTGTTCTGCCTATATAGTCAGCATTGCACTGACATTTAAAAGAACAGAACTTTTTTTGGCAGGCTGTCCTTGCAAACAAATTTTAACATTGTTCAAGATGAAAAAATTACACATGGATTAACAGAAAAATTACATTACAAAATACTAGCCAAGATTTGCTTTGCAAAAATCATGCCAGTTTCACCAATACAGGACAATTTTCAGGGCTGAAACATTTAGGCTAAATAAAGTAAATTTGAAATGAGCAGAATGCATAATCAATAAAGTGTGTCTTTGTATATAAATAAAATCAATTTTTTTTATCTTTTCTTCTGGCAAACCCCACCAATTCCTCATAACATTATGCTTCATATCAAATACTGCTACTATTTGGGCAAGTCTAAGAGAACATTTTTAACATGTCCTCTTTCATGATGTTTCCAAAATCATAGGCAGGTTACCTGAATTTCCTGGTCACCTTCCAAATCCATCACTTGGAGGTTGGGAGATTAAACTTTTCTTTATCTGGCACTGATTGGGTTACATTTGTCTCTCTGCCATTTGTAAAATCATGCAAGAAAATTATAAAATCAAATCTTTTTTTTTTTACTTCAGCAGTTTTCTAAAAAGTATTCACCATCTCATGACTGTCCAGCAGTATGTTTTACAAGAAAGTTCCAGCACAAATTGGAGGACTTTTTATACCAATGTGGAAAGTAATACATTTTTTAAACTGACTCTCCACTTAGTCATTTTGTGTGTTGTTTTCAAAATAAATGAAAACTGAAAAACTTTTTTTTGTTTCAAATAAATGAAAAACTGAAAAGCTCTTCAGAGATGCGGAATGTAGATATTCACAATCAGTTTCTTCACCAGTAAGTCGACCATCAAAAAAAGAGGCAAATATTTAAACACAGCTGCACACAGCTCGAATGGTATACAAAACTTGCATGAAAGATATCAGGAAAATCTGGGAACACATTCATGATTATCAATGCTCTCTCATTCCATCATTAGTGTTAGTTTTTATAAATTTTACCTGGATTTGATTTATAAAAAAGAAAAAAAAAGGTAATGAGTTCTAGTAAATTTCATAACATGCCTTTCATGATCTAACAATTATTCAATTTGTTAATTTTAAAATAAACTTCCAAAAGAATAGAATTATCTACATCTCTTGCAATTAATTTTTCTACAAAGTTCTACCAAAATATGTTAGACCTAAGTAAAGTAAGATGGAGAGACAGTAGCGATGAGAGATTTCCTATTTTGACCATACGGTGGAGTAATGGATAGCAGCTCAGATTGAGGAATCGGAGAGCTGAGTTTGAATTCCAGTCAAATCCATTACGTTCGCTTACGTGCTAATACCCTTGGAAAAGGTATGAATCCTCTTCTTCTCCTCCACCCCCAGCTATGGGTAAATAGCAGGACAGACCGGGTTCTATAGCCTTGGATGACAATCTACCTTGTCAGTCATGTATCAAAAGATACATGATCACCTAAGCATGTATCACACATGGCACATAACTGACTGATAAAACTGTTAATTGAATTTTTGTATTTTAGTTGAAAAAAGACTGAGAGTCCATTACATAAATAATATTTGAAAACTGATGTATCTAACATTTGGTATTTGTCTTGAATGAAACTGTATATATATATTTTCTTCTATTGGTTTACTTTATCATTGCAGATAACAAGTGATGGCGAACCTAAAATTCTGGATCTCATTGACACAACAGGCTCTGGAGATGTTGACACATCCACCATAGTGAAAAGTACCAACAATGAGATAATAGGCTTGACTGGACGTGTTCTGAAGGTAAGCTATTTGTCAGATTATGTCCCGACTTACTAATTTTTGTAAGATACTAAGTGAATGTATAATTGATACTGTATTTTCATGGTTTACAGCCATATCATGTTGAAACACCAGTTTCTTGTATGATCAGCATAGTTAAGCAATGTTATGCCTAGATGGGTAACTGCATAGGAATACCAGGTGCTGTAAGTACCTGACCACCATCCAACAATTGAAAGCAAAAATATAAAAAACAACAGCATAAATGCAGTCAGACTCCTTGGAATTGATCCTCACCTAGTAAGGGATGATATGAACAACAGGTGTCACCAGACGATCATACAGTGACAATTTGCATCAAGCAATAAATAGTTTTAGAGACGTGGAATGTTGGAAAACTAAATCAATGTGGCCAGTTAGAAAATAAAGCAAGAAATGGATAGATTAAATGTTAATATTTTAGGCATATCTGAAACTAGGTGGGCAAGCAATGGAGAGTTTGTTAGTGACAATTAGATGGTTATATATGCAGGCGGAGAGAAAAAAATGAAGAGGGGAGTAGAACATATTAGACCAAGACATGAAAAAATGTTCTGGGGTACTATCTGATAGCATAATTGTAGTGAAACTGAAAGGGAAGCCTTTTAACATCTGTCATAGTTGTATATGTACTGAAAGCACAAAGTACAAAAGAAATAAAAAAAGTTTTACAGTACACTAGAGAATACCAAGGTTCAATGCAAATCACAGGAAATTACAGTTGTCACGGGAGGCCTGAATGCCAAAGTAGGCAAGGAAAGAGATGATGAAATAGTTGGCAAATTTGGACTAGAAATGTGTAATGAGAGCAAAGAAAAATGAGTTCATTGATGCATGGTGAACAATCAGATCATAACATTTGGTTTCAAAAACAGCCAAGATGTATTTCGACATAGTTTTTCCTCCGGTGTTTCTCTATAAACCAAATTGACTACACGAAAGCAGTTTTTATACTGTAAAGCATACCCAAGTGTCGACTTCCAGTGATATGTGAACTTATTGAAATTGAAGAGGTCCAAGGTGGCACCCAAAGTGCAATGTGACAGATTCCTGAATGACCTGAATGTGAAGTTGAAATATATGGACAATTTTAAAAGCAGATACCAAGAATTAAATGAGAACAGTAATTCAAAGTGGGACACACTAAGAAAATGAGATCATGCCAAGGAAAACTGGACAAGGAAAAAAAAAAAGGAATGAATGACAGATGAAATTCTTCACATGATGAAAAGGAGGCAAAAGACAATTCCAAAGTATAGGATATTGCACAAAGAAATTCAGAACAGCATAATGGCTCAGAAATAGAATAAGTATCACAGATAAAAAGCAGATATGCATAAATAACTGAACAAACAAGACAAAAGACATGCACATCAACAGGATACATAAAAATCCAAGGACAGAACACTGATATTAGAGAAAGATGAAATACTTCAGATATGAAACGAATGCATTAGAGATCTCTTCCAAAACAAAAGAGGGCAACCTGTAACATGCAGAAATATCGAAAGACCAAAAATATTAAAATCTTAAGTGAAATCTTAAGTGAAATCAGCCGAGGGCAACTTGAACAAAAACAAATCAGCAGGACCAGGCAGCCTTAGATGATTTCAACGTCGACAAGATTACAGATAAATAAACATTGGTGATATACCGGAAGACCTAAGTAGATCCATTTTCATAGTACTGCCTAAAAAGCCAGGTGCAAACAAATGAGAACTCCATCAGACAATCAGCCTAATGAGCCACATAACTAAACTTATCTAAATTCTGATGAATAGAGTGTGCAGCAGAATTAAACCAGAAATGGACAAGATAGGTGCTGTTTTAATAAAGACACTGGACAAAGAATACAATATTTATGCTAAGAATGATATCTGAAAAGGTAATACAAATGCAAAAGGATATATAGCTATGTTTAATAGATTATGCAAAAGTGTTAGGTAAAGTATGAAACAAAGAATTTAGTAAGCTTGATATATTTTGGAAGGATATTAGAATAATCCAGAACCAGGAGCAAACTGTCTGCATATAAATAGAAAATGAGTTCAGTAAATATACAAAAATAGAAAATGGTGTAAGACAAGGATGTGTCTTCTCACCAGATTTATTCAACTTTTGAAGTGAGATGGTTCTGAGAGAATTGGAATTCCTACCAGGATTCATTATTGGTGGCCACAAACTTAATAACAGTAGATATGCAGGTGACATAGTGTTGATAGCAGACAAAGAAGGGAAACTAGAGGAACTACAGAAGTTAGTAAAAAAAAAAAAAAAAAGCCAGAAGAAAGAACCCAATATTAATTGTAAGAAATCAAAATGTATGGTTGTCAGCAAAAATCCCAACATGCGAATTACAAATTGAAAATGCCAAAATCAAGCAAGTGCAAAAATTTAAATATCTGGGAAGTGTTTTAACAGAGGACGGAAAATGCAACACCAAAATCCAAAGACACCTAGGGATATCAAAAGAGGCCTTCCAAAAGCTAAGAAAAGTATTAAGAAACAGGAAAATTGTTAGAAATAAAAACAAAGTACTTAACTGTTATGTAATATTGGTAATGCTGGACAATCTCAAACAAAGAAGTGACTTGAAGCAACAGAAATGCAGTTCTACAGAAGGATGCAAAGAATATCCTGGACTGACAAAGTTTTAGAGAAAATGGAAACAAAAAGGGCACTTAGTGTCAAAAAGAGACAATTGAAATTTCTAGAGTGTATAATGAAGAAAGAGGACTTAGAAAATTTGACACTCACAGGACATATTGAAGGCAATATGGACAGAGGAAAGCAGTGAATAACCTACCTAATGAACTTGTGTAAATGGTTGGCTGAACAGGGATTAGGAGAGATAGCAAAGACAGGGAATTATACATAGCCTTGAAGAAGGCACATAGAATCCTAGTAGGTCAAGTTTGTATGCCCTAGAGATTCTTTTGTTTTTTCTATTTTTGTAAATTTTAGAAAATTCAATTAAGATATACATATAGATATTTGATTACAAAATCAAAAAGAGAAGGCTCATACATAATTTACTGTTTTATTGGATAGTTAAGTGAAAACCACTCTCACTGCAACTGTGGTGTTACCTCCTTCAACTTTAGTTTGAATAAAGGCCAAGTTGTATAAATGCTTGACTTAGTTGTCGCATGACACATGATGGAAGGTAATTTTCAGGTAACTTCTATATGCCATGTCCCTTCAGAACTTGAGTAATGCTTGCCCTCCACAACTTCCTGTCTTTTGTATCTCTTAGTATGGTTTGTCTTTTTGTTATCCCTCCTAATCCCTGTTCTATCAACCATTTACACAAGCTCATTAGATAAGTTATTTGCTGCTTTTTGTAACTCTTTCTTGCTACCACCAACTACTTAGCCATGATTAGTTGAAGATCATCTTTCTGGTCATCATCAGTAGTTGTGATATTTCACTCAGCCAAAAGTTTCTGCTGGCAAATTCAAACTGAAGATCAAAATGCATTGCCTCCGCATTGTTTGAAACTTGGGATTTCCATGCAGACAACAAAATTGCTGTATTTTACAATTAATTTTCAGTAACAGTTTTATTCATGGTATCTATATTGGAGGTCCCAAATGCACTGAAACAAGGTTTGGAGTTTTGCTGCAGCCAGATTCTTGTCCTAGAGAAAATCTGTCTACATATACATTACCTGCTGAATAAGCATTAATATATGTGTATTTTGAAGCATTGATCCCAAAACTGAGCAGTAATTATAATGCAATACTGCTGCAATTTGCTCTTTACAATATCCATCCCACTATCCATTCAAATTTAATCCACAATTTTCAAGTTCATTGCAGATTTCTCCACATATATTAGTTTTTAAATTTGTCATAATGAACTCTTTCTCTTCTCTGCCATTATTGAGTGCTTTTTTTTTCTTTTCTTTTTCAGATTCCTGAAAGCTGGCATAATCCAACAAAGCAGTATCACCTAGGAATCAAAAATGCCTATGATTTATATCCAAAAGCTCTTAAAGAGAGAATCAGCAAGGAACGGACAGATCGTCTGTGGACTCCCCAGCACCGACTGGCTCTGGCCGAAGTGTCTCGCAAATTAGAAGAATTTGATGCACTTTACCCTTGTCCAACACCTGTAAGTTTTTCTTGGATCAAATATTTTATGTAATAAAATCTTTTATATTAGTGCTTTATTTCATTGACCTTTTTACTGGACTATTGTAGATTCTAGAAGAACAATATTTTATCCTGTTGAGAAAATAATAAACTTTTTTTTTTATTATTAAAAAGTTTTTTTTAATCAATTCATTGCCAAGTAAGGCCCTAATGACACTAAAACACAAGGGACTACTGAGAATGAAAGAGACTGAAAATGCTTTAGAAGGAACCAGAAACTCAGTCCTAAACAGGAAACCAGGTTTATTAGGAATTTAAATAAGTCTGTATGCATTTTTCCAGAATTATGTGAAGTATGTTACCAAAAAGTTTGTGTAATGACTTATTTTGAATAAGAATGGATCAGTGTTTTTGCAACTATGATTATTTTTACTTCAAATTTGTTATGAAATTTATGAGAGGATGCTGAGAAGTTCTTGGCTCAACACTCTAACAAACATTGGAATTCTCTCACTTTTTGGTCAGACTAAGAACTTTTCATTACTTCCTTGTATATATCATGCAATTTATCCAAATAAGATGTTTTCTGGGAACAAAGGAAATACATTGAGTAATTTAAAGTCTTCAAGCCTTGAAAAAATAAAATTCTGGTATTTAAATTGCAATAAAGTGTTAAAAAGTATGTAATATTGAAAATGTGATAAAAATCAGAATTTTTGAAAAGAAATAATACTTTTATGTTTTTATTCTTCTTTTCATTGATTTTTTTTTTTTTTTTTTTTTTTTTTTGTATTCTACTTTTCTTTTGGGATATTTGTAAATGTTGAATAGAAGAATATTAAAAATTATAGTCTGGAGAGACAACACAAAATCAGAATTGGCTGTGAACATTTTTAGTGAAAAGAGTACATCAGCTCAGGATGAAGTTAGACAATGTTGAAGAATAAACTGATTAAAAACAGCAGTACAAATGCTGTAATAGAAATCTCCCGTTAGCATTGGTTCAATTCTATTATAGATATTATATAATATGTGTGTGTGTGTGTGTGTGTATATATATATATATATATATACAGTAGCGTCCAAAACTAGGGACAAAATTTTGAAACCTAATATTTGTTAGAAATAACAACTTTGAAAAGCTGAAATTTTGACAACTGGTAGTCGTTATCATCCATAATAACATACTAAAATTTGAATCATTTGCAAAGGATAGAAAAAGAATTATAACATTTATTTATTTTCAAATTTGGAACGTCCAAAAGTAAGGGACAAAATTGAGAAAAACAATGTAAACGACAAAAAAACAATAAAAATACATGTACAATCAATATTTAGTAAATGAGCCCTTGCTCTCAATGACAGCTGCACATCTTTGACTACAAGAATGAATCAGTTCTTGACAATCCTCGATACTAATTTTAGACCATTCTTCTTGAAGCTTCACCCACAAATCCTCCGTGTTAGTGGGATTTCTTTCCATAACTTCCACCCCTAGGTCTTCCAAAGATTTTCTATTGGATTTAAGTCAGGACTTTGCAGTGGCCAATCCATAATTCCAAATCTTGCTCGCTAAGGTAACTCATTACCACCTTTGCCTTGTGACATGGGGCATTATCTTGCATAAAGGTAGCCCTATCGAAACCTGAATTCTGTATGATTGGCACAACATTATCTTGAACAATGTTTTTATAGATCTGCGCATTTACACGAGTTTGTAACCAGACAAGAGGCGTTGTACCTTGGCTAGAAAACATTCCAAATACCATGACGCTTCCGCCCCCAAACTTGACAGTTTTCTTAGTACACTTTGCACTTAATCTTTCACCAATACGTCTCTTTACATTGTTTTTTCCATCATTTCCAAATAAATTAAACTTGCTTTCATCACTGAAAAATACTTTTGTCCAATTTTCATATGTCCAAATTACATACCTGTTTGCAAACTCTAATCTCTTCTTCTTATTCTTCGAACTAACAAGTGGTTTCTTCCCTGGGGTTCCATTAAGCAGCCCTATTTCTTGCAGTCGTCTAGAAACAGTCTGTCTTGACACATTAACACATGAGGTACTATTCATAACCCTTTTAATTTCTGTGCAAGACTTAAAACGGTCCTTTAATGACATACGCTGCATTATTCGATCTTCTCTTGCCGAAGTTTTTGCGGGGTCTGCTGGTTTTAAAAGCACTAACTATTTTGCCAGTTTGTAGGATTTAACAACCCTGCCTACAACACTCTTGGAACGTTTCACTTTCTCTGAAATCTCTCTAATGGTGTGCTTTTCCTTATGTAGCTTCACAATAGCTTGTCTCACAGAGTAATCGAGTTTTTGGCGTTTCGCCATGGTGCCGGCTGATGCAACGTTTACAAATGACTAAGTAAGACTTATTCTTTAGAGGAAATCCAAAAATTTGAATATAGCATACTGTTTACATTGTTTTTCTCAATTTTGTCCCTTACTTTTGGACGATCCTATTTTGAAAATAAATAAATAATTGTTATAATTCTTTTTCTATCCTTTGCAAATGATTCAAATTTTAGTATGTTATTATGGATGATAACGACTACCAGTTGTCCAAATTTCAGCTTTTCACAGTTGTTATTTCTAACAAATATTAGGTTTTAAAATTTTGTCCTTTAATTTTGGACGCTACTGTATATAATGAAAGAGAACTGAACATAACATTTTCTAAGGAGAAAAGCAAAATAGCTTAGATTTCATGGTGCAAAAATCTTATTGGTGGAGTGTTCTACAAAAGACACTGAAATAATTGAAAGCGTTAGTCTCCTTCTACTGTTGGGTTAAGCAGTGCAGCAGTACACCCCAAAAAATGGGGACAATTCTGTAGGAGATATTTGATATAAGAAAATACAAAGGGTAAAAATAACACACAGACTTAAGATCTAAGTGATCTATTTAACGTTTCCTGAAGGACACAGTGATTTCAAAGAAATGCATGTGTATAGTTGCTGAAGGTGTAATAAAAGCAAACCAGTTGAAAATGTTAGTTTGAATAAACTCATCTATATGATTAAAAAAAAGTGTTTCTAAGAATTAAATTTTGTACATATTCTTATGCAATTTCAGCATATCAAGCCTTTATATGCCCTTGACATATTGCTACATTGATAAATACCAGTGAGCCATAAAAATGCAGTACATATGACAGGCATGATCTACTTGAAAATCTTTACACTCTAACCTGATTATGCAGTGTGCTCTTATGCGTTCAGCCTTGTTTAATAGATTCTGAATCTTACTTGATCATTTTTTTTAGGATTTTAGCCAGCACACATTTTTTTCTTTTATAAAACCCTCAGAGTTTATAATTCTATTTCAATAGATTTTATATTTTTACATTTAATAATTATGCTATCATGTCTCGAGTTACCTGAAACCAATTTTTTTTTTTTTTTTTTTTTTTTTGTAATTCTCTTAAAATTACTGTATCTGTGTAACATAACTGAAAACTCAGTGGAACCCCCCCCACACACACACACACACCATCACATACACTGATTTGATTTCGCAAAGAAGTTGTATAAATTACTGCCATTTGATCAGACTAAATCTAGTGGTTAGCTCACTTCGTTAATAATAACTGAAATTAACTTGCTAACTGCTGTCTACTTAGAGAATAAGTAGATCTTTTGGAGAAGGGTTGTTAGTGTTGAATGAGGAGAAAACTGAATGGTGATAAAAGGTGAAAGTTTTGCCATTACCTTCCATTGAAAATTAACATATATGAATCCACTTTTATTTGGTAAGAGATATGTTAAAACGTCATTGCAATATTGTTTGTGCTGTGTAGAATCTTCTTCTCTCAAACATTTTGCCTTTTAAACTAAGATGAAAATGTTTTAATGAAAATATGTACTTTAGCTTTAAACCCAATTAGTTTTTATTTTTTGTTAAGATATTTAAATCATTAATTAAATTTAATTATTCTTAATTTCTTGTAAACACTTATGGTAACAAACTCATCAAGTTTCTTTGATGAATGTCAATTCTGAAGAAGGAAGGCAAAAAGAGGAATTACTAATAAGTCTTAATACTTGTAACAATGCCAAATATATCAAAATGACCTTTTCTTGGGTCAACTGCTTTCAGTTTTCAAGATATTTATATTTAATATAACATTACCCAATATTTTATGTATTTAAAAAAATTATGTGTATATAAAAGCCATTAAATGAGTACAACTTTTAATTCATGTGTTCATTTCTTTTGCAATTAAGTATTTATTTACAGAATTAAATATATTTGACCAGAGTTAATACTATGATGTCTACCCCGGCTGTTCCATATTCAAGTTCAATACCCTGAGTGATCATAGAGTTGATTGCTTCAGCCCAAGTCTTGTCTCACCCACGTTGTGTCAATTGATTGCAAGACTGGCTTGGTCTGAATGGCCAACTGGAATCGATGGTTTGGTCCAGTCAGAGTAAAGTCACAGAAAAGAAGAAAAAAAATAAAGTGGATAAAAGAAATATTTATATGCAATTCCTTCCTTGATACAAAGTTGATGGTACAGTTATTGACGGCTTAAGCAGGCAATAATTGTTGACCCTTCCCGATTATTGTGACACACTTTTGTTATGATTTTGGAACAAGACTTCTGGAACAAGGCTTTAAGTCGAGACTTTTTCTTCAGGATGGCAAATCACATGAGATCAGGTGAAGCGGTGGTGCTCGTCTCTCAGTTCAGTATTGTCTCTCTCTGCCGTAGTGTGTTTTCATCTACTCAGCATTCTGTTTTTATGGACCTATACTCAAAGGCTGGGGATGGGGCATGATGTGCTCTGGGTATGCCAGCATTCCCTAAACAACCAATCAGGGCTCTCCTTGTAAATGTCCAAATATGAAGGAGCCCCCTCCTCCTTCTTTGGAATTCTACCTGGGCCTTCTCCTTCTTGCTTTGTGTGAGTGCCTCTCACCATCACTGCCTAAGGGGTGTGGGAAGTCCTCCACCTTCCCTGAAATTCCACCTGGGCCTTTTTCTCTTTGGTCACCTGATCAAACACATCTTCCTGCTTTGTGTGAGTGCCTCTCACCATCACTTCCCACGGGGGGCATGGAAAGTCTTCTACCTTTCTTGAAATTCCACCTGGGCCCTCTTCTCCTTGGTCACCTGATCAAATCCGTCCCCCAAGGGCTAGGTGTGGTCTGGCCCAAACGGCCAAATTTTAATTATCATTCAAATTCTTTCTTATCGTGCTTTTATGTGTGGTTGTTTTTGCAGCTGGGATTTATCTTTTATTTTTTTTATCTCCTCATCAAGCCTTTGGCCTACAAGTGACAAAAAGGGAACAAACCCTTGATTTTGGAAGTTTTACACATTTCAGTAGATGAAAAATTTAATTGTCATTCTTTACATGTTTTTCCAGGAACCCATCTGCTTTTAAAAGTTAATTCTTATCAATCGACCGACCTCATGGCCAGAAATCCGTCTTCCTCTCCATCACTCAGCAGTCATAAAAATATTATCTATTTCTTTCCAGGAGATCTTTGGACCTCCAGGATAGTCCATCACTTAATCTCATTTCTAATCAAAACCAGATAGTTTCTTTATTTTACCTCTCTGGCGGACGAGAAATTTAATTACTTCCTTTTATTTTATTTTTATTTTATTTTTTTTTTTCCAATAAAAAAAACAAATATCCTTTTCTTTCATTTTCTCTCATCTGGTCATTGGTATATCTTCAGTCTATCGGAAGTTAGTGTTTTCTGTCTTCCACTTTTCTTTTTGTTTTTTCAATTTACTAGCACCTTTCTAATAGTGTCACACTCCTTATACCAAGTAATATTTTTACATTTCTTTCTGTTTTTCTTTTTTAATTCCTTAAAAAATAGATGAGAACGTCTATGTAAAACAGTAAGAAGCTTAAAAGCAAAAATATTTCTGGAAATAAGAAATGAGAAATATATATATATATTAACCCATACATGTTTTCACTATTTCTTCTAAAATTCTTATAGTATTTGCAGTCTAGTTTAATTTTGTGGCCTGAGAATTCAGCAAAATTCATGATTTAGGGTCTAAAAAATATTTTTTTTTTTTTTTTTTTTTTAATTGTCTCATCCTTCTACTAATCAGATTATTTAACATAGACCAAGTTAAAATAAACCCAAATTTGAAGTATTTTACTCCCATTTAATTAGGTACCTCCACGAAAATGTAAACAAACAGAGATAGCATGATGAAAAAGACGCCGAACTTGACGAAAACAAGTTTTTATCATCTAATGTTCATATTATTATTAAAGAAAAAAGACCAAAGTATTTTGGGTATTTTTTTACATTTTTTAATCGTTTCTAGCACGTCCAAAATTTTCGTTAAAAAACTTTTTTTTTTTTTTTTTTTTTTTTTTTGTCAAAAAAAAGGACAGATAATCAATCATTTTCAATCATAAAAAAGATGAAAATCTGATTTTGATATTCTTTTAAAAATCAATTATCATTTTTTCAAAACTGATTTTAATAAAATCAGAAATTATAATGTTTATTTAAAATATTTTGAACAAAGCTTAACTTAGCTTCTGCGCCGAAAAAATGTAATTTGAAAATAAAACAAAGAAGGTCATAACCTTTTGCGTTGTTTGACAAGTGACGAAAGGCACATTCATGACGTTTAGATAACTTACGGGAGGATAATTCTTTCTATGGATGGAAGGAAGTGAAATTATTTAGATTTAAATGAACAAATTATTTACCTCGTTACTTTTAAGGAAAACTTTCAGTGCTCTAATTTTTCATTTTTTTTTTTTTTTTTTTTTTTGTACTTAGCTTTCATCTTTACGTTTACGATGCTTTATGGAAAATATAAAGAAATTAAAAAATAAGACTGTTAAGAGTGAGATTAAATTTCATAAGAAAAAGGTATCTAATTAATTTATAGGTACCTTTCTTATGAAATTTTATCAGAAGTTTACATAAAATACTATAATTTTATGTACATTTATTACATTTTATTGTGTTATTTGTATTTCCATTCATTTTATTATTAATTTTGATATTTCATTTATGGAAAAATGTCATAACTGAGATTAATATAAAAATAAGATCATATAAATTAAAGTTTAGCAGTAGTTAAATTTCATAAGATGATACTGATGCTTATAGGTACCCTTCTCAGTTGAAATTGAAAAATCAAATTAACATCTCCATACGTGTTTCGCAAAAGTAAAGGCCTTAACAGCGGAGAACAATGCTGAACTCAAATAATGCAACTAAATTGTATTCTGGTTGGTCTTCCGTACTTTATAATTATTGCCCGATTATAAGCACAAAAATTACATTTTTTAATTACCATGGCTCTTCTGATTGGTCCAAACGATACAATTTTCAAAGCGCTAGACAATGACGATCTCATCTGGACACTTTGAAAGGTTGATGTTGCTTTTAACTAATGTTATAATATTTTTAAAAACTTTTTTTTAAGCGTTTCACCCCAAGCAAGGCGAGAAGCCACTAGGACACAAGGGGTTACAGAAAAAATTGGAGCAAGATCAGATGGGAGTGACAGAAGAAAGGATGAGGAGAAGGGTAGTGGATAGATAAGGCAACAGGAGATACAGAGGCTAGAGAGAAAGAGAGAGTACCGGGAACCCCTTCCTAAACAAGAAACAAGGTGTAAGCCTCTACTCATGTCCAAGAGAAGGGGGAGGAGTGTTGACCGGGCGGTAGGAAAGCCTACCTACTCCTATTACATATAATACATAGAACAACAACAAAAACAGAGGGAACGATGAGAGGGGGAGGTAGTTTGCAAAGAGTCCTGGCTGACAGTTGGATTTACCCTTTCGCAACATTAAGTTTTAGCTTAGTATAAGTCCCATTGACTAATCTAAAAAGAAATTGAAGTGACGAGACACTTTCACATCTAGCCAAAGACATTCAATTTTCCCTTTTAAGAAAATAGAAAAAAAGATTAAGAAATAACAAATAATTGTATTAAAAATACAATTTTCATTGAAAAAAGTTTTTGCTTTCAGAAAATATTGTCCATATTCATAAAAACAACTAAAAACAAATAAAAGCATTCGAAATTAAATAATATATTTGTTTTATTGAGTTTTGTATGTTACAATTCAGAGCTGATTTTCAGGTACGTTGGCTCCAATTAAAAAAAAAAAACAAAAACATGATTTGCATTCTTCAAAGCCTTGTGCTTTTAACTATTGTAATCACTAAGGTCTGCGCACTCAAATTTCTAGAGTTTTTCATAAAATTAGTTATGGGAGTGTTAATAAATATATAAAAAAAATATTTCTGCCATGACTTTAATAAAAAAAACATATTTATAATAATTTCGATCATCTGTGAATAGTTTCTGAAAGTTTCATTAACATCTGACAATTATTTTTATTTTTGCAAGATTTTCCAAATTAATGTGTGTAATACCAAAAAAACGTGCTAAAAATTATCTATGTTATTTACTAGCCCATGTTGGTACAAAGAGAAACAAGGTTTTTTTAATCAAAATTTAGAATGTTCTAAAAAGAAGCAAAAATTTTAAAAAATAATTAAAAAAAACTTTGGGCTTTTCTCTTCATAAAAACATAAGCATTTAGACGATAAAATTTTGTTTTCATAAAGTTTGGCGTCTTTTTCATCAGACTATGCTCTTTTTTTTTTTTTTTTTTTTTTTAGTGATTTCGTGGAGGTACCTACATTTAATAAATTGCATAAAGATGAGAAAGACAGAACAAATGAAATAAATGGACCTGTGAGATCTGAGATCCATTTTAATGTTATATCAGTGCTTCTTCCCTGTTTGTTTGCCAAGTGTTCACATTTATAAAAAATAAATTTGTTCATTTTTATTGTGAAATGTTTATTTTTGTTTCTAATATCTACTTGAACACATGGGAAATAATTCACTAATTTTTGATCTTTCAGTATAAGACCTAAAAAATCTCTTTTCTACATGCAAGATTATCAGATTGTGAACTGAAAGCTTAAGCCTAACTTAAACATTTTAAACTAGTTAATCTACAACTAAAGTGTTGACATTTTAAAACTAGAAAATATCTTAACCATGCTGTGTAGTCACTGTTTCCATTTTTTGTTTCCATTTTTTGTTTCCATTTTTTTGTTTCCATTTTTTTGTTTCCATTTTTTTGTTTGTTTTTTTTTTTTTTTTTTTTTTTTTTGTTTGTTTTTTTTTCTTTATATTTGTTTTGTTTGAGCATGAATCATTTATTTGGTTGGTTTGCATTACCTACCAAATACCATCATTCATTGTACACTGATTCACTATAATGTACAGTGGTAAGTTCTCTATGATATGGAAAACCGATAAAAAACATTGAAATAAAGTAGAGAACACAGAAAATCATGGAAAATGGTATTTTTGCTATTAAAAAATAAAATATTCTAACAGTAAAATTCCTAAGCTAGATCTTTGATAGAATCATTATTTTGCATAAATTTGCAATACACAGGAAAGTTAGTTGTTCATGTGCAAGTGCTACAACATATATTGCTGTAACAAGTCATTCTATATTTATAGAATGACTTGTTACAGCAATATATGTTGTAGCACTTGCACATGATGGTGTATATTTTCCACTACTGATCCCAGTAGTACTGCGCAAGCATCGTAACCTAATTCATGATATTAACCTGGCCAAACCAGTAACCACAGGGCAAATGAATTTGACATTTTAAAACGCCAAGAACTTGTCACTCTACTATAATGTTCTTTGGTTGTTCATAATGTAGAGAAAAATAGCTATGTAAACTATAAACTTTATCATTATTATTAATTTATGACTTGAAAGCATTTACTGACTGTGCACTATACCTAATTTGATTAATATTTTTAAATAAAACTTGTCAAGTTTATTGTTCTTGGAAAAACCCAATAATTCCCTGTAATATAGAATCAGTAATCAGTGCTTATTGCAGCATCCAGTATAGTTGATTTGATGCAAATAAACATACCAGGAAATAGTTTGTCCCTGGCTTGCTGTAGGAGAAAGATGTGTGTACATGTAGATAGTAAGAAATTGTTCCAAATCATAGACTGTATTTATATTGCCTATTGATGTCTCATTTATATGCACACATGCTTGTATTTGATTTTCTTTTCATTATCAAAACATTTTTATCATTAAAGAGTTTCAAAAAGCCCAGAGAATTTAAAAAATTAACTTTACTTTTTGAGCCCTGAAGATAAATCATAATAACTCATAACTTGTATCATATTTTATATCTTGAATTAAACTTTATATTTATGAATATAATATTCTCAATTTAATAACTTATGCTTTAAGCTGCATCCCAGTTATCATGTAGGCTATAGCTTTCTAATATCTGTTTTATCAGATTTTATTCTTGGCTTTTTGTTTTCTTCACAAGGCAATCCTTATACATGTAGATATGTAACAATAATCTTAATTTTTCTGATTTTAAATAATTTCTAACATTTTCTCACCTGTTCTGTTAGTGAGGGCAAGTAAATCTCATTCTATGAAGTGTTACTGATAAATTCTCAACCCAACCCATGTTTCAAAATCAGTATTTTGGACATTCGATATTTATGGGGGGGGGGGGCATGAACTTTTCAGCACCATCTTGAGGTTGCTTTCATGAAATGTGATAACCCATTTGTACAATTTTTATTGTCCTTATGTTTTGTTAAGTATAATTTTACTTTCAGTATCTGTCTATATTTTTACTTTCATTTGCTAGAAAGTTTCCCTTTTTAATTAATCTTTTGAAAATTATTATTTTAAACTTGCCTTTCCTTCTCTAGATGAAATTTGTGATTATAAGCTTCTGTTGGTTTAATGGAAGAGATACAAATCACTTTCTTCTAACCACTGAATCATAATTTATCTTTGCTAGCATACAAAGTTCTGTTTTGTTTTATGACTTTGAGGGCCAGATGTGCAACTAACTCTGTTACTATTGAAAAAAAAAAAAGCATACCTCTTCTGTTAGACACCTCCATTTCCTGTGCCCATTCCTACTTTCACTAAAATTTGGGAAGGGATTCAAAAGTATGCAGTGGTATGGAAAAGGAAGGAGCATGTCTAACAAAAAAAAAAAAAAAAAAAAAAATCTCCCTTATAAACAAGCTTGTCTGCTGAGTAGGAGTGTTTGAAATTCCAGACTCTACTGCTTCCTTTCACCTTTTGACCTACCAGAGATATCATGCTCTTATAGAATTTAGGAGCAAGCTAATATCTAAAAAAATCATACTACTTCTCTACTGGATTTTTTTAAAATGCGTATATTAGAAGTAATAACAGGATTTAGTTTTAAAACCAGGGACTCTAGGTTATAAAGTTTAAGGTTCCATCCAAAATGGCTGGTCTTGTTAAATTCATTACTGTAAAATCTGATTCTCATTATTGTGCTTCTCTTTTAATCTTGTATTAACTCTTGTAAAATTATCTGATGGTTTGTGTAGCATGTAGAGATTATGCAGGAATATATTTCAGCTTATAAAAAGCAAAAAATGATTCATTTTAGATCAAAGTAGCTGAGATTGTTTAAAAAAAAAAGTACAATGCATCATGTCCAACTATTCACAAATTTGCTTGAAATCAAGCAAATTTGAAAGAAATATAAGAAAATTTGGTTTTATTCAGACTCATCAACAATAGAGCATCGATTCTGTTTTTCAGTAAAAAAAACAAAAAAAACTCATTTTGTTTTCTTTTTTATTACGAATGTAAACAGTGATTCTATAATTATTTAATGCAGACTATTGTCCTCATTTTTGTTGTTGTTACCACAATATTTCAGCTGTTGTGGCCTCCACCCTTCATCAGGTGATTGTCAGTTAGGGTAACCTTCAAGGAATTTCGAACTGAAACCTTTATTTAATCTACAGAAGTAGATTGTTCTCATTCCACTGTTTATGTCCAGAAATATCTTGTCTAGTTTTTATGTTGTACTACTCAAGTATTGCTCACTTCATTTACATTGTGTCCAAATGCACATTGTCAGGCCCAGGGATTGAACTCATCATTACTATGTCACCAAATTCATGAACCAACTTATTGTCTCATGGAAAAAGTTGTGTTGCTCATATTGTTAAAAATAAAAAAACTTATTTTATAAGCATTGCTGTTAATCTTTCATTTTTCTGTCTGCTACTGCTGCTTTTTGTTTGTTTGATTGCTTTTTATTTGTCTTTTTTTGTTTGTTTGTTTTGTTTTGCACTACCAAAAAAAGAAAAACAATAGAGTATTACTTCTCTTACAAAATGCCTGAAGAGTGCTATTCGAGTGATTGAAACCTGGTAACAACGAAAATCTTATAAGAACAAGAATAGGGTAATAATTGTAAGTCTATGAATGCCATTTCTTTTAAACTTTGCTTTTCCATTTGATTCTTTCAGGATGAAGTGAATATAAAGGAAGATTTAAATAATCAAATTGAAGTACTCAATAATTTAGACAAAAAGCACAATGACTGTGGCCCAGTGTTTGATTGTATTGTCTTCCATGATGGTATCACCTGGAGGTGAGATATTTTTTTCTTTTCATTCTTAAATGGTGCTTACATAAATAATATTTGATAGCATTTTGTTTTCTTTATTTCTATTAACTAATGGAAACATTTCATTATTTTAACACTTTTAACCATTCAGTTTCATAACAATCTTAATATTAAGCTTAACATTATTGTGTGTGTGGATAAATTTGTAATCCTGGGCAGCAGATTTTGATTTATCTATAAACTCTTTAGAAAATGTTCATGTCCAGTTTCAAATATTTAAATATATTTTCTCTAAATGTTCTTACTTATTATACAACTTTTATCAATGTTCAATTTTTGTAGGGCCTGCGTGGACACAAGTGAAAAGGGTAACCTCTCTGAATGTAAGCTGCTGGCCAGCTATAGAGAAGAACGAGAATATGCTCGTCTCAGTTATGCTGGTAGGCCCTCATTTCTTTCAGTTTTCAAACTTTCTTTGTCCCACTTATACTTTCTGAACATTTGTGTTGTTTATGGAAATGTCTTGTTGCTCTTTCTTTCAGAAATATTATCAGCCTTAGTTAAGCTCAGTGCTAAAGGAGATCAACAGGATGGCATCCTTCAAGGCATAGACCCTATCAGGGATGGCGGGAGTGGTCAATAATATATCAACTGCATTCCTATACAGAGAGATAACTCACCTCACACACAAAAAAGGACCTACCTGTTTACTGTACTTACATATAAATTAAAAATGTATAAATCTAGTTTCATATGTTTGGGTTTTATTAAAATTCTAAATATATGTTTTTGAAATGATAAAAATTACTGAGGAAGTATACAATAATAAGTGTCTGAAGAAAAAAAACTGTCCTTTTGACGTAATTTTTTTTTTTTTTTTTATTTTTTTATTTTATGCATGTACACTTTGCTCACAATTCTTTTCACCATGCTATATTGTTGAATATATTACATTTTACTAAAGTACAAAAAAAAAATTTATCAAAAGTCTTTGTTCATATAAACATTTTTAAACATTTTTACATTTGCCATAGCAACTTCAACTAAGAAAGTAAAAATGTCCTTCATGATCTTAATTTATGAATTTACTCTTTCTCTGAACATATAAATTTTGAAAATGAGAATCTTTAAAAATATGAATCATAATAAATTGCATTATTTAAGTAAGAAGCATTATAAAAACTAGAGTATTCAATATCACTGAGATATATAAAGCATACTTTGGCAGCAATAATTCTTTCAAACATGTTTGGTCGAATAATATCAACAACTGATAGATTGAACTTGTCGACATTATTCAACCAAACACATAACACGTGTGTGTGTGTGTGTGTAAACAAAATTATTTTAAAACACATATTTCATTTTTAAATAATAAAGGACATTTTTATTAGCATTGCTCTTTTTCTAGATTGATATTTATTTTTAAATTTGGAATTGTTAAAACTTTTTTTTTTTTTTTTTTTTTTTTTTTTGTAGTAATAGTAGTAGTGGATTTGTTTAGATTCCAAACTTCAAAAGAAGATGGAAAAACATTAAATGGGAATCAATTCTATTATATCATTTACAAGCTTTAGACAAAATTCTTAATCTTGGAAAATGGATTCCACTTGAACTTTAAAAAAGGAATATTTATCAGTTGTTTATTTTTTATCTATTCTTGCAGAAATGCAAAAATTGTCATTTTTAGACAACTGACAAGACAATGGATGATGAAAAATGGATTAATTTGAAGAATCCAAAACTAATAATATTGTAGCTGGATCTAAAGCTGTCTTTAACATCTCAAATGGAATCTACTGAGGGAAATATCTGAAGTTCAAAGGGAATTCTTTATGAATTCCTGGAACCTGAACAAACAATTACTGCATCGTATTCCATTGAGCAATTGGCTTGTTTGAATGTCACAGATAAGAACTTTTTGTGGCCAGAAAGCCAAGCAATAATTTTGCTTAATGATATTGCCTTCACTCTTATTACAAATGCCTCAAACATGAATGGTGTTCAGCTTGCATCTTCTCAAGGTCCATCATCTTCAGATTATCATTTCTTTCACTCCATACAACATTTCTTATCTGGGCAGTGTTTCCTACAATTTCAAAATATCCAAAAAATTACTGTAAAAAATTAATTGAATACTAACTACTACTCATCTAACTCCAGGTGGATCTTTGTGACCTGTTGGTTCAGAAGCACATCCACATATCATGTTAGTATATGTAGCGAGATCGTCTCCATTGTTGGCTTGCTAGGTCGTCATGTAGATTAGGAATCTGATATTCCACAGTAGTCACCTGAGTATTAACCAAGCTTAACATTGCTTGAGTTCATTGATCAGTTGAGAACTGATGTTTCAATGTGATATAGCTGTAAGATAAATTCATCAACTCAAAACCAGAATTGTTCTCTGATGATACAATATACAATATATCTGAAATTTAGTGTAAGGTCAAAGAAAACCATACTTTAAATTATGAAGTTATGAGTTCTTAAGAATAGAAGATATTTGCTTAAAAAAAAAAAAAAAATTTGCAGGAAATCTTTACATCAATCTAATACTAAATTTAATAAAATGAAAATATCTCCTCCCCCCTGTTGTTGTTTTTGTTTTGTTTTTTTTTCACTGTTCATTGTTATTTAATGTTTCATTTGGATTTCCTTGTAGATATGTTAAACTTTTCCATAAATATTCACAATGAGGGAACAGTTTTGGAAATTGTTACAAATGCAGGTGAGTCTTCTTACCTTATGGTTTCTCACTTTTGGCCTCTATGCATTACAATTTCTATAATAATGACACTTGCACCTGTTTCTTCCTAGAATTGTTGAAAGTGATTTCAACCAAACTTGATGCATAATGTACACATTATCCAGATTTCTAATCTAAAGGCTTTAAAAAACAGATGATTTACAAAGAAACCACACATTTCTCTAACCATATTAATGTTCTGATTTGGATAACCTGTGTCTCATGATACCCAATTTAATATCCTGATCAAACATACCAGTTTATAGGATAAGACTCATCCTAATGTCACAGCAACAAATATAACATTAATTGAGATACAAGATGATTAAATATTTCTAGAGGTTTTCATGAAATGTGGCATTTATATTACAACTGGTTTATGATTATTTGCCACCAAGACTTGGATGTACATTCAAGTTACTGAATAAGGTACTAAATAGAAAGAAGAATCTTTACCTTTTTACATGTGCTATCTAAAATAATGGCTAAACATAACCTTTTACATTAGTGATCGAATTTTGTTGTATGTGCATGTCTAGGGAGATCTTGGTAGATTTTTATATATTTCTGTTGTAGACAGTATACTAATATGTTAGGGAAAATGCTCTCCTAACTTCCTTTGTTTTGTTTTTTTTTGTATCTATATAATTCAATGACACTATGATCATTTTTTGTTTTGTTTACCAAACAAGTCCCCATGTTGATACATCAGTTATGTGCCATGCGTGATACACGCTTAAGCGATCATGTATCTTTCAATGCATGACTGACGAGGCAGATTTTTCCCGCAGTAGGTTGCCATTTCTTTCTGCAGTAGACCAGCTGTCATCCCAGTCTGTCCTGCTATTTACCCATAGCTTGAAGAAGAGGATTCATATCTTTCCCAAGGGTATCAGCACGTAAGTGAATGTGATGGATGAACTCAGTTTCTCCGATTCCTCAATCCAAGCCGCTAGCCATTACTCCATCGTGCCTCTTATGTTGATACATAGGGAATTTTAATAAAAATTCTACTCTTATAAAATTATTTAACTGACATGTTCATGTCATTATTTCTAGAAATAGCAAAATTAAATTTCATAGAAACTGCTTCTGAAATGTTAGTTAAATAGGAAAGAATAAATCCTTCATAATTCACTGATTTATTAGAAGAAAAAAAATGTTAATATAGACTGAACTCTTTAGTGTCTATTATCAAGAAGCCCTATTCATATTCATTGCATCACTTAAAACAATTACCTTTTTTCATTTGCAGGTTCTCATGGAACGCATGTAGCTTGTATTGCTTCTGGGTATTTTCCTGACACTCCTGAAAGAAATGGTGTGGCCCCAGGAGCTCAGATCATTTCCATTAAGATTGGAGACACTCGTTTAAAGTCCATGGAAACGGGGTCAGCATTAGTGAGAGCAGTAAGTAGTCTTAAACATTTAGCCAAATAATTGCAGCTGGATACACATATTTTTTTTATCCAAAGAAACTATTTTAGTTCCCTAAATTTAAAGAAAATTACTCTGTTGGCAATGTCAGAAATGATACTCCTTATCTAAAGGTTTATATGATACAAAAAAATAAGTGTTGTTTCCTAAATATTGTATTGTCAATATTACCTGCACTAATTTATAGTTTAATTCAATATTCAGTTTCAATCATGAAATAACTTTTCTGATAATAATTTATCTAAGGAAATCGTATATCAGAAGTAGTTAATGAAATAAAAATATTACTTTTATATTAACCATTTGTCTTTGTCCATATAAATTAGGTACCTCCAATAACTTACTAAGAAATAATATAGCATGATGATAAAAGGCCTAAAATTTAATAAAAACAAAGTTTTAACCTCAAAATGTTTGATATTATTAAGAGGAAAGAACAAAGTAATTTTACTTGTGGTAATGGACATTTTTAGTGTAGCAGTTTCCTGTATAAAACACATTAATTTGGAAATTCTTGCAAAAATCAAATAATTGTTTGATTTTAATGAAATTTTCAGGACTTATTCAAAAATGAATGAATTTATTTTTGAAATTTTTATTTTTAGAAAATCTTAGTAAAAATATTTTTTTACATGTTACATAACTTAGTTTTATGAAATTTTCTAGAATTTCAAATAGTTCACAAATTGTTTTATATTAATTATTTATAAGCAGGACTCCTTGGAGAAAGTAAATCATCATTTTTTTTTTTTTTTTTTTTTTTTTTTTCACAACTCCCAACATTTTAAAAATCTGCTCCAAATAGTTTTATTGCAGTTTTTATTTTACTATCTAATGACCTAATTAGATAGGCTTTTATTTACTTTTATAAATAATATACATTAAGAATATTATTATTTTCGATGAATAATTAATTTTTACAAGAAATGTTTGCATTTTTCTTTAATTTTTCAAGAATTGTTTTCTTTAATTTTTCAAGAATTGTTTTCTTTAATTTTTCAAGAATTGTTTTCTTTAATTTTTCAAGAATTGTTTTCTTTAATTTTTCAAGAATTGTTTTCTTTAATTTTTCAAGAATTGTTTTCTTTAATTTTTCAAGAATTGTTTTCTTTAATTTTTCAAGAATTGTTTTCTTTAATTTTTCAAGAATTGTTTTCTTTAATTTTTCAAGAATTGTTTTCTTTAATTTTTCAAGAATTGTTTTCTTTAATTTTATAAAATGTTTCAAAATTCTTACAAACAGAGTACAAGGTAGGTTATTATGTTATTAACTGAAGACTATATTTACTAAGTGAAAACAAATCTTAATACAAATCATACTCCCAAAACTTTTTACCATAAAGATATTTTTTTTTTTTTTTTTTTTTTTTTTTTCTAGAATGGTGTATCATAAGTAATATTATGGTTAAAAGGTCATGTGTTTTAAGGCTTGTCCCCTTTAGAGAAAACTCCTTGACATAAAGGTTTTCAGCTGCAAGCAATACTTTCATTTCACTTCCATGTTTCATCGTCCCTACATTTCAACAGGCTTCTTTTTAAATCTTGAAGGGATGATTTCTAAAGTTTTTTTCTCATTTCACTAAATATTTTTAATCTTGCTATGTATTCATCTTACTTTATGGTGTGTATACTTTTTATAGTGTGTGTCATGTATAATTTGTTTTATTTATTAGTTTTTTTACTTAGTTAAAAATAATTTGTTTTTAGTTTATTTTAAGTTTCTGTTCTTTTTTGCAAGTTAAATAAAATAACTTTAACAATTCATAACCATCAAAGTATAGCAATTAATAATAAGAATATAAATATATTATCTCAGTTAGTTAAAAATTTAATTTTTAATTCAATAACAGATAATGTAATTAAAATTATTATATTATCTCAGTTATCAATTTAAAAATTTAATAATTAAGAATGAGATACTTATTAAATTAACTCACTCTCAGTTATTAAATTAAAAACTGAAATAATAAAATTACCTTGTTTATCAATTTAGGCAATAATTGAGTGAGATAATCTAATTATTAGGTTGGGGCAAAAATAATGTCGGTTTTTGACGTTAAACGTCAAAAACCGACATTATTTTTGCACAACCTAATATTTATATAATTTTATTAATTATTATCTCAGTTATTAAATTTAAAATGTAATAACTTAATAATTAATAAAATTATTTAGCATTATCTTAGCTATTAAATAATGAAAGAGATAGAGGTAACTCAATAATGTAAGAAATTTTTATAGTATTTTAAATTATTATAAGAAACAAAAAAAACGTTCTTAGAATTCATAAAATTATGTCAATTCTGGTGCACTATACTAAACCTGTCAACACATTCAGCCATCAAATTATCAATGGAGAGATGAAAATAACAAGACCCCTGAGGTCAAGAAATGTTTGTCTAGAAAATTTTATGCTATAAGTCAGTGATATTTGTTTCAGAACAGATTAATTTAACTTTAAATTTGCTAATTTTATGAAAGTAACCTTTCAGAAATGTATATTTTATTTCAGCAGGATTTTCAAAAATGAAAAAGTTTTGTTTACATTTCTCTAAAAAAGTTAAAAAAATAGTTGTTTCGATTGGTTTTTCGGAAGAATCAACTAAAAATCATTCAAATTTTTATTTGAAATATTCCACAGTATATTTTTTTCTGGAATTAGAAAATTTAAACTTTTTGCTTTCAACTGAAGCTGGGTAAAGCTTCAAAACTGATTTTTTTTTTCTTTATGAAAAATACATTTAAACCTTAGGTATATGAATTTTTGGAGGTACCTTATATAAATTCTTTGAGAACCAAATAAGCATACCTTTCTATCCTCAAGACTAATTTTTGCCTTGTTTTGGTTGATCTCACACATTTTAACTTTGTACAATGTTTATTTTTAGGTCATAATTTTGAACTTAATTTGATCAATTATTGCCTGGTAAATTTTAGAACAATTTTTTTTTTTTTCTTTTATCTGTCAACAACATATCCATTCCCTCTACACTTCTTGCCATATTTATTAATTACTGAAATTTGAACTTTTCTTTATCTCTATAATTTACATCTCAAATGTTAGTTACAAAGTATTTTAATATGCAAACTTACACACATACACAAATAGATTGCCTTTTATAATCTTGAGTATAGCCAGCATTTGAACTTAAAGGTGATTTTATTTTTCATTTTCTGCAGATGATAAAAGTTATAGAGTACAGATGTGATTTAGTCAACTACAGTTATGGTGAAGCAGCTCATTGGGTCAACGGAGGGTAAGAAGCATTTTGGGTCAATTTGAAATTGAAAATAAAACTTGGTTATAAAAAATTTTATTTTCAGTCTCTTATCTATCATACACTTTTTTGTTTTAGTAAAGAAATCCAAAAAGTAACAGAAAAAGTTTTTATTTACAATGATAGCTGATCTGCTGCCTGGTATACGTCCATCTTGTACACATGCGTACAACCAGATAAACACCTTATGCTAACCAAAACTCTGAGGACAAAGTCCTATTCATCAGCAGGTCTATTGAAAGCTAAAAGGGTGAAACTAAAAAAAAAATAGAAATATATACAAAGTCTGAATAACAAAATAAAAAAATGGTAAAAAGGAAGAGAAAGAAAACTCTGAGAAAGGCAAGCAGAGGCTGGGCACAACAGTGAGACTATGAGTCTAAATGGCTAAAGGAGGATAGCAAGTAGTTTACTTACAGGAATTTATAGATATATAAAGTTGTAGCTTCTGTCTGTTTGTTATTGAATTCCTCCTAGATCCCCATGACCATATATATTCTGAAAGTACATTACCCAAGTTCTCAGAAAAGAAGAAAGCTACAATTTGAGAACTGTGTGTGAAAAGGAGTTCAGCATGGAGAGATACAGCAGTAAAATAAATGTATACAAAGGTGGCTAACTTTTTAAACAAATGTTCAAATAATATGATATTAAAGGTGATCAATGCAGTGAGAAAAAGGTTGGAGAGATCAGCTGCCAAACTCCGATCAGCAAGAATTTTAGAGGTGCACCTGTTTATAGTCGTATCATCAGCGTAGATGTTTATTAATGATCTGAGTATATTTTTAGGCAGATCATTAATGTAAATCAAAAGAGGGTTGGTCTGAGAAGTGACCACTGAGGGACACCTGCATTGACTGCTAGAGCCCTGGAGGACTGGCTGTTAATAACTACCTTCTATGAAGGATTTTATAATTGAGAAGACCCTTAATCTATCAACAGTGATGCAGTAATGTAAAAAAAATCTCACCTGAGCTAACACACATGCGCGCATATGTTTTTTTTTTTTTTAATTCTAGTTGATAGTTTTTTAACATAAATAGAAATTAAGTAAAAATAAAAAACAAAAAAACTGCTCTACCTGTGAACTTCAGCTTGTGTATATATTTTGTTTGTTCGTTTTTTTTTGTTTTTTTTTTGTTCATTTTTTTTTTTTGTTTTGTTTGTTCATTTTTTTGTTTTTTTTACAACTCAAAGAGAGCATTTTTTTTTTTTTTTTTTTAAGACACTGGAAACAGTGGGATGAAGAACTGAGCCAATTATCTCTCTCTCTTCTCTTTTTCTTTCTCTCTCTTCTCTTTTTCTTTCTTTCTCTCTTTTCTCTTTTTCTTTCTTTCTCTCTTTTCTCTTTTTCTTTCTTTCTCTCTTTTCTCTTTTTCTTTCTTTCTCTCTTTTCTCTTTTTCTTTCTTTCTCTCTTTTCTCTTTTTCTTTCTTTCTCTCTTTTCTCTTTTTCTTTCTTTCTTTCTTTCTCTCTCTCTTTTCTCTTTTTCTTTCTCTCTCTCTTTTCTCTTTTTCTTTCTCTCTCTCTTTTCTCTTTTTCTTTCTCTCTCTCTTTTCTCTTTTTCTTTCTCTCTCTCTTTTCTCTTTTTCTTTCTCTCTCTCTTTTCTCTTTTTCTTTCTCTCTCTCTTTTCTCTTTTTCTTTCTCTCTCTCTTTTCTCTTTTTCTTTCTCTCTCTCTTTTCTCTTTTTCTTTCTCTCTCTCTTTTCTCTTTTTCTTTCTCTCTCTCTTTTCTCTTTTTCTTTCTCTCTCTCTCTTCTCTTTTTCTTTCTCTCTCACACTCTCTTTCACTCACACTCTCTTTTTCTCTCTCTTTTTCTCTCTCTCTCTTTCACACTCTTTTTCTCTCTCTCTCTCTCTTTCACACTCTTTTTCTCTCTCTCTCACTCACACTCTTTTTCTTTCTCTCTCTCACACTCTCTTTCTTTCTCTCTCTCACACTCTCTTTCTTTCTCTCTCTCACACTCTCTTTCTTTCTCTCTCTCACACTCTTTCTTTCTCTCTCTCACACTCTCTTTCTTTCTCTCTCTCACACTCTCTTTCTTTCTCTCTCTCACACTCTCTCTTTCTCTCTCTCACACTCTCTTTCTTTCTCTCTCTCACACTCTCTTTCTTTCTCTCTCTCACACTCTCTTTCTTTCTCTCTCTCACACTCTCTTTCTTTCTCTCTCTCACACTCTCTTTCTTTCTCTCTCTCACACTCTCTTTCTTTCTCTCTCTCACACTCTCTTTCTTTCTCTCTCTCTCGTTTTCAATTCATTTTGTATGCCTGTTTTTTGACAGAAGTTTTCCCTGGTTCTGACATTTTCTTTGTACATATACCAGCCCGAATAAAGTTAATTTTCAAATCTGAAGCGTTCTGCTTTTTATTGACTCGTATTCAAAAATTTAAACAGTAATAGATTCCTTTGAGCCTTAATCATTTGATTAATTAATCTTAATTATAGATGATTAATTTCTTAAAAATGAATTGATTTTGAACATTGGATTTTTCTCTTTTTGCAGGCGTGTCTGTGATATACTAAGTGAGGTAGTGAACAAATATGGTGTAATTTTTGTCTCTAGTGCTGGTAACAATGGACCTGCCCTATCTACTTTAGGTGTGCCAGGTGGGACCACTACACCTATCATAGGTAGGTATTACTTGATTCTAACTTTCAACTTAATGTCACCTGTTTCAGCTACATAATGTTCTGCAGAGATAAAATATACAGGTTTGCTTAAAAAAAAATATTTTTCCTGGTTTTTCTCTTTTGTTGAAAGCAATTTTCACTTAGATTAAAATGAAATTTTTAAAAATGATTATGCTGTTAGTTGCAAAACCTTAGAACAGAGAATAGAAACAGAAAAAAAATTCTCATTACAACAATGAGAATAAGTCAATAAATTTCAAAACAATTTTCAGTAGGAACATCTGTCCTTTTTAACTCGCAATTAGCTTGTCATCTTATTAGTTGTAAATTATCTTGCCCTACTACTACCACCACCACCACAGTAAGGGATCCCACTGATAATGATTTCCTGGACATTTTAATTGTCCAACTGGTTAAAAATATAAAACAGTCTTAAATTTGTGTAACTCCTAGTATATATTATTTCAATTCTTCTTTACGAAAGACCAAAAATATTTTTTAGGCTAACCTTTCAAATCTTTTGTTAAACAAGGATTCAGTTTTGGTTGATTTTAATTCCCAGTTCTAGCCAAAAGTATCTATATTATTAAAATGACTGCACTTTCAATTAAGCAAAGAGCAAGTATAAGGTAACACTAAAAGAAAGTGAGATTTGTCAAAATTTTCAAATGAATACTCAGAAACAAATTTCTATCACACTACCTACAACCACATCATTACCAAAAATATTAAATAAAATTCCATAACCTAATTCTAAACTTTATACCAAAACTTAATGCCAAAAAATATATATATACAAAACAATGAAAATGTATATATATATATATATATATATATATATATATAGTAGATAAGCAATCCAGAAGTCATAACCATAAATAACTCTAACCTTCCTCCAGCCAACATAAATAAGCAATCTTTATCTGTAAATAAATAAACTTAAGCATTATCCCTAAACAGAACAACTGGGAATTGCTAGTTTCCTTCTTCCTCCACTTCCCTTAATTCTCCTGTAACCTGTATATGCAGCCAACTTAAGGAATAGTGGCACTTGATCTGAAAATTACATTGAGATATAAAACTGACAATGCAGTGTTGATTCCTATGTGCAAAATGTCTCTATCCATAATTACTCTATCTTTGATCTTGAGCACTCTTTTCTATAAATATAGTAAATTTTAAATTGTATAAACCATATTGAACACAGTAGTATCGACTGACTAAAATGTTATGCTAAAAAATAATTATCCAAACAACTCTTGAAATATCAAAGTATGTTGAATGTTTTTGAAAAAAGAAAAAAAAAAACCTTGTTATTCAAAACCTACCAACATCTGTTGAGCTATATATTCATAAATCCATGAAAGGCAATTCAGATCTTTTTTTTGTTTGTTTTTTTTTTGTTTGTTTTTTTTTTGTTAATGTTCACCAAATGCAAAGCCCAAGGGCCACTCAAGGTAGATAGTTACTGTGTGGAGTTGTATTAGCATAAGAAAGGGCAAGAAGTGAAGTTCTTGATGCTATGCAGGAAAGATAGCAGCTAATTCTAGGCTTGAAGATATCAAGATTTAATTAGTGAATCTAGTTAGAAGTATAGAGTAGAAGTAGACTTTAGAATCAGCTGGAAACCCAATCCTAAACAGGAAAGAAAGGATAAATCTCTACTTCTGTTCAAAAGACTAGGGAGGAGTGTGAACCAGACGATTTGCTTTTACTCTCAATATTTGATGTTTTGATTGTACTTCTCATGTGTATATTACTTTCCAATCTTTTACCATCTTGCAAAACTTCATATGAAACTCAGAAGTGATAGGGACACCAAAATACATTAATTCTTATAATCTTAACCTATCCTCAAATCAGCCATGTCTTTCCAAGTCAAGGAAACTTTTGATAGGTAATAGACAATAACTTTTATTGATTCTTTTTTCCTTTAATTCTGTTAGTACTGTAGGACATTGACACAACATTAGTACCACAAGGTTTTCAAACGCCCCCCCCCCTTTAAAATATAGAAATGACCTCTTCAGTAGGCCTAGCATAGGAATAAATACCACATGAGAGGCATTAATAAAGAGAAATGACACTAAGGCTTCAGCAGAAGCAGTGTTAAATAAGGTCAAGTATGACAGCATCAGTTGTAGGCAGACAAGAAGAACATTAGGTTTAAGGCTCCAAGTTTTAGGTGCAGGATTATCCCACAGGACAATAGTCTAATGGCTAAAATCATTGGTTCATAAATTTGGTGGTTTAGTACATGTGATCTCTATTCTTGGGACAGGTAGTACAGACTTAGGCTTGATGGAAACCAGGCAAGCAGTAACTGAGCAGTACTAAATAAGAACACAAGATATCCCTAGACATGGACTTGTAGATTAAATAATGAGTTCTTTTCAAAATTTCATGAAGGTTACTCTGATATCCAGATACTTGAAGAAAGCTGGAGAGCACAATCGCCAAAATATTATGATGATAATAACAACAAAGATGAAGATATTAGGCCAAATGTAAATAAAGATAATTTCCTAAACCCAGAAATACATAAAGCATACATTGTGTGTGTGTCTTGAGTATTCATTCTGTTCTTTATAGTATAAATAGAAATTAAAATCAAAAGGTTTTATTTTGAAAAATCAAATTAATAGATCAATATTGAAAAATTAATTTTAACTTTCCAAAATTAAAATAGGTTTTGTATTCAGTATGATCTTTTAAAATAATTTAGGATCAGTCTGACTCTT
The DNA here is from genome assembly GCA_963932145.1 of Acanthosepion lycidas. Classification (NCBI taxonomy): domain Eukaryota; kingdom Metazoa; phylum Mollusca; class Cephalopoda; order Sepiida; family Sepiidae; genus Acanthosepion; species Acanthosepion lycidas. The sequence continues at coordinate 73,651,618 of OZ010587.1, forward strand.
CATTGATTTTTTTCCTTCACATTCCAAAAAATGATCAAGAAGATTACCTAGATTTTTACAAACATTTCTACCACAATTATTACAGACCCTATATTTTATGATCATGTGCTTGTAATTCATGCAAATACTATGACTAAAACCAGAAATTTCATGAAATTGATAGAAGTTCAATTGATTGAAAGTTACATCTCTAATCCTGAAAATTTAACTTACCATTTGTTAAATATTTTGAGGAGTGTGTTCAAACACACTCTGGTACTAATGGAGGATCAATGATCTTGTCTACTGTAGGTGTTGGTGCTTGTGTGTGTCCTTCTATGATGGTAGCAGAATACTCACTTCGAGAAAAACTTCCTGTTATGCAGTATCCCTGGTCTTCAAGAGGACCTGCGTGAGTCATCTTCTCTTAATTTTATCGAATTATTCATGCCTGTTGTCTTTCACTTAGTAATTGTTTAACGAGGGAAGTTAAAAGAAAAAACAATAAAAAGAATGAGGGAATTCCAGTAATATACTGAGGCAGTTGATACTGGAAAAATACTATTGCTTAACCTGTTCATAATTAGTTTTCCTTTATGTGACCTTGGTTGAGATCATAGTCTACAAATCTGCACTGTGGTTAAATGTGAATTCCATAATCTTTTCATTGACTATATAGCATGTGCAGTGCCATGACTACATCCAGTTTTGAATTTAGAATTGTCCCTTTTCTAGACTGGTTGCCAACTGTGGCTAGAGGATCCAGTCTGCCTTGTCATTTAACCCATAGCTGAGGGACATGGATTCGTACTTTAACCAAAAGGTATTTGTGCATAAGTGACTGCAATGTGCTTGGCTAGAACTAGAACTCAGCCCACCAATTTCTCTCTCCAAGCTGCTAATCACTACACCACCCACACATTATTTGTTTTACTTTACATAAGGTTTGATCAAAGATTATCTGCACTGGAGCTATAAAAAGAAAACTACAACATTTATCAATTCAACATTTAATCTCCTTCAAAGTGGTCCCCTTCTGAAGCCACACACTTTATCCAGTGTTGTTTCCATTGATAGAAGCATTCCTGGAACTCCTTTTTGGGGGATAGTGAACAGTTGCCATTTAGCATTCTCTTGGATTTCTTCAATATCTTCAAATCTTGTTCCTTTTAAGTGGGATTTGATTTTTGGAAAGGGGAAAATGTCAGCAGTGAGATCTGGGGAATATGGTGTTTTTTGGGGGTTTTTTTTGAGCAGAAGAATGCTGTTCTTGGCCAAAAACTGCTGCTGTTAGTGTGCCAAATGGCTTCACTCTGTGTACTTTAGCTCCATTACCATGGTAACAGTCCTGATATTTTTGTATCAGACCTCACATAGTGAAACTAATTTATGGAGATATGGAGGAAAAACAAAATATTGCTTTTTTTTTTTTTTTTTTTTTTTTTTTTTTGTATGAATGTTTAGAAGTTATAAAAATATGTCATTTAGAATTGAAGCTCATGCATTTTCTTATGTATTTCCTGTTGCATATTTGTTATCAAGCAACAAATCCTTTCCTTTTTATTTGTATTATTTCTTCGTTTTCAGTCCAGACGGGTTTATGGGTGTTTGTATCAGTGCTCCGGGTGGTGCAATAGCCTCTGTCCCTAATTGGACTCTTAAAGGATGTCAGTTGATGAATGGTACAAGCATGAGTTCCCCAAATGCTTGTGGATGTATTGGTAATTATACACTCAGTTGAATTTTTTATAAAGTAAATTCCTACCTCAAGGTCTATTCTTATTCTGTATTTAAAAATGAAGACTTCTCCATTCAAAATATTGTGATCATTACTGATACTTGAGTAGCAGTCTACAAAAAAAAATCTGATATGTGGTCCTATGTTAGAAAGTGCAGGTCAAGAATGTTTCCGCATCCCCTTGTATTTATTTGTTTGTAGTATTCCATTAAAGTGTGGCACATCTGTTCATAAAAGCTTCAAGAAGTTTAAAAAAAAAAAATGACTACAAATATACAGCTTCTAAAAAGAACTTCACACAATTAGCTGCACACATCTTCCCTTGAATACTACAAAGTCTCTTCAATGCAATAGGAAGTAAGTCAGTAACCAAGAGTTGATCAGAGAAGGTCACTATCATGTAAAAGAAAAGAAATAATAGACAATAAGTAAAAGAAGGAAACATTTAATTATATTTCTCAACCATTTTAAAATAACAGCACACCTAGAAGCAAATTAAAATATCACTACACACTTAGCAAAATTTTTAAAGGGTATATATTTAAATGTTATGTAATAAAACCATAGATTTTTAAAAAATACACACAAATGAACTTACTTTATTTCAGTGTTTCTGTTCGACTATTTGTGCAGGTTATTTAGTGTGAAATCTGTGCCTGGTGTTTTTTTTTTTTTTTTTTTTTTTGTTTTTTGCAATTTCTTCAAAGTTTGGTTGAATGTGCAGACCCTCATTTCTTGTTCAACTAAGCATGGTCTTTCTTGCTTCTTATTTTTATATTATTTAGGGCTGAAAAAGCCTGATTCACATAAATAAGAAGTAGAAAATTGCAATAAAACTGATAAAGCCTTTTTAGCTAATGTAGGATAAAAAAAACCATTACTACTTCCACACACACACACACACACACACACACACACACATGTATGCCATGATATATTTCATGGCACATGTCAGTTGCACAGCAGTTGAGAATCACTGGTTTAAATTGCAGATAAAAAGTACTTTTTTTAAAATAAAGAAAAGAAAAGCAAAAGAAGCAATAATTAAGAAAATGTAAAAATTTGGATGCTTTCAAAAAGTATTCTTTTTAACTAGAAATGAAAATTGCTTATGAAAAAGTTTTCAAAATGTGTTAACTTATTCAATATTTTAAAACATTTAATGTATCTGAGATTTATTTTCAAACTCATTTTTTAAGCATCTTATAAATTCATTATGTCTTTTCCAATTTTGTTTTGAGCTTTTTTTTCTTTTTTATATAGCGTTGTTGCTATCAGGTATGAAAGCTAATAATATAAGATACAGCCCATTTAGTGTGAGACGAGCTTTAATGAACACAGCACAACATATAGAAGGATGTGAACCTTTTGGAATGGGTGCAGGTATGCTACAGGTAAGGACTTTATCATCTTTTTGCTATATTCTACTCAAAATTTTAATTTTATTTTACCATCCCATTATACAATATTTATAAATTCATTCAATAATTACCCTAAAAAAATGCAACCTATATGTCACATTTTTAGCCTTTCTCTTTCAGTAAAAATTATCTTACAAATCATTGAAATAGAATACTTTATTTTTATACCAATTAAATAATCTATTAGGTTGATGCAAAAATAATGTCGTTTTTTGACGTATTTTTTAACGTCAAAAAACGACATTGTTACGTCATTATTTTTGCACCAACCTAATATAACTTCATGTATTCATATATGACAATTTATGATAACAAAATGTTTCACAGAAGAAATAAAACCATCAACCATGATCATGTCTGGATAATAACACTAGTTAGGCAAGCAGTCTTTATGATTAAAATGCTGATGCTTAGAGATAGCACATTAATAGTATTAGTCTTACAATCAAGTCTCCTGAAGAGTGGATGTAATCTCTGCAAAACTCAAGAGTAGAGACAAGATAAGTGAACGTTTAATTTTATTTATTACTGAGAGAAGAAATTTTCCTCAATGATTTGAATGTAACTGAATATATCTACAAGAATATGTATTATATGATTCCTCACCCATGAAAATGCATTAGTATGTGACTCATCACATCCCAAACAAAATTTTTAATATAGCAGAAAAGTTTGTTAACCAGTTGATAAAATGTTGTGGTGGGAGATGTAGAAGAAAAATAAAAATCTTTTAAAAATAAAAATGTGAGCTAAATATTTCTACATTGTTGGAGAGCTTTACTCACTGTCTCTGAATTAGGAAGCTGTAAGTGCCAAAGAGAAATGCAGGGAATTAACAAATGAGTAACATGAGGGCCAATGAACATACTTTACCTAACTAGGTTAAAACTCTCTACAAATGAAGACACTATTCTGCTTTAAGTCAGGCTGAGCATATAGGTTTTTCTCAGAAGGACAGAATCCTCCTTTTTTGCCCTATCAATCAATTCAAGATGTCACTCTAAGCTAATCCCTATTACATGACATAGTTGGGTACCACATTTATCCACCTTCTTCCAAAGACAGCCTCTCTCTCTCTCTCTCAATGATCTTAATTGAAGCTGATGCTTAAAGTAGGTACCCACAAACTTTCATCAATGAGCCTGGTCTGTACCTAGATGGGTAGCCACTTGGGAATACCAAGTATTATGATGGATAATGGCTCAAAATGAGAAATCTGAGAGCCAAGTTCGAATTCCTGTTGAATTAATTAGATTCACATGCACAAATACTCTTGAGAAAGATATGAATCCATTTCTTCTCCCACTAACTATGGGTAAATAACAAGACAGACTGAGTCCTATAGCCTTGGGTGGCAATCAATCTAGGAGAAGGAAAACTCTGAATCCGAACCAGCCTAAAGAGAGCAGATGAGCTCCTTACAGGAGCCAACAGCCAACTAGATGGAAAAATCTCTATCTAAAAAAGCAGGATATGTGTGTGTGTGTGTGTGTGTGTAACGAATGCACGGCCGCAATTTTCGACGGATTTGTGCCAAAATTTACATGCACATGCTCCAAGTTAGTGGGAAGCCCAAGACCGACTTTGCATTTCCCAACTACCATTGATAGTGGAAATAATTGATTGTTTTTGTGTAGTTTGCGGCCATTTTCTACTGGCCAGAGTGAGAGCCAACAGCTGACTGACACAAATGTTAACTAGCATGCTAGCATGCAAAAAAAATCGATAGCTGCATTCATCACAAATGGGGAAAAATCTAAATCTGCATGGCACTTTACTCCAATTGGCTCATTCGCTTGCTTAAACTCGATGTTGATTCTGATTCCACAGAACTGGGTTGGCTGGGAAAAAGTATTTGTTGTTAACATTCTTTTTTCATTCGGTTTTTTCAGTTACGAGTTCTTTTTTAAAGCTGATCATTTTGTGTTCATTTTGTTTAGTTCTTTTTTCGTAACAGATTTAATGTTTAGTATAGAGCTTAGAAAAAATTTGCAGTGTGAGATAGGCAAAGAAGTAAGGCATGTAGCAACATCAGCATGGCAAAGGGCACTCCTTCAAAGGCAAGGAAAGGCAAAAATATTTTAAGTCAAGTGATAGCGATTGCTGTATGAGTCGTACGATTTTTGAATCAAGCACAGGCAACGCCAGACCATGCTGCTAGTTTATATTTTAAAAAAAAAAAAAAAAAGCCTGCAATTGTCGCATCGTCTGATGCATGGTACAGAGTGTACCATTACAGGACATGATGCTCTGATAGAGAGAGCATTGCAGGGCACAAGTAATTGACCACCTTAAACATTTCACTTGTGCAGGTTGGTCAGTAAAAACTTAGAATTTACTGAATTCTCATCCATCATTCTCGGCAGGGAATCCATCCGTCACATGTATGATATATATATATATAATTTTTTTCAAATTGTTTTTCAGGTTGAAAAGGCTTATGATTTCCTCACAAACTTCTCAAAGGTGAAAGAATGTAATGTTCAATTTCTGGTGACTATTCCAAGTGGCCACAGGGGCATATATATAAGAGACGTTTCCAAACTTGACAAGATCAATGAGATTTCTGTATCGGTGGAATTGGCTTATTTAGAAAATAAAACTGGTAAGTTCTCCCAGAATGTATTTCTTATCCTAAAATTAACTCCAGTAGGTTTGCTGAGATTTTGAGGAGTGATTTTGATGTGATTGACATTGCTTTGATGTGTGTGACTGCAATGTTGTCGAAAGGCTATTTAGATTCTTTACTTAGCCACCATCTCCGTTATTATTTTTCTCCCTTGATAAGACTTGAAAAGCCAATATTGTATTCAAATCAAATCACATTTGTTGAAGAAGAGCGGAAAATGACCAGCCAGACATTAAAGAAAAAACAATTAGGTTAATTGATACTTTTAAACTATTCTTCTTACCACTATTTTCTTGAGGTAAGAATTTAAGAGAATGCTGTTCCTTTCTTATTCATGACATTTTTCACTTTCAATGACTGTTCATATTCAGCCAGGAGCAAAAGTTACTTCAATTTTTCTACCTTGTAAATATAAAATGACCTAGTCTGCCACAGATACAAGGTGTACAAAAAGTTGTATCTTTCGTGTGTCTCGTTTTCTCTGCGTCTTGTAAAAATGAGTAACCATTCAGTAAAACAAAAGCCAAATAATCAACTCAATTCATGTTTGTATTTGTAGAATTGAAATGTAATGAGAATAACTTTGCAATTTTATAAGTTTACTAATACATCTGGTATTAGTAAACTTGTTATCTGAAGAATATGAAGCTTTCTAAACTTTTATTTATTGAACATCTCATACAATTTAGAAGTGGATGGAACCAGCCATAATATAAAATTATAGAATATAGTATATACACACACACACACACACACATATATATATATATATATATATATATATATATGTGTGTGTGTGTTTGTGCCATTTAAATAGAGAATGGTTTTGAATTTGCAGCTGCTTTTTCATGCACTTTTCATGATACTGATATATATTTTTCCCTCCTTCTGTTGAATTTAATTATGTCACAATTGTATTTTAATTTTATCAATTCTAATACAGTTCAAGAAGATAAAATAAGATTTAATATGCAGTTATGTATGACCTGTGATGCCTCCTGGGTAGATATTCCTTCGCATCTAGAATTAATGAATACGTCACGATCCTTTGGAGTTCAAGTTGATCCTCGGGGACTACCCCATGGAGCTCATTACACAGAGGCAAGTTTTATCTTGTATATTTTTGAAGTTTGTATTAATTCCAACCATGCCCATATTTGGTAATATAGATTTCTATAACTGAAGCAATTTTTTTTTCCTTTCAGGTAAAAGCTTTTGATGTGAGCTGTCTTGAGAAAGGCCCATTATTCAGAATACCCATCACTGTTATTGTACCAATCAAGTAAGTCTTGTTCATATTCATTGAATTTATTTCATGTTAAATAGTAGTAATAATATTGGTTATTATTAAATGAGTTACAGTTCACATAACTAAAAGCTTTCTTAATGGAAGTGTAAATTACCTTTTCTTTGAATATTTTTAATATATGACATTTTGGTGGTAGTGAAAACAAAGTACATAGTCCATTCATACAAAAAGAATGGATCTTGTTTCCTTTTAAATGTACAACTTTTTAACTTAACCAAATAAAACTAACCTTTTTGAATCATCAATTTTTACAATTAAATGCCAAAATTAAGTTTACAATCTTTTAAAATAAATTTTAAAATGAATATTATCTGTCCCATAACAAGCAGGATGTCACAGAAAAAGTGATCTGTGTTGGGTGGTTTAGTCATTAGCAGGAAGAATAAATCAGATATTAAATATTAAAGATTCCTTATTCTATGTATTTTTTATCTGATTCTCTCCCTGTTTTATATATATTTATTATTTGATAATTAGTAGGAATAATTCCAAAGAGAGCTCCATTTCTCATCATTTTACATACATACATACGTACATATATATATATATATATATATATATATATATATATACACACACACATACTTTAAGTCAAATTCCAGGTAGGCAGTGACCAATCACAACTTCCAGTTTCTTGTGCTTTCACACAATCATCAGGTGATCAATAGCTATACAAACTCTTATACCACGAGGCGAGTACAAGATGGTGAGCCAACTAAACTCACCAGGGGGAGGGTAACCTTTCCAGCCAAGATTGAAATAGCCTTTTCCACCAGAAAAGGCTTTCCAGTATGGCAAAAAAGTGCTCAATGACATAGGGAACACTAGCACCACAGTAGAGGAGTTTAAAGCTTCAAGCAAAAAAGTGCTTTACAATTCTGGGCCACTAAAGTTACCCACATCAGTGCATTTACAATTAGAGATAAGGATAAGCAGCTTCCAAAAGAGTCTGCCTAAGACTGCACACTAGAAAAAGAAGGTGATCAATGCCATAAAAAATGGCAACATATCTTTATTTAAACATTTTTCATTGAATAATATAGACATATTGTCTTATTTTTATACTGATCTTTTCCAGTTGTCTAATCAGTTTCTTGATGTTAAGATGATGAGGAAGATGCCATAGTTTTTTGGGTTTTTTTTGTTTTTTTTTTTTTAACCCTGAAGATGATCTTATAAAAGGTTAAAAGTACTTGGGTTAAAAAAAATGAACTACAGCACCTTCCTTGATGTATTTCATCTTAACATCAAGCAACCGATTAGACAACTGGAAAGGATCAGTCTAAAAAAAAATAAGTACACACAATATTATGTCTATATTATTCAATGAATTTATATATAAATCCTAATTTAAACATTTAAATACACAATTTTGCTTTTTTTTTTCCTCAAATGAATGTGACCAACAGACATTTCCACATAAATGTTTGGAAACTAATGTTTTGGGAGGCAAAAAACGAAAATGACGTTTTCTGATTTATTTTTAAATTTAAAAGCAGTAATGATTTTAGGAAAATGATGCAGCTCAGCTCAATAGCATTGTCATAGGTTGAAACCAAGAGGACAAATTTAGTTTTGTATTTAGTTCTCCTTTTCAACACAGTCTGAAACCCCCAGACCCCTGATAGCACTGCGGAGGCTTAAGACTGCTTGGTCTGAGCTAATATTTGAACATGGTACAAGTTTCAAAAGCTTTCCTTATACAAGTTGATCTATAAATGCATTAAGAGTCCAACTAATGTGTAGGTTTTTAGCTTTTGACAGAGAAACAGACAGTAAATCTCTTGCTCGTACTTAACGCCTTCCAATGATTAAACCAATCTTTGCAAAACTCTTGACAAAAGATTATTATGAAATTAGACCCTCTGTTTTTTGAAGAAGAAATATAAAGATCACATTCTTGTGTTGTTGGTTTGAGTTGCAGGAATTTTTCTTTTTTTATTGGATTTTAAACCATGAATTATGTGTTTCTGCACATAATTCATGGTTTAAAATCTAATAGTACCAAGAGTGTTGTACTTGTAACATCAATTTTCATCAAAAGTCTCTTTAGATAATCTTGAGTTTCATTACTTCTTTTTCTGCAGGGTAACTGACACAGTGCACCATTCAGTAGCTTTTAACAATGTCCAATTTAAACCTGGCCAGATTAAGAGGCATTTTATTCATGTTCCCGAGGGAGCCACTTTTGGAGGTAAGATTTTTTTTTTTTTCTCTGTAAATGAACGCATTATGGCTACTCAAAAATGTTTTCATTCAAATTTCTCCTAAATGCAGTATTTCTCCTCTATATATTTTCTTTTTTTCTAATTTTATTATATGCCTTTCTATTTAGACTAGTATCTTCATCGTTTTTTTTTTTTAAATTTTATTTTTATTTTTGGCCATTGTCATCCCTGGCTCTCTGTTGTACTTGGTAACCTTCTCAGAATTTTGAACTGAACTCTTTATTCAATCCATGGAGGTCAATTGTTCTCATTCCACTTTTTATGCTATGGGGAGATAACTCGTGTCAGTTATTTTTCTATTTGATTTCACTATGCCACTGTACCAGAATATGTAGCATTTCTGCACTACCCAACCCAGAGATTGAACTTGCAGCTGCCAACGCTTTAATCCACTATTCTATGTGTCTCTTGGACAATCCAATGGTGTAATTTTAAAGCCTTAAACCTGATGTCTGTATTCAGATGATTCAAGGAGTTTCACTTAATCAGAGACTACCAAATTGTATTCATCTCTGTGCTGAGCCTGCTGAAGAGGCTGTCATAATCTAAGATCTGCGCTGATTCTTTCAGTCATTTTATCCTTTGATATAATTCTTTCTCGTACCTTCATTCCACAGGAGCTGATGACTGTCTTTTTCCCTCCATATATGATTAGCCATTCCTGATTTCACTGTCTCTCCACAGACATAAATTCTAATAGTTTAATCATAATTTATAACTGTTCTCATTTTTATTCCCTATATTCTCAATTCTTTATTTAATGTTATTATAAAAATGTTGACTTGTAAAATGTCTATCCAAGATGTTAATAAATGATGATAAATTATAAAAAAAAAAAAACTAATTCTGGAGTTAGTTGATAACAGAAATTTAATCTCTTTTCAATTTTTTATATTTAAAGCTTCAGGTTCTACAAACATTTAAAATGGAAATTTTAGTCACCTTGTTTTTATTAAAAAAATATCAATCAATCACTTCAACCCCTTTTGTGTAAGGTTTCCTTGTAAATTTATGGGATGTATACTAAAATATCCCAATTAAAGCTGTAATCATATAGTTAATTTAGGTACCTCCACGAAATCACTAAAAAATAGAGCATAGTCTGATGAAAAAGACGCCAAACTTTATGAAAACAAAATTTTATCGTCTAAATGCTTATGTTTTTATGAAGAGGATAGACCAAAGTTTTTTTTAATTATTTTTTAAAAGATTTTTCCATCTTTTTAGAATATTCTAAATTTTGATTTAAAAACCTTGTTTCTCTTTGTTGCAACAACGGGCAGTAAATAACATAGATAATTTTTAGCGCGTTTTTTTTGTATTACACACATTAATTTGGAAAATCTTGCAAAAATAAAAATAATTGTCAGATGTGAATGAAACTTTCAGAAACTATTCACAGAATATTGAAATTATTATAAATGTTTTTTTTTTTTATTAAAGTCATGGTAGAAATATATTTTTTTTTATATTTATTAACAGCCCCATAACTAATTTTATGAAAAACTCTAGAAATTCGAGCCCATCAACCTTAGTGATTACAAGGTGTTGAAGAATGCAAATCATGTTTTTTTTTTTTTTTTTTTTTTTCTTCTTTTTTTTTAATTGGAGCTAACATACCTGAAAATCAGCTCTGAATTGTAACATACAAAACTCAATAAAACAAATATATTATTTAATTTCAAATGCTTTTATTTGTTTTTAGTTGTTTTTATGAATATGAACAATATTTTCTGAAAGCAAAAAATTTTTTCAATGAAAATTGAATTTTTAATACAATTATTTGTTATTTCTTTAATTATAATAGATTTTTACATTAAGTTTTTAAAAATATTATAACATTAGTTAAAAGCACCATCAACCTTTTAAAGTGTCCATATGAGATTGTCATTGTTTAGCGCTTTGAAAATTGTATCGTTTGGACCAATCAGAAGAGCCATGGTAATTAAAAAATGTAATTTTTTTGCTTATAATCGGGCAGTAATTATAAAGTATGGAAGACCAACCAGAATACAATTTAGTTGCATTATTTGAGTTCAGCATTGTTCTCTGCTGTTAAGGCCTTTACTTTTGCGAAACACGTATGGAGAAGTTAATTTGATTTTTCAATTTCAACTGAGAAGGGTACCTATAAGTATCAGTATCATCTTATGAAATTTAACTACTGCAAAACTTTAATTTATATGATCTTATTTTTATATTAATCTCAGTTATGACATTTTTCCATAAATGAAATATCAAAATTAATAATAAAATGAATGGAAATACAAATAACACAGTAAAATGTAATAAATATACATAAAAATTTTTTTTAAATAAACATAATTTCTGATTTTATTAAAATCAGTTTTGAAAAAATGATAATTGATTTTTAAAAGAATATCAAAGTCAGATTTTCATCTTTTTATCAAATGATTGAAAATCTGTCCTTTTTTCTTTTTTTTTCTTTTTTTTTTTTTTTTTTTTTTTTTTTTTTTTTTTTGACAAAAAAAAAACCAAGATTTTTAACGAAAATTTCAGACGTGCTAGGAACGATTAAAAAATGTAAAAAAATACCCCAAAAATACTTTGATCTTTCCTCTTTAATAATAATATGAACATTAGCCGATAAAAACTTGTTTTCGTCGAGTTCGGCATCTTTTTCATCATGCTATCTCTGTTTGTTTACATTTTCGTGGAGGTACCTAAGTTAATTGCATATAATTAAGGGAGACAACATTGCTTCATCTATACATTCAACTAAATGCTAACAATACTATGGACTGAATATGTGAGTAATGAGGAAGTTTTAAGGACAGTGGAAACAAAGGATGCTTAGAATCAGAGACAGTTGAAATTTCTAGGATATATACTGAGGAAAAGAGGGATTGGAGAATCTGATACTCATAGGGCATGTTGAAGGCAAAAGTGACAGAGGGGAAACAAATAATCTACCTAAGGAATTTGTGTAGGGACTGGGAGAGGTGGCAAAAAGAAAAACCTTACTAAGAGCAACATAGGATAAGAAGTTGTAGAGAACCATTATATGAAGGGATACAGCATATAGCAGAAAAGGGATTTTTTGGTTTAGCAGTTGACTGATACCATATGAAATATTTTAAATAAAAATTAGTTATTTAATTGTCTGCTTTCCATAGAAAACAAAAAACAAACACTTGAGTTTACAAATTCTTTATTGCTAAAATTATAATAAAGGCTCCTCTAATTCATTAAAAAAAGAAAAAATGATTTGCATATTCAGTATTTTGTACCCTCCTTAGTTTATCTAAAATTTCATTTGAAGATGTCAAGTTCTCCTGCCAGTCAGAACATCGAAGTAAGGTTAAGGATCTGAATAGAACATGAGTATTTTTGTTGTTAGTATAATTGACACTTTCATTGCTGCATTGTTGCCTGACCGTGCTGGCCTGTTTTGGGGGGAAAATAGGAAATTGTTGTTTACTAGTAATAAATACTGATGCTGATGGCAATTTCTCATGGACTGTACCATTTTGATTTCACTAGGATACTCTGCAGTACAAAATAAGTTAAACATTGCATTATAATAAAAGTGCATCCCAAAACAGGTCCTATTTTATATTAATATATGTTAATATATGCTAGTCTGGAAATAACACTATAACAACTAGTTAGTTTATAACACAAATGCTAAACCAACATTTCACACTGTCTTGAAAACATATACGTATGCCTATAGTGTTAAAAACAAAATAAATCGGTAATTGTTGTGGCAGAAACTATCCTTAAGTGACTAAAACTGCATGAATTTTTCCCCTTCTATTTTTCAGTTCTGAAAATTGAATCTCGAGATAGTGAAAAAAGTTGTCGTTTCCTGTTACACACACTTCAATTATCACCACAATGTCAGTATAGGAAACATGAATTTGATAAATTGGTCACATTATCAGATCAAGGCAAATTTGTTCAAACCTTTCCAGTATTGGTAAGTTGACTTTTGGTGGTCAGTACTAAGAAAAAAAAATAATTCCTTGTACAAAAATACATTGTCACCAGTATATTTGAGGTTTAAACAATTCAGATCCATATTTTTCACTTAATCCAGGGATTGAGGCTAACTTTTTTCCAACATCATCCCAGAACTGTCTCCAAAAACAACTTTAATACCTCCTCCCCTGACAAAAATTTAGACCAATCCCAAAATCAAAATGCTAGTTTTAAACTTATCATTTATATATTGTTAGTAGCATAATAAAAGCTCCATTAAAATCATGGTCTAGAGATAAATAATACAAATATCTAAATTTAAATCCTTCAAATCTTTATTATTCATTTGGGTTTTGTTCACCAGTTTAAAATAATCACTAAAGTTTGTTTTTTTTTTTGTGGGGAGGGGGTGCATATTCTCTTTATCAAAAGCCAGCCACTATTTTTTTTCTTTAAAGAAATTACTTGCTTTTAAAATAAACAATATTTTTAGTTAAAAATTTTGTGATATTCTAGTATCATCCCCAAAATCCTAGCAATTTAAAAAAAAAAAAATCTTCTATTTTCCCAGGGCCAATCTTTTTTTTTTTTTTTTTTTTTTTTTGCAAATACTTATCAGTACAATTTAATATTTTCTTTCCTGCACTTTGTAGACATGTCTTTTCACCCCACCTCCCACACTGTGTATATGTGTCTTCCCACTCTCCCCCACACTTTGTATGTGTGTTCCCCCCACACTTTGTATGTGCATCTTTTTGCCCATGACCATGTATACACCTTTTTATTTTCACCTTCCCCCTCTCCATCTCCATTTTAATGCTGGGTTTTTTTTTTGTTTTTGTTTTTCTTGTTATACAGGATGGCAACATTTTAGAAGTTTGCTTAGCAAAATGGTGGGCAAATCTTGGTGAAGTTTCCCTCAATTACTCTGTCACTTTTCGTGGTATTCATGTTGATTCCAAGCAGATAGTGATGGTGAGTTTTCTAAAAATAGTCATTTTGTTTTCTTTGTTTTTTTTTTTTCTTTTAATCACCCAGTCATGGGCAAAAGCATAAATCTGTTCCTGAATTCAGCTTTCATACTGTCTTTATTCACAGGTTTCAGGACTGTTAGAGCTTATCAGTCCTAATCTACCATGTGTGAAAGATCGCTAACAATAAATCATATGCTTTCCTACGATATTGGAATGAGTAGATAAAACAATTGTTGTTAGTAGACTATTTTGTAAAAAATACGAATTCCATTAAGACTAGTTGTTTCTTTTTTTTCCCTTTCTATAGAAAGTTGATAGTTCAGGTGTAAAAGAAGCAGTTATCTGCTATTTAATCAAGCTTTATTTGCTATTTCGATTACGTTAATATTAATTACTGTAAAATGGTGATTATTATCTTACTAAAGGATATTCACCTCTAACAAGATGAATGAACTTTTGCTACAGATACTGACGACTTTAATATGCATGATAAAATTGATTGATAAATACTCCTAGTTTTATTATCACACACTATTATCTTTTTTAAGTTTTGCCAAAATAGTGTCAAGTATAAGGATTCTTTCAGTAATTTCTAAATATCACATTGCAGTATTTATACTATTTACATTGTTTGGACTGTTCTCATCTTCATTGTCTCATTTGCAACATTTCAGCCATTGTAAGCTCCAGCTTTCTTCAGGTGATATTTGACACCTGCCCCAGTGGATAAGTGTTGGTTGAGTGATCCTAAAAAGTAATTTGATCTAAAAATTTCAATTGCTGATCTCAGCAAGGAAAACAAAAACTTATCAAAGTGAATTAACTAAAACTGAAATATCCAAAAGTATGGTACATGGAATTAGAACAAAATCTACTCTTGTGGATTAAATAAAAGGTTCAGTTCAAAATTCCAACAAATATCACCTGAAGAAGGCTGGGACATACACTGGCCAAAACCTCATGAATGTGTCAATAAAGGTGATGACAACAATCTGAACAACGTAAATCATGTAAATAGTTACAATACTTCATCTCAGAAGTATAGACAGATCACTTCATGCTTTATTTAATAGAATCATTTATATTTATTTAGAATTTTTACATTATTACATTTATTTTTAAAAATTCATTCTATTTTTGTATTTGTAGGTGTTATAAACTGGTGCCATGTTATGATTGCATAGCTTAAAATCTTAAAATGCAAGTCTGCACATCTGTATTCGTTGAAAGCTAAGCAGAAGAATGAGTTAAAAAAAATAAATGATTACAAAAATATACAAGAATCTCATTAGCAACTTACACATGTATGCATAAAAAGAATTGTTTAATTTTTTTTTGATACTTGGTAATGTTTAACCTTCATACCTTCAAAAAATTGATTGTCAAATTTTAATAAAACCCAAGTATATTAAAATGGATTTATACATTTTCTTTATTCTTGAGAATTAGCAAAAGATATTAAACACTATTTATTTATTAGATTGAATAACAAACTTATTTTCATAGTTATTTATAAAATGGTAAATAATAAATATTGCATTGTAGTTGGTTTACATATTTTAATAATTTTGTAATTTTTTATAAATTTTTGAATAAAAATATTTCTTCACAAAATGGTAAATAAATCTTTATAAAAGGTAAATAATAAATATCACATTGTACCTGGTTCACATATATTTATAATGTTGTAAATAAACATTGCCAATTTGTCAAAAGTGTATAAAATAATAGCAGTGTCAAGAGAATAGCCATCCTTTTGACGCACCATTCTTTTGCAGATACAAAAATTAAACATTTTCCAATATTTATTGGTTTAATTTGCTGCATTGTAATTCCTTTATTATTTTGTCTTGCCAGCATGCTGCTGATGGCATTGCTCGTTGCAACGTGAAAGCAACTCTAAAACATGAAGAAATAAGTCCCAGTGTTTGTCTCAAGTTTTTGGCACAACCACTCCGGTCAGTACAATCTTGTTTCTAAAGTGCAAAGAAAGCAAAAAAAAAAATAGCAGCTCTTGACAAATGAATGTCCTAGATAAATATCAGAACTCTAGATTAACTTTTTTTCACTATTAATGTAAAAGAAAGAAAAAAAAAAACTTTGTTCTGAAAAAATTCTATGCCATACTGAAATCAAAACATTTTTGTTTTTATTTTTTAACTTTATCATAATAGGTGTTAACAGCATAATAAACACACTATTAAAATGTTTAGGAAAAAAGTAGAATTAGTTTTAAAAATAAATGAATAGGAAAACAAATTAGTTAAATTTTACTGTAATTTATTTTATAAAATCACAATTTCATTTATATTTAAACATTGCAGATAAATAACCTATGAAGAAATGTTCATATTAATTTTCATGCTCAGTAACTTTTACCATTTTTTAATTTTATGAATTACACTCTAAGCCAGTGTTTCTCAACCTTTTTAAGCAATGGCACACGTAGGAGCAATTGAAAATATGGCACACTTAGCAAAAGTTTTAATGGGTATTTTAAAAAATGAATATTAAAACAAAATATTTAAAATAACATAATCAAAGAATAGTGAAAAGAATTATTTGAAAGTAAAGTTTAATACTTATTCATTTATTCAAATACTAATGCTGTGCCATTACTAATTCTACACGCACACATGTATGTGTATGCCATGACAGTATTTTATGGCATGCTTAAGAGGTTGAAAATCACTCACTGCTCTAAGCATTCATTTTCTATATAGACATTACTAACACATTCTAAGTTTTTAAAGACTTTATCAAAAAATTTTCAATTATCTGATTCATGCTATGACTATGTTTTTTTTTCGTGTTTATCATTTTTAAAATTCTCTTGTATTTTCAGCTTGGTTTATAAAAAATAAAAAAACACAAATGTTGTTTTTTTATGGGTTCACTTGAGTTTTTTTACTAAAAATTGACAGAAAAATATTTTCTTGCTTAGTTTATTAAAGTAAAATTATTTCTTATAATTAGATCTTAATGTTTTTCACATTTACAAGTAGTACAAATATCTAAATTTAAGTTGATAAACATTCATTCATTCCAGTTTCATTCACCAGTTTGAAAAAGAACCATTTTTTATTTTAATTATTTTTTCTATGTACATGTTGTTTCATTTCTTAAAAGCCAGCCACTATTGGGGAGAAAGTTCTTTTTTTTTCTCTCCAATTATTTTAAGAAATTAGTTGTTTTTGAGTCTTTTCTATAAATATTTTCATGGCAATTATTCTAATAAGCTTTCCTCTTTGGTACCTTGACCACATGAATTTGAGTCTACCACTAGTTTTACTGTTGAACTTGCTAGATGTAACCATAAGTTTTATTCTAATAGCTTCTTTTTTCACACTTTTAGCCTGTGGAACTCTCTTTTGGTTTTTGTTTCCTTGCCACCTACAAACTTCAAAAGTGCAACATCAGTTGCCATCTTCTGTCTTCCTGTGAATCTTGTTCTTTCATTGTCCTTTCTTCTCACTAACATCCTCTCATTTGTTTTTCTTCTACGTAATCCCTTGCATCTTAGTGGCATTATGGCCTTGCTATGGATGAAATGATTAAAAAAAAAATTAGAACTTCAATTAAAGATTTTGTATCAGCCTGACATTGTCCTGAAAAAATAATGAGTTGTCCAAAATTTATGTTTTATCATCTCATGGACAATGTTAATTTTGAGATCTGCTAAATATATTTGTAAAACTAACTCTTCAAAATTCATGATGATTTCTTTGTATTGAGTTTTACAATTCTCACATTAACTAAGAGAATCTTCTTCTACGTGACACGTCCTGAAAGGACATGGATGATCACAACTCTCCACAACATCCTATCTCTAGTGGCTCTTAGTGTTTCCCCTTTTGGCAAACCTTTCCCCCTGGTTCCACCATTCATTCACATAATCTTCTAAGGTAGGTGGACCGCTGCCTTCCCCAATCTCTCTTTCTCTCAGTATACCCTGTGAGGACTAAATTTTCCAAGCCCTCCTTTCTTACTAAGTGTCCAAAAAATCTTCTAATTCTGAGTGTTTTTTTGTTACCATTTTCTTTAAGAATTCTTCATTGCTTACTTGCTCCATCCATAGAATTCTTAGAATCCTTCTGTAGAACCACATTTATTTTGCTTCCTCTCTAGTGGGAATGTCCAGCATTCACTGCCATACAAGAGGATTGATATCACACTGCAGATCAACAACCTTTTCTTTGTTTCTAAGAATTTTTTTCCATTTCTTAGTACTTTCTTTAACTTTTGGAATTGTATTTTTAACTAATCTGACTCACATTTGGTTTTTGGTGTCACATTTTCCATCCTTCTGTTTAGAAACTTCTCAGATATTTAAATTTTTGTGCTTGTTTGATGTTGACATCTTTAATTTATAACTTGCATCTTGCGATTTTTCTCTTGCTGAAAACAATACTTTCTCAATATAAAATGTAGTAATGAATAAGTTTTTATGCTGTCTACCACGAGAGGAGAAATTCCAATTTGTATTATCAAATAAAAAGATAGGAGAGAGTACAAAGAATGAATAAAATTTTCAAAGTAAAATTTTAACTTTTCTGAATTATGAAATATCTGTTTTCTTTATAGACCTGTTGAACACAAATTACGCAGTTTAAATGGGCTTCGAGATTTGTTACCTGAAGGTCGTCAAATATATGCCATAGAATTAACTTATAATTTCCACTTGGTAAGTACTTCAATAACTTTTAGTTTCCACTTTGGATATTTCAGACTTTTTTTTTTTTCTTTTTACCAACAATCTTCAGCATGTTTAATTAGATAATGATTGAGTAGAATATTGAATATTTTATGAAATTACTTTTTTTTATCTTGTGGAATTTGGAATAAAAAATTAAAAACCCTACTAAATACATTTTCTCATGAAGTTTTTCATACAAGTGATTCTTTTTGCAGTTTTAAAAGCTTTGGCATTTTTCAAAAAAACAATGCTTCCTGAATGCCAACTTAAAACTTTTTTTCATACTTTTTCACTTATGTTTTCATTACAAGCATTATTTGCAAAAGTCTTCCATATAGATATTTTGTTCTTTTTGATTTTAGAAACTAAATCTCAAAGTTTTTTGATCAAATAGTTTTGTCAGAGATCTTATTCTGTCTGCATAGGAAATTCTGAGTCTTATATTGTCTGCATGAAAAATATGCATGACTAATGGTTTTGATTGTCAATCTTTTTTTTATGATAATACAAATGTTTATTATTACAACAGTTAATTATTTTTATTTTTGTGTTCCTGTAACGAAACTAATCAAAAACTTAGTGGTTATATAAGAATTCTAAAACAAGAAAATACTCAAATGTTATGTTTTTTTTTTCCTTTGTGGATTACATGATTTATAAGGACCAGTGGATCAATGGAAAAGTTTAACGTTACTGTAAATATGTATTTCTCAGTTTCTGCCTTAATTTCTGAAGTTTCCTTCTTCCCTCTGCCCTCTCTTAGAATTTTCTTTGATTTTATTTTTGTTTCTCTTTCAGAACAAAGGTGAAGAAGTAACCCCTGACTGCTCCCTACTAAGTGATTTATTGTATGAGTCTGAATATGAGAGCCAATTGTGGATGCTGTTTGATTCCAATAAACAATGCATCAGTGCCGGAGATGCATATCCTTCCAGGGTAACATTTTGTTGTTTGTTATTTTCATTCCTTCCAAAAGAACAGACTGGCTTTTTTCTTCTTATCAAGTATTATTTTTAATCATTCCCATGGCAAGGCAATAAAATCACTAAGATGCAAGAGATTACTGAGTGGGAGAGAAGATGAGAAAAAAACATTAAGAAGAGAGGTCAATAAAAGAACAGGAATTAAGTAGACATAAGATAATGATTGATATTACATTTAAATTTTTGAAGATCAAAGTTAACTGGAAAGCAAGAAACCAGAAGAGTTCCACAAGCAAGAACTGTGTGCGAAAAAAACTTTTAACATAAAAGTTGCATTTACATCTCACCAATTCAACTGTAAAATGAGACCTAGATGCCAATTTAGTACTGCGCTTAAATTCATAACATCAAAGTAGCAAAGAGGAAAGCTCTCCAGAAAAGTTACCATGAAAATAATTATAGAAAAGGTACAGGGAAGCTACATTATTGCACTGGGAAAGTAACTGAAGTTGAGATGCCAGGTCAGGACTGATAACATTGCAGATTCTTCTTTTTATTTTATCAAGAGCCTCTAAATAAGTAACTTGCCCTGTCGGCTGAGGCTGTAGAATACGCTGACTGCGCCTCTGCAGAGGGGTAAGACCCAATGGGGCATCCTGGGTAAGATGATAAACTGCGTCCAACAGCAAGGCCTCTGATCAGGTGGTTTTGAGGAGCGTGGAACCACCTCTTAATTGCTGGTGTTCCTAGGTCCACCCTAACCCAGGGTGGTGGCACCTGTTAGGGTCCCAGCTGTGGGCAAATGGTTAACCCTGAAACTGAGGTAAAAAGCATTGTAAAAGTGTAAAAATAGATTTTAATACCAGAAATACTTTTGAAGAAAAAAAACTATTACCAACAATACGTTTTTAAAAAAAAAAAAAAAATATTACCAGCAATACATGTGATTGTACTCAAAAATATGAGTAATTGAAAAATGGTTCAAATATATATGTATACACACACACACACACACACACACACACCTTTTTTACCAAACTATCACTATGAATCTATTTCAAAACTTTTGTTGGCATTAAGTGACCCACTGAGGTTGATATGCCATAAACCAAAACAACCAACCAATCTAATATGTAACAGAAGCACCATATGTGGTAGCAATATTCAATGCATGTCATTTCCTACCCTGATCTTATCAATTCTTACATAGAAAATATTATTCATGATAAACCGGTTTTCTTAAACAGTACAGAACTTATTTTACATTTTAATAAGTTTGTTTCTAAAACTCCAATTAATTCTCTCTACATTATTTGCCTGTCTAGCTCATAGCTACATCACATTCAAACACTGTTTCCACTACCATCACCAAAGTTAAGCTATGTCATGCCTGGTCATTATCTAGAGATGGGTGACCGCTTGTAAACTTGCCTATGTGGGTGGTGTAATGGATAATGGCTCAGAATTGTTAATCAAAGAGTAGAGTTCTAATTCCTATTGGGTTAGTTATATTCACTTATGTGCAAATACTCTTGAGAAAGTATGATTCCACCTCTTCTCCCTCCAGCTTTGGGTTAATTAGTAAAACTTGTACCATTAAAAAATTTACAATCTCGAAATATTTTCTGGCTTTAAATAACCTGCAAAGGGTTGATAAGCTGTAGAAAACAAACAAATCAATCAATTTGCTTGTCTCTTGGTGTAATTCATAGTTGTGGTGTCAACAAACCTGAAACTAAAGAACTCCATATCAAGTATTGTTTTGTTTTCTTTTTTTTTTCTCTCTCTCTCTCTCTCTCTCTCTACATATTAAATTTTTTTTTCAATCAATTTACAAGTTGTATAACTTCAAAGATTCACTTTTCAGCATTTTTTTTTCTTAATGGTTACAAATCACTTACACATTTGCAGAAATCTACTGAAGCTTTTCATTGTCTTCAGCATTTAACACTATCACATTGTGGTGCAATACACATATTCTCTCATATTGGCATAATCTTCTTTCTTTGGCATTTCCAATCTCAAACAAAAGAAGCTGGTTTCTTTCCTTTTTTTTTTCTTCCTGCTGGTTATTTTTGATTTCATATTTTAAGTGATTTGTTTTTTTGTTTTTTTTTTTTCACTTCCCTTTTCAGTATAGTGTCAAACTAGAAAAAGGAGACTACAGCATTATCCTTCAGATCCGTCATGACAACCGTGAAATGGTTGAAAAGCTTAAGGACACAGTCCTTGTGTTGCATCACCGTCTGCAAACAGCCATAAACTTGGACATTCACACAAGCTGGCAGAGTGCCCTATCCTCTCAAGGCAAGAAACTGTGCTCCCTTTGTGCTCACAAAGGCATTACATATCCACTATTTTTTAGTCCATTGCCAGACGACAAGTAAGTATCTTTAGAATTTGCATATTTTACAAGTAATTATAACTAACACAAAATAACAGGCATTTCAAGTTATACTCTGAGTTATTGATTTATTCTTGGATTTTTTTTAATTAATTAATTATCTAAACTTTGGTTTAAAAATAAAAATAATTAATTTTTGCTTCCAAAAATGCAAAAAAATAGCATATTAAAAGAGAAAGAAATTTTATTTTTTTTTTATTCTTAACTCTATTTTGAAAATTAAGTTTCTGAATTATTAATTAAAAAGCAGGAACTGAAAAATTCTCTCTTATTTAAAATTGTTTTCCATTAAAAGATTTAATCATTTAAACTGCACTTCAAAATAGATTTTTGGAATTAATCAGAAAATTAGATGCACAAAGCCAATTGGCTACTGTTACTTACTTTTTTTACTCATTGTACTTTTTTGTGTGGAAATTACTTAATTTTTAGTTTGTTTTTTTTGTTATTTTTGCAGACTCCCCAAATCCCATGGTCCTGGCAATTACCTCAGTGGATCTTTGTTTGTGTTGAAAGATGAGCCAGTCAAAAAATCTGTGAGTTCTTCTTTGCTATTTGGATATTTTGTTCAACTTAAGCAACAAGTCCTGCTTAGTGGAATCCCTAACAAGGATTTAACTCATTTGCAATTACCTGCTAGCTTACTATACTAAACTTTTATTAATGACTCTATGGCAAATTCTATAATCCTTTGTTGTTAATCATTCTCAGTAAAAATTAGTGTATTATCCTCATCTAAAATCAGTTTACTTTATTCTGCCTAACTAATCTAATTGTCAACTTTGTTCTAAAGATAGAACAAAAAATTTATTGAATATCAGAAAATAAACCTCTTACATTTAACTCACAAACTAACCAGTTAAAGGTATGAACTGATTAATTTTTAAATGTATACAAATTAAAAGGTTAATTTAGAAAAAAAAATGGAAAGCATTATCTTTTTATGCTTTGGTTATGTAAAGTTTTTAATTTGTGATCTAAGTTTTGTGCCAGGTCACAAAGTACAAAAGTGCATTTTTAATTCATACATTGACCATGATTTGGCAACATTTCTTTAAATATTGCATTAAAAAAAATAATAAAAAGATAATTGGTTCTCCAGAGATCTGTTAATTAGGCCTCTTTAAATATAGACACTTTCTTTGAAAAAGTATCACTTATACAATTTAAACTAAATAATTTGTCTGATATTGATCAGCACATTGAAATTGTTAATGTGTTGATTGTTTTCTTTCCAGACCTCTGTGCCTTTCAAATACATTTTAACAGAATGTGTAAAGAAGAGCAAATGTACCAATTGTAAAAATAAAGAAGTCAAAGAGAAAA
Source organism: Acanthosepion lycidas (assembly GCA_963932145.1). NCBI lineage: Eukaryota > Metazoa > Mollusca > Cephalopoda > Sepiida > Sepiidae > Acanthosepion > Acanthosepion lycidas. The sequence goes on from OZ010587.1 coordinate 73,675,190, forward strand.
GCCCAGAAGAGGAATATCAAGAAGCACTTCGTGATTTAAGAATTTCTTGGATTACAAAGTAAACCAGTTTATCATTTTCTATGTTTATTTCTAATGAGAAATGCTCTCTTTCTTTGTCTTTTGTTCCTTACAAAAAAATTATAATAAAACCTTTCTCTTTAGCTCATAGATTTATAAAAAGAAAAGAAAATAGTTGCTTACCTTATAAAATAATTCTTCCTTATAAAATATTTACATTCTGACTAATGTTGTCATCTTTGTCATCAAAATGTTTTGGCCATTGTGCACTCTGGCTTTCTTCAGATGTCTATCAATCCAAGTAACTTTCAGAGATCATCAAATAGCAGGCAATAAGAACATTAGGTTTAAGGTTCCAAGTTCTGGGCTAATGGATTGAAACATTGATTCATGAATTTTGTAGCATAGTAATTGTGAGTTCAATCTCTGAGCCAGACTTAGATTCAGTGGAAACAGAACAAGCAATAACTGAACCATATTAAACAAAATAAAAACAAGATGTGATTATCCCTAGACATGGACAGCAGAAAAAGAACAATTTACCTCCAGGGATTAAGTAAAGGGTTCTGTTCAAAATTCCCTGAAGATTACCAAAATCAACAGACACCTGAAGAAGGTCGAAGGGTACAATGACTGAAAATTTGTGATAACAACACCAAAGATGAAGATATTAGTCTGAATGTAAATGATAACTCCTCTTAGAAATTCACAGAAAATCTACAAGATTTTTTTAAGGAATTTACGTCACCTAAATATTGTCTTTTCTATTGTAGTTTTGCCCTTTTTATTCTATTCTGCTTTAATGGAAATAAATGACTAAAAGTCTCTTGTACATTAACCTTTGAGTAGAAAACAATAAATTTTGACATTCCAAAGGAAATTATGTTAATTTTTGTGAATCTACTTAAATATTGGATTACTAACAAAAAGTGTTCTTTGTTTTTCAGATTAGATGAAAGTGATGAATTATATAAAGAACTTTGTAAGGAATACAAGGATTATTTGCCACTTCATGTTGCCAAATTGCAAGCATTAGATTCAGATAAGGTAAAATAAAAATTAACTTTATTTCTTCTGATCCTTTTTACCTTTTTTTTTCTTTACTAAACTCAATCCTCAGTTATCATAAAATAGCAAAAACATTCAGTAAAATCGCTTATCAATCCAACCTCTGCTGTTGAAATGATTCAAAAGTTTAGCACTTAAAGTCTATTTTTGCTGCAATAAAATCTTTGACACTGAGGCATTAGTTTTTCTTTAACTTTAATTGATAATTAGGCAACTGCAGCTACACAAATTGTAAAAAAAATCTCACTGAAGAGCAGAGAGAACTGATAAAAGTCGCAGACAATTTTCATTAAATGAGTCGTCGGACATTTCAAACATCGATTTTTTTTTTTTTTTTTTTTTTTTTTTTTTTTTAGTTGCTGGTAATATAGATAAATGCATTATGATTTTAAGTTGCATTTGATTTAGAATGAATGTCTGAAGTCTTCCTAAATTACTGAGGAATTGATTCTTTAACAAATTTGTTCTTGTCAAAAATATCAAAGTGTTATCATTACATTACTCTTTCATCATATTTGCAAAAAATACAAATCCCTTAGCACCCTAGTCCTGGATATGACTATAAACTACATCCGGCAGCAACATCTCTGATTGGGGGATTGGAGGTTTTGAGGAGTGTGAAACCACCCTGACTCTAGATTGGCAAATAGTGAACCTATAAACAAAAATACTATGAAAGTATTAAAAATACATTTTTATATAGTAAAAATTACCAGCAATACCTATTTATGGTAAGAATTACCCATATATTTTATAGAAGAATTACCAACAATAAATTTTATCTGTAGTTGAAAGCATACAATTGTGTTCAAAATATTTAGATTTTGGCATTAAATAACCCATTTTGATATGTCACTAAACAATCAACTAACCAACTTTTAGCACCCAAGAAATCATTTGTCACATTTGTAAAATCCCTTAGCACCCAAGTAGTATAAATATTAATAGGGAGCACTGGTCCTAACAAAGCCAGATGAGTCTTGAAAATATTGTTCCAGACAGTCATATCCAAAATATTGTAATCAAAACAAAAAATGAAAATGCTAGTCTGAATAATTCATTACTTAAAGTGTAATCTTGAAATTCCACATCTTTATTTTCTTGTTAAAAAAACAAAAAAGTGTCTTATTCTCTTTCCTCTTTAACAGGACAGATTAAAGAAACTGCCAGAAATCACAAAAATTGCCAAATACATCCTCAACCAAATTGATAAGGATGCTTTACTGGCTTACTATGGCATGAAGTCTGATCCACGACCAAATTCAGCAAGCATAAAAATGTACGCTTTTTTATTCATTCTTGTCACTAAAACAAATAATCTTTCCTTTTTTTGTGTGTGTGCGTGCAATATTTGTATTAAAAACAAAAAAAAATAAAAATGCAAATTCTATCAAAGTCTGATTGAATTCCAGAGATATGGATAAGCAGAAAAATATCCTGATCGAAACCTATGTGAAACTTGGGTGTTCCCAAGCTGATACTCACTTAGAAGGTCTTGAAACGTCCACCAGCATAGCCAGCTGTGATGATGCTCCTGTCACTGGAGTGGATGATGAGGAGGATTGTGAACATGTCATCCCCAAGGTGCCAACACAAGAGATTGACATGATCTTTGAAGAATTGCTCAAATGGGTCGATCCTTTTGACATGAAAGTGAGTGAGACTGTTTTTTCTATTATTTACTCTTTAAGCATCTTTATTTTAGAATAATTGATTTGAACTCCTCAGATGACTATTTTATTACAAAAATGAAAACTTGAAAAACCATTTAAGTCTGAGTTTTTGTGGAATTGTAATGCTACAATTTATACATTTGAACATTTTTAGCTTTTTCTTTTAATTATATAAAATTTTCAATATGGGATTTATAAAAGTTAGTATGTGTTATAGATAGAATTATTTCTAGAGGTGGTTTTCTTCGATTGAAACGTATCAAAGTTGTTAACTTTTTTAACCATGTTTCATTTTTTTGTTTTAAAAGAAAAATATGTATACCTGCAATTTTTTTTTCTTTTTTTTTTTTTTGCAAAGATTTGATTCTATATCTAATGTAGACTCCATTCTATAATTGTGGGTTTGGCATTAATAATGTTAAATTCAGCCAACTTGCAGCTGAGAGATGTAAGATGCCATCAAAACAATCATGTTGGTCTGGTTAAGGTTACTAATCTAGAAAAGGGTCATTTCTCAAGAAAACAAAAAGTTACAAACTACTGTGACCCAATGTATCACTATATGGAAATAAATAATTTTTTAAAAAAAGGCAATTTTCATAATTTTACATTGATTTCTCATTTCACTTCCAAAATAATTTATAAAGAAAGATAATTTTTATTGACACATTTTAATACATCCTTAATTTTATGTTTTCATTTAATATAACAAAATATTTTTGTTATACGTTGCTGTTCGTTTTTTTGCTAATTGTTTTATTCTTGGCTAGAATGGAAGGCTGTGCTTTTAAGGTTTCTAATTAGACATTGGCTTTTGCTCACAATTTCTAAAAGCTTGTCGGTTGAAAATGCTTCCATCTGTCTGTTATTCAAGACTAACAAAGTGGGGAATGAAAAATGTTTGTTCTATGATCTAAAGTAGATCCTATTGTTTATTCGTAACCCAATGTAATCTTACACTGTAGATTTAATACAACCCAATGGGATCGTAAGATTGTATGGAATGAAAATCATATTTTTGTTGTTCTTTAGTTTAATTTCTCAGATTATAAAAGATCTCAAACAATTCTTAGATGCTGCTGCTTAGTTTTAAGTTAACTTTTTATTACCAAATTTACATTTCCAAAGTAACCAGAGTTATGTATGTAGGACTTGTCAGACCATCAGAAAAGCATCCGACTTGATTGTTAGCACCAATGTTTGCATCTGTATGCAACAAGGCTTTTTGTCTTTTTCTTTTGCTTTTAAGTGACAAATGATGCTTTCTGCTTAGTTTCTTTGAAACAGGGCTAAAACTGTTTGTATTTCATGAGTCAATATAGAATCTATCAGCTGCAAAAGGTTGTAATCTGTACTTTTTTTGTGCCAGATTTTTTCCTACAAATCTCTGGTTTCTGGCCTCACAGCTACAATTTAAAAAAATATATATATAAAAACAAGGTTTACTTTTGCTGGTCTGGCTGTTCTTTTCCAGATCTTGGCTGTAAATTTAGTTGTTTCCATCTTAAATCTGCAAACTTTCAGACTGACAGCTTCTCTATTTCTTCTGCCAGCTTTGAACCTTTTCATTCCCCCACCTACATCATAACCATTCAGCTTTAATATCTGCCTTATTTATCCACAGCCAACACAACCCACCTGTGTATGTATGCTTGCTTATCATTTTTATATCTTTCTTCTCACGTGACATAAGGCTTTTTTTATTATTCACTCCACATTTGCATCCTTTGAATCTTCCCAAATTGGTACCAAAATCTCCATTGTGTACTTATACTATTTCTATTTTAAGCTTCCCTACCCACCTTCCCCTTGACAAAGACGGATGTCCTTCTACTAAGTAATAGGTGACTTTCCAACAATTTTCAATATTGATAACTAATCAATACCCCACTACACACACACACACACACACACACCTCAGTTTCCAATTTTGTATTCATTGCCAATAAATATCCAACGACCGTGTCAGTTTTTAAAAATTGTGACCATCTAAAGCTGGGATGCAGTTTATTGCCAACAAAAGTGACTATGTGGTTTACTTCTTTTTTCTTTCCCTCCACCCCGATTTTCTCCCCTGCTATACACCTATTCCTCCCTGTCCTCACTTTAACATGTAGAGAAGCCATCAGCTGAAGCAAAGTATCCACTATATTTAGATAGAATAATACTGGTTTGTTCTTAAATACTGAATGCTTCAGTTGGCTTTATCTAATGTTGATTACTTTAGACAAAAAAGTAACCAATTACTGTAAAATAACAATCAAACTCTTTGGCTAAGGTAACAAAATGCAAAGAGTTGTGACATTTTTTCTTTTTTGCAGAAGCTCAGATTGTTTTTATTCATTGAGACAAACAGTCCTTTTTTCTTTTTTTTTATAACTCTAGCACAAACTATAAAGAGGATCATTCTGAAATTGTGGTGTTAAAGGTTTTACAAGTATACAATGACCCTTTTACACCTGAATTTATCAAAGGTGTCTTATGAAACACGTAGAACTGCTTAAGGAGATGAACAGACTGAGAGGATCCTTCAATTGCTGCTTGAAGTAAATAAGTTGCCTGTTGGCCACCTCTTATTTGTTACTCATTGTTAACAGATGGTCTGTTTATATAAATTCTTTTGACAAAATCATCTCACAATTAGTTATCATTATCTTCTGTTGTTGTTTGTTTATAATATTGTATGACTTTGGTACATTTTTACCAAATGCCATCCAAAATGAACTAAACTGTATTGTCAAATTAAAAAGAATTGAAAATCAAGCAAAATTTCCAGAAACTCAAATCAATGTGGTTTTAATTTCTCAGACTAATTTCCTGATCAGGAATTAAATAGAAATTATTTTACTCCAAATTTATTTGACCTATCACACCACTGAATATTTTTCAATTCACAGTAATCATTGCTATATTTTTTAAATATTTGATCCAATGCAGTCAGTAAACGCACGTTTACAACAATAGTTTCATGGATTTTGATGTCAGAATCCATTAAGAAGAAACTGAAAAATCTCATAAGTTATTTGCTGGCCCCATTACTAACTAATTTATTATAGCGTTTGTTTATACTATTAGAATATGTTCATTTGTTATTGAAAAATATCTATTTTGACAAGAACTTTAACGTCACATTTTGCCCCACCACTTCTGTTCTCAAAATATTAACAAATTTAGGATTCCGTTTTCATTTTTTCTTTTTTCTTTTGTTTCTTTTTTATGTGTGTGCATATTTTTCATTTGTTTTTCTTACTTTTTTGTTGTATTTTATTCTATAAAGATTAAAAATAAGCAAGAATTGGCCAAAGAGCGCTCTCATAAAGTTCTGCCAATCTTAATTGGTGCATAGACTGTAGATCTGTGTACAAATGTATTCAAATATCTCCCGTATGCATACATATATCCTATGTTTATGTATATATGTAGTAAGGCATTCACTATTTAGGCGTGTAAGAGTAAAATTTATATTGTAAATGGGATTTGTTGCAATATTCATTGGTCAATTTTTGTGCTGGATAAATTTGAAAAAAAAAAAAAAATTGTCTTGAAGTTACACTTATTAAATGCAGCAATATTTCTTAAGCATGGTAATGGTAGTGAAAAAGTATACATGTAGACCCGCAAGCATGTATCCCTATTATTTTCTGACCGTAATTAACCACATTGTTCTGATTGTCTGCTGTACAAATCATTGACGCATTTAAGTTAATTTGATAGAAATCAATTATGTTTGAGATATTTTTTTTCAAAATTATTGTATATGTGCATTGTGTGCAGTCTTATAAACATGTGCAAAAATTATAGAAAATAAACTTTTCTTTGGACAAATTTTTAAAAATGGTTGCTAGGCAAATAGAAATGTTTTCTGTTTACATATGGATATATGTTTTTGTTTTTGTTTTGAGATATTTGGATGTTTGTAGGCATAACTGAAAAGTCTATGACTATATGTATGAAAGCATTTAATCCAGTCATTTCAAATTCTCAATTTATTTGTATTAAAGAAAAAGACTCATAATTCTGGTGGGTGGCAGTATTTTTATTATTGTCTATGTAAATGGCAGGTGAGCGCCCGGCTGCAACAACAAACGATGAATGAGGTAAACCTATTACTATTTTCCTTTTATCTTTATTTTCCAATTTCGTTTAATCATTACTTATTTTAATAGATGTATCGTTTTGTTTTTAATGTCTCGATGGCTATGTATAAGTAGATTTTATATATATGATGTAAAAAAAAAAAAAATAAAAAAAATAAAAAGATTAGGGGCAATAGTAACCCTAAGGTTTTCTGGGAATTTTGTCTCGACTTCTAGTAGCTTTTATGCTTTGTAACTGTTTACTTTTTCTTCTATATTATCAATCCCATAAAGACATTTCAAATAAAATGACTAATATTACAAAGCCATTTTCAAAATTATCCAGCATAAATTCTATTTTACTTTTATTATATTAAAGAAAACGAAACCAATTTAAATCTTTGACTGTCTTTAGTGCCTTAGACAATAATAAAATGGTTTATCCATTGCACATTTTCCATTCCCAACAATTTGTCCTACCCAATCACTCCTACACAAATGTTCCATTTAATAATGTTTATTTAGATCATAACCCCATGAAATTTTCTAGCATTTCACTTAAATACTTCTGGGAGCTGAATGACAGACAGGGCTCAGATTTCTTGTGCCCTCAAATATTTTAACTGGATTCAATCCCTCCACCACTAAAAACCAACAAAACAATCCCAATGTGTTTTTGAAAAGTAATTCTAATGTTTGATCAAAGTTTGGGAAGTGGGTTGGGAAAAACAAATTTTCAGCATTTCCACATAATGTGTAATTATTCAAGAAAGTTGGTGACATAGTAGAAAGACAGAGCTTAATTTAAAACAAAATACAGAGCTTAAAATTTGATATTTACAATCTGAGGACAGAAAAATTTGCATGAAACTGACAGTAGCAGAGGGATACATGTGCCAAAAGGTTATATATATATATATATATATATATATAATGTACGATGACAATGACGAGATAAGGTGGAAAATTTTATTAACAATGTGTTTTACTGGAGAACATATGCTCTCTCAGGTTAAAATGAAAATGCCTTGGGATCTCTAAGGATAAGTGTAAATCATGAATCAAATTAATTGCCTTAGTTTATTTTTTAACTAATACACACACACACACACACACCCTATAGTAACAAACTGCTATCATATAGATAAAACACACAGACGGACAGACTCTGAGTCTGGAACATTGGGAGGTGATAAACTAAGGTAATTTGATTTATGATTTCCACTTATTCTCAGAGATCCCAAAGTATTTTCCCTATACACAGTTTTGTCTTTTTTACATTCCAATCTGAGGAAGTCAAAGAGAGCAGATGCTCTGGTGAGAAATGCATCATTAATAAAATTTTACACTTTGTCTCATCATATCCATTTTGTTTCGGATACTATTATACATCCTACACACACACACACACACACACACACACACACACACACACACACACAAGCTTTATTCTAATCATGTTGAAACTGAATAAACAAAATATTGCAGCTCATTATCATTTTTTTCCACTTCATATTTTGATTTCAAAATTTAGAAATATAATGCTGGCTGTTAATAGTGATTGAAATTTTATCAAATATACTAGGGGGGGTTATGTATCCATTAAAGTGTTTGATTATTAGACAAACAAATGTGTTTTTTTTTGTTTTTTTTTTTTGTTCTTTTTTGTTTTCGTTTTTCTCATGCAAAAAATTGTACACCATATTGAATTTTTTAATCAGGAACGGACATTAGAGTTAAGGTTCTAAAATTAGACAACCTCATTGCCCTAAATACCAATGATTAGAAATGTTGGATAAGTGGCTGCCAGTTTATCTGTGGCTCAATCCTTGTAAAACCTATACATTCAAATGTTATTAATATTGGCAAACTAACTAAAAAGAATTCTCTAATATATATTCCCTTGAATGTGGATTGCATAAAGGATTCAGTTTGAAATCTCCAAAAAGATTACCAAGTACAATAGAAACTTATAAAAGACCAGCAGGTACAATGACTGAAACATTGTGACTATAACAACCAACATGAGAACACCTTTTTGAATAAATTATTGTATAATAATGCTAATTCATTAGCTTAAAAAATTTTGGAACATTCACCCCCACCAACCCCACAGATCTTGATAATGTTTCTTTTATTTACATTGCTGCTTAAAGAATCTAAGATATTTCTATATATCTGCTTTAGAACAAAGTTTGAAACTTGTATGAGAGAGAGAGAATTTGGCCATTCCCTGCTCCCCAATACTAATAGCCACAATGACTCTAAATCCTCTTTGCATTTTTATTCCCATTGCTTCAAAAGATTTCCTTTTGTGTATTTTTTTTCTTAATTTCTGCATTATAATGAATGTTGATTTCCTTTATCTCTCCAAATAACAATAATATTCTTAAATATTAATAAAAATAATCTTTAATTACAGATTTTTTTTTTTTTTTTTTTTTTTTTAATGTATAAAATTAGTATTATGTTATGATGATGGTACCATATGATGATTTTTCTTCATCCTGCATCCTCTCCTGCACCTCCTATCTCTTCTTGTCCTAACCTTCTGTGGTTGGTTGTATGCTGTTTGTAACTCTCTCTCTCTCTCTCCTAATGTTTGGTTCATAATCAATGTTGTCGCTTTTGAACAACTATCAGATGTTCCTTATTCAAAATCTTGTAATTGTTGTTTTATTGTTGTAGTCTTGTTTTATTCATGTCTCATGGTAGGTGGGGGCTGATGGATGCTTTTATCCAGAAAAGGAAGCAAGTAGCTTGTGTTGTCATCTGTTGTAGAGTTATTGTTCCACTAAATTCTTGGATGTGAATGTTAATATTGAATTGACATCAGTAAGGAGACCAGTTTTCAAAAATCCATCTTTTAAATATTCATCAAACCATAATATTGGATAGTAAGATAAGAAAATCCTTCCTTTTTTTCTCCTTGGCTTGTTCTGTTAATTTTAGAGAAAATGAAATATATATTTTTATAAAGAACAAGTCAGAATGTATAATTTTGCTGATCTTCCTCTCTCTGTGTGTGTGTGTGTGTGTGTGTATGTATATAAAGCGTGAAATCCAAGGTCACAAGCTCACATCTATCCAACCATATATATATATATGTGATTGGGTTTATGTCCTTGCTGATTGTATGTAATCTTTAATATTTCAGCCATCTTGTTTTGGCATCTTGTGCATCTTGATTAGAAGAAAAATAAACTTTTCTTCTCTTTGTCTTGTCTTGTCTTTTTGTGTGTGTGTGTGTGTGTAACTTTACAGGTGACTGAGAAAATCTGATTAAAATAAAGAAGTTTATGTTAAAAGTTGAATAACATTCATTAATTTCTGCTTCACCACCTCCCCAAAAATCACTGAATAAAATTTTAAAATATACTTCAATTTAAATTGATTTCAGATTCATTCTAACTTTCAAACATAAAAATCAAAGTTTCCTTTTCCCCATTTTAATATTCATTTAAACTAGTTACAAATATTGATAATTAACATAGTTGCAATTGTTAGTTATACTAAAAATGAAATACTTTACATTTTTCAGTTGGCCTAAATTTGGATAGTTGTTGGCATTTAAAATGACAAACTATTAATCAAATTCATTGCTACCAGATAGAAAACTTGTTATAATGCTTACCAAACTATAAATGTCTTCTTTTTTTTTCTTTTTTTTTTTTTTGTTGTTAATGCATTTTTTGCTTTACAAAAAAAAATCCTTTAGCCATGTGGCTCAGAAGAATTCTGTGCCTTTCATCTGTGAGTATTAGGCCTGAATGATCTTTTAACAAGTTCATTTATTGTCCGTGTCAGTTTAACATTGTTTGATGTTGTCATTCTGTTGCTGAATATTAAACCAAGTCAACTCAACAAACAGCTAAAAGCATGAATTTAATCTGCTGTTACATATAAAACACATTTCTTGTACCTCTGTTTGGATTTCCTAAACTATTGCAGCCACAGTTTTAGTTTCATAATTGTTTTCGGAATTGCACATGACTTTCCCTCCTTCAACAGGGCATATGCCATTAAGATAAAGCTTTTCACAAAAATAATTTCTAAATAAAATAACTATCTTTGTTTTTTTATATATATATATATAATTTAATATTTATCACTCTTTTAATATTGGACATTTTATTAGCAAGGATTATATTAAATTTATGTAATTTTTATGTATATTAAGTACTAGTATTAATAGTTTGTTATATATACCTCAAAAGATTTGCTAAAAAATGAGTGAGGCATTTTTTTTTTTTTTTCATCATGCACAAGGTTTTATTCAAAACATTCCTCTTAATAACAAAGTATCTTTTTTATTAAATTATTTTTAATCCTTTTTAGAATTTTCAATATTTTTTTCTTTCATTAACACGTGATCATAAATTAGTATAGGAAATTTTAGTGTCTTTTTGCAGTGAAAAACATTGATTTGGAAATTCTTGCAAAAGCCAAATAATTGTCAGATTTTAATGAAACTTTCAAAACTTATTTAAAAATGAATGAAATTATTCTATAAATATTTCTTTTTTTAGAAAATCTTGGTAAAATTTTTTTTTTTTTTTTTTTTTTTTTTTTTTTTACATCCGTTACCCCATACCCCATAATTTTACGAAATTTTAAGAAATTCATTTTTGTATGGCTTAACATTTATATTAGTTGAAGAATTTAAATCCAATTTTCTTTTTTTTAAACAGGACCTCCAGTTACTGAAAATCTGCTCTGAATCATAAAATAGAAAAATGCAATAAAACTAGGACATTATTTAATTAAATCTTTTAATTGCTTTTATAAATAAGATATATTATGGACATAATATCTTAAGAAAAAAATTTTTTTTCAATGAATAATTAATTTCTACAAGAATCTTTTTTTTTTTTTTTTTTAATTCTAATTAGAATAATTTATAAAGTTTTAAATCTTTTAAAATCCTCTATTAATTTATACAGGTTAGGTGATAATAAACTCTATACTAATCTTAAATTAAAAAGCTTACTACAATTCAGTGCCACACCCTCCTCAGTATTTTAAAAAGAAATCTGAATTTTTTTTGTGTGTGTGTGTGTATATAAACATGCTGATTTTTGTAAAAATGAACATCCATACACAACATTATAAAAAAAAAACAGTAACTATAGTAGATTTAAAGCTGAAAAAGTACCTAAAATTCATTAAAACATTAGATTATGCGGAATATTTTCAAAATTTTTGAGACTGTTTCCCCCATAGAAAAAATTAAATTTCCCAAATTTGTCACTAGTTGTCAACACCTCATAAAAACACCCACTTCCATGTTAAAAAAAAAAATAGTTTTCTGCGATATTTTAGACTAAAAGTAATATTTAGTTCAAATCAGATTGATTAAACTATATTTAAGGAAGATTAGCTGATCTAAAGTTTCAGAAAAGTATATTTTATTTTTGAAAGAGAATTATGTTATGTTGAAAGAATTGTAAGATCAGATTTTTATTGTTCCTCTCCCACCCCATTCCCAACAATTTAAAATTTTGAAATACACCAAAGTATTTTACTTATTGGAAATATTAAATTTAATCTATTTTCTTGAAGCTTTTAGTTTTAATTTTAAGATTCATCATTTTAAACCTTACGTATCACTTTTCTTTGGAGATTATATATAAGAATAAGGAAAACTTTCTTTGCTGGCATGTTTCATCCTCTGACGGACTTTAACAAGGCAAATCTACTCACTTTTGTTTAGATATTGAATTGTATCGCCTTACATCCATGAACTTGCCTGGCTTTTCTGCTAATCTGATGAATATTCATGAGCAATCCTATAGCTAAAAATTAAAAAAAAAAAAAAAAAACATTTTTGCTCTTGTATGCAAATACTTGTCACAAAATAAAATTCTTACAGATGCCTTGTTGAAGTTCCTCAAAGGACTGAACACATCAGCTAAGATAAGTTTTCTTTTTCCCTTTTACAGATATACTCTGAAATTTTTACACACAGGCATTAAATTATCTACATTTTTTTTTTTTTAATTGGTATACACACACACACTGATGGAAAAGCAATTCAATCATTCTACTCAACTTATTCATTTTCCAACTGAGCTTAAAGTTTGAACACCTTGCTGGTTTTTATTTTTTATTTAAATGTCTTAAATGATTCTTTCAGACTAACATCTTTTATAATTGTTTTTATTGCAACCCTTACCAAGTAACAAAAAGAAACAGCTCATTGACTTTTTAGCACAAATCAGTTATAGAAAATCAGATCCCCCCCCCAAAAAAAATTTAATACATGGTTGTAAATTATGAGAAAATCATGATCCTGCAAAAAAAGAAATAGAATTTAGGTTTTATATTAAACAGTGCTAGGTATGTATGTATTAGGTTGGTGCAAAAATAATGACGTAATAATGTCGTTTTTTGACATATTTTTAACGTCAATAAACATTATTACGTCATTATTTTTGCACCAACCTAATAGTTTTAGTTTAAAGATTTACCTTTAAGACTAATGAATTGCATGCATAAATCTAACTCATGATATAGACAAAAAGAAAAATGCCCATCTCTGGGTGTATACTTTACTTATCTGCAGATTTGACTTGTATAGATTTTGTTGCTTACCTGAAGACTGTGTTTTTTTTCATTCAAATTTACTACAACTGAAATAGATTATCTCTAAGCAATCATTTTCTGTCCCAGAAAATATAGAACTTATTTATTAAAAATTTATCCAGTAACAACTTTGAGATATATACAGGGTGCGATGGATAAATTGTCTTCTAAATTAAGCAAAAATGAAAATAACACTGACATCTCACTTTAACAAATATTTTTGTGTAAATATATCTTGAAATAATAAAGAGTAAATTTATTCAATAAAATCGCCGTAAGCTTCAACCACGGAATTCGAATGACTTCAGAATCTCCTGCAACTCTTCTGGATGGTCTCCTTGTTTAAGATGGTAAATGATGCCATAATCCGTGCCTTCAGTTCATCTTTGGTGTTACAAGGAATTTTGTTGGACTCTCATTCAACTGTACCCCAACACATAATAATCAAGAGGGTTTCAGTCTGGGAATTTAGGTGGTCAGATATAAGGGGGGTGATGTGTGGCAGAAATTGTCTGACAGACATGACTTGGTTCTCCAGCTTGTGCAAAGTCCTGTTACCAGACATAGGGTCTTCAAGCAGCCACCCTCTTGGCCCAGAGCAGCACTACCTCCTCAAGGCACTTGATGTAGGCCTCCATGTTGAATCTGAGACCTTCACCAACAAATTTAGTTCTTTTTTTCTGAGCTGCCATATATTTGTAATCACCATTAGACTCATCCAACTCTTTCTGAATCCTCTGCACTGTCCTCACATTGACACTCAAACACTCTGAAAGATTTATATTAGGAGCTTCCGACATGAATGCTAAGCATGCCATTTCTAGATTTCTGGCAGAGTGAATTGGTACTCTTTTTCTCACATCTGGTGCCCAACTGACCTTACTATACTGTGCAGCCAACAAAAACGACACGCATACATGAAATTAAAAATATAAGATGGTGACAATTTACCCATCACACTGTGTATGTGTGCGTGTATATATAAAAATGTCAATTGTTACTAAATTGTAAAATTATCTCAAAGTCTGAGGTAGGTACATTTATAACTTGATTTGTTAAAATTATTTTTTGCTTCTGTCAATACATTTCAGCTGTTCAGCCTTCAACAAGTGAATGTTGTGCATTGGTAAGTCTTACTGCCTACAAGATTCACCTGGTGATGGTTAGAAATATGAGCAGCAGAAAAATGAAAAAGTTAAATTTTGTTTTGAGTTTGCATGTTCAAATTTGTGGTAAGTATTTTCTAATGGCTTGTTTGTTTATCTTGATAGGTAATTGAGTTCAGTATACGTCACGCCCTTGTGCATAAATTATATGGAAGGGCCCTTAGATTCTTGCTGAAACAGAATGAAGAGAAACCTAGTAAACAGTTAGAAAGACGTTGCATAGAAGTAAGTATACTTGACTTGGCTTTTATTCTTGTGTACGTGTGTGTGTGTGTGTATATATATATATATATATATATAGTTGTATATTTAGGCAGCAATCCTTCCTTTATGCATGTTTCATTAAAAACGACAGAAAAGGTACTACGGTTAAGCTTTTTATTTAATTTTTCTTGTGTTCTGACAAGAGCTTTCTTTTCTGGACAAAGGGTGTGTAAGAACTGTCCAAATGTTTTATATTTCTGAGCGCTTTCGGCTATTATGAAGGATGATTCGATTTTCAGCTTAATTGAGTGAGTGCGTTCTGTGTATGTATTAGTGTGTGGTAGGGATGTTTTTAATTTCCGAATACAGTTAGCATATTGTGGCTTTGTTCGTAGTTAATATTGTTAAGAGTTGGCTTTTTCTTTTTTATTATTAAAGCTTCCATTATTTTTAGTCTTTTTTGCAGGTGGATGCAGTTAATATATTTGTGTTTTCTACTAGTATGTTTCTAATGGAATCGGGTAAATCTGTTTGTGTAAATGGGTTCTAATGGAGCTGTGATCAGATAGTGTAACGTAAGACGTCCGGATAAGTATGTAGTTGTGTAACCGATGTAATTATTTATGAGTCCAGTTTGATCAGGAACACAGTTTCTTAAGGGGCATTTGAATTCATAGATAATGTTCGTTCTTTGTTCCTGATATATTTTGAAAAAGTTAAATTAAGAATTAGCAGGAATTATCTGTATATGGCACAACCCCAAAAATTATCAAATGGTGTGTGTGTGTGGGGGTTCTACTTCAGTAAATTTCATTATACCAGACAATGAAATCAATGCAGTTAAACTGAAAGAAAACAATTTAAATCTTTTGATTAAGAATTTGTAATAATTCTGAATTAACAATTAGCTAATAACTGTTAGAAAGTCAATATATTTTTTCTTTTTAAAAGATGCTACATAAAACTTATGTTCTTGAAAGTATAAAACATTATGTATAATATATTAAAGTCATGAGAAAATAACTGAATTCTCACCCTTGCTCTAGATTTGTGTTCAAGTTGTTTATTCAAACAATTTCCACTGTTTTGTTTTTTTTTTATTAACCAATTCACACTTTCAGCTATAAGTTCAGTTATTTCTGTCGGTTGTCTTGATACTTTTTTCTTTCCTTTCCCGAACAGATTGCTCATCTGTCAAATTACTCAACATTTCTGTAGCAAATGAAATGTTTTACTTGCCATCAATCCACCAGGAAGAATCATTTTCAGCAATTTATTTGCATTAGTCACTTAGTGTGTTTTATTACCCCCCCAATTTTTAAAAAAAAATTTTTGGTAACTTGTTTCTTTTGCTCCTGATGCAGTCAGGGTATGTACCTCAGTTGTCATGGGAGGCAGATGCCAGGGTACTATCCCTTTTTCAGATATCTGAAGTGACTAGCACAAGGTTAAGGAAATGATTTCATGTCTTTAAGTTCTACAAAACTTTTGATTGATCCTTTGTATTTAATTGTGTAAATGATCAGCAAAACTCACTGCTAATGTTCCAAGAATGATGAAGGGATTTATTTTTTCTAATCCATTATTAGTGAAAAACCAAGTGAACCATTACTGCTTTTTAGGCATGACTTTTTTCTAAAAATATCTTAGATTCATAACCACCCCCTCCTTGTAATTTCTTTTGTAATGACCTGTTCTCTTGTTTTCTTTCTTTGCAGGTCTTTAAACAGTTGGAGTGGGATCATTGCATTCAGTATTTTGAGACTTCACTGCTGGTCAAATACCCCAAATCTTATCGACCATTCTAAATCTGCTATCTGCTGTTTTATTAAAGCTAATCCATCCCCCCCCGCACACATTCCCCCCATCCACTCCCTTGAACCTTCTTTATTAAAACACAACATACACACACATGTACACTCTTTAACAGACATGCACATGCACACTGGTTGCTAAGAGCTTTACAAATATGTGGCTGAGATGAGAAGAAAATTATTTTGATTTCTATCTACCATTTTTCTTTTCTCTTCAAAGCGGATCAGTTGATGAGGAAAATGAAAACTTTTGGCTTTTGTGACAACAGATGACAGTGTGAAAAGGATGGTGAATTTTCCTAAAAGAAGAGCCCCCATCCCCTTTCCCTATTCCAGAACATTAATCTCTGCCACAAGCCCTTGATTAATGCTCTCACTTTTTCTTTCTTGGTCTGCAAACAAACGGACACTCCTCCTCATTTCTTGATATTACAGATACTTTGTCTCAAACCAATTTGTGCATCAATTATCAATGCTTCTTTCATTTTCTGCATTCTATTTAAAAAAAAAAAAAAATATAGAAAGAATGAACTTGTGGCACCTTTAACTCTCTCTGCCTCTATGAAATAGAAAAACTTATGGTAAAACTCTACATCAAATTTCACACAACTGTCAACAAGCCTTTTTGGCTTGGTCTGTACAAGATCTCTTTCTACTCCATTCCTGGCATCACACCATCAGATTTGTCATGTCACTGTGATAAACTCGGCCTTGCTAACATTTTCACCACCTGAGTGTGAACTGAATCTTCAAGTTGTTGTTTTGTATCTGTTCCACAGAGTAAACAACAAATACTGGCAACTCATTTTTCGGTTCACATTTTCCTCTCAAACTTTTTTTTTCTCTCTCTCTCTCTCTCTCTCTCCAATGTTTGTTTCTACATAAATTTGTTTTAAGCATAAGACTCTTCAACTGTTTTAAGCCCAAAGCACCTCCGGGTAATATTCCTGGCCCCTTTCCATCCATAAAAACAAAAGAAAAAAAAAAAATGGTCTGTCGTAATTTTTGGATTTGTTGGTGCTGTTATTTTTTAATCATTCCAGGCACAGTTTTTTTGTTTTTTTTTTAAAGGCTAGGTTTTTATTCCTCCCAAGACTCTTAGGCATTTGTTAACTGTGCTGCTGCTGCAATTATTTGGGCTGAAATTCTTATCCATGAGCAACTGGCACTTCTGTCTCTCCTGCTGCAGAGAGAGGAATTTGCCTTCCACCATGTCATTTTCAACCACCTCACCTCACTAATCTTTTTTTTTTAACTCTAATTTTGATATTTAAAGAGGATGGGGGATCATTTTTGATCCGCAACTCTTTCTCCACTTTCTCTCATCTGTATTTGCCACGCAACCAGTTCATGTTTTAAAATTGTATTTAAAAACAAAACAACCAAAAAGGACAGAAACTAACCATTTTTTTTTCCTTCTTCTCCCTTCCATCTCGGGTCCCATTCCCTCTGTAAAATGACAAAATAATTAAGGAAAGAAAAAGAAACATTTTTCTCTCTTTGTTGTTTTTAATCCAAAAAAACATTTTTTTAAATTTTTTTTTTCTTGCCTCCAAAAAGAGAAAGAAAGAGAGAGAGAGAGGAAAAAAAAAGAAAAAAAAACTTCCCCAAGTCTGTGTAATCCTTTTGTTATTTTCTTGTGAGTGGAAAACTTGGAAGTGTGGATCATGGGCATGCCCAATAAAAACTGCTATGATTCATAAAACAAATCTTGTGATTTATTTTTTACCTATCAAAAAACATTATTCCCAATCCGACCCCACTCCCAATCAACCACTTTTTTTTTTTTTTTAAAATCATTTCAAACCAAGCAAGGTGATAATGACACAAGATGTGGGGCTACTGGAAATGAAAGAGAATATGACTTTAGAAGGAACCAGAAGCAAGGGATAAACCTCTACTCCTGTTCAAAATAGTCGAGAGAAGTGTGAACTGGACAATAGGCAAACCTAAAGAGTTATCCAGTCTCTCAATAGTTATTATTAACAAAATTCTTGAACAGTATTGTTCAAATTTATTAGATTTAATTAAACAAACTTTGGATTGATTGTTGATACAAATTCATTTTAAGTTAAGGTTCATATTCTATTAACTATATTTTATGATCTGGTTAAGAGGCTTTCTAAAATAAGTAACTACAATCTGATAAAAAAAATAATTCTATAAAATGAATGCAAATCTATTGAAATATGATGTTTTTTGGGGGGGGGGGTTAAAAAAAATGGCATAATCTTTAACTTTGAAAAATTCTCTTTTCAAAGCAATCTTTTCATACACTGATGTGGCAAAAGTTCAGTCCTGGTATATTCCACTATTGAGCAGTGCCATCTTGTTTATTGCATGTGAATAGATCTCCCATGTTACATAAATGCTCAATTTGGCTCATGCCAAACAAACATGGTGATCACATCCGAAGTCAATGATGTGTCTAGGCAGACCAGTGCACCATACCATATATTGCCAATCCTTCCATGTCCAATCAGCAATGTTAAAGGCCCAGGTGAGGCACTATATGGTGCTGGTATTAACAGGGGAATCCTGGTGGGGCTTCACCTCATATTCCAGGACTTCTCTGCGGTAAAAAAAAAACACAAACATGTTGACTCAAACATGCATATTCAGTAAGTATAACCTTTTTTTGTAATAAGAAATAAAGTGAGTCATTAACGGTAGTAAATCCAAAATATTTCTTCTTCAGGATTACCGGACCTGTATTAAATAATCATTAACTGAAGAGGAACTTGAATTCTCTACTGTTAATGTTAATACAAGAAAGAACTTTTAAAAAAGAAAAAAAAGCAATATAAAAGGTGAATTAACTGAGTTCGTTCATTTTTTGAGAATTCTTATAGGTTATTGCTCCTTCCAAAGTCATACAAATAAAAAAAAAAATTTTTGCTAGAATAACTTAATGTCCACATTCTTCCTCCCCCAAAGCTGTTGGCTTGTCATTACTCACTGAAGACTTAATTTGTCATAATTCAAATCCCCGTGAATCTCAGGAAAATCTTAACTTGTTTTGACATATTTCTATTAACAAAAAATAGCACTTTTATAATAGATTCCATCGCTGTGAAGTCTGGACCTGACAAGTGTGTAGGAAATTATCAGTTTTTCTGAGTACTTTTGCATGTCTTCAACTTTTGTTACTTGAATAATATTTTGTAAAACTTGGTGGAAAGTATTGTGTAAACAAAATGATAATTTTCAAGATTTACTAAGAGGCAAATGCAATTAGACAAATTTTGTCATTGGTGAAGTTTCATGTCTTTGAGAATGATAACTTTCTTTGTTTTTATATTGAAATTATTACTGACACTCAAAAAAAAAAAAAAACTTTTGTGCTTACAATATACTTTTACTTGTTTTTGAATTTGTTTATCTATAAAGTTTACAATCTCACCAGTAAAATCCACAACACAGATGGAGGAATTAACCATACCTCTGTAGTGGGATCTTCTGACAATATAACAATTTAAAATCCATACTCCTCAAATTAATGTCTGTGTACTTATATTAAATACTGCCATCATATTTTTTTTTTCTTTTTAAAAGACCTCAACAAAACATGCATTATTTGAGCTTGCACTAAAGTCATATAACCAGACTATTGTAAAATTTATAAATTAAAGCTTTTGGATTAAGTCTTGCAAAGACTATATTTATTTTATTTTTTTTTTTTTTTTTTTAAATCTTCAGTTTTTTTTGTTTTTTTTTTCTGAAGTGTCTATAACTTTTCCTCTACTGTTGCTACTGTATATATTAAAAAAAATTAGTTGAAAGCTTGGACCTAATATGAGTCATCGTCAGTGGTGTGAGAGAAGGAAAGAAAATCAAATTTTAAGTTCCATACAGAGTCAAATCACCAACAATGACTGTGTGTGTGTGTATATATATATAAACACTCAAGAAAATATATTATATATATATATATATATATATATAAAAATACTCAAGAATACAGAGTTTGAAGACTATAGTTAAATAGCTTCTTTTTTTTTTTTTTGCATAGCTGGAATATTTTACTTTTTGTTAGAAAGAAGCTGTCTAATATTCTAGTTTGTGTGGTGCTTGTTAATTGTTGACAATATATATATATATAAAAAGTTTGTACATAGAAAGGACAAGATAACAAGTTGAAAATTTCAATATATTTTATCAGTAAAACTGACATAAAAAAAAACACCATGGTACTGTTTGATTTGTCATGTGAAGTGCTCTTGTAAAAGGAACACCTAAAAAAAAAAAACAGCACCTCTTAATTTCATGGCAAATGGACAACTGCTGAAACCAGGAGGGAGGAGAGCATCCAGCAAATTCAGACAAAAAAAAATAAAATATATAAACAACTTTTTCATATTTTTAACTTTGAAATAAATCCAATTGCTGTTCTTGTGGCTGAACAATGATATAAGCAAAAAGCAATATTTATTTATTTTAAGAAGTTTATATTAAAATAAAAATGTTAATGCTGATTAAGGAAAACTGTATGAACATGACCAATATTGGGGGTAGGGAGAAAGGCCAATTTAACAATGTTTACAAAGCACCATATCTTTCATTCAGGGATTTAAAAGAAAACGATATCACCCAAAGAATATCAAAACAAGCATACTCAAACATAAACCATGAAAAGAATTTAAATTTCTCTATTGCTTAAACTTTATTTCCTGTCTAACTCCATTTTAGGTCCTGTTATTGTCTAATAATATTTTTTGAGGGAGGAAAAGAGGCACCGGACGAGCAATTAAAAAAATTAATAAAAAAATAAAATAATTTTAATTAAGATAAAAAGAAATGTCTCCATTAATTCCATTTTCTTTGGATTTTAAATATTTTTCAAACCCTTAGTTAATTTATTGCTATATGCAAAAATCTGAACATTGATTAAGGAGCTATTCATTGTTATCACAAAACAATATGATATTGGTGGTTGGTTGGCTGTGAGCCTCTAATGATCATTCAAGAATAAACTGACAAAAAAAAGTTTTAGTCTTCTAGTTTTAATTAATTGTGCTAAGGAATAAAAAAAAAAATGCTTTAGCTACGAAAGGCACTTGAGAAAATGTCATTGTTATTTCTTCTTCAAACCTAAGTGGCTATTCCTATGGAGATATTTCTGTCTCTGCCCAAAAAATATTGTTAAAAAAAAAAAAAAAAAAAAAAAAAAAAAAATATTGAAGATTTTATTAGTATAAAACTAAAAGTTGAGTTGAGAAAAGTTAAATGTTTAAGTTTTCACTTTCTACAGGTGAAAGAATTTAAGTTAATTATCAAATTAACCTGACTAAGTATGAAATGCATCCTCTTACCCAATCTCCATTTCGTTTAAAAGAATTTTTTTTCTTTTAAATGAAGAGCAATAATAATAAGGGAGATAATTCTCAAAACTCGAATGGTTAACAAGAATAAATTAAGACGGAACTTTTTCTAAAACTGGAATTTTGCATTGGATCATCACAGAAAGCAAATTGCAAAACAAATGACAGGGAAGACAATTTAAAAAAAAAAAAAAATGTATAATTTGTGTTCACTTAGCACAGCAATATAGTTTTAGCAATAAAGAGAAAATAAATTTTTGTTTATATATAAAAACAATCCTATTATTTACCTGCAGATATAGTCTAAATTAAATGCAAACACATTATCTATAGAAATTTTTAAAAGAAAGTTTCTTTTACTGTAAATTGTTCCAATGCAAAAAATTTGGGAGTAGTTTCAACTTTACTTCCTTTCATATATTATGACAACAAAAATGCCTTTTTGGGGGAGGATTACATCTTCGTGCTTCTAAAAACCCACCATTATCTAATTTCGCAGTTACTAATACAGGCAGCTGCAAAAAAAAAAAAAAAACCATTATTCCCTGATTATATATATATATATATATACATACATACACACACTTTCTGGCTTACAAAGACACTCATCTATCCTCTTTCAAGCCATTCAAATTTTTTTTTTTTTACTTGCAAGTGATAAAATTCATTTTGGTTTCCCCTAAGTAGTGATGCCATTTGACAACTTTAAGGATTTTCTTCACTTGCACAAAAGACCAGACAAATTTCTGGAAAACACCCAAAAAAAACAAACAAACAAACAAACATAACCATATGTCCAGTTACTCACAAATAGAACCAAACTCAGCCGTCTAGTTTTTGCAAGAAAGACATGATTGAAAACAAATAACATTCTTTAAATTTTCATGAAATTGAGGAATTATTTAAGATGTCAGTAACAGTCGCATAAATAATTATATTTGTCATTTTCCTTAAGATACACACACACACACAAAAAAAATATCACTTATTTAAAATCAAATCCCAAAATGTTAGAAAGGCATTTAGAGCAAAGTGATTTGAAAATGGAAGCATTTAGAAAGAACATGGGGTTGAGTGCTGTGCTATTCTCAGAAACAAGTGAAAAATGTTGATAACAGGCAATATGAATGAGACGAGAGAAAGAAAAGATTTGTAAGGCAAGTTTATCCTTTTGTTTATCATTTAGGATAGCAATGGAAGAAATAAGGAGGGGATTGCTTTTTCTTAGTTGTCCTGGTTACAACAGTTTGGCAAAAGTTAAAAGAAAAATATAATGAAGAATAAAAAACAAAAATGTACAAAGTATATTGTGAGTTCTTTTAAATGTCATTTTTTTTTTTTTTTTTTTTTTTTAAACCTCATGGAAGCTTCTCTCTCATAAAAATTCAAAAAAGGTAAAAAACACAAATTCTAAGAACAAGATTCTAAAGAAAGTTTATGGTGGATAAAAGGAAAGATGGAGTGTTGAGTAATTTGGCAACTGGCTGTCTTTGATGGGGGTGGGTATGGAGAAACAACAAAAGAAAATGAATACCAAATTCTTTGGGTAGACGGATGCACAGTCCAAGGAGAAAGAAACCGAGAGGCTGATGCAAAGTTTTATGAGAATGAAAGCTGAGGGTACAACAAAGGAAAAGGAGAGAAAAAAAAACGTCTTCATAGTGGTGACAGATTTTTTTAAAAAAATGAGTTGACACTAGAAAATAAAATTTGTCATCTTAAGGATATATTCAGGTTGCTCCCCACCAACCACAAAAAAAGAAAATTGTTGAGCATGCAGCCTTTTCAGAGAGTCTTCTTTGAAAAAGCTTTAACACACATTACTACCTTAATGTCAACTCAATAACTGTTCACCTGCAATTGCCAGGGAATGTTCCTAATATAAAACACCCAACTTAGTAATCTTTCCTTCTCCTGCATACTTTCCCCTTAAAACGAGCATGCACAGTGGAATGGTTAGTAAGAGGGTTTTACTTGTCATTTGTATTTAACTGGGTGTTGTATAAAGTTTGGACAGATCTACACCCCTAAATCATGCATTAATTACATTTAACAAAAAATCTAATGTAGTCAACACCACCAAACTTGATTTTAATCAATTTTGGCAGTGTTGACTACATTAGATTTTTTTTTTTTAATTCAAAAATTTACAAAACTGAAAGTTCCCAAAAAATAAAACTTCACATCCTCGAAAATTTACATCTACTTATATTTAAAGTTGCAATTGTTTTTAATGTGCCTAGTTATGAAAAAAATTCTGTCTTCCAACAATTATTTCAAAATAAAGCTAAATTTTCTTTCCAATGTGTGGTTAAAACAAAAATTTAAAGGTTAATTTGTTTAAAGAAAATTAAAATAACTTTATTCTTAGATTATTATTAAATTAGATAATTTATATGCAACTTAATAATTAACGATAATTTACCCATTAAGCAAATTATTATAATTAGCAAAGCTATTTGAATCTGGTAAATATTTAAAAATATTTCTTAATTCTTAGAAAGAAACTACATTTGTAGCATAACCATTAAACATTTTCATCATCATTATCATTCAAAGCCAAGCTAAGAAAGGCAGGAGGATGATTTCAAAGGCTACTAATGCCATCCTCTTCAAAATCTCCAAATTTGGCCATTCATAAATATCAAGAAGCAACCTTTAACCTAATGTCTATAATATCCAAAATCCCAAGTTGAAAAATTATGTGCCCTTGACTTACCAATGACTAAATAATTCAAGGTGAAAAGTGTTTTTAATTCCTATACATTTTCATTTGTCTGGTCATTACTATAACACAGTTTAACATCTGATCTAAAAAAAACAGTGGACTGACACAAAACTAGATAAAGAGGACTGAAGTTATGGTAGTAACAGAAGTAGATGGAGATTAAGGCAATTAATGAGAGGGTTAATTGTGCTTTGGAATTCCAGTAAAAACTCGGTGGAAAGGGCTTAAGCAGGAACTGCTCAAAAGAGATATTAGACATAGACAAAGGAATCAAATACTTGAAAACTTATGAGAAAATTAAGGGCCATCAAGAGAATGGGGCTGCTAGGAGCCAAAGGGCAAACAAGAAAATCATACATTTTCTTTGAATGTTGTTTCATAAAAGAAAAAAAAAATTAATATTCAACTCTCCATTTTTTTTTCATTTTGTTTTGAGGTTTTTAATATTTTTTTATGGATTTTTTTTTTAAGAAAAAGTAGCAGAAAAGGGAAGATGTTTGCTTTTTTTTCTATTGATGGCTTTAGAGAAATTGTCAAGAGTTTTTGGTTTAGAAATATTAAGAAAAAGTTGTTTCCAGGTCAGTTATTTTTTTTTTTTTTTTTTAAAGTTTCAGAAAGTTTTCAATTACAACTTTGGATGTCAGGGGAATATTTTTTCTCAAATTTGGGAAAATAATGTTTAATCAAAATTTTAAAAATTTGTATTTGTTTGAACAATGAAATCCATTTGAAATATTTACAAAAAACATTATGTACAAATATGGCTATGTCAAAAACAAACAAACATTTGAGAGAGGTGAGGTTTAGTAATGCAAAAATTTAAAAAAAAATTTTAATCATTAAAAAGCTGGTGACCACAAATAATTAAGTTTTTTTAAAGAAAGAATTGAAAAAAAATGTTCAGCTTCAACAAGTGAGTAATGTTAAAAAAAAAGAATTAGAAAATTAATTCAGTAAACACACCATATTCACCTGCCTATCAGATGCACTTGAGAAAAAACACACGCACACACGCATATATACAGAGTGATTGAAAAGTAACTCCCTATTTTATGTATGATGGACTCTCCTGTCTTGTAAAAATTATAGTTAGATGGGAGAGTCCGTCATACATAAAATAGGGAGTTACTTTTTAATCACCCTATATATGTACACATACACACACAAAAAGAAAAGAAAGAGGATGGTCTTGAGAAGTTCTCAGCCAGACCAATTTCAAAATATAAAATAAAAATTTCTGATATTTGGTCAGATTTTAGGAAGTGGAACAGACACAAAACTTTACACCACTTCTTCATATAGATGTATATTACAGATTTTCAAATATTACCCAGCATCCAATGCACAATTATTATGGATTGACAGTTCAACATTGAAGGCTGAAGATGTACAGTTAAAAGATGGAGATGGGTTGTGGTGAGTAGTCCTAAAAAAAAAAAAAATGAAATGCCCTTGTGAAAACGTGCTTTATAGGCCAGTAAATATGGTGTGTGTATAAACATGTACTTGCTTTGATTTATTCTGTAGAGTGAGTAAATTGGTATATATATATATATATACCGACGGCTTAGTGGTAGAATCTCCGACTGACACCAATTCAGTCGGGTTTCGATCCTAGCTAGAGGCAACCAAATGTCTAGCCACACTGATGAGCTGTGAAACAGCTAAAGTCTGTCTATGGACGACGTTTTTTTTTTTTTTTTTATATATATATATATATATATATATATATATATATATATATATATATATATATTGCATACTTAAAGTAGGCAGACAGCAATTACACTGTCATGTATATTGTCAGATGTCTTACATATACCATCATTCTAGCCAATTCTTAGTTGTTAACCATTGTCCAATGTTTCACAGCCCTTACAAAATAACTGATATATATATATATATATATATATATATATATATATATATATATCAGGTTTCCAAGGAACTAGTTATGGTGAGAAGCAATTTAACATTAATTTCCCTTTTTCTTTCTTTTTAAACTTGTTAATGAATTGAATAACAGCAGCCTTTCACTTTCCTAGTCAATCACTGCAAAAGATACATTAACGATATTTTAATCAAGATGACCAAAGACCTGTTTCAGTGCAGAGGATTGGGATTTATACCTTTTCCAAGATAGAAAAGAAGTGAAATTCTCATTCTATTCTCTTAATCACTAATCATTCCGATACATATTTTCTACCTAATTATGTATGAACACTAAGGTCTTTTTTACTAAGCTTAGTGTGGTAGAAGGCCACAATAGTGGAGCACCCATGAAACTCATTACATAAGATAGTTCAAAGCAGGCAACCTAATTAGTAGCTATACCTTATTGCCAGGCTATCCTGCTTTATTTGACTCTTAAACTGATTTGCTTTTAAATAAGATGTTTATTGGACTGTCCACCCACAATTATCTATCGCAAACAGTAATAAGAGTCACATTTTAATTAAAGTTTCTCCATCCCTACCCTATAATTCTCCCTTACCACCATTTCTTTTTGTTCATAAATTTCAGACCAAAGTTATTTAAGATAAAAATATCTTTTTTTTTGCTTCCTACAATAAAACAAAAGAAGTCATTATAGAAAGACTGACAGGCTTGGTATACATTCATACACACAGACATGTTCCTGAATATGTCATGTTTATATTTGTCATGGGCAGGAAAAGATTTAACAAAAACACAAGAATCTGCTGTAAATATATCTCCAGAAAAACAGCAGCCATCTTATTTTATTTTGTATAAATATCACAGTGGTATGTGTTAAGAAGTGGAAGCAACTATACTTACTGCCTCCCCTGACATATCTCAGGCCACAGTCAGATAAATCTACTCACTTTTTTGGTTAAATATTGTTTTTTGTTTTTTTTGTTTTTATTGTAAAAATCAGACACTGAATTGGTGTTTTTTTTTCTCTTTTTTTTTTTCTTTTCAGAAGAAACAAAATCCCCCCCACCATTTCAATAATTAACTTTGGTTAACTCAAATCAATCTGAAAATTATAATTTCTAAATGAATGCGGTTGTTTTTATAGAAAAATATGTGAATACAATACAATGTCACATAGAAGATTGCTTTAAGGCTTGAAACAGCTCCTCCTTGAAAGTTAAAGGATCGACTTTTGATAATTTGGAAAGAGTTTTGAATAGAAATAACTACAATTAATAATTTTCTATTTAAAAAAAGACAAAATTAACATAAAACTCAATATATTAACAAAGAAAAATAATAAAACAAAGGGTGCTGAAAACTTTGCAGACCAACCAAGAAGACATTCCTTAAAATCTCATGTTTGACCATGTAGCCAGACTCTGGAAAGTGGGTTGGACTGGGACCTTTTCAGCATCTACTTATATATGAATCTTTAAAGGGAAAAAAAAAAAAAAGAAGTTTTTTATACATGAAAGCAGTACGATAGTTTTCAATTATTTACATTATTTGGACTATTATTCTCATTTTAGACATATTCACAATGTTTCGGCCATTGTCTACTTCAGCCTTCTTCACTGGAATTTCAAACCAAACTCATCCACTGGGATATATTGTTCTAGTTCCATGTGCCATACCTCTCATGGATGTCTCAGTTACTTCTCCATCTGGAAGAGGCATGACATGTGGAACTAGAACAATCTGCCCTGGCAGATGAAATAAAGGGTTTGGTTTGAAAGTCCCATCACCTGAAGAAAGCTGGAGTAGACAATGGCCAAAATGTTGTGAATATGGCAATGAAGATGAGAATGACAGTTCGAATAATGTAAATAATCATAATAACTCATCTCAGAGATAGTTTTTGAGTTTCTTAGATGAAGCATTAATCATTGTCTATTATTTGTTTTCATCTTAATTTCAACTGCATTTTTATCACAACTCACACATTAGCATTCTATGATCATTAATAAGAAAAAGAATAAGCTTTAGTTTGAATCCATATTCTTTATCCTTGGGAACCTGTTTTATCAATTAACCTAAAAAGGCCAGCAAAGTAAGAATCATTTGAAGAAACTCAAAACAACAGAGATGTGGTTCTAATAGATGAACACCGAGAATATGAACGCGTGACCAACGAGGAACTTTTAAAGAAAATTGGAACTAAAGTGACACTCATACCTAAAATTGGAAAAAGACAGTTGAAATTTCTGGGATGCTTTATGACCAAAGAGGGCTTGGAAAATTTAATACTCACAAAACTTACTGAGGGAAGGTGAGGTAGAAAGAAACAGCAAGTAAATACCTAATTGTGTTTGTGTGAATGAATGGCAGAGCAGGAACAAAAGAGGGGTGGGTAAAAAGTCAAAAAAAAAAAAAAAAAAATGTTACAAAGAATAGGAAGTAGTAGAGAGCCGGGATTGCTCACATCCTGAACACAACGCAGAGAAGAGGAAGAATATTCAGCTATCTTTACTTATGGTAACTGTATATGATGTAATAGTATATCTTATATGAAGCCTTGCCAATTATTGTCAAGTGACAATCTGAGAGTTGCAATAAAAATCTACAGAAAGTAAGATAAAAGTCAAAAATTAATAAGTAAAATTAATATTTTATAAACTGCAATTCTGGCAGAAGTAATACTTAACTACCAAAAACATTTTCCTGAACACAAACGGTCTCCATATAACTACATTCAATTTGTACCCATCAGGGGCTGAAATACAAAATTAACATGACTGTGCAAATTACCCATAAGCCCAGAGATAAGTTTTGTTTTGTTTTTTCTAAAATGTCATAGCCAGTGAGATTGATCTTTAGCAAATATGAACAGTATAGGAATATGAAAGCAAAAAACTGGATTCATTTAAATATTTTTTTTGTATATGAAACAATGAAAAAGAAAAAGTTTTATCTTTAGTAATATTCAAGTTTAAATTACTAAAATTCATCAAAGTTGAGGAGAAATCCTGGAAAATTATCCATAATCTAAAAGATATATTATTTTTATCTTATTTGATAACTTTGCCTATTAAACTATTATATTTGTAATATATAAATATTTATGAAGCTTATCTTCATCCAATTGTTGAACTGAATTCACTAGCAATGGCTTGCAAGATTTGCTATAGATGCTTACAACAGAGCAGTCATTAGTAAACTAACCTTACAAAGTCATTAACCTTGACTCTTAAAAATGACTCTTAATTGTGGCATAAAGTCAAACTTGATAAATATTTGGTTATTATGGCCAAATAGTCCATTGGTGTTCTGACCATGAGATTTGAACACAAACACCGTTCAACAGTGACTTGTCTCTACTGTTAGAAAACATGAGACTTGTTGTGGAATGGAAAGAATTATCATTTTATAACACCTGATATTATTTGTCACACAAACAGTAATATAGACTCATGTGAGTCCAAGTAATAAAGACACGAGACATGGATTTTGAACAAACAACAATAAACATTACAGAAAAGAGAGTAAAGAGAGAAAGGGACTTTGTCATTGAAATTATCAATAGCTATTTTCAGTTGATATCTTGTATACCACTTGTTTTGGTGGGAGGAAAGAAAAAGGCACATTTTGTTGCTCCTAAAAGTGAAGGGAAAAGAGAGTGAGCCTTTGAAAACTTGCGCCACCTATAATTTTAGTTAGGGGAGGTAATCCAACAGCCTTAAGTTGTTGAAAATATGCAAATCAAAGAATATTATTTAAGTACACTTTATGTTGCAATTAGAGTTCCTTATGGAATTAGATCAAATTCTTTTTCAGTTCATGGAAACCAGCATCTAGTGCTTTTTCTCATTTAAGAAATAAATATTAATATTTTTTTTAGTTAACATCATTGGCTGAAAAAGGGCTGGATCTTGCTCTATAAGGAACTAAATTGGCAACTCTGGATACAAGCACCAAGGAGACAAGGCTAGATTCAGTAAATATTTGGCTTTTTCTTTCTCTGTTTTGTTATCATATCTAAATTATCTTGCCTAATGTCTTTCTGTTTTTTGGGTTTTTCTTTTTTCATTATTACTAAACAAAAGAAAAAATTATTATGGCTTCATAAAAAAAAAATTCTAATTGCAAAAACAAAAACTATAATGGAAATCCTAGCTAGAAAGAGTAGATATCTTTAAAAAAAAAAATGATAAAGTTAGCTTCATCAAAAGGCCACATCTGAAGAGCATTTAATAAGACAAATTCACTAGCAATGATAATTTTTAAGACTAGTAATGCTGAACATCATTCTATCACAGACACTGAGTAAGAAGATATATTTATATTTTAGACTGCTTTCGCTTTATAAAGAAACAAAGTACCTATCATGCAACAGTATACATTTGAGGAAAAATAAAACTACATAAAATATTTAAACAAACCACCATTTTGCTGTAATAAAAAATAAAATGTGTACACCCAACTTTTCTTTAAAATCTGCTGTAAAATCAAACAGACAACAGCAATGTAGGGAGAAAAATAATCCTAAGGAAATGTTTATACACAATTACAGTTTCAGAAATGTTGATCACACAAAGCATAAAAGTATCAAGTAACATCAGATTAACCACAAAGACACAAATGGCAATCATTTCACTAATCTGATTGCAAAAAGTATTGACATACCCAGCGCCTTTGTATTGATCCCTAAAAACCTAGGAATCAACAAAAAAAATCTCTAAAAATCTGTTGGTCTCAAGTGCAAATAGCTTTGTAGACAATTAAGAAAAAAATAGCATAAACTGATGTTAAGGCCAAGTTTTGTTTTAAAATTATAGACAGATCATCACAATCTCCAGAAATAAAAGTAAATAAATAAAATAGCAAATTGTTGTTTATGCAACCACAGGCTCTAATAATAAAAACAAAGAAAAAACAAGATGAACTACAAAAAGTGTGAACAGATAAAAACTGCTGAAATAAACTGCTAAATAATAATAATAATAAATCATTTTTGTCCAGGTATTTTTCTTTCTTTTAAATTGTCTTCTCTGAAATTTGGCAGCAATACTTGGAAGAAGGAACACTTAAGGCTGTTAGCAATGCTGACCATTATTCAAAAGAATAAAGATGATATTCTTCAAAACACACAATTCCTGTCCAATTTGGTGATTTCTTGTTCTTTGTATTTTTTTTTTCTTTACTACTGATGTCCTTTTTCCTTTGACTAGAAATGTTGTGGCAATATCATAAAAGATATCATGTCTGTCCAAATGATTGATTTTTCTATATTCTTTTTAAAAATGAAAAAATATATGAGAAGAACATTTTTTCCCCCTTTTTGGTGAAATTGAAAATAAAGTTTGTTTACTAATGTTTTTTTTTCTTTTCCCTCCATTTCCAATACGTCTGTGTTTACTGAAGCAAACACACACAAAATTCACTAACACACAATCACTCTCTTCTCTCCATTATTTTAAATCATCCAATATTTATGCAGATTAAAACTACTTTTATTTTTCCTTCCAATGCTATCTATGAGCAGCGTTTTTAAATATTTGACTAGAAGCTCATTGGTTAGTAAGAATTGGAAAGATTTGGCTCATTCATTGGTTCACCAAATGATCTTTAAAAAAATATTTCCAATACAATATGGATGCCATATTCTTCTCATGAGTAATGCAATAAGAAAAAAGGCAGCATGCACTGTATGGACAAGCAAAGCAATAAAATAACTTATAGAGTTATTAAAACTCCCTGCAATGATCAAATATTTATATTTGAATGTTTTTTTTTCTTTTCTTTTTCTTTTTTTAAAAAGTTGCTTAAATCTACCCCATTTTCTAATTTTCAACAAAATTTTTTTTTAAAATTAAAAGAAAAATTTTAGGAGAGAATGAAAGAAAAAGAAAAAGATTTTGTATTATGACAGGCAGTGAGTAGCAAGATAGATTCCAAATATTTGATTGGTTGAATTTACAGAGTAAAAGGAAGAGGATAAATATAAGAAGCAGAGGTAGTGAGTGATATAAAAAAAAAAAAAAAAAAAAAAAGAAAAAGAGAGAGAGAAGAAAGTAATAAGTGGTTAAAGTGAAAAGATGGAAAGGAGGTTCAAGTTTATCTCTTGGCCACCCTCCATGAAAAAAAAAAAAAAAAAAAATGAATGAATGGATCTGATGAAATGGATTTGACCAAGCTAAGCATTTACTACATCCAAATGGATGGCAGGAAAATTGGTTTGTTCGACACGTATCAACAATAATTAAAGAGAAGGAGCAAAAAAAAAAAAAATTTAAAAAAATGATGATGATGATGATGTTGATGAATAATGGTGATGACAGTTTTAAATGTAACCAGCTTCATGTCATTTAAACTTGGCCAGTGCAGTTTCCACAAATATAATTTGCCAAGTCCCAAGCGGATGATAAAAAAGAAACTTTATGGGCATTTTTCTTCATCTTTTTCTTCACAAATTCTGATGACTACTTGCGATATGTACAGGTGTTGCGTAAAATTGTGTACACCTGCAAGCAGTTCATACTGACCCATCCAAGGTCGACAAAACATGTTCATGCTACAGATGAATGATGATGGGTGACAGATGAGATACAGCTGGATATACAGAACTGAGGAAATGTTATCAGGAATTGACCCAACCACAGAAGGGGGGACAACATCTTCCTAGCTAGAGACGAGGACTGCTGGGGCTGTGAAGATCAGAGTATGTTTCATCACCAAAAGGAGTATCACTGAGGAAGAAAAAAAAAAAAAATTCATCAAAAATTAGAATGCAGCAGAGGAAATTTATAAGACACAGTTAAATAAGTAAAAACAAGCTTTTAATATACTAGAATTTTTGTGCAAATCCTCACAATATTTAGTATTGTTGAAGTTATCGCTAACATTTTTGTCAAGATTTACAAACTGTTTCATTCAAGTAAAATTAACTGTACTTTATACCCCCTTACCTGTTTGCACTCCTCCCCTAAATTTGGTTTCAATTGGTCAATGTATGGCTATTTTAGAGGGTTTGAAATACAGACTAATGAAGTCACAGAATTTTATATACTAGAATATTTTTGCAACGCATGTTGAAATCCTCACAGTATTTAGTATTGTTGAAGTTATCGTCAAGATTTACAAACTCTGTTTTGTTCAATTTCTCAAACCAATCATTTTTTAAATTTTCATTAATTTGGAAAAATGAATGAAAATTTATTATATTAAGCTATGCAGCCTAATAAAAGGCAATTGTATTTTGTACCCTCTTACCTGTTTGCACCTCTCCCCAAAATTTGGTTTCAATCTGTCAATGTATGGCTATTTCAGAGGGTGTGACAGACAGACTAATGGAAGTCTCACAAAATTTTATATATAGATAAATCGACTGATTATTAAATAAATTATATATTAAATTATTTGTATTTATTAATTTATTATTTATTATCTAAATTTATTTGTATTTACTATTAATATTAAATTTATTTGTATTTATTATTATTTATTTTATTAATAAGCAATGTTTATTATTATTTTAATATTTAACAATATCATTTGCATTTATTATTATTAATATTAAATTTATTATTTTATTAATAAGTAATATTTATTATTTTATTATTTATCAATGTTTTTATTTGCATTTAGTTGTATTTACTATTAATATTAAATTTATTTGTATTAATTTATTTCTAATTTATTTTATTTAGCAATAATATTTATTTATTATTTGTATTTATTATTAATATCAAATATTAAATACTAACCATGATCCTATCACTCTCTGTTTTTGCAACATCTTTTTATATTGCAAATGTTCTTGTTCTAATTTGATAACACAAGATAAGATGTTGTTCAGTGTCACGAAGCAGCTTTTGGTGTCTTCGATATGCATTGACGGTGGCAAATCACTGTCCCCAGTGTATACCTCCTGGCTTGCACAGGCATCTGGTAAAAAAAAAATTAATAATGATTACAATAATTTAAGCAACTATTAAAAAAAAAGACAAGATCCAAACAAGAACCCTTATTGGAATTTAATTTGATGTGGGAAAGCTGGAACAAATTTCCCAACATTATAAGGGTTGAGGTTAAAAAATTGCAAAAAAACGCGAATAAAAACAGCAATATTAAAGCAGACAAACTCTCTCTTTTAGGCAGACAAATAAAGAAAAACTCCTGCTCAGTGCGTAACAATAAAAGAAGAAAGTGTTTATTTACATATACAGAAAAAAAAGGGTAAAGGGATAAAAAGACAATTAGGAGAGAAAAAAAGGGAGAAGAGAAAATGTCCTTTAAGGGAAGAGAAAATGTTCATAACAGAAAAAAGGCTTGCTCAAAATATTTCTCTGAGCACTTAAAAGTTCACAGTTTTCTTCAAAATTCCTGCAGAGTAGGAAAATGTTGGTAGAAATGTTGGAATTTTGCAGTTGAGGGAGTTAGTAGTTTGACAACAGAAGTCTTATCAGTGAAAGGAGGGCAGCTTACAACTGGTCATTAAGAGTGGGCCGACGTTCATTCTCGACAGCCCTTTAGTAGATAGTTCTTTTTTGGTTGAAAGTGGTTCCAAAGTTGACTGGTGCTCTCTATTGCCAACCTCACAGACAGTGGGCCGAATTTTCACTGCTAAATAGGTAAAGATACTCCAAATTTATGGAGATTTGGTAGGCTCAGAAAAATCAGGGACTTTTCCCTCCAAAATTGTTATACAAATTTCCTGGCCCCTTCATTGGTCAGAAAACACATTCTTATCTCTGATAAGAATCAAGGTTTTGGGAGCCGATTTTGAAAGTAATGAAAAAGGAGTGAACAAGCTGTGAGGTTTCTCCTAGACTTTATGGCACCATGGAAAGAATAATGGTGGTGGAATTCCTTTTTATATTTTCCAGCTCTCTCGTTAGTCAGAAAATATATTCTTATCTCTGACTAAGAATCATGGCTTTGGGAGCTGGTTTTGAAAGTAAGAAAAAAGGTTGGAGTGAGAATTGGAAAAATAAGCTAGAATGTGAACTTGTAAAATATTGTTCTCAAAATAAATTCCAATACCCTAGTCTTATGGGTTGTTCACGAGCGAAACACCATCAAGTGACTTAACGTGGTCTGTAGCCCAAATAACAAAAGAAAAAGTTATTTGGGCCTGAAATTTTGAGATTATAAGTTATTATTATATTGTGGGATCTTCCACAACAAACCAGCTTTACCTCTTTTTAGGAAATGCACTCTTCCTATCTGGTAAGTAACACCCTACTTTCATACAAATATAACAAGTATTCATTGGTCAATCACCGCCAATCTAGCTTGTTGATTGGTCAGTTCCGACCAATCAAACTGCCTGTACGCGACCAATCTGTTTTCCTGCTCATATGCTGGGAGCCTCACGACCATTATATAAACCCAACACGTGTAAACTTCCTCGAGTAGTAGTTTTTCTTTTCATTCATCTCTCTCACACGTCTCATTCCTTGCTACCAAGTGCCAAGATGTAACCTTCAAGAACTCCGTCTGGCCAGACGTTAAAGACAATTACCAACATTCACAAACTCTGAAATCACTTCTGAACTTTTACCAACTTTGCAACTCACAATTCCAAACTTTATTCTTCTAAATTACAGTTTAATATTACTACTTCTTAATATGAACTCAGGTACAAATAATACCTAATCAAAGGGACACGACTCTGTCCTACCTTTTCATTTCGCATGCATGTACATCAAACATTAATAAACTTATGTTTTGAAATCATTCCGTTCAGTTTTGTATTTTATTCTATGTGCTATTTTTACGTCAAATATAAATTGCAT
Source organism: Acanthosepion lycidas (assembly GCA_963932145.1). Taxonomy (NCBI): domain Eukaryota; kingdom Metazoa; phylum Mollusca; class Cephalopoda; order Sepiida; family Sepiidae; genus Acanthosepion; species Acanthosepion lycidas. The sequence goes on from OZ010587.1 coordinate 73,711,521, forward strand.
TGCGTTCACGCATTGTCCTTAATCTCACCTTTCCTAGCCAAAGTTAAATATTGATAACACATTCACAACAATAGGAATACAAGCCATTTTAGTGATCCCATCGGAAATAAACAATGGTAACGGAACCCCTATCGCTACATTACAATATTGTACATGTTATGTCCCAGGTTGTTAGGATGAACAAAAACGAATGGAAATAAAAGACAAGTGCATTTTAACACATATTAAAATAACTTTTATTCATTTACTGTGTTGAGAATAGCAAGAAGTTTGGATTTAAACCATGAATTCCACGTTCGCGTCACCATAGAAGTGTCCATTCCGACTAGTGGACAAGGGAAGTAACTCGATTGTATTTTGAGTTATTGTCCTTTATAGTTGGGAGTAAGTTAGACCTCATTCATCACATTTATTTCTCTATTCTTTATGTTACTGTTAAAGCCGTGCTATCATTTGTCTCTATTTTTTGTGATTGTTTTTACTTTCTTATAAAGTTCAAACATTAAAAAAATTATGGGATGATTATAAATAAATATAGACAGGTCGATTTTTTTGGGTTTGGTTTTGTTTTCCTGAAGTGCAAATAGAAAATGGTTAAAATAAGTCAAACGAAATACCAGATTAATTTAAAGTTATTATAAAAAACCTTAGGTAAAAAGGGGAAAAAATTGTATGGATTCTCCACATTAAACAATAACATTAATATATTAAATTAGATTTAAAATGCAATTTAAAATATATTAATGTTATAAAATTCAAATATAACAATAAAAAGGTACCATATCAAAAAAGCAAACCTATGACATTCATAGATGTAGATTTTAAATTCTGTTTATGCACTAAAGCAAATGAATTCATTCATACATACATACAGCAAAGATTGTTTTTGGTTTTATTTTGTCTTTTGGTATTTTTTGTTTTGGTTAAAAAAAGATTTTTTATAAAATTATGTTGAAAAGTTTTCAGTCAAAAAACACTTCACAAAATTTAAAATAAATTTTATTTTATTTTACAGTCATTTCTTGGTCAAGGCAAGAACTTTTGTGTCTTATTGTCATACACTTGATAGAAATGGTGTATAAAGTTGAGCTGAGTGATTAATGTTGAAGAAATTAAAAATAAAAATAACACTGGTGTAGGAACAGAGGTGACTAACAATATTAAACAGTGACTTTAAACCGGAACACGATTTGGGAAAGAAAAAAAAATTAGGTACACTCAATGGACAAAAGAGAATTACAACACCAAATTTACAGTTGTACCACTACAATAACTGGAAAAGGTAAATTGTTGACTAAGGAATCACACACATGTTCAACAAATCTTACCTAGTACAGACTTCCATTTTGCTGCATGAAGGTAAAAAAGATTTTGGATAAATTGGGGAAATAGATTATTAAAAAAAATAGTATTGAATTTATAATAAAGTTGTTGTAGGTCACATTATTTATTTAGCAGTCAGATATTTTATATATGTATATCTTTAAAATCAGTGCAAAAGGAAAATAATTCATATTTCAATTTATTACTTCAGATCATATTCAAATGAACAGTTTGCCAACTTAGGTATTTAGTATGCTTTCACTTATAGCACCTCAGGTTTACAACATTTACAAGACTGAGGGATCATGGGTGAAATCCCAAAATTATTCATTTTAATATGTATTTTTACATTGACTACTTTTATTATTTTTTATCTTATTTTTAGGATTTTATGATACCTATTATTTCAGATATTTTATTTTTTTCTATTTAAATTTTTTTGAAAATATTTTTATTAAAAAGATTTGAAGTAAATTGCTTTTTTTTATATAAAATAATCAATCAAAAAAAAAAAAAAAAAAAAAAAAAAAATTAGCAATATAGACTTTTCAGTATTAAAATAAGTCATAATAATTATGAAAATAAAAAAAAATAATCAAAATTCTAAACTAATAATATGACATTATTATCAATTTTTAGTTAGTATTTACTTTCATCCTAATTTTCAGTTGCTTTTTATTAAAACTCTTACTCAGGTTGTCAGTTAACCTCGGTGAGGATACAGATTTATTGAAAAGAAAAATGTTCTCAATCCTACACTGTCTCTCCTTGTTGCCACAGTTTTGATTGATTTATTTTGTTTTTTATGGTTTATCAACCCTTTGTGGGTTATTTAAAGCCAGAACACATTTTGTATTGTAGGAAGTTCCTTACAGCACCTGGTTTTTCCATCTAAGTACTGGTCCCCCATCTAAGTACTGACCAGGTTCAACATTGCTTAATCGTTGTCACAGGTTGAAGATCTTAGTTAAAGTTGTTATAAAATACAAGAAACTGAAAATTAAGATGAAAGCAAATACTAGTCAAAAATCAATGAAGGTTGACAATGCTGCTTCTAATTAAAATAATATCAATACTACTAGTGATATCAAATTACGATACTAGTGATATCAAATAAGAAAAACTAAACAAATCTAGTGCACTCTATTTTAACACTCTCCTCTGCCTAAGTTTGTTTCTTTTCTTTTTGGCGGGTGTGGGGATCAACTTCCATTTAATGTTAGAAAGAAAGAAAGAAAAAAAAAGACACCTCAAGCACTTTCATGACAACCTCCTTGACTTATGTGCTAATACACAAGGTATTAGTTGCACTAACTTATTTTGTAAAAGGTTTTTTTTTAATCATTTCACCCCAAACAAGGCAATAAAGCAACTAAGACACAAGAGGTTACTGCCTGTTAGAGAAATTGAGAAAAATATACAAAGGAGAGAGGACAATAAAAGAACAAGAATTAAGAAAACAGAAGATAATAATTAACATTGCATTTAACTTTTTAAAGATCAAAGTTGACTGGAAAGCAAGAAGCTGGAAGAGAGTTCCACAAGAGAGAAGTGTGATAGAAGAAACTGTTAGCATGGAACTTATGGTTACATCTAGCCATTTCCACTGTAAAATGATGAGACCTTACTGCCAATCTAGTACTGCTTTTAAATTCATAAAGTCTAGGTATTGTAGCGAAAAGTTTATCAGAACAATTACCATGAAAGTATTTATAAAAAAGGCCACAGGCTACAGGGAAGCTACATTACAATAGTGGGAAAAGGACTGAGATTCCAGGTAATGACCAATAACATTGCAGATTCATCTTTGGATTTTATCAAGAAGCTTTAAATATACAGAAGGAGCACCAGACCAGATGTGGCAGCAATAGTCAAGCGAAGGATGAATGGTAGACTTACAAATATATAAGATAGATTCTGATGAGAAAAACTAGTACAACACAGTGAATCAACTTTTACAGCTGCAAGAAATTTTTACCACCCCAGTTATTAGATACCCACCCCAATTTTTTTTTTTAGGCACAAACTTCATTTTATTTACCATATTAAAGAAACAAGTTTGTTTTTGTTTTTTTTTTTGTAATTCCTATTCATCTATTTCTATACAGGGCTCCCATGGATCTGAGTAAAAAAAATTCAAGCCTTTTTCAAGGACTATGTTAAGAAATTTCAAGGATTGAAATTGGCATGCACAAACACACACAAAGTGAATGGTCATCAATTAAAAAAAAACAAAAAAAAAACAATTTTTGTGATTTATCTTTTAATAGTTTAACAGACGAGATAATCAAGGAAACGCTGCAGCTGGTTCCAATAATTCATGTCACATGGATCAGTTGAAAGCATTGAAGAAATCCAAGTGTTGAAAGCTAAAACACAACTGAGCACAAACCTGGTTATGTCACATATTCTGTGTAGCAGTCTACACTGTTTTTATATTTCATGCCGTCCTCCTTGACTTATGTGCTACTACACTTTTGACTTATTACTAAATTATTACTAAATACTAAAATTTTGAATTACTTTAATTCTTACTGCTACACATTTCAGCTATCTAGATACTTACTCATGGTTTGTGAATGTCACAAAAATTCTGAACATTATCCTGTGAAGTTATGTATAATGGTTTTAACGAACAGAGCTACTCCTATGACTCATGGCTTTTGTTGCATATGGCACAGAACGCAATGAAGTTAACATTTTGTCAGTTCATCTAGTTTAGCATTCAACTCCTCTTTCTCTATGGACTTTACCTTTGCAGATCTTCACATGACATTGGACTTTGTGATAAGTGTAAAGTTCTGAGTCTTCTCAACTTTCTCCATATAGCTGTCAGCTGACCTGAGCAAATCTTGTGTGCAACTTTCAATTGCCAAGCAATAAAGCCAAATAAGTTTAAATATATTTCATCATTTTTTTACACTTAGAAAAAGTTAAAGATACAAGCCATTATTAGCCTGCAAACTTTAAAAATAACATTCTTCCTATTTTTTTAAAGATGCATTTTCTATTCTAAGACATCAAAAGCACATTTTCTATTCTATCATCCTCCCCAGGTATATTTTCTTTCAGTCAAATTATTTGATTCTCAAACTTGCTACTCTTGGCAACAATTTAGACAAACAGTTTACACATAGATACACATTGAAACGGGATGTGTAAATTATCTATTTTTTTTAGAATTAACGCACACACTGGTGACTAGAAATCAAAAATAATTTTTTACTTTTAAAAGTGACAGTGAATAACATTTCTTCAATTGTTCAAATTTTAAAAACACTGATAAATCTCACGAGATTCTACTAAAATGTATGTTATTACTGTAAAATAATTTACTATTTTCCTTTCAATGAGAAATTAAATGTGTGTGAATTAATTTATCTTTAACAGAGATGTTTACATGTTTTTGATGCCTTTTTTTTCTTTGCTTTTCCTCTTGTTGAGTGAGGAAAGAAGTTAGAAGACACACCTTTGCATTCCTTCACCCTTTCTATCTTATCATCTGGACGAGAAAATACAGAAGTAACTATGAGGTCATGAACTCATTCCAAACCACCAATTGCAATAATTACCAAATATTACTGATGTCTAAAAAACACTTTTTTTTTCTTAAAGGACAATTTTTGCTTGTAAAAAAACCCAGATTTCTGGGATTTGGCATTTTGACTTTCATAAATTGAGGAAAAGGATGTGTGGGCAGCCCAATTTAAAAAATTCCAGGACTTTTCAACGAGCTTTTGGGCTGCTTCTGTTTTTCCGTGAATTTTCAAGCCCTGGAAAAGATCATGTCATTTTTCCAGAACTTTTCAAGGTTTCTAAAACCTGTACAAACCTTGTATTAGGTTGGTGCAAAAATAATGTCGTTTTCTCACATAGTAACATATGTGAAAAAACGACATTATTTTTGCACCAACCTAATATATAGTTTTTATGCTTCTGGTATAATAACAAAAAATAATTTTTGGTGGCTAACTTAAAAGTAATTAAAAAAAACAAATTATTGCATACTTTTGTCTCCCCAAAAATATCAGATTTAACCCTTAATAAAAAGTTGAGCTTCAAGAAATAAAACAAAAATAGTCAAATCTAAATGAATTTGCTAAATTTAAATATTTATCACTTTCATAAATATATTCATTTTCCACACAAACTGAAAATAGGACTCAGTGTCTTAATTTGATCTGGTTATAAATTTTCAAATGCAAGGATTTCCTAGATATTGCTTAATTAGAAAATACATACAACTTTTTTGCAAATATTTTCTTTTCCTTTTATCCCCATCTGCTCTTCATTTTTCTAAATTTGTTATTTTGTGTGCCTCTTCTGTTTTCACTTCTCAAGTATATTTCTCCTCAAGAATGATGTTCTGAAAGCCAAAATTAACTGATATCTTACAAATCTCTTGTCAGATTTTTTATCATTATTATTATGATGATGATGATGATAATAATGATATCATCATCATAAAATCTCATTTTGGGATTTAACTTTTCTTCACGCACTACCCCCCCCCCTTCAAAAAAAAAAAAAAAAAAAAAAATTCCTGTTCACAAACAATTCAAAGAATGAGCCTATAACATGCACATAATTCATAACTTCTGAAGGTCACTGAAAAAGATGATCATGGTAACTTACTAACAAATAAACTTTTTTCTGAGGTGGGAGGATGCAACACAAAAAACTTTACTTAGAAAAAAAAAAAATATGTAAATGAACTTTGTATCCTCAGAGGGAGGGCAAGTCAATAAAGAATACACTATCACCCACAGACTCCATCTTTGTTTTTATCTAGTAACAATTACTGATAAGGCTAAATTATTTGTTATTTAGATAAATGGGCATAGGGGATGCACACGTTTTCCTTTGCAACCTTCGCTATCCCCCTTCTTCCAATGGATCTTTTAGTCCTCATGTATATAAGCGAACTTGCCTTGGTACCCTAGGTCTCTGTGTGGTACAATGTTTCTAACCCAAGAAGGAGATCTGTTGCCCTGACCGCTAGATGGACAAGATATGTACACTCAGAGTATCACATCTGGATCTTTCCTGGATTATTTGTTTCCTCATTAAGAATGCTGAAGGTAAGTGTTTTCTGGGTTTTGGCATCATCCGCCCACTAGTCAGGGATTTGATCTTCAAGTAACTTTGAAAGAGGATATCCTATCAACAGGTGTGTAATATCAGCTCTATTGTACTGCCATTTTGTGAATGGTTTCTGGACCAGGCAATAGTCTCCGGTAGGGCCTCTCAATGACATGATGATGGGTACTGTTACAGCAGTATCTTCAGGCGAGCCAACTGAGGTTATTTATGTGTGTATCTCCAATGGGTACAGATTTCATTGCCTACTAATCATCCACCAAACTGACTAAAACAAACATGAAAACAATCAAATTGAAAATAAAAAAAAAAAACTAGAAAACCAACCCAACCTATTAAAGAAACAAAAAAAAGGTAGACCCCCCCCCAGGTATACCATCTCTTACACCAATGTAAGGGGTCTATGTTCCAATTTTCCAGAAGTGGAATTCCATCTTCTTCAGTCTATACCCGACTTCCTGTTCCTGTTTGAAATGGGTATCAATGCCTCAGTCCCATTGCAGAAACCCACAATCCCAGTCTACTTGTCCATTATAACAAAATACAACCACCTAAATCGCCACAGTCATGAACTCAATGCCTACATCAAGGATGGGTTTTTCTATGGCAGGGACACATAAAACAAGGGCTCCGATCGCCTATATATGTGCTTCCATATGGCACTTATCCATAGTACGACATTTGTCTTTGCTCTGTATCATCCTCAGGATGAAAGGTCAGTAATCTTTGATTGAATATCAGAGAGGATTGACAATATCCTCACCAAATTTCCCTCATCCAACTTTCACATATGCTGTGACTTCAATGTTCACCATAAAGAGTGGTTAGTCCACTTTAAGAAAACTGATGAGGAAGACAAATATTGCAAAGACTTCTCTTATCACCTATAACCTAACCCAGATCCTTGAAGAACCCACCCAAGTCCCGAATGTGATGGGACAGCAGGCGAACCTCCTTGACCTGTTTCTAACATCCTGCAATGACAAATGATCTGCAAAAGTTTTACTCTCCGCTGGCATGTCAAGCAATTCCCTAGTCAGTGTCCAGATTAACTCCAAACCAATGACATTCTCTGATTTACCATAGAACAGTTTTTCAATATGCAAAGGCAGACTGGGACAGCTTTTAATCTTATATGACAGAAGCTTCTCTATCCACCTTCTTAAAATATGCTACACCCAAAACTGCTGCCCTAATCTCCAAATAGATCCTTTCTGGAATGAAGTGTTTTATACACTAAAAAAAATTCTGGCAAAAGCTAAACAGTCAGCCCTGGTTCAGCCCTGAATGCACTGTAGCCATAGCTCACCAAAACTACTACTTCAAAATCTATTGCAAGGAACAGTGTAGTCTGACTCTTGGTTCTTTCAGAATCATGTGCAATCGATATAAGAGAGTTTAAGGAAAATGCAAAGTGCAGCAAAGTGTGCAATCTGTCCAGGCCAAGGTTGAAAAGAAACAAATTGAATCTTGCAGATTCTGGAAGACCATCAATCAAATTATGAACAGAGGCAAAATGACTATGTCCACAATTATAAATGGCCCCCAAGGTCATATCCTCCTCAATAGACAAGGCGAAGCTCTTTACCACGATCTTTGCCTCAAACTCAATATTAGATGACAAAGGCTATCCACTCCCCAACTTCCCATGTCTCACTGAGCACAATCTCAGTAATATGCTCATTTCAGTAAGAGTAGTATTAGGTTGGTGCAAAAATAATGTCGGTTTTTGACGTATTTTTAACGTCAAAAACCGACATTATTTTTGCACCAACTTAATATCTAGACTTATCAAAAGCCTTGACCCAAAAAAAAGCCACTGGCCCAGACAAAATTCCAGTGGTTGTCCTTAAGAATATCAACACAGATCCTAGCAAATTTATTTAACCACTCCTTAAAGGAGAAATCATTCACAAGCATGTGGAAGGTGGCAAGCATATGAGAACGTGGGGCAACCAATCCTCCTCTTCCCAGTATAGACCCATTAGTCTCCTCAGTAAGCTTTTTGAAGTTTTAATCAACAAGAAGGTCATCAACCTCTTGTGTGACAAGCAGTATGGGTTTCGATCAGCCCAATCCACTGCTGATGTCCTAACTACCATTACATACAGAATTAGTGAGGCTCGTGATGATACATATACCACAAGGACCATCGAATTAGATATCTAAGGCCTTTGACAAGGTGTGTAACAAAGGTTTGCTACACAAGCTCTCCAGCTATAGAATTACTGGAAGGGTTTTCTCTATTATAAAATCCTTCCTAACTGGTAAATTCTTGAAGGTAGTTATTAACAACCAGTCCTTCAAGGCGCTAGCGGTCAAAAGTCTCCCCCAAGGGTCACTTCTCGGACCAACCGTCTTTCTAATTTACATAAATAATCTATCTAAGAATGTACTCTGTTCATTTGTAAATAGCTACACTGATGATACAACAACATATGGGTGCATCTCTAAAATTCTTGATGATCAGAGATTGGCAGCAGACCTTACTTCTGATCTAACACTAGCTTACCCAGTGGGGCAGAAACTCGCTGATCACATTCAATGCCTTGAAAACCAAACTGGTTACACTCCATCACTGCCTATCAGACCCAACTACCATTGCCAGTCACGATAACAGCTTCTTCCCGCAAACCACAGACTCTCTAGAGGATGCTTCCCCAATCACTACAATCTTAACCTTTTCAAGTCTAGAATCAACCATTATCTTCCCCTCCTATTCATATAAGCTGCTTCTTAATGTAATCCTCTACCTTGAGTGGCCCCCAGGCCTTATACAGGGTGAACCTTATTGTAAACAAAAAAAGGGGGAAGGGGGGAGGAAAAAAAAAAAGAAAACGAAAGAAAAACGGAAAAAAAAAAGAAAGAAAAACGGAAAAAAAAAAGAAAGAAAAAAGGAAAAAAAAGGAAAAAAGAAAGAAAAAAGGAAAAAAAAAGAAAAGGAAAAAAAAAGAAAAAAGAAAAAAAAAAAAGGAAAAAAAAAAAAGAAAAAAGGAAAAAAGAAAGAAAAAAGGAAAAAAAAAAAAAAAAAAAAGAAAAAAGGAAAAAAAAAAGAAAAGCTAAAAGATATCTTTAACTGAAATCCTAAAATGATTAATCTTATTTATAAATGTATGGAGTTTCCTTTGATAATTGAAACTGAAAAACTGTAAATATCTAGATATGATATTTATATGTTAATTTTGACATTTGGTAAAGTTGACACAACCTAATAAGAATTCAATTATTAATAAAAACTTGACTGGAAAAAAGGAATAAATGATTGCACATTTTGTCATTCAAATTAGATGTGTTAATGGTGGGACTTATCTAAGCGATGAATGCTAAATGTCTTACCAGTACAGAAAACGTAATACAGACAAAAAAATAAAGAGAAAAATAAAATGTCTACCTTGCATAGTTTCAAGTTTATCCATATAGGTTAGGTATAAGGAATGAATTTTTTCAACCTCACGGTCAGCGTCTATCTTATCTACTTGAATCTCAGCAACTTGAATACCTCCAGACACTGGTTTGCAGCCTTCTGCATTGCAATCAGTATTCTTGCAACTAAAAATAGAAAGGAAATGTAAACAAAAAAAAACAAGAAAATCAAATTCTCAAGGGGATGCCCTTAAAATTATTTATGGCCAAACTAATTTATGAAATGTCTATTAAAAAAAAAAAAAAAAAAATACAATTTCTCATTCATTTACAAAACAAGAAATTGATTTAGTGAATTTTTAGAGGAGAATATATATGCCGACCTAAAAGCTAAGAGAATTGAACAGCATGTGATATGGACTTTTGCTTCTACCCTTATTGGGCAATACATTTTATGGGCCAATGAGCAAACAGAAAGCAAGGGACTACTACAAAGACATTGGAAACAAGGTGTTTGGATATGTGATTTTTTTTTTTTTTTTTTTTTTTCCAAATAGTCAAATTCTCTAAACTTTTATGTCATAATTTGTACCCAAGTACATACAATTTCTCCAATCTTCAACAGAAACTTGGGAATACCAGGTGCTGTAATCTTCATGTGGTGTAATGGATAATGGCCTGGAATTGTTAATCGGAGAGCCATGTTCCAATTTCCATTGGATTTGTTATGTTCACTTACATGCAAATACCCTTTGGAAAGGTATGAATTGATCTCTTCTCTCCCTAGCTATGGGTTAATTAGTAAAACTTTTATTACTAAATCATTATTATCAAAAAAAAAAAAAAAAAAAAAAAATCCTTCTGAAAATATTTTCTTGCTTTAAATAACCTGCAATGGGTTGATAAGCTATAAAAAAAAAAATCAATCAATCATTTATTTACTGTACATCACTTAAAGTAACTACAGTTGTACTTGGTAAATTTATTTATCATAATTTATAATAAAATTATAAAAATCTGATATAGTTAAAGGAACACTAAACCAGGCATCATTCCTTTCTGTATATTTTGTTCAACAGAAACTAAAAAAATATAATCTTAGAGGAGACAAAAGTTTCCGCAAAGAATTGGGAAAAATGAAAAGGAAAGGACACTTACCATTGCCAGTGACTTCCAATATAGGCAGCTGGGTGATATTTTTTTAACCTATTTTTGTTCGAATTGCATACTTGCTTTAATAATTCCAGCCTAAGATAAAAATAACATAAAAAGGAAAATTATAAAAAGTTGTTATAAAAAATGAAAATACACAGAATAAGGAATACCTCAATAAATGGAGAGAGAGAAAAAAAAAAAAAAAAAAAAGCACATAGAATCTTATTTTTATGATTTCTTTTATTTCTAATAAATAAACTTACCAATTATATTTTACTCTTTATATATAATATAATGGATGGTTGCTCATATCTGAGTATGCCTGTCTACTAGGGCAACTAGCCAATCCCTGTTACAGATGTCCTCTCAGGCATATTTGTGTTTGTTCAAAACACACAGAGCTCACCTGTAGGTTATACTACAACTATGCTGAGCTGACCTTTAATTACAGGATGAAGTGTAATTATCTGGCATGATCAACAGTCTGAACAAAGCCAACACGCTCAAACCCTCAGTCATGATGACTTGTGACTTTGTGCTAGCACAACCATCAACGGCTCCCAAACAGTTCTGTCTACCCAATTTCACACACAAGGCTTGGGTCAGCCTGTGGCATGGTCTTCAGGCACTTTCTAAATGTGCCGCACATTGGGATCACATCCGCAGGCCAACAACACTAAGAAGTCACCTTTCTGACAAATCGACCATGAGAAGATTTGAATCAGTCATGGTTGGAAAGCGAACATTTTAACCACTTAGTCATGTGACCAATTACTCTTTAAAATGAACAAATGTATTTGCTGACATACAGGGGGTGTGATGGGTAAATTGGCACCATTTTATATTTTTAATTTCACGCAAGCTTTTTTTGTTTTTGATTTTGTCAACTGCCAACTGACCCTATAGTAGGGTCAGTTGGGCACCATCTATAAGAAAAAGAGCACCATGGTGCAATTCACTCCATCAGAAATTTGGAAACGGTATGCTTGAGGAGGTGGTGATGCCCTGGGTCAAGAGGGTGGCTGCTGGAAGACCCTATGTCTGGCAACAGGACTCTCTACCATGCCACACAAGCAGGAGAACCCAGTCATGGCAGTCAGTCAATTTCTGCAACCACATCACCCCCTTACATCTGGCCACCTAACTCCTCAGACTGCAATCCCCTTGATTATTATGTGTGGGGCACAGTTGAGCGGGAGACAAAAAAAAGTGAAGGCAAGGATTATGGCAGCATAAAGTGACTATCCAGAAGAGATGCAAGAGATTCCGAAGTTGTCTGGAGGCTGTGGTTGAAGCCAATGGCAATTTTATTGAATAAATTCACTCTTTAGTATTTGAAGATATTTTTGCATAATTTTGGTAAATATATCTGTTAAAATGAGATGTCAGTGTTATTTTTGGTTTTTGTGTAAATCAGACAATTTATCCATCGCACACTGTATATAAACCCATGTTGACATGGATTTTTGGAATTTATCACTTGAGGTCCCCACATAATTGTATAACTTGAGTTTACAACATGCAACCTCTTTATTTATGTGTGCCTCTTTCCCTTCAGAATGTAGGCAATCATGGCTCTCCACAATTTCCTGCTCTTTATAGTTCATAATTTTTTTATTATTAGGTTGGTGCAAAAATAATGTCGGTTTTTGACATTTTTAAGGTCAAAAACCGACATTATTTTTGCACCAACCTAATAATAACCTTGTCCTACCATCCATTTACACAAGCTTACAAAATATGTTGTGTTGTTTTTCCTTTGTCCCTCTTGCCTTCAGAGAATCAGATTTTCCAAGCCCTCTTTCCTCATCATGTGCCCTAGAAATTTCAAATGTCTCTGATTGATATTAAGTTTCCTTTTTGTTTGCATTTCCTCTAAAACTTTGTTGTTGCTCACATACTCAGTCCATGGTATCCTCAGCATCCTTCTGTAGAACCATATTTCTTTTGCTTCAAGTCTCTTCTTCATCTTTGAGGAGATTGTCCAGCATTTACTGCCATATAGAAGGATAAATATCACACCTGTAGGTGTACTTTTTTCTAATGAAGTTTTTCTGTTTCTTAATACTCTACCACCTGTCCATAATACCAGCACATTAGAAGCACTGTTATACTTCTTTTTTAAAACACACACAAAAGTCCATTTTATAGACTATTTTTTTTTGTTTTTTGTTTTTTTTTTAAATATACCTCTTCAGTATGTAGGCAGTCCTGGCTTTTCACAACTCCCTTTTAATATGTGTACATTTTGAATAATCATGATTGTTCTTGGGAAATTTTAAATTCGGAGATGTCCTGCTTGTTAGCCTGAATAAATTCTTTCAAGGGGCAAAATGAGTAACAGGAGGTTTTTTTTTTCTTGTTTTGTCATTCAATTACTCATCTTTGTTAATGTTATTAGGTTGGTGCAAAAATAATGTCGTTTTCTCACATACGTTACTATGTGAGAAAACGCCATTATTTTTGCACCAACCTAATAAAAAAAAGTTTTTAAAAAAAGTTTTATATTGATGCACCAGATATTTGGTTAGTTATAAAACTTTCTGCAAATTTCAAACTTCATGCCCACAAAAAACAGAAAGTTTTTCATTTGACACTGCTATTTATTTTAATTACCTTCACTCCTCAGCAATGTTTATTGTTTTAAAAAGTGATGATTAGAATTATAATAAAACCTCAAGATGTGAAAGTGAATTTATACATAGTTTTAGTTCTTGAGAATTGACAACAAACATAATAAACACTGCTGAGGAGTGAAGGTAGTTAAAATAATAGTGGTGTCAAGGAAAAAAAATAATCTTTTTGACACAGCATTTTTTTTGCAGGCATGAAGGTCCAAGAATGCCAAACTTTCTATTATTAATCACCATTTTTATAACCAAAGATACAATTACATGCTCAAAATCATTAAACAAGAAGAGATTTGTGAAATTTGTAAAGACAGTCAAAAACAATAAATTGATTAAAGAAAAGAAAGAATAAATTCTATTTAGTCAACATACAAGGTTGGATAAATAAGTCCATATAAATTCAGTTTATAACTGTCTGCCTATCTAAAATTCCCACTGTATAATGTTCAATCTATGTAATATTCTCCACTGAATTAAGTGCATTGACAAGGAAGGAGATATTGTTGTATAAAATAAGTCCTCCCTCTCCCCATAATGAGGATATAAATTTATTGATTGACTTTCCTGCGTACAAAATATATTAGGAATAGTTTTAAAATATTGAATCTTGTTTTTCTCACCATTCTTTTTCTTCTACACAATTATTGGCTTGGATGTACAAGGCTCGTTCAGGCTGCACAACTTGAAACATCTGAAAAGTATAATTAGAACAAAAATCAAACCAAAAAGCAAAATTTGTTACAAACTTCAACCACATTGACATGAAACAAATGATTGCATCTTTTCATTGCTTTAAAAAAAAAAAAAAAATCAATTTATTTCTTTGAAAGTTAACAATTATATAAATTACATTATTTGGAGATATCAGTCAATCTCAAAGGCAAAGGCCTGAGCAAGGTTGTATGAAGATAAGCAGTCACCCCTAGAGGAAGTTTTCCTTTTCCACATCATGGATGTTGTCTGAGAAAAAAAAAACATGGATCAGTACAGCTTAGTACCAGTGTTAGCTTAGGAGTGACAGCACAGGGGACTCCAACACCACACCCCAATTTGACTTGCAGGATTGACTCACAGAATCTTTTGAATGAGTGGGAATGACCACAAGCTAAGTATTATAACCCCAAAACTATATCCATTCACTTGTGTTATGGCATCTATTGAAAAACTACTGTCAATTTTTACAAATGTTAACGGACAGCTCCCACTCATTACAAAATAACAAAGATAAAATAAAATATGTTAAGTAATTCAGCAAAAATAAAATTTTCCAATATAGTCAGTTAATGCATGTACACATTTATACATAGGAATATAGTTTGAAAATATCATTTACTGATTCAGTGAGTGGTTAGGAAGAGATATGACTTTTATTCATTATTTTCTGTTTCACAATAAGCAAACAAGTGTAAGCAGAAAAACTGTACTTAAATAAAAATGAAAAAAAATAAACAAAAAAAAAAAACAAATCAGCTTAAAAATCAATTCAACTCACATATTTCATTTTGAACGATTCTTCCTGGAGTTTTTCAACAGCCCAGATATTATGGATTGGAATCTGGCAGAGAATTTCATCTCCTGAAAAAAAAAAAAAAAAAAAAAAAAAAATCAAAATTAGTAAAATAAAATAAAAAAAAACCCTAAATTTGATCTTTAACTTGTGTGTGTGTGTGTGTGTGTGTGTGTGTGTGTGTGTATATATATATATATATATATATATATGGTATAAGATGACAATTCGAAAAAAAAATCTTGGCTTTTTGCTGGCACGTTTCATCTTCTGACTTTTTCAAGGCAAAAATGAAATCGAAATATTTTTGTTGTTATAGTTACAGTAAAAAATCCAAATTTAAAAACATGAGACACTTCCGCATAAGCCTCTTTCTGGTTAATGTAAATTTCCTTTATACTAAGATTTTTTTTTTCTTTCCATGTCAAAAATATAGTTAAATTAATATATATATTAAAAAGAAGAGAGAAAACGCAAACGTGTTTGGTTGTAATGTGGATTTTTTAAAAATATATTATGCTTTAAAGCATAATATATTTAATATACACACTTTTCTCTTGTTGGAACTACTTTAACCTATTCCCTTTACTAAATATACATTTTATATATATATATATATATATATATATATATATATATATATATATATATATATATATATAAAATTTATACTACTAATAAATATACATTATACTAAAATCACCAAGCTGTCAAAAAAACAAAAAAACCTGCAGATAAAAAAAAAAATGAATGCATTAATGTCCACCATAAAATCTGGTGTTAATTACAAAAATTACATTAAAAATTCTGTATTAATTAAAAATTTCTTTAAAAAATAAAAAAAAGGAGTGGGTGAAGATTGAAAAGATTTAGTGATAATTACACGTTTATAAAAAAAAAATCTGATATCACAAGTTTAAAAAAAAAGAGTCCTGTATTAAGCATAGTTTAAAAAAAAAAAAAAAACTGGTAGTAATTTTAGGTTATAAACAGAATTATTAATTATAGGTTTTTACTTGTAACCCATCAATGTTTATTCTGTACCATTTATGGGTTAAGAGAAAAAAAAAATGGACATTGCCCCATCCACTGTAGACCTGCTTTTGGAGTGGTTAATGTTGGCTCATTCCATTTTCTCTAGAATTTTTTTCATGCCACATTGTTGTAAACAATCCATTTTTCATGGCTTGGGATTGTTCTTTTCAAAAATGGATTGTTTTGCCTACATTTGAGCAGAGAATCACAACTGGAAATGCAATCCATCATAGTGATTCACATATCCAAATATTTTCAAATGCCTTAAAACATTCCATATATATGAAATACCTGTAGGACATCCTGTGTTCTATGACCTGGATTATTTTTAATCAGTGTCTTGATTTGGTCATCAATGACTGCAGGCTGTCTGGAAATTTCAAAATTTCCACTTCTTATGTATTGAAATGTAACCTTCCTGAATATGTATATGTCATATTTCTGTCACATGTAGAATGAAATCGCATGTTCAAACACTACCTACTGAAAAATGCTATAAACTTTTGTTCCAACCCAATATTTAACAAACCAGCATATATTATGTATTATAGATACCGGCTTATAACACACCAAGTATTTAAAGATTACATTCCCAATCATTAGAACTTGAGCTGTATAGTTGGGGGTTTGAGTTATGTTGCTGTGAAAATTAAGAAAATTACCAGTAAAAGATACATGCTATATAGTCCAGTATATGATAGATAGAGAAAATTAAGATTTGCTTACCTTTTTCCCGAGAGTAAAAAAGACTCTGATTGGTTAGGCAGAGATATCGTCTCTTGAAATTTTTCAATCCAAACATACCCCTCCCTTGAGCACGCTTGATCATCATTCTGTAGAAGAAAAAAAAAGGATGAAAAACAAAAAAAAAAAAATAATGAATTCAAGGGAGTTAACTCTTGCATAGTAGATATCGCTATTTAATTCAAGGGAGTTAACTCTTGCATATTTAAGTTCATTAGCCAAAACAAAAAAAAAAAAAAATATTATTCCAAATTCCATTTGTTAATTTTGGGATTTTTTTTGATTTTTTTTTTTTTCAACAGCCCCACCTAGAAACTTATTATGATGGCCTATTGAGAAAATGATTGCAGAAGAAGAGAAGAGTGCAAGGTAACAAGATGAGGAAGTGAAAATTATAGAAATATTTTGCATTTCAATAACATCTTTTAAGATATTATTTTGGGGACATTATGGGATATATATTATTTGAATATTGGTCATTGATGAACATTTATGTATATTGTAACAATGGTAAAACTTCATGGAAATATTTTCAATTTCATTGGAGCATTTTACTTAAAGACATTGATGGACATTTAGTTTTATTTTTTGACATCTTATTGTTTAAAAAGATGTTTTTTAATCATTTCCCAACCCCACCATTTATTGACACACACTCATTTATTAGATTTTTTTCCAATCCATACTTTCTTGATTTTTCTACCTACCCATCATTTATTACACTCCCCCACTCTTCTTTATTTAGCACCCAAGACTAAGCCTGAAAAAATAACAGCAGAAGAATAGTTTGTGCACTGGTTTCAAACTATTAAGATTAGTCTAGAGCTTCACACAAAAATCAGTCTAGTCCAACAATTTTTTTTTTCTATTAAAAATTTCTACATCCTCTTCAGGTTATTTAAAAGCCGGAAAATATTTTGATATTGTAAGAATTTTTTTTTGGAGATAATAATTATTTACTGATACAAGTCCTACTAATTAACCCATAGTTGGGGGGAGAAGAGGTGAATTCATAGCTTTCCCAAAGGTATTTATGCATTAGTGAATATAACAAAACCAACTGGAATTAGAACTCGGTTCTCTGATTTCCAATTCTGAGCTGTTATTCATTACACCATCTGTGCATCCAAGCTTACAGCACTTGGTATTTCCAAGTGGTGATCCATCTTAGTACTGACCAGGCTCAATGTTGCTTAAATTCAGAGATCATATAAGAACCAGTGCTTCTATGCAATATGACCATAAGCCTCATCTCATCATTATTTATCATAAGATATTTCATGCATAAAGTCATGATAATTGACATTAAGATTCTATATGGTGTTTGGCTATTTGTTTCCAACATTGTGTGTTATGGCAGCTTGCTAATCTCTGTTGCAGATCGTCCTGGGTATGTCAATAAACTACATCCAACAGCAAAGCCTCTGATAAGAAGATATGAGGTTTTAAGGAGTGTGCAACAATCTCTTCACTGCTGTTGCTGTCTACACTGACCCGGGGTGGTAGCACCTGTTAGGGTCCCAACTATGATCAAATAGTGACACCTGCCAAACAAATCAACAGGTCATTTTTATAGCAAAATGACAATCAGTGCAACACTAAAAGAGTATAAAAATATATTTTCCTTAAAAAAATTACCAACAGTACATTTTTGTAGTGAAATTACCAGCAATACATTTTTAAAAAATACCAACCATACATTTTATGATGTACAAACTATATATCTATAAAAACATATCTTTACCATGAAAGTATTAAATTATGTATATAAAATAATTTGATTTCAGCATTAAATGGAACTTAATGCAAGAACTTAACTAAACTTCCCAAAATATAAGGAAAAATGCATAGATTTAAAAAAAAAATCCTCTTCAGAAAGGTTTTGGCATAAATAAACTTCTATCAGAGGTATTACATATTCTAGCACTCTTACCCTTCTTTCAGAATAGTTGGAGCTTCAATGTCTTGCACAGACACTCTGGAACCAGAAGAAATGACATCAAGGAACTGGAAAAACAAAAAAAAACACTTAGTAGTTAATAAAACAGCAAAGAAAACCTTTCATGCAAAGTCAGAAAGCAGTTTCAAGAATATATTTTGAAAAAAATTTTTTTTTTGTTTATAAAAGACAATTTAGTTTACATACATTAGTAGAAATAATGTTTTTATTTATTTTTAAATCGAACTACCATTTATTAATTATTAAATTTTCATCTTAATCTCAGTTGTTTTTTTATTATAACCCCTGAACACCATTCTATGACTTTTAGCAAGCAACACAAATACAAAAATAAAGACTATAGTGAAACTCAAACCTCCATTTTGTTTTTGTTTTTTTGGTCCAGAAGTAAGTTAAGTATAAGAATGGTTAAAATAGCTGAGCTCAAGTCAGCTTTGCACATAGTTGGAACAACCAAAGTACTTAATCCATGTGTAGCCATGAAACACATCTGAATGCTATAGGCATTGGAAAATGGAAAGAGAAAAGTTCTGTTCTTTCTCGAAGTGGGGTCATAAAATTGCAGAGATGACCAAAAACCTTTTCTGGTTCCTTTATTACTAGTATCATAGGAAAATGAATTTCTTTTTTTCTTTTTCTTTATTATTATTTTTTTTTTAAATTTTATTCCATTTTCCTCACAGCTGATATTTATTTTAAGTCTAACCAAATAGTCATTCTTTATCTTCCCTGACTGCCTGGTATATCTTCAGCTTTACTTACATATACTAATAGTAATAGTTGTAGCATTTTTTAATTTCTTAGATGAAGAATTATCAATTACTAATTATTCTACTAGTATTTCTTTCATCTTAATTTCAGTTGCTTCTCAGGCGATCATCATTTGTCAGCAAGATTCAAGCTCATATCCCTTTCTCAAGAAACAATCAGGTCATGAAAACCAGCCAATTGCAGTTAATCAAATATAATCAAACCTAGTTAAAAAAAAAATAAATAAATAAAAGAATGATAATGCTCTTTCATTGAAAATATTTTAAATAAATGTCACTTTTCAGATAATATTTAATTAAAACACTTTTCTTATGAACTATTTATGATAAATTTGATTTGCAACATAGATTGCCTGTGCTTTTATATAAATAGTTTCATGGTAATTGTTTTGATGAGCTTTCCTCTTTGGTACCTCAACTTTACAAATTTAAGTTCAGTACTAGATTGGCATCTAGGTCACATCATTTTACAGCTGAAATTGCTAGATGCAAGTTCTATGCTAACAATTTCTTCTCTCACACTTATTGCTTGTAGAACTCTCTTCTAGCTTCTTATTTTCCAGTCAAATTTGATCTTCAAAAATTTAAATGCAATGTCAATCACTATCTTCTGTCTTCTTAATACCTGTTCTTTTATTGGCCTGTCTAATGCTTTTCACAAATTCTTTCACACTTAGTGACACCTCTTGTTTGAGATGAAATGATTAAAAAAGTTTTTAAAAATATATTTGTCTTAATAAATATATATATATATATATATGTCCTTGTACCAAACTTGGCTAAGTTTGAGTTACTAAAAAATTTTGCCATTGAACAGGTAGAACTAAGGAATGTAACTCCTCATAAAATTTGCCATAAAAACAGTGACAGAATAGCAAGAGGCTTGCAATGTTTCATCTGTAAGAAAAGGGGTTGTAGAGCGGAAAATAATTAATCACCTACACAACTGCATAAGTGATTTTAAACTATCAAAACTAGAAAGTAAGGACTGAGCAGCTAGAGGCCAGATATGGCATTAGGAATCCATTTTTGGTCTGATCTGGCTCTTGTAAATATAGAGCAGGGCAGGAGGAGTTAGGTACTTCCTAGAGTGGTACAAGAAACTGACCATTTATTCCAGTATCTTTAGCAATGGATTGCATTACAGCAGACCTTAGGGAACTAGTATAGAAATCTGGTTGAGAATGGGCTTTTTTTCCTTAATATGTTTCAGCAAAGTCAAAGAATAATGAAAAGATTTCCTGAAATGAGTTTTTAATAATTAATAAATTTGTCGAAAAGAATCATAAAGAAAATGCATTTAAATTTTCAATACATATATACAAGATTCAAGAGCAACTCAAAGTAGGGGGTTACTGTTAAAATTGTTATGATGAATGAGGTGTGATATGACAGAGAAGGTGGTAAAAAGCAAAGATTATGAAAATGAGCAGGGTAAATAATGATTACATACCCTTTATATAAGTAATTTAAGGCAAAATGCATAGAAAGTGCATGGATTGCAAAATCATTCATAGTAAATATGTATGCAGTTTCTTACATTTTTACCTTTCTTGTCAGATCTTGTCACAATGTGGGATATTTAAAAACAACAGTGATAAAATCAAAAGCATAGGGAAATTCAATGAGATCAGTTAGGCTGTTCATACAGAGGCATCAGATGCCAAAAGATTTTAGAATTAAAAATTTTAAAACTTGAAAATTTAGCCTTCTCACATCTTCAGTGCTTCCCCTTAGTGCGTAATTATAACAGACATTTGCAATTATATCTCTTTACTTACACATATATAATTTCATCAATAAAAACATTACTTTAGTCCAACGAAGTCCTTTTAGAAGAAAAAATGCATTTTACGCAATTTCTTCACTTTGTCCTTCATTTACCAAGCATAAGTAAACAAGATGTCTCACCTTCTTGACTTGATCGACATGCTGATCATCAGATAAAGACTGAAACAGGGGTACCATGTAATCTTCCTTCAATCCAAATGAATGCTGTCAAAGAAAACAAAGAAAAACAAAATTGAATATAAAACTTTATTTTTTTTTTCTTTTATCTACCCAGTGACTTTAAATAATACATTTCCGTTATTGTAGCCTGTCAGAACTCCAATTCTTTAACTTAAACTGAAGTGCTCACTTCGACATCCACAACTCATATGATAAAAAAAACAGACCTGAATTCCAAAATTCCCAAAACCTTTTCTGACCAATCAGCAAGTTGCTCAACTGCTTTCTCGAGAGCCTGTACTTTATAATGCTCCATAAGTTTTCTTTGGGGTTGAGGTCAGGAGATTGGGATGGCCATGTCATGTCATAACACTCACCTGCTTCTCATCAAAGTATTCCTTCATCAATTTTGATTTGTGACAGGGAACATTATTCTGCATAAAAATGAGCTTGGTGGGGTCGATTTGCACCCTTTCAGCAGAAGGGAGTAGACAAGACTTTAAAATTCTCTTGTTCTGCTCATTCCGGAGGGTCTTTTCAATAGGTTTCAAGAAACCAGTTCCATGAAAAGAAAAGCATCCCCAGAACATTATACTGAACGGATGCTTGACAGTACTTACTGCTAAATTCAAAGAGCTTTCAAAGCTTCTTCGGATTTTAGATCGCTTATCCTTTAAATTTAGCTCAACTTTCCTTTCATCGGAGAAGAGAACATTTAGTAAAAAAAAATCACGTGAGTCACTTTTATCGAACAGCACTGTAGCTGTAAGCTTCAATAAATGATGAATAAATCATTTGATACTAATGTTTACTTGGTAAAGAGATAAATGGTAAAGGAAAACAATAAGAAAGGACTAACCAGGACTGAATATATGGTTGTTAACAAGAGAAACAATCAAAGATACAAGTTACAAATTTAGATGTTAAAATTAAGCAAATACATAAATTTAATTATATGGAAAGTGTTATAATAGACAATGGGAAGTGAGACAAAAATTCAAGGGCACATTGGAAACGCAAAAGACACCTTCCAAAAGCTAAACAAATTATTAACAAAGAAAAGAGTGCAGAATTGCTATGTAATATAAATCCTCCTATATGGCAGTGAATACTGAACAATTTCCTCATAGGTAAACAGAAGCCTTGAAGCAACAGAGATGTGGTTCTACAAAAGGATGCTGAGAATAACATGGATAGAGCATGTAAGCAATGTGGAAGTTTTAAGAAAAATGGAAACAACAAGGACACTTTAATTAGTTGAAATTTTTAGAGCACATAATGATGAAAGAGGGCTTCGAGAATTTGACACTCACAGGACATATCAAAGGCAAAAGCTTGTGTGAATGGATGGCTGAATGGGAGGCGGAGGGGGGGGGTCTTGGTAAAGGGATAAATGCTTATAAGAGCTACCAGAATAGGGGTTTGTGGGAAGCCATGACTGTCTATGCCCTGAAGAGAGACAGCACATCAGTTTCTTTATTTTTTCTTATACAGTGTAACCCGGATATAAGAGAGATTTTCTCTGGTCCCAAATTAGAGCCCGTGTTAATGTATATAAAATAGACCAAACTCGGATATAAGAGAAACCCGGATATAAGAGATTTCTTCTCTGGTCCCGACAACTCTCTTATATCTGGGTTACACTGTATTTTTAAATATTAAATTGTTAGAGCTCCATTAAAAAAAAATAAATAAATAAATATATATCTGCTGAAGGACTCCACAACACTTAAATGTTTGAAAAACCTTGACCTAAACATCATTTAAATTTGCAGGGTTTTTCATTGATGTTACAACCATCTTTTATATTCTAATGAGTAACAAATGACTTTGAAATACCTCCCTAAACTGAGTAAATATACATTTTTTTTCTTTTACTGTATGTAGACATTTACCAAATATAATTCAAAATCTTATAAACATTATCTTGCAGGAGTTCAAAATTCTTAAGCTACCTATTCCAGATTTATTAAAGTATCTTCCTTTTCATGACATGAGCGATCATGGCTCTCCACAACTTCTCAAAGTAACTTTTTAATTTAACCCTTTACACTCTTCTTTGTCCTGCTATTCATTCCCTAAGTAGGTTTTTTTTCTTGTTTCTCTTGCCTTCAATAATAAAGAAAGAGGGCTTGGATAATTTAACACTCACATGTTAAATTATCCAAACCTTCTTTCCTTGTTACATGTCCTAAATTTCAACTGATTGTTAGTATCTGTTTCCTTGGAGTTCCTATTTTTGTTAAAACTTCCTCGTTATTCATATGGTCTGTCCATGGTATTCTCAGTTTTCATTGGTGGAACCGAATCTCTCTTGCTTCAAGTCTTACTTCTCTGTCCAGCATTCACTGCCATAAAGATTAGATATTACATAGCAGTCCAACACAATTTTTTTTCTTTTTATTTCTAAGGACATTTTCTTCTCACATAATACTCTGCTTAGTTTGCAGAAGAAATCTTTCACTATTTTAATTGCTTCTTCAGATTTTTTAACTTTTTGCTGTCTATTACTACATTACAGATTAGTGCAGTAATAGAAAGTTAAATTTCTGCACCTGCTCAATTTTTATGTCCCTATGACATAATGTATACACTAGATTATCTCTTTTGCTGACAACTATGCACTGTGTTTTCTTACAATAGTTAATCAATTCTTAATGATGAATAGTGAATTTCCTGTATGGCAACATCCATTTTTTATTTTGCAAATGCAACAAAAAAATCAGGGAGCTAGGGTGAGAAATTCTTCTACATGCAGCATATTATCTAGTCTTGTCACGTTCAGACACCATGTCTATTGAACAATCAGAAAAAAGCTGTAGATATTCATAAACTTCAGAAAGAATTCACTGAATCGAAACTGGAATTGTTCTTTTGATGGAATACACAATTTGGCAAAAGGTCAGAAATTGACAGAAAATGATTTTTGCATGTACCTTAATATATCCAGAAGATTCTAGTTCATATCGCAGATAATTTTACTTACAGTTCTAGAGCTGACAAGATTTCCTAGTCCCTGGATAGCTTTGGAGATAAGAGTTAAAGCACGATTTGTCATGGCATCCTGAAAAATCAATAATAAAGAATTCTTCTTGCAGTCAATTAAAATCAATAAAATTTAAATCAGCAAAGTGAAACATTTTCACTCACAAATAAATGAGTTAAAAATAAAATTAAAACAAATTGCATACTGCTTTCTACTGGGTTGGAAAATTTCATAGTGCTTTTTTAAGTGAATTACAAAGACAATATTTACATATATATTACGCATTTTCCTCTATTTTCACTTTTAACATAAAAATATTTAAAATTCACAAACCACAACTGTACAGAAAGACGCACTGAAATGTTACATTTCAGAATATGCATATATCACATATTCAATTTATGTGCAAAACAAAATCATATCTTCAAATGTCATCAATTGAAAAACATTTAAATTTAAGGCTACTTACCTGAGTGCTGGTCCGCAGATCAAAGAGTTTGGGCCCCAAAATTGCAGGTGCAAAAAATCGAAGGAAGACAAATCCGCTGACTACTTGGTATCTAACTTCTCTGTTATCTGAAAAACCAAGAATGCTAAATCTTTTTAAAAAGGATTAAGAAAGCTAAATCTTTTTAAAAAGGATTAAGAAAGCTAAATCTTTTTAAAAAGGATTAAGAAAGCTAAATCTTTTTAAAAAGGATTAAGAAAGCTAAATCTTTTTAAAAAGGATTAAGAAAGCTAAATCTTTTTAAAAAGGATTAAGAAAGCTAAATCTTTTTAAAAAGGATTAAGAAAGCTAAATCTTTTTAAAAAGGATTAAGAAAGCTAAATCTTTTTAAAAAGGATTAAGAAAGCTAAATCTTTTTAAAAAGGATTAAGATAAATCTTTTTAAAACAATTAAGAAAAATTAATCTTTTTAATATAAAAATCATTTAAGCAAAAATGTGATTATTATTGATTATTTTCTGTATTTACCAATGAAGTCACTGGCCAAAGTGAAAGGTTACTCCAATTGAATCAAGTCCCAAATCCATGATCAAGATGATTTTCTGTAATCTTAAGGCATTATCATAGAAAATATTAAATTTTTTTTAATTTAACCACCCAATTGCCAATTAGTTTCTTCATCAACCTATGAAAGAAAGAGAAAAATGGTACAAACCAGGGAAGTGTTTTCTTGCAGCTTCTCTAAGAGTGTAGAAAACTTCACACATGACTTGAGGACAGACAAAACCAGAACGAGTGATTGCTTTGAACATTTTCTCTACATACACCTTGAGATGCTCCTGGATTAAAAGAAAAAAATATGAGAAGATAAAGAAAAGCTATATGCACACACACACACACACACACACACACACACACACACAAAAAAAAAAAAAAAAAAAAACACAAAACAGCCAAAATGGGTCTACGAAACAAAACAAAGTCAGAGACATTTTAAAAAGAATCAGCAAACACAAATGTAAATGGGCAGGCCACCACACAAGAACAACAGACAGGTCAACAACAAAAATCGCATTTTGGATTCACATGAGAAGTAGAGGATGACAGAAAACAGGATGGTGTAATGACTTAGAAAGATTTCGACCTCGATGGTCAAGACAAATACATGAACAGCAAAGATGGTTAGTTCTGAGGAAGGTCTACATCCAACAAAGGATCTTCACAGGCTGATTATATATATATATATATATATATATATATATATATATATGAAATAGCTGGCCACTCATATTTGAGAATACCTGTCTACTAGGGCAGCTAGCCAATCCCTATTGCAGATGCTCACTCAGGCACATTTTTATGTTGAGCAAACACCCACAGTGCCCACCTGTGGTTTATACTGTAATTATGCTGAACAGACCTTACAGTTTCTGGGAGAGAGCGTGTTATCTAGTGTGATCAACAATTTGAACAAGGCCAGCATGCTCAGGTCCTCGGCCACGATGGCTTGTGGCTTCGTGCTAGTACAGCTATTGACAATCCACAAGAGTTCTGTCTGCCTAATTTCACTCACAAGGCTTGGGTCAGCCCATGGTATGGTTTTCAGGCACTTTTCAAAGGTGCTGCATGCTGGGATCAACCTTGATCCAGTTCCGGTAATATCAGGAAGTTGTCTTCTGGACAAAGTGACTATGGTGAGATTCGAACCCAGGTCTCATGGTCACAAAGCAAACGTTTTAACCTCTCACCCATAACACACACATATATATATATATATATATATATATATATATATATTAATGCATGTTTCATTAAATATAGACAAATTGTTATTTTAAACAAATTCCTTTCATATCATCTGATAAGTTTAATAACATTATCATTGAAAGATGAAAGAAAATCACCATATTGATAGATGTTTTTTAATCCTACCTAAGCTTTCAGCTTACATAAGCCATCATCAGAGATGACAAGTACATTACAATAAATTAAGCAATACATGGACATAGCAACAATGATAGTCTGTTTTTGTTTGCATGGAAGATTTCCAAGCAACGACAAACTCATGCATACAAGCCACTGGAAGTGAAAATTGTAGAGTGGCCCATGACATCACACATGACCACGCAAAAGTGAAAACGAGAAGTGTTAAGCATACACACACACACACACACACAATGTTGCCCAAAAGTTAAGAGAATTTATGAAGAAAAAAAAAAAAGAATTTTTTTTTTTACCCTAATACTAAGTTTCTACTATTTTTCATTGGAACATCACAACAGGGTTGTAGAAGCATCACATGTCCTGTTAGTCATAGTAGTAAGGATGTACTTAGGGCAAGATAACCTGATGGAACCCATCTCACTCTAACACTGGTTTTGAATTAGAGTTTTTGTTCTCCTAGACTGGTTGCCACCAAAGGTAAGAAAGACCAGTCTGCCCTTCTATTTAACTCAAAGGTATTAGTGTAAAGAGAATGAAACAGAATCAACCAAAATTTGAATTGTTCCCCAATTATATTTCTGTATGTCACAAAGAATAAAGAATCACAAATGCCCATGCTACATTCTGTTTATGTACAAAAATGTTCAAATTCCCAAAATCTTTGAGTAATGGTAATATTAGCCATTGCTTTATGAGAAAACATTCCACATTCATTGACTGAGAAGCCAGAGCTGCATCTGATTGGGTTTGGTTTGGTTTGTTTTATGGCATATCAACCTCAATGGGTTATTTAATGCTGACAAAATTTTTATAGCTGGTAATTTTTTTTTTTCAAAAATGTATAGCTGGTAATATTTTTTTTTTTCAAAAATGTATAGCTGGTAATATATTTTTTTTTTAAATGTATAGCTGGTAATATATATATATATTTTTTTTAAATGTATAGCTGGTAATATTTTTTTTTTTTTTTAAATGTATAGCTGGTAACATATTTTTTTTTTTTTAAATATATAGCTGGTAATATATTTTTTTTTTTTTTTAATGTATAGCTGGTAATATATTTTTTTTTTTAAATGTATAGCTGGTAATATATATATATATTTTTTTTTTTAAATGTATGGCTGGTAATATATATATATATATATATATATATATTTTTTTTTTAAATTTATGGCTGGTAATATATATATATATATATATATATTTTTTTTTTAAATTTATGGCTGGTAATATATATATATATTTTTTTTTTAAATGTATGGCTGGTAATATATATATATATATTTTTTTTTTTAAATGTATGGCTGGTAATATATAATTTTTTTTTTTTTTTAAATGTATAGCTGGTAATATATTTTTTTTTTTTTTTTTTTTTTAAATGTATAGCTGGTAATATATATATTTTTTTTTTTTTTTTTTTTAAATGTATAGCTGGTAATATATATATATTTTTTTTTTTTTTTTTTTAAATGTATAGCTGGTAATATATTTTTTTTTTTTTTAATGTATAGCTGGTAATATATATTTTTTTTTTTTTTTTTTATGTATAGCTGGTAACATTTTTTTTTTTTTAATGTATAGCTGGTAACATTTTTTTTTTTTAATGTATAGCTGGTAACATTTTTTTTTTAAATGTATAGCTGGTAATATATTTTTTTTTTTAAATGTATAGCTGGTAATATATTTTTTTTTTAAATGTAGAGCTGGTAATATATATATATTTTTTTTTTTTTTTTTAAATGTATAGCTGGTAATATATATATATTTTTTTTTTTTTAAATGTATAGCTGGTAATATATTTTTTTTTTATTTTTTTTTAAAATGTATAGCTGGTAATATATTTTTTTTTTTTTAAATGTATGGCTGGTAATATATTTTTTTTTAAATGTATAGCTGGTAATACATTTTTTTTTTTTTTTCAAAAATGTATAGCTGGTAATATATTTTTATTTTTATTTTTTTTTAAATGTATAGCTGGTAATATATATATTTTTTTTTTTAAATGTATAGCTGGTAATATTTTTTTTTGTTTTTTTAAAATGTATAGCTGGTAATATATATTTTTTTTTTTTTTTAAATGTATAGCTGGTAATATTTATTTTTTTTTTTTTTAAATGTATAGCTGGTAATATTTATTTTTTTTTTTTTTTAAATGTATAGCTGGTAATATTTTTTTTTTTTTTTTTTTAAATGTATAGCTGGTAACATATTTTTTTTTTTTTTTTTTTTTTAAATGTATAGCTGGTAATATTTCCCCCCCCCCCAAAAAAAAATGTATTTCTGGTTAGTTTTACAGCATATCAACCTCAATGGGTTATTTAATGTTGACAATTTTTATTTCTAGTAATATTTTTTCTTTAAAAATGTATAGCTAGTAATATCTTTTTTTTGTTTTTCAAAAAAGAATGTATTGCTGGTAATAAATATTTTTTACAAAGTATTTCTGGTATTAAAACCTATTTTTACACTTTCATAGAGTTTTGACTCCAGTTTAGAGGTTAACTATTTACCCATAGTTTGGATCCTAACAGATGCTACCACTCTGGGTCAGGGTGGACATGTGAACACCAGCAATTAAGAGGTGGTTTCAGACTCCTCAAAACCTCCTGATCAGAGGCCTTGCTGTTGAACGTAGTTTATTGTCTTACCCAGGATGAGGATGTAGTTTATCGTCATACCCAGGACAGCTTTTGATTGAAACAATTTAAGTTTTAAGATGCCATGAAGTGGCTTTCCTGACATGTTTACCCACATGACAAGAAAGCATCTATCCCAAAAACCATTCTCTGTAAAGGCTGCACTTTACTGACTTACAACATGATGTACCAGACTTGTGGGTAAAACAGCATTTGTGTCAGCCACTAGCTTTCTTTTTCAGAGTCAGAGAAAATGCATGTAATACATTTCTACACTGTTAAGCATGTTCTCTTTCTAACTTCATTTACATTTTTTCCAACTTCTCCCTAACCATCTTTGTTATCATAAATGTTTGGGTAAATGTCTCTATCATGGCAGATACTACCACCAAACAAAATTACTAAAATAATAATTTGAAAGCAAGAAGACCTACCATATTTGTGTTGACATTTTCTGCATCTTTCAATTTTGAGGGATCAATTTCACAAGAATGATGATCTGTACAAATCTAAAAGAAAAAAAATTGTTTTCAAAATCAATAAAAGTAAACAGACTATAAAAGCCAGATCACAACCTTTTAATAAATAACTGATTTCTAACAAAAAGAATAAAAACATTTCAGATGTAGAACATGGCCGGGGGGGAGGGGGGAACGAGAAATGGTGGTTCTTATCCTGATACTATTTTATTCTTAATTCTATTCATGACCTGTTCACACTTTTTCCATTTATCAAAAAAAAAAAAAAAAAAAAAAAAAAAAAAAAAAGCATTCCTTTTCCAATTCATTTAGTTTTGTTAGTACTACTAATAATACTATTGCTATTATAATTATAAGTATTATTATTATTTTATTGCACAATCAAGTAACTAGCCTATAAAGTTAAAAAAAAATGACCACACTTTGAAGCTGCTTTAGGTCTGAAGAAAACAAATTATTTTTTCTTTTCAATCAAGTTTTACTAAGATCTCATTTTCTCTTTACATAAGGAAGCTCAACATTCAGAGCAAAAGTGCTTACATAACTTTTAAATTTTATTTTACACATTACTGCTACTATTACTACTAGTAATCATTCCCATATACTCATGAAGTCAGTTTAAACTGACACCTGCTTTTTATTTTTTCCCATATATTAGGATCATTTTAATTATTGTTTGTATTTTTTTTATTTTAGATAAAAACTTAGAAAATTCTCAAAATATTTCAGTGAAATTTTCACTTTTCAGAATTATAGTTTATAATTATAGTCAAGATATAATCAAAAACATGGATTTAAATTGACACTAGGGAGATATGGGTTATTTTATTGTATCACATGACACAACCACCCTTTTTTATGAATATAAACTTGCAATATCACTCAAATTCAAATATGGTTGGAAGCTGAAACAACAAAGATGCTAAAAGATTAAAAGGACTTGTGGAACCAATTTAAGACAAAGAAAATCAGTAAACTTCAATCCTTTGAATTTTATCTAGTTCAGATATTTTGATGGAATACACCTGTGTGGAGATCTGCCTACGAGGACGAACTCCCAACAGAAACCATATGACAATGGGGCATTACTGCCAACAACCTGCTTCAGCGTGTAAATAACTTGTTTAAAGAGTGAAGCTATAATATGCATGCCACACTTTACCTTAAAACTTCTAGTACAGGCCTGAAAGATGTCCACTTATCTTCTGCAGCCAATATAAGCCAGTAACAATTGTGAAAAACCCCACCAAAATTTTCATTTGTAAAATCAACTCATGATGAAAATTTACTTCATGAGTAACAGTGCAGGCTCGCAGCAAACAAAAAGTAATACTTTATTACTTTATTTGCTGCAGGACTACACTCATGATGTCTATAGGATTTGGAGGATATCTATAATAAAAATTATGATAGGGAAGAGAACAAAAAGCACAATTTTGAGAACTAAACAAAAAGTTTAATATGTGGTCTAATAATCCCATTCTAAGGAAAGAACAGTTACTTCTAATTTTATTTGGGAGAAGTGAGAGTGAGAGGCAATAAGCCCCATTTAGCAGAAACAAATGATGCATTCACCAAAAGAGTAGGAATAATTTTGTCAAGAGATAATAACTTATTTATTACAAGTGACATTTAACATTTTAATATATGAAAAGTTTTTCTCTACAAGATGTAACTATTTGAAGACATTATAAGTGCAATTGGCAATATATTAATGGCTATATTAATGCTGTAAAAATTTCAAGATTAATTCAATACTAGCTTAAAAGCTGCTCTATCAGGTGGTATTTAAGATAGCTCCTGTAGAGGGCTCTTGATTGGGTCTTCATCACAATAGGTAGGGAGGAGTAGATGCGATAGGCAACAATAAACTACAGAAGAACTCAAAACTGATTACTGCATTTAAATATTGCATTAATACTTAAGCTTACCTTTTAAAAGTTCAACAATAATTCTTCTGCTGCCTCTTAATTTAAAGACAATTTCATGTACATAGGGCCATACTTTCCATACAAACAATTATTTTTATTTCATCGGTCACTTTCACTGGATTTCGCAATTAATTTTGATTATTACCAAGTTATAAAAATTGTTATCATACAAAAATATTTGTACCAATATTACATGTAATAAAAATTTTAAAAAAATAACCAAAAACAATAACAGGAATGAAAATTTGGGAATCCAAAATTTCAGGATTGCAGGTCTGGATCCAACCCAGAATGTTTTTAATTTGCTCATGGAGTCAGCCTGATTCCAAAATGGTATGATATATTAGGTTACAGCCTCTAGGACTAAAGTGGGAAAAGTGTGACACAGTGACACACTGACATTGGCATTTATTATATAGGAGATGAGCTATTGAGAGTTGTGTCCCTTTAATTGAAAAAAGTGTGACACACTGACATTGGCATTTATTACATACATGAGATGAGGATGTGCAGGTGATGTAATGGATAGTGGTTCAGACTGAGAAATCAGAGAGCCAAGTTCAAATTCCAATCAGGCTCATTACATTCACTTGCACACAAATAACTTTGGGAAGGTATGACTCCATCTCCTCTCCCCCAAGCTATGGGTTAAATAAGACTTTTAACAAGAAAAATTGTTATTGTGGAAAAAAAAAATATTGTTAATGCAATATTCATGTGAAAAAAGAAATAATTCTTCTTACAATCCAAAATGTTTCAGCTTTAAATAATCCACAAAGGGCTGATAAGCTGTAAAAAAAATTTAAAAGAAAAAAAAAATCAATCAATAAATATGAGACATATGAAAATTGTATGATTGTGATATATATTGCTATACTTACCTCATCTATTATAGATTTGATGGTGTCCTGTAAATATGGAAGGCCGACTAGTTTCATTAACTCATCAATTACTTTAGTGACTAGAGTGTTTCCTCGAAATATTGTATTTGGATCTCTACATGGAAAAAAAAGAAAATACAGTAGATATTAAATGTTTTGTTAATAATAATAATAATTATCTTATTATCTGATGTGTGGGCATAATCACATTCATGTTTCAGACAGTTAAACTTAATATCGGAATAAACAAAGAATATTATCAGCAGGAGTATCCACTGTTACTGGCAAGAATGTCCACACTGCCATTGACAGGATTATCCAGTGTCATCAGCAGTAAAAAGAAACAAACTTACTCTAAATGCACATCACTTTATACTCAAATTTGCATGTTATGTATTAGTATAAAAATTATGTTTAATAAAAAAGATATTAAAATTGTATTAAAAACTAATTAAGAAAATTAGAATGTTACTAACACAATTTTTTTGAAAAAGAAACCACCAAAACGAAGCCAGATGTTTTAAACATTCTGTGGCAAGATTTAACAGGGCCAGCCTTGATGTTGTTAAAAGGCCCACCAAAGTTAAGTTGCAAATGGATGCAGTTTGATTGGATAATGAATTTCAAGTTTTTAACCAATGAGAATAAAAATTATACATTGCCTAAGAAGTTGTTTTTTTAATCCAATTGGTGCTACCTGTTTGTTATATAAAGGGGAAATCAAAAATAGTTTAGCCAATTCTATATCTTTAGCTCTTAATTCTACAAAAAGAATTATCAAATTCTCAATAACTTTGCAACAGTAATTGAAAACCAAAATTTATTTGTATAAATTATTAGTTCATTTTCTATTTATTTAAAAAACAAAAAACAAAATGCAAATTAATTTATTTACTCTTTAATATTCAAAACAAGATCAAACAAAACAATTTGCCAGTGCAATGATATTAGGTTGGTGCAAAAATAATGATGTAATAATGTTGTTTTTTGACGTTAGAAAAATACATCAAAAAACAACATTATTACGTCATTATTTTTGCACCAACCTAATATATATTTGGTATATACCAAAGTTCCCAAAACTCTTTCTATTGAAAACTTGAGTTCAAATACGCAATAGAAAAAACAGTTTTTTTAGTGCAAACTTTTTCATGCACCTAACAAATCCACTTGAGTATGGATTCTTACACAGAAACAAAAGCTGATCCCAAAATTCTTTCCTACAAACTGATGCTAGTTCTTTAAATTACAAAATGCACTGAAACTTGTACATCTAGCATAATAACCAAAAACTGAAGATTAATCTATATAAAAGAGGTTGTGATAATAACAACAAAGGTAAGGATATTAGTTCAAATGTAAATAAGGATAATATCATAGAAATTCAGATAGAAAAGAAGTTTAATATGAGTTTTAAAAAGCAAAAGAGAAATAATGTAATTAGATGCATGAATCCAACCAGGGATAATTTGAATAAGGGGAATTTTCTTATCAATCAGAAAATTCAATAACAAAAATATACAGAAATTCAGGACATTTTTTGAAAAGAGAAAAAGAAATATTTTTAACTTACAAACAAGTCTTTTTTTCTTTTTTTTTAATTTTAAATTGAATAAAAAAAAATCAAAGTCATTGAGAATTGTTCACAGATCTACTGCAAAAAAAAAAAAAAAATTATGAAACAATACTTACGATGTTTTTGATAATTCATTTTCAGCTAAAGCTTTAATTAAAGGTACTAATTTTCCATAATGTAGAAAAATCTTCATTAATGGTTGGGCTGCATTCTGTGGATTCTCAACAATTTCACCCAAAATATATGCTGCACTTGACGTTATTGGCTAAAAAGATGAAGACAAATATTCAAGCTTTTACATTATTAACAATAGAAGCTGCACACATGCACACAAACATTAGACAGAGAGAGAGAGAGAAACAGAGAGAGAGTGAGAAAAAGAGAGAGAAAATTTTCTTAGAAAAATTTGATCATGTGACACAAAGTGAGAAATGATCCCACAAGCAACAACTTGTAAGGTTTACACATACCATTTGTGTTATTATTGCTCTGTGTGTATATATATATATATATATATATATATATATATATACACACACACATATACATACATTCACACACTCACATATCATGGTATCATGTGACTTTTGAAGACCTAATTTTTAAGCTAATTTTAAGGGAATCACATCATACATGCAATATAAGATTAGTGTATATACTACTGGACTTGGCTACACCACTGACCAAACTATATATTCATTTACTGTAGTCAAAAATTGATTTTGATAAAACTAATGTTTTACTTAACTGTATCCAATAATAATGCATGTAATATTCATATGTTAGTATCGTATTAAATACAAACATAGCGAATATGCATGTTTTCCATTGTTTATGTTTATATTTAGTTGTTTCTCATTGAGTATAGCGTTACTAACAATACTTTTATCATTCTGTTTAACTAAAAGATGGGATAAAGAGATAAAGGAAAAGAGGTTAGTCTATTGCAATTTGGTCTCTCAAAAAAGGAACTCACATGATACACAAGATACATGGTAAAATCAATTTTTATAAGTGAAAATTTGGGGGTTGCACAATAGCCTGGGACTCAGGGTTGGACATTGAGGACAGCAATACAGGACCGAACAGTGTGGAAAGAGATTCCAACCAATCATCAAGCAGTCAAAGGATGATGATGAACAAACATTTCTGACATATGCTTTTTTTCTTTTAATTTAAGAAAGGTAAAAAAATGTGATTCAAATTCAAAAAGAAAAATTTGTGCAATTTATGGAGTAGGTTCTGTCAATGATCAAATGTGTCAAA
Organism: Acanthosepion lycidas; assembly: GCA_963932145.1. Taxonomy (NCBI): domain Eukaryota; kingdom Metazoa; phylum Mollusca; class Cephalopoda; order Sepiida; family Sepiidae; genus Acanthosepion; species Acanthosepion lycidas. The sequence continues at coordinate 73,747,205 of OZ010587.1, forward strand.
AGTGGTTTGCAAAGTTTTGTGCTGGGGACTTCACATAGAGTGATGCTCTGTATTCTGTATCAAGAAAGGTATCAAAAAAAAGAAAAAAAAAAGTCTTTGTAAAGATGAACTTTTTAGGCATTATCATTGAGGAGGTAAGCACAAGATGTCAAGATGTAAAATATGTAATACCAATCACTAGGCCTCCTTTAAAAGATATCCATAAGAAAAATTAGCAAAAAGATATATATGAAGATATATTCAACCATATTTTCAACCATTCTTTACATCAACATGCACCATACTACCCTCAATGAGCTAGACTAATGGAGCAAATGTTAGGTGGCAACTGGAGTAAACAGGTGATCCAGGTCAAAACATCAATGAGGGGCAGTGATATTTTGGGCTGAGATTATATAAGTAGTCAAGTGTTGGGCACATGATGAGTCCCAGATGGTGTTAAAATGACAGCTTAAACATATATTCCATATGTCATGCCATCCCTTGGCCATATCAGCCATGGCCACTTTCGTTACTATGTTGTTGAATAGATTACAATACATCATCTCCTGGTGAACAATATTACAGGAACAAAACTATGTATTGAAAAAAATAAAAAATCAATTAAAAGCTATTCGAAGAAAGAGGTTAAAATTATTTGGTAGAAGAGATTTACTTACTGTACATTCTGCAGATTTTAATAACAGATTCCTGAGTTCATCATAATAATCTGAAGAAAATACATAATCTGAAGTGTAGGATATACGAAGACGTAAAGAGCCCAAGTCCTGCCTGGGTTGCTTCCCATTCTCTCGACCATGTAAGAAATACCTGAGATTAAAACAAAATTTAAAAAGAAAAAAATAACATTTCAATATTTCGGTAACAGACTTTCTTTTTTATATTTTTTGTTTTTTATATTCCAGGAAACAACAAAAACTTTATTTGAAAGAATTAATTGTTGCATGATTTCAAGTTTTAAATTTTGTTACATCTTTAATAACATAGAAATATGTATGTTCTGTCCATGTTTGAATAGAAAATTCCACTAAGGATCAATTTCTATTTACAAACAACAAAAACTGGCAAACATAGATAAACATGTCCACAATAAGACAATGCCAAAGGACAGTTTTTCCCTTGACACTGCTATTATTTTAACTACTTTCACTCTTCGGCAATGTTTATTGTTTGAAAAAGCAATGATTAGAATTGGAATAAAACCTAAACATAATGAAAGTGAATTTATACATTTCTTTTTTTGTTCTTGAGAATTTACAACAAAAAAATATTAAACACTATTTATTAGAATGGTAATTTACAAGAATAAATTTATATTTACAACATTCTAAAATCTAATACATTTAGAACTAATGCAATGCAATATTTATCATTTACGAATTTATAAAGAAATAAATGTGAAAACAATTTTTTTATTCATAAATTTATAAACATTTACTAAATTATTAAAATATGTGAACCAGCTTTGGAAATCCTTGTTATTTACCATTTTATAAAGTTTGAATTAATTGGTAATTAGCTGATGTTCTTCCAACCATTCCAATAAATAATATCATAAATAAATAGTGTTTATTATTTTTGTTGTTAATTCTCAAGAACAAAGAAAATGTATGAATTCAATTTCATCATATGTTTAGGTTTTATTACAATTTTAATTATCACTTTTTAAAATAATAAACATTGCCAAAGAGTGACGTCAGTTAAAAAAAAGTGGTGTCATGGGAAACCAATCCTTCTATTGTAGGCACATTTATTCATGTTTGCTGATCATATATATATATATATATATATATATATATATATCTCATTACTATTTTATATATATATATATATATATATATATATATATATATCTCATTACTATTTTATATATATATATATATATATATATATCTCATTACTATTTTATATATATATATATATATATATATATCTCATTACTATTTTATATATATATATATATATATATATATATCTCATTACTATTTTTTATATATATATATATATATATATAAAATTCTGTGGTGAGAAACAAAAACCACCAGTCTACAAATTTCCAGAGAGACCATTGAAAGTAGAAGACAAAGCCAACTACAGTGAAACTTTACATGATGAAATCATGCATCAGATTGGTAAGGCTACCAATGCTTTCAACAAACTTCACCATCACTTGTGGAATGAGTGGAGTATTTGACTGGATACGAAAATTCATGTTTACAGAGCTGTTGTACTTGCCATCCTTTTGTACAGCCAGAGTTGTGGACTCCATACAAGTACCATATAGCCAGCTGGATGTTTTCCAAAAAAGCTGTCTGCATGCAATCTGTAGAATTAACATTCAAGATAGGACATCTAACGTAGACCTGTTTAACAGGTGTAATATTGGAGGAATCGTGACTTTTCTCATACAGTCTCAATTATGGTGGACTGGTCATCTCTTAAGAATATCTGATGACAGAATACACAAGATCCTAATGTACAGCCAGTTAGGTCAGAGCTACAGGAATCTAGGACACCCATGGGTAAGATACAAAGACAAGCTGAAAAGCAACTTGTCAGCAGTCGACATACCACATAACACCCTTGAGCGCTTAGCCTTGGAGCAGGTAGAATGGAGATCAACGTATTCTTGTGGACTCAGCAGTTTTCAATCTGCTTGTCAGAATCATCTTCAAGAAGCGAGAGCAAAATCTAAAAGGTCAGCCAATCTAACAGTGATCTGATCTCACAATCCTAACTCTTGCTCCATATGTGGCCTCCTTTGTAAATCACTAGCGGGATTTAAGTGCCACTTGAAACTATCGCACAAAATTTCATAACAATCAATTAAGCTGTCAGATCCTCATACATTGAAACTGACGGGAAAGTCCATTATTATTATTATAATTATATATATATATATATATATATATATATATATATATTTAGGATTTGCACATGTCTGGATAGAGAATTCCCTAAAGATCAATTTCTGTTTTTCCAACATTTCATGTTGTCTGGCAATGAACAAATTCTAAGGTTGATAAATCAAAGAAAAAGTACTTATACTTTGAAATTAAGAGAATTTACTCAAAATCTTTTCCTAAATTTTGTATAAATTCATTAATGTTATATTGTTCAATCTGATAATTTTTTTTTTTTACATTATTTGCATTCAGACGAATGTCCTCATCTTTCTTGTAACTATCATAATGTTCTGGCTGTTGGGTTCTCCAGCCTTCTTCAGGTGCCTCTCAATCCAGGTAACCCCCAAAATTTAAAACTGAACCCTTTATTTGATCTATAGTAGTACATTGTTATTATTCTGCTATGGATATCTCATCTGCTTCTTATTTAGCACTTTTGCCTGTCCTGTTTCCACTGAATCTAATTATGTACTACCGAGTCAAGGGATTGAACTCACAATTACAAAGCCACCAAATTCATGATCAAATGCTTTAATCTACTAGGCTATTGTCTCTTGGGTATTTTCCTATAGATTAAGTAAAGGTTTTACTTTGAAATTCCCTGAAGGTGATCCAGATTGACAGACACCGGAAGGAGACTAGAGGGCATAATGGCTGAAACATTATGATAATACAACAAAGATGAGGACATTAGTCTGAATGTAAACAATTATAACTCCTCATCTAAGTAATTTAGACAGAAATAGTTTTAACTTGTTGGGATAAAATACATACATGTCACAAACAGAATCCAAAGCTCCAGAAAGAATAGGTACAATAGCAAATAAACAAGTGCCATAAGCCATTGACAGTAAGCTTAGTTAAACAGTGGATCTCATATATGTGTCCCTGTTGTAGATTTGGGTTGAATCCAAATAAATCAAAATTTATCCCATGAATTATCAGAAGAAAAAAAACTGATATACTAATTATAAAAAGTTTTAAAAGATGTTTGTTTCCCCCCACCCACACCATTTTAACACAGTTGAGTGAAGCTATGAAAAAAAAAAAAAAAAGAAATCTATACAACATACCATGCTTTGTGAACAGATTTGGGATCTAAATCTCGTAACGGGATCTTCACTTCCCCAAGAAAAGCACCAGGAAACATTCCACCTAGCATCTCTCGTGATACTTTCGTATCATCATGCCACAAGGATATACTGTAAAAGAAAAAACAAAATGATAATGGAAATCGTGGGTGTTACCTTATAAGGAAACATTTGGCATTCATAGACAAAAAAGCAGCCAGTGTTGCTTTTAGATGAAATTTATAAAATCTTTCTCTTAGAACAATTTTTTTTTCTCAAGTCCAGTTATTGTTATTACTCTTTCCAGTATTGATGGAGGTTTCCTTCCTAATCTTTTGTTTGAAGTAGTGTGGAATATCAACATCTTGATTATATCATTATTTTCTCTGAGTTGCGTGTGATATTTATTTTACTTGTTGTTGCTGTTGGTAGTCTGCAAGTGATGTGGTTTCTGTTATTTGGTACAGTTTTTTTGTTTGTGATTCTGTGGTGTCAGTGCACAAGGTTTGAAGAAGGATGGTTCTTGCTGATACCTACAGGTTTAATTCAGTCAAAGCCATTAAATGCAATTTTTTTTAAAAAAGAAAAGGCTAACTTTTTTTTCATGGAGGATCACATCATTGTCAGCTGTTGTATAAAGTGGGGTGCATCCCACTAACAACAATATTTTCATAACAGTAATATAAATCAAATTCATGCATGCATATTTGTACATTTATTTGCTTATTAGACACATTTTGAGAACAGACTGCACAAATTTTATATTTAATTTATGCATTTATTTTTATTGAAATTTGTGCAGCTGAGAAAACTTTTAAAGTCATGAGAAATTCTTGATAAATCTCTTGAGGCATTTATAGCAAAGTACACAAATGACATTATATAGGGTGTGATTGGTAAACTATCACCATTTTATATTTTTAATTTTGTGCATGCATTTTGTTTGTGTCGACTGCACAGTATAGTAGGGTCAGTTGGACACTGTCTGTGAGAAAAAGAGCACTATGATGTAACTCCACCAGAAATTTGGAAATGGCATGCTGTACTGCTTGGCATTCATACATTTCAGAGTGTTTGATGTCAATTTGAAGACTGTGCAAAGGATTCAGAAAAGGTTGAATGAGTCTAATGGTGATTACGAAGGTATTTGATCACTATTGATGACGATGCTATGCCTCCATTCATGTCTTCTTACAAGGCCTCAGACTCAACACAGAGGCCTAAATCAAGTGCTTCGAGGAGGTAGTGCTGCCCTGGGTCAAGAGGGTGGCTGCTGGAAGACCTTATATCTGGCAACAGGACTTCACACTATGCCACACAGATAACCAAAAAATATCAACTTTTATTTTATTTTTTTTAAATGAACATTTAAAAATATTGTTGTCCTATCAGGTGGGCCATAGTTTGCCCACTTCTGATATGAAAGAACACTCCAATTACAATGGCAAAATGATGGTCAGATTTTTGAAAGTGGGTACAAGAAGCTGAGCCAAAAAAAGTGCTGAAAAGGTCATGAAAATATGTTAAATTCTTCAAAAGTGAATGAAGTACTTACCATAAATCTCCACTGAGAAAATCTTCAAAGATATATTGGTTTTTATCACCATTTTGATTTCTTTTGTCAAGCTGGAACAAAAAACAAAACAATAAACTGAAAAGAATATGATTAATGCATTTCTGATTAGTGCACTAAAATTTTTATATACCAAAATTTGTTTAGAGCATACATAATACTCAATTAGTGTGGTAAAATATTCTTCAAATTAACCATAGTAATTGAAACTAATTTTTTTATAGAACCGATGTACAGATTAGCCACACTAACCAAGGAATTTTTGTACCTGCTGCTACTATAAACAAAACTACAATTAATACATGCGAAATTCTTCGTGAGCAGACCAGTAACAGTAATGTCATGATAAGTTAGGCTCCCAAAGATAATGAGATGCAAGTTCAAATCTCATCACAGACTATTTTTTTTATTTCTCATCTATGCTGCTTACTTAACAATCTGGGAGTTGTTGGTATTATTATTATAAAAATTATTATTGAAAGAAAAGGGAAAAAAACAAAGACAGAAAGGAAAAAAGAAAAAGAAAAAAAGAAAAAGAAAAGAAAAAAGAAAAAGAGCAAAAGAAAGGAAAAAAGAAAAAGAAAAAAGAAAAAGAAAAAGAAAAAAGAAAAGAAAAAAGAAAAAGGAAAAAAAAAAGAAAAAAGAAACAGAAAAGAAAAAAGAAACAGGAAAGAAAAAAGAAAAAGGAAAGAAAAAAGAAAAAGGAAAGAAAAAAGAAAAAGGAAAGAAAAAAGAAAGAAAAAGGAAAGAAAAAGGAAAGAAAAAGAAAAGAAAAAGAAAAGAAAAAGAAAAAGGAAAGAAAAAGGAAAGAAAAAGAAAAAGGAAAGAAAAAGGAAAGAAAAAGGAAAAGGAAAAGGAAAAGGAAAGGAAAGAAAAAGGAAAAGGAAAGGAAAGAAAAAGGAAAAGGAAAGGAAAGGAAAGAAAAAGGAAAAGGAAAGGAAAGAAAAAGGAAAGGAAAGAAAAGGAAAGGAAAGAAAAGGAAAGGAAAGGAAAGAAAAGAAAAAGAAAAGAAAAAGAAAAAGGAAAGAAAAAGGAAAGAAAAAGGAAAGAAAAAGGAAAGAAAAAGGAAAGAAAAAGGAAAGAAAAAGGAAAGAAAAAGGAAAGAAAAAGGAAAGAAAAAGGAAAAGGAAAGAAAAAGGAAAAGGAAAGAAAAAGGAAAGAAAAGGAAAAGGAAAGAAAAAGGAAAGAAAAAGAGAAGAAAGGAAAAGGAAGGAAAGAAAAGGAAAAGGATAGAAAAGGAAAGAAAAGGAAAAGGAAAGAAAAGGAAAAGGAAAGAAAAGGAAAAGGAAAGAAAAGGAAAAGGAAAGAAAAGGAAAAGGAAAGAAAAGGAAAAGGAAAGAAAAGGAAAAGGAAAGAAAAGGAAAAGGAAAGAAAAGGAAAAGGAAAGAAAAGGAAAAAGAAAGAAAAGGAAAAAGAAAGAAAAGGAAAAGGAAAGAAAAGGAAAAGGAAAGAAAAGGAAAAGGAAAGAAAAGGAAAAGGAAAGAAAAGGAAAAGGAAAGAAAAGGAAAGAAAAGGAAAAGGAAAAGGAAAGAAAAGGAAAAGGAAAGAAAAGGAAAAGGAAAGAAAAGGAAAAGGAAAGAAAAGGAAAAGGAAAGAAAAATGAAAGAAAAGGAAAAGGAAAGAAAAATGAAAGAAAAGGAAAAGGAAAGGAAAAGGAAAGAAAAGGAAAAGGAAAGAAAAAGGAAAGAAAAGGAAAAGGAAAGAAAAAGGAAAGAAAAAGGAAAGAAAAGGAAAGAAGAAGGAAAAGGAGAAGAAGGAAAAGTAAAAGACAGACAGAAATACTATGAAATTCAGATAATTTGAGGTTATTACATCAAATAATGTACCAATCAACAAAAAAGAAAACTCCAGTGAAAAATATTAATAATGACAATGCTGAATGTAAAAAATTAGATTATTGCATCTGGTTGATTTTTATTAACTTTTCAGTGTTTGCTTCCACCATCCACAATGCTTATCTTGATTCCTCATCAAGTTTCTCAAACAGTTTTTACAAAATCTGACATTGAATAAACAATAAAAGAACAACAGAGATTAAATCAATCATAACATTTTAGAATTTATTAAAGAAAAACAAGATAAAGAAATGATAAAAATTTGCTTGTGTATCACAAAACAAAGGAAACTTACATCAAAGAAAAATGTTTCTTCAAACTGTGGACAAATGGTTTTCTTCTTCACACTTGTTCGCTTGACTTCCTCCCTGTGTCGAGATTTGCCAAATGTGACCGTTATAACAGCATAAGGATTGCACGCACCATTGACCACTGTCAAATCCAGACATTCAATAACCCTAAAGATGGAAGGGAGGGGTGGGGAAACCAACAACATTGAAATAGCAGAATAAAAATGAAAAATATTTTTTAAAAAAAAGCAAACTAATTAAAAAAAAAAAAAAAAAAGTTCCAGCAAAGTTTAACATACTTAGCTGCAAAAAAAAAAAAAAAAAAAGTGGGAGGTGTCAGGACAGTTTTTCTCTTGATGTTGCTATAACTCCATGCTCACTTGACAATTTTTACTGTTTTAAATTGTTATTTTTAGAATTTTAATAAAATCCAACCATATGAACTTGGACTTATTATATTCTCTTTGTTCTCAAGAATTGACAAGAAAAGTATTAAAATACAATTCTTCTAAATAAACAGACTAATAAATAAATAGTGTTTAACTTTTTTGTTGTCAATTCTCAAGAACAAAAATAAAGTACAAAATTCAAATGCTGGAAACCTATTTATGAATTTATGTGGTGAGAGCAAATGAAAAAAATACCTAAAAAATGCATTTTTTTAAAATTTATAATTAATTATTTGTCTGTAAGTTTACTAAAACTTTTGTTTGCTTGTTCAGATATTTTTATAAATCTATAAACAAATTTGTTTTCATAGTTATTTCTTTATAATATCATTAATAATAAATATTGCACTGGAGTTGATTCACATATTTTTATAAACTTGTAAATCTAAAAATTTTCTTGCAAATAAACACTAATAACATAAATAGAAAAAAAATGGATAAATCCAGCTACATATGTCTAGGTTTTATCAAGATTCAAAAAATAGCTTTTTGAAAGCAATAAAAATTGCTGAGGGAGTATAGAGTAATAATAGTGTTAAGAGAAAAACTGTCCTTTTGAAATACCATTTTTTTTTTTTTTGCAGTACATATGTTAAACATTGCCAAAGTTTCATTATTGTATTCTTAGATAACAAATTAATTCCCCCCCGACCACATCATAGAGGTTGACTGTCAAACTCTAGTTGAGGTGACTTATTTTTGTACTAATGCACTCAGAACAGCATGAAAAAAAAATCTTCCACCATTCTGTACTAATACTATTTTGATATGATAGTCATGTCATTGGCATACCACAACTGTAAAATGAGGGGAAAAAATTGTTTTATACAAGCATTTCCCTCTTTTATAATTACTAGGAGGTGCCAGCAGACTAACAGTTAACATTGTGGAAAATGGAGTTAACAAGCAAAGTTCAAATTATAGCTGAAACAGTTTGTATTTATGTTGCAATAAAGCCTTTGGAAAATGCATGAATCCATCTCCTCTCCTTCCAGCTAGGGGTTAAATAGCCTTGTTTGGCAACCAGTCTAAGAGTAAGACAACTCTGAATTCATCATATTGAAAAAAGCAATGAGAAACCACTCCAATATATTTTGGGAGAAAAATTAATGCAATGCACAGTTCAGGGCTATAAAAGAAAAGGAAACCGTGGAGAGCAATATTTACCTATGTTCTGGAAAAAAAAAGAAATAATTACTTGCCCACTTTTCAGTATAGTCAGACATTCTTTTCTACTCTTCTCAAGTAAATCCATTTGCCAAGTAAAATACAATAAAGGATATGAGACCTAACATCACATTCCAATATGGCACCAAATAACCATTTCTTTTGAAAGAATTCAAGAAGTACTATCAACTGTTGGCATGAAACAAAAAGTACAGGTCATCCATTCTTTATATATATTATATATTATAATAAGGAATAAGGAACCCTTAAAAATCCATCATGGTAATAATTTATTTCATGGGTTATTACCCAATCATTCAGACCAAAAATACATTGAGAAAAACATACATCTCAATGTATTTTTGGTCTGAATGATTGGGTAATAACCCATGAAATAAATTATTACCATGATGGATTTTTAAGAATTCCTTATTCAATATATATATATATATATATATATATATATATATATATATATATATATAAATAAAAGTGAACATGGAAGTCAACACTTAGAGGCGACAGGATGTTTCATGGTAGATGCAATCGTCAGGCCACATTAAGTGTTATATATATGGTGTCTCAAAAAAATGTATACACACTTTTACTGTCAACTTGCTTTCTTTTAAAATTTACATGTTAGTATTACTAATGTGAATCCCGGCTTAGCTTTGAACAAAAAAAGTTAATCCTTAAATGCTACTGGAAGTATGAAAATGCATTTGGAGTTCAAAGATAGTATAAAAGAGAGTTTCATTCAGATCCACCTACACAGCTTACAATCTCACAAATGAGAGCTGTACATGATGTGCACAAACACAGTTCCAGAAAACCCGCAGATGTCAACAAATCCTGTGAATAAAGAATGAGTGGTGGAAAGTTTTTACAGGAGTTCAAGAAACCTATCAAAATGTTGATGGCTGCTTGTGATTCCACTGCATCAGTTACATTGTCGGGATCGTAACAGACATCTATTTGAAAACACGAGATAACAAAATTTTAAGAGAATGTATTTATAATAAATACCGTCTTCATATGCATTATTTAAATTGGATATAGTTGGTTCTAGTTGCTTTGTTTGTATTATTTCTTGAGAAAGCTTCAAAATTTGTATACAGTTTTTCTGAGACTATATATATATATATATATAAAATGTCATCCACAGACAAATTGTTTCACAGCTCTTCAGTGTGGCTAGACATTCGGTTGCCTCTAGCTAGAATCAAAACCTGACTGAATTGGCATCAGTCAGAGATTCTACCACTAAGACGTCGGCACACGGCAGGGATGAAGGTGAATTTTAGCGCATTTATTTTTAGATAAACACACAGTGATCAACAGGACACAATTGACTTTTGCCGAAGAGTCTTGCTATATCAGCCATAATAGTCACCGTTTACAAACCTATATATATATATATATATATATATATATATATATATATAATGAAAATGAACTAGTGACCAAGTAATAGCACCTCTAAGACTGATAACTCCTAAAAGAACATTTTAGGTATAATTTTCATGTTGTTTCTGATATCATATATACATGTGATAAAAATATAGCTTTATGGTATGGTATATTTGTGGCTTAAAATGCTCAATATCAGGAATAGAGTGTATGTAAAGATGAAAGGGGACATTGAGGTCAGCACCTAATGCCAACAGCCAGAGGAAGCTTCAATGCAAGGACTGCTCTTATTGTGCTTGAATTCAGTTTTCTTTCTCCAAGATAGGTTGCTATCCAAGGCTAGTGAGTCTAGACTTCTCTACTAAATAGAATTTTTTTAGGGGGCTGGAGGGTACTCTCTATTCTGAAAAATACAAGAAACCACTTATTGGGACAGAGTCTTTTTAGATAGCAATAACTGGCTGATAACATTAAGCAAAGGAAATAAAAATTGGAATAATTTACATATAATTAACATTTTTTATAACCAACTTTACAGAATAGCAAAAATTAATACAGAATTTATTCACTTGAAAATATTATTTTTGAACCCTTTTAAATAAAATACCTGGGAGCAACACATTTTCATAACAATAAGCATTTAAACCGTAATTTTTTTTTTTGAGGAGGAGGAGGAGGTGCATGATTGCAGTCCCCCTACACACACACACACACAAAGGTGTTCATGTGACGTGAACATAACAGACTCAACTGGAATTTAAACACAAACCACCAACTCCATTGTCCATGCAAATATCCATTATGTTACCTATATGCCGATCAACATTTTATGTATGCATAATGAGGGCAACAATACTCGTTTTCTATGAAAGATTATTTTTTTTTTTTTAATGCTCATTTCATTAGTTTATTAGTTGGAGTACTGGTCTTGTAAATTCAATCAAATGAGTACTTTCTTTCTTTTTTCTTTTCTCTTTTTCTTTTTTTTTTTTGGACAGTCCCAAATTTATTAGAAGAAATGTAAAACAACTTATTCAATCACTTTTTTTTATTATTTAATCCAATTTTTTTCTTTTCTTAACTTGTTTTATATCAAGCGAAAAATCAAAACTTCTTCGTTACTACTTCCAGGCTATGTCATATTTCAAATGGCATTGTTGGGTGGGGGTCTAATATTTTTGGTCCAATAAAGATAATTCCCAATTTAAAAAAATAAAAAGAATTCAATCTCTCCTATCCTCAACTGATCATATAAGTTGTTATTCAACCCACAAACATTAGTAATAGCTTCATATAGCTCTAATTTCATATAAACCTTTTCTTTTCATGATATTTCATGTTAATATATCGCTCAGATCTATCATTCTAGTATCTTAATTTATGAGTGTTAATTAACATAACCTACATTTTATTGCATTAATCTATCTTTTGTGCTTAGGCATCTATTTCTCCATTAGCCACCTCAAAATGTAAAACCATCTTAAACTGTTACACTAAGTAGCAACCTCAAAATTGGTCATCCAAGCAAAAATGTGATTCTTTGCAGCTAATTTAACATAGCTATTTATGAATATGACACAGATATTTTTTTTAAAGATGTATTAAAATTATGACGTCAGGTAAAAATCCAGTCTACAGACAGACATTATTCAAATGATTTTTTTTTTTTTTTTTTTTTTTGCATAAATACTCATTTTATTCAGATTTTTGGATTTAGTTAGCATTTTTTTTAATTTTCAGAATATATTTTAGTTTCTTGATCTGATCTGTCTGTAATACATTTCTTGATTTAAAAATAGTTCTGAATTAAAAATTTTAAATTTCAGCCATATAAATTCAAATTATTAAAAAAAAACAAAAAAAAAAAAAACACTCACCTAACCACCATTCGATGGGATGAGAAAGACTCTGGTTCTGTGTTAAGATACTCATCAAACCGTATTTCCACGTGGACTTTGCCCTAAAATCAAAAATATTCATCCTATTAAATAATTTCATTTAAACAGAAGATTACCAACATCATCAGGATAATAAATAATTAAATACAATTTCACAACATCTGCACTGAGTTCGTTTTTTTAAATAGTTGAATAAAAATCAAATAATTTGTCGGAAATGCACATCAAAATTTCTGGAATAACGCATAAAAAATTATATATAAAGTTCTAGTAAGTTAAATTACTTCAGAGCACATTTCTGTCTAAATAATTATGTCATTAAAATTGACCATTAAAAAAAAAAATATATATATATATATACTAAACTAAGTTACTTCCCCTTTTATTAAAGATTCTAAAGTTACCTCCCGTGTATCATAAAATTTACTCAAGTGAAGAAAATAGTGTGAATTTCTTTAGTTGATTTTGACGATAATGATATAAATTAATAACCAATGAGAAACAACTAAAAGAAATACTGAATATGAAAATGGCACCTTAACAGCATTTTCTATAAAAAGACAAAACAAAACAAAAAAAAAACAAGAATAAATGCCAAAACATGAAAAATTAGAAGCACAGATCACTGGTCATATCAGACAACCACCAAATTTTTTCGTATTTTAAAATGTATTGTATTGTATTAAATAAATTCAGTAAGCATATACTTTCTTTTCACTAAGATATATATATATATATATATATATATATATATATATATATATATATGTATGTATGTATGTATGTATGTATGTATGTATGTATGTATATCACACAAGGTAAGAGTACTTTTATTATACTGTACTTTTATTATAATAATATGAATTAAAGTTGTTTCAGTAGAAAATATTTGTGTTGATAGTTACTAAGGCCTACCATCAAAAATTTCCTATGCTAACAACTTACCATAAACCACAGGTTCACATTTTATACCTGGTGTATAAAACAGGTGAGGCGGGGCGCTAAGGTTAAAAAGTCACTTTGTACACCAACATATACAGTAATTTTAACTGTTTACTAGAAAATCTGTTAACAAAAAAAAAAAAGGAAAAAGAATCAGATAAAGAATGGCCCTTGTTATCTAATGGGGAGTTTATTGCAAAGAGCTTAACCTTATCTGATAAAGATGAGATAACTTCAGGATCATTTATAATGGAGAGCATTGAGAGTTTGCCTCTATTCAGACTGGCACTTATGATTTTCCAGAATTCATAGTATCCAAATTTTTGTTTTCAACCTTGGTTTGGACGGTCAGCATATTTCTGCACTTTGTATTTTCCAGGACACACTTGCAGTGATTGCATGCAATTTTGGATGAGGTTCTGCTACTCCATTCCTTCTGATAGAAACAGTGGTAGTGGTTATGTTCAGCCATGTCTGCAGCACATTTAGGCATGAACTAAGGTTAGCTATTTTGTGAGGAATAGAACTTTCTATGCCAAAGAGGATCCATTCAGAAATTCGAGGCTTTTCTGGAAGGTCTGTTTTTGAAAAAAGTTGACAGAGTTGCTTCTGAAATTTAAGATATGAAGCTGTTCCAATTGGGTTTGTTGCATCAGTGGATTATTCCATGTAATGGCACATCTGAGGATACCATGGATCAATGAATGGTCCGAGCTGTCCAAAGGAGGTAACCCATCAGCAGAACATTGATCAGGGCAGGTAATGATGAAGAAGTCTAAGTTAACATGATGCCCAGATGTATTAGGAACACAAGTACGCTTATTCACATTCTGGGTCAGCTTGTGAGCTATGTTTATTAGGATGAAGTAGTAAATGAATTCAGCATTTTCAAAAGGAATAAATTTCAAAATGTAGAGGATTTTTATGCATATATGTTTTATAAAAGAACAACATAGTTCAGAAAAGATTGACTGATTATTTATTTGTTTTACCTGTGGGTTATTTAATGCTGAAACTGGATTTTAATTCAGGCATGTTTTAAGACTTTTCAAGTGATTGTGAGATTTTAAAAGTGTTTTCAAAATATCACAAGTTATATAGTTCAGGAGTATTTTAAAACATAAGTTGTATGGTTCAACATGCTTGCTTTATTTTCTATAGAAGTTGGAAGTATTTTATTTTCTTCTGATATCCTATTCTTTGGGTACATTTTTGAAGAGCATGTTAAGATTTTGTGCTTGATAATACATATTTTTTTTGTGCTTCTTACTTTCTCTCAAGATATGTTTGACTGTGAGAAATTGGGTACACTGAGGTGTCTTGAACACATGTGTGTGTCCAATTCTTATTCTGTTGAACACTATGTTTTGTCTGCAAAACATACTGCTGTGCCAGGAAATTTTTGTCACCAAGTCGATCCTTCAAATCTACAAATCAACCATTCGCCCTTGCATGGAGCATTGCTGCCATATATAGTCTGGTGCCCCTTCTGTTTGTCTCAAGGTTCTTGATAAAATCCATTGAATGTAATTGGCCCTGATCTGGCATCCCGTCTGCAGTCGCTCTCTCACAGACGTGCCATCGCCTACCTCTGTCTTTTTTACAAATACTTTCATGGTAACTACTCCGATGAGCTGCTGTCACTGGTTCCCAGACTTCATGAATTTAAGTGTTCAACTAGGCTGGCATCTCGCTTTCACTGTCGAAACTGTTAAATATAGCCATCTCTTCTACTCCAATAGCTTCATGTCTCGCACTTCTCACCCGTGGAACTCCCTCCCCTTTACTCATTTCCCTGATAACTATAATCTCCAACTATTGAAATGTAATGTCAATTGACGTCCCCAGATGACTTGATCTATCTGTAGTGATAATTGGAACAAAAATATTCTCCCACCTGATCACAAATGGCAGTGTATATGTTTCGTGTGCAAGGTTTATCTTTTTGACCAGAAAAAGAAACATAGCCGCCCCCAGTAAGCTTGTATTGTGAATGATCATGTATCCTCACGTGGACAGTCTCATAAAGCCACGGAAAGTGGATTCACACATGTAAATGAAGGAAGGCAAAAAGGAGATAAAAACGCTAAATGCCGCCGTCTGGGGAGTCAGAAAAATGCAGTCTCTTTTGTAACGTGGAAGGAGAATCATGTAAAGGAGAAAGCAGAGGCGCAGAAGATTATTCAGAAAATTGAAGGAGTTTATCAGTCGTTGTGGTTTTACAGCAGGCGTTATCAAGAAAATATTGTGTTTTGTTCAGGAAGTTTTGTCAGAAGTCGCGGATTGCAACAACAACAACAACTACACTATCCCCTATCCTTCTCTTCATCCTTTCCTCTATCACTTCTATTTTGCTCTTGCTCCAACTCTCTGTAACCCCTTGCATACTAGTGGCTTCCCACCTTGCTTGGGGTGAAATGCTTAAAAAAAAAAAAAAAAAAAAAAAAAAAGCTAATGGTTCTATATTCTCCTTTCTTATTGTCAGCTGATATTCATATAGTTTATTACTTAGGAATGTCTCCCAAATTGCTTACCATTTTCTTTTGATCTGTTGCATAATTTTGTTTTTATAATCTGTATATGGGAGTTTGATGTCGGTTATTTTCATTTTCATTGCCACTTTCATCAGTGTGAGTTCACAAAAGAGGAGAAAAAAAATTTTCTATTTATGTGTATACAAATAGCACAAAAAACAGAAAGAAAAAAAAATGTGCTTAGGTGTAATGCATGTTTGAAATTAAGTAGACAGTATCCTGGGAGAATGAAATGTCTCCTAGCAAGGATAAGTTCCATGTTGTTGCTACTACATCTATGAATAGAAAGAGTAAAAGAGAATTTATGTACTTCCTCTTCTAGTCCTGTACAGAACAACACATTGCAGGCATCTTGTCAGACATGATGGGGTGATACCCATATACTAAAAACATAATAATAAAAACAATATAAATCTTAACTTACTGTGTGCTGTTTATATAAGTAAATATCTTTTATATTATATATAAAGAAAGAAATGGATCAATAAGTGAATAGCCTGACAGTTATTAACTGAATTTGGATTTCAAATTGTCATTGTATAGTGTTCAGTCTATGGGATTAATAGTCACTATTGAATTGAATACATTGCTTTTTGTTTGTTTTTTTTTGGGGGGGGGGGTAATCATTTCACCTCCAGCAAGGTGATAATGTCCCTAGGATGCAGGGGTATTACATGGAATGAAAGTGAATATGAAATAAGTTGAGAAAAGAACAGTTAAAGAACTGCCATCACAACAGAATGCACATTTTATTGCAGTTACAATAAGTTTGTCTTTGTCATTTACCCATGAAGATGATCATGGAAAAGATTGAAAGTACTTGAGCTAAAAAAAAAAAAAAAAAAAAAAAAAAAAAAAAAACTATGGCACCTTCCTTGATGAATTTCATCTAATATCAAGAAACTGATGAGACAAGTGGAAAGAATAAGTATAAAAATAAGTAGACAATATGTCTATATTATTCAATGAAATATATATAGATATATATAATTTCTATAAATGCTATTTTTAGTGGGTATTTTTTTAGCATTATTAAACAGTGAAATTAATAACAACTGGCCTAAACTGAGAAGGCTTATTACAGAAAAATTATGCTTCCAACAGGAATCAAACTTGCATCTCTTTTTTGCCTCAGGGAAACCACTTTTTGAGCCCAAATGGGCTTCTAGCAGTTCAGCCACAGATCCAGCCTAACAGAGCAAGGTTAAGGAAAGCCTGTTTTTCACATTGGGATTTCAACAAATCTATATTTGCTAGCTTCAGTTTCTTACCTGAAATGTAAACAATGGTAATTTTTTAAAGTAATTTTTATCTGACATTATTTACGCCAGTGGTTGTTAATTTCACCATTTTCACAACACAAGCCCCATAACACTTACGGTCAAAAGGGGCACTACATATACTGCAGTGTTTCCTAGGCAAGATAGCCTGACAAAGCTCAACTCTCTCCAGGCTGGTTTGAATTCAGAGT
>OZ010587.1:73769749-73782249 GCA_963932145.1 Acanthosepion lycidas
TTAGCTGCATCGACCGCAAGGAAAGTTGGTTCACTATATCATGCCAGAAGGTATTTCTCATGAGAGTCGATCTCATACATCTACAAATCTACCATTGTATTGAATACTGTTGCCATATCTTGTCTGGTGCCCCTATCATTACCTTGAGATTCTCGACAAAATCCAAAGAAGGATCTGTTTATGTAATCATTCTTGAATTGGCTTCTTGATTTCAGACACTTTCTCATAGGCATAATATAGTTTCCCTCTGTCATTTCTACAAATATTTTCATAGCTACTGCTCTGATGAGCTTTTTTCTCTAGTGCTACAACTACATGCATTTAAGTGTGCTACTAGATTGGCATTTAGGTCCCACCCATTTACTGTTGAAATAGTCAAACGTAACTACCACTTCTACTTCAACAGTTTCTTTCCTTGTACTTTCTGACATTGGAACTCCCTACCTCTCACATGCTTCTCTGATAACTACAATCTTCAAAAATTTAAATGCAACATCAATCACCATCTTCTGTTGTCTTGATCCCTGTCCTTTTTCCTTTCCTCAATCCCCACCTACACCCACTGTTTTCTCTTCCTTTCACTTTCTGTAACCTAGTGCTAGTGGCACTCCTGCCTTGCTTGGGGTGAAATTCTTTAAAAAAATCCATTACTCCACTATGCTTTGAATAAAAAAGATGTTCAGTAAAACTGATTATCAATACATTTTATTCATAATTTTTATTCAACTTGTTTAAATAGCCATGTGGCAGTGTTATAATTTAATTATCATTTTCAGATATTTTCTGCTAATATTTTCAATGAATAACAAAATTTAGCTTAGACAAGAGGGTGGTGAAATCTTTACAAAATCTTACCAAAGGCCCAAACATCTGAGAACAAATAGAAAAATCTCTTATAAATTAACATGTTTCACTAATTTAGTATCATCAGAAATTTTGGCAGGAAGTGAAATAATTCAGAGATAGATTTCAATTTTTAAATTCTATATTGTTTTAATTTCATTAATTGTATGGACATCTTGTGACATGTGTGTTTATATATATATATATATATATATATATATATATATATATATATATATATATATATATTAATTATCTATATATGAGAGAAAGACATCTACTAGTGATCTGTTCATTTTTACCTGACAAAGGAATTGGGAAAACCAAGAAAAAGCAGTAGATGATACAGATATAAAATGTGTATTTTGGCAGCAGACTGGGGTCTGTAATATCAGGTTGTCCCAAAAGTTCGTAAACACTTGCGAAAAATTGAATTTTTATGCAACACAATCCAGCACAATCGAGACAAGCGATGGGTTCAGAAAGGGCAAGAGACACGGTCAGTTCCAAAACAAGATCGATTCGGCAAGAAAGTCATGTTGTGCGTTTGGTGGAACTTTGAAGGAATCGTGCATTTTGAGTTGGTTCCGAATGGTCGTGCCATCAGTGCCAAACTTTACTGTCAGCAACTGTCTACGAAAAGTTGAAGCAAAAGTACCCGGCTCTGATCAACTGAAAGCGCTCTTTGATGCAGCAGGACAATGCCAAGCCACACACCACCAGGAAGACCAAAGACAAGTTTGAAGAGCTGAACAGCGTTGAGGTTCTGCCACATCCAGCCGACAGTCCTGACTGTGTTCCATCAGATTACGGCCTTTTCCGCTCAATGCAACACTTTCTGAAGGGCCGCCGATTTGACTCGTTTGATGAAGTCAAGGAAGCATGTCAAGAATTCTTTGATTCGAAGCCAGCGGAATGGTACTTTCACCAGATCCGAAAGCTTGCAGATTGATGGCAGAAAGTCTTGGAGAATAATTTTTGTTGTTTTTGTTAATACTTTCAATTTTTTGCAAGTGTTTACGAACTTTTGGGACAACCTAATATAATCAATCCCAATCTGGCATCTTGACTCCAGTCACATTTTTTTTTTGGTTTTTAAGCGTTTCACTCCAAACAAGGTGGGAAGCCACTAGGGCACAAGGGGTTACCGAAAATTTGGAGCAAGATTAGATAGGAGTGATAGAAGAAAGGATGAGGAGAAGGGTAGTGGATAGATCAAGGCAATTGGAGATGTCAATTGACATTACATTTGAATAGTTGGAGATTATAGCTCTCAGGGAAACTGGAATACGGAAGCGAGTTCCACAGGCGAGAGGTGTGAGACATGAAGCTATTAGAGTAGAAGAGACGGCTACATTTAGGAGTTTCGACAGTGAAGGGGTGAGAGCAGGATGCCAGCCTCGTAGGGCGCTTGAACTCATGAAGTCTGGGAACCAGCGAATGCAGCTCCTTGGAGCAATTGCCATGAAAGTATTTGTAAAACAGACAAAGAGAGGCGCGTATGTGAGAAAGTGACTGTAGACGAGATGCCAGATCAGGGCCAATTATATTGCATATCTGCCTCTGGAGCCTATCAAGAACCCCAAGGCAAACAAAAGGGGCTCCAGACCATATATGGCAGCAATACTCCATGCAAGGGTGAATTGTTGATTTGTAGATCTGGAGGATCAATTCCGGGGAGAAAAATTTCCTGGCGCGGCACAGGGAGTCAACTTTCGTTGCGGTGGACGAAGCAATTGACTCAATGTATTTATTCCATCTCAGGTCAGCAGTCAACATGAGACCGAGCAGCCACAGAGAGTTGCTCTCGAGAAGTTGAGTGTCAGACATTCTAATGGAGGGCAGAGAAGGATCTCTGTGGTGATTAATAGAGAGCAGTTTTGTTTTTGAAGCATTAAAGTTGACCAGCCAATTCTGGTCCCAGTTCACATGTGGCTTCCTTCTGTTTTTTCTACAAATATTTTCATGGCAAATGTTGTGATAAACTTTTTTCCTTAGAACCTCGACTCACATGAATTTAAGCATGCTACTAAATTGGCAACTAAATCTGTTTTACTGTTGAACTAGCTAGATGCAACCATATCTTCTGTTCTAAAAGTTTCTTTTCTCGCAGTTCTTATCAGTGGAACTCAGTTCTGATTTCTTGCTTCCCTCATATATGTTCAGAAATTTAAATGCAACATCAATCATCATCTTCAGTCTTCCTGAATTCTGTCCCTTTATTGTCCTCTCCTCATTCCTCCTCACTAAAATCTTCTCTTTATGCAGGGCGTTACAGGGAGTCTTTCACTCCCTGTAACCCCCTGCATCCTACTGGCATTACAGTGTTGCTTGGAGTAAAATGATTATAAAAAAAAGTAATCATTTATTAATGCATATTTTATTGAAAAAACAGAGAAAGAATGATCTTAATATTAACATTTTCTTTGTAGACAAGGTCATAGGTCCCAGTTTAATGTATGTAAATATTGAACAAACATTTTAAATCTAGCCCTTTTGGTCATAATATAGAGACCTTAAGATTTAAGGACATAATCTATGGATCTCAGTCATTTTTTAATTTCCACTTGTGACATAACACACAAAGCAACATCCAAGTGAATTAGTTATTAAATGAAAGACATTGGACAAAGCACTGCTGGATGGCCATGGCCTCAGTATAAAGACAAGCTAAAGAGTAACCTCTCAGCTGTGAATGTGCCTCATGCTAACCGAGTGAGTTTCCCTGAATAGAAATAGCTGGAGGTATTTGTGCCAGTGTAGCATCAGAAAATTTGAAATCAGTCATACTGCCTGGCTAAGAGATGAAAGACAATGGCAAAATGCATCAGCAAATATTGCACAATATGTGGACTTGTATACAGTTCACTAGTGGGACTGAAGTGTCATATACGACAAACTGAACGAGGTTGTTGGATCCTTATAAGTTGAAATTGGCAGGAGAGTCCATCATATATATATATATATATATATATATATGACAGGATAAAGAACAAATAGGAAATGTTTAATCTAACATGTTTTGTTTTATTTAAGCTTCATCAAAAAATGAAATATGGAGAAGAAAATAAAATTCTGGTATTTTAATTTTTGTGTTGTTTGCTTTTCATTGGTTAAGCAGACCTCACATGTATTTGTCATGTCAAGCAGCACTCGTGTATAATTCACGAGTATCATAATTCTAGTTTGACTATGTGTGATTCAGTTTATAATGTGTATGTGTTTATGTGTGTGCCTTGCAGGCATTTTCATGTATGTTTGGCAATTATCTGTATACTGATTGGTGGATGTTTTAAATTTATAAACATTTTTTTTATTTGTTCATAATTCTATTATTCTGTCAGATTCTAAAATATATATATATATATATATATATATATATATATATGTTTGTCAAAATCTCAGTATCCAGAAAGTGAAGATCCTCTTACTTGGGATTCTTGATTTTTATAAAGGACTTCAAAGTTTCATAGTTATGCAATTGATATGTGAACACAAATATTCACATGTACATATGTAAAGACACAAACAAATATGCAAGTATACAACACATGCACAATCCACCATGCATGCATGCATGCATAATATGAAGGAGGTGATGAAAAGTTCTTTGCCTGATCAAGAAGCCCTTGTAAAGTAACAATAATTCTGTTTGGTCTTTTGGTCAGATTTAGAAAGTGGGCTGGGCTAAGAACTTTTCAGCACTCCTTTGTACATACATATAATATACACGCATACACAATCCATACAATTTCATAACAGATATAAAACACATTAACATATACAAATAACACACACACACACACATGCATATAATGTGAAAAGACAAGGAAAAATTCCTGACCTGAACAAGAAGCTTTTCCAAAATATAAATTTAAAAAATTATCTGTTGTTTGGGCTTTTGGTCAGATTTTGATAAGTGACCTCAACCAATAAATTTTCAGCACCCTCTTGTACATATATACATACAGGCACATGATATACACACAAATACTTACATTAACACAAACATGTATATATATCTATGACCCAACATCTACAGAATGAGTACATTGTCATATTGCAAAACGGACATGGTTCTGGTTGAGTCATACTGGTGCATGGAATATCATTAGTGACTTGAAGTATTGTGCAACTTAATAATACTGAGTGAAAGAGTAGAGATATTGGAAAAAGAAAATATGGGAGAGTGGTTAATCAGATTGAAGTCTGAAGGGGAAAAAAGTTTAGTTTAAAAATATTCATTTAAATCTATAAAATACTCATAAAGAAGACCTTGGAAAAATTTGAACTCAAATTAATCTAAGTAAGATTTAGTAAGATTCAGCGTGACTGACATCTTCATAACCCCAAAGTGGACATGACATGACTAATGAATTTGCTAAAAGTCCATAGGATTTTCGGTAACTTGAGAGTTTGCTTGTTTAGCAACCTATCAGTCATATTCATATTGATTTCAATTAAAATTTTCGAGACTTAGAAATCAAGGACAAATTTGAAAACCACTTTATGGTTTGGTCATCTAAGTTAAAGAGCTTTTTTTGAGAATTATATCTATTTCAGGCTGAAATCTATATAAATAAAATATGCATGTGCAAAAAAAGAGAGTCATCCAAAGAAAAGTGTGTTGTTGTATTTGGTGACCAGCATCAATATGAGTTATGTCCGGCAGTTACAGCCAGGGGTTGGGTTATAATATAATTAAAATTATATATGACCAAAAATGGAGGGATCCTTTGTCATTGAGGACAGGCTTCACACATGAACACAGGATCATAAATTCTGAAAAAGATCTTTCCTTACACCTGGCTGGCTAAGATCTGATGAAAATCATCTCACCTGCACTTCTGTACTTGATCCAACACGAGAGAGTGGAAACCAATGATCTTTGCCATGATATTTGTGCAATTCTTCTTTACGTAAAGAAACTTTACCAATAACCTGAAAAGAAAAACAAAATAACAGTGAGTATGTACAAAAAAAAATTTCAAAACTTAAAAAATGAAAAGAAATTATGATAATCTTATATGTAATCTTATTTATAACATCACCGGAAAAAAAAAAAAAAAAAAGATAGCTATGCTCAATTTTCAAAAACATGACCAGAACAGATAATTATGACATTGTTTCTTGCAGTTTATCAACCTTTTGACATGATATTTAAAGCCAGAAAATATTTTTAGATTGTAATAATTTTTTGGAGATAATAATTATTTTTACTGATACAAGATCTACTAATTAACCCATAGCTAGGGGGAGAAGAGGTGGACTCATACCTTTCCCAAGGGTGCATAACTAAGTATAACAAACTCCACTGGACTTGGAACTTGGCTTTAAGATTTCTAATTCCAATCTGTTATCAGTCACCCCATCTACATGTCCAAGGTTGTAGCACATAGTATTCTCAAGCGGTCACCCATCTAGGTACTGACCAGGCTTGACATTGACTTTAATGATCATACAAAAACTAGTGTTTCAACATGATATGACCGTAAGCCGATGATTATGAGATTGGAATACCCAAATACATACATGTGTTTTCTGTCTATTTATTATTGCAATATTCCAGTGCAAAAAAGATTCTTGATAAGAGAGCAGCAGGGAGATTTAGCTTCAAACCTTTCCCGAGAGCAATAATTAGTACAAAAGTGATAGTCTTAAATGAAGTTTTGGTTCCCAAAATTCCACTTTCCATACTTCTAATCACCAGCCTAACTTACTCTTCCCATTTGGAAGACATTATTTCATCAACATTTGATTTCTAAATAGAAAGCATCTCTCTAATTTTGCTAAGAATCTAGCAATGTTGTTAAAATGGTGTTAATGTATTTTGTTCAGTAAATTATTCCAAGCATAGTCATGCATATATATTCTGTATATTGGGGAAAACCCCTTCTTTTATACATGCTTCATTAAATATGACAGGAAAAAAAAAATAACTGATGAGTTTTTTTTTTTTGTTTTTTTTTTATTTAAATGTTCTTGTGTCCTAACAAGTCTCCTTTTTCAAGGACTGAGTTTGAGGAAAAATTGTCCATAATGTTGATTTTCCTGAGTGCTTCCAGCCATTTCCAAGGGAGAGTGGCAATTTTGATGATGATGATGAAGATTATTAATATAATTTTTGTCCGTTTTCTATATTGTATATATTATATATATATACACATACATATGATCTGACAATTTAATTCATGAGAAGACCACAGAATGTAACTAAGGTAATGAGTCTGGTAAGCATTTATACCTGAGCACATCCAAACAAATTTCAACATCCCATTTCTCCAGCAAGACAACTACATTATTGAATGGCATTCTGGAAAACAATTTCAAAGAATGTTTCCAGAAATGGCACAAATGCATAACTGAAAAGGAGTATTCTGAAAAAGACAGCAGTCAAAGGTGACCAGTTAATAAACTTTCTTTGCACAGGACCATTCCAGGAATTAAATTCTCACATATATACTAACTTAAAAGGCACCCAGAGAGTTCTTGGAAAGTGCTCTTGATTGGGCTTTCATCACAATTTGGTAGGGAAGAGTAAATGCAATAGGCAACAATAAACTACAGAAGAACTCAAAATTGATCACTGCATTTACCTTTTAAGAGTTCAATGATAATTCTTCTCTCGCCACATAATTCAAATTTGATGTACATAGGTCCTTACTTTCTATACAAACAATTATTTTTATTTCATGGGTGACTTTTGCTAAATTTCACAATTAATTTTGATTATTCCCAAATTTATTTCCAAGTTATAAAAATTGTTATCATACAAAAAAAATTGTCACAAAAAATCATCTTTAAAAAACAAAAAAAAAAAACAAAAAAAAAAAACAAACACAGTCATGAAAACTTGCAAATCCAAAACTTCAGGATTGCAGGTCTGGATCCAACCCAGAATGTTTTAATCTGTTCAGTCTGATTCCAAAATGGTATGATATATTGGGCTACAGCCTCTAGAATTAAAGTTGAAAAAATGTAGCACAGTGTCACACTGATACATTTACTATACAGATATAATTTGGGAAAAGTTTGTTTGCTAGACACAACCACATGGTTGCATGTAGAACCCTTAAATTTGGTATCAACGAAAACGACGAAGGGCATCATAGGAATACAAGTCATATATTGGCTCAGTGTCCTTCCGCAGATGGTATTAGCCAGTTGCAAGCCTGGTTGTGGAAAGCATAGCAACACTTCAGAATTCTTGAGACCCTCTGTTGAATTTGTGTTTTGGACTTATATTCAAAACCCAGACAAAGGCAATTCATCACCGTCAGAAGTCACTCTGGCCAATTGCTGACCATTCTAGCCCTGACCTTCATCTTTTGTAACACTATTTTTCTTATAGGATAATATTCTTCATTATAAATGTGTTTCACCTTAATATAATAAATTAAGTGGAACTCCATTTTAAGACTATATATCATTCAAAAAAAAAAAGTTTTGACAAAAAAAAAAAATTTGTCAAGAAACAGTTAAGTTATTCAAAAAAAGGATGGATATATATATATATATATATATATATATATATATATATACACACACACACACACACACACACACACACACATACATACATACAAAGTATAGGATCGGTGTATACAGAATAAAGTCCAATAACCAACAAATACTATTCTTAAAAGAGTGCTCACTACAGAGTAGAACAAATAAAATCATTTATTCAAAAATTATAACCTAAAAATGTTATTAAAATCACTACAAAAATAGCCATTTTGTTTCAACACTTCTGGTGTCTTATCAAGTGATGATGTTAAATATATGTGTGTGTGATGGAATATAAGTTTTGAATGAGAAATTTGAGAACCAAGTTTGAATTCCAGTCAAGTTATAAATACTCTTGGGAAAACACATGACTAATGCTTCTCAGTTAATCTATGGATTAAATGGTAAGACAGACTCTGCTCTTTAGCCTTGGTTGGCAATCAGTCTAGGAAAAAGAATTCTGAATTCAAAATGTGTACCAGTTTTCTTTATTCTTTTCTTCTGAAGTCTTATTATTTTACAGATGAAGATGTAATTATAAGGTATATGCTAACAGTTCTTTCTCTTACACTTCTCACATGTGGAACTCTATTCCAGCCTCTTGCTTTTAAATGCAATGTCAATCTTTATCTTCTGTATTAATTTCTGTTCTTTTATTGTTCTCACACCTAATGTTTTTTTTCTTTATATACACACACACACACACATATATATACATATATATATATATATATATATACACACACACACATACATACATATATATATATATATGTGTGTGTGTGTGTGTGTGTGATGAATTCTCCCATCATCTTGCATGTATGTCCAGTTATTCAACTCCTAGCATTGAGCAGTCAGATTACTCACACATACGATTTGGTCATAGTGTTTGTGCAGACCCATCCAGACGTCTTAATAATTTCCCCCAAAGCAAGGTAATAAAGCCACTAAGACACAAGTGGTTACTGAGTGTGAAAGAATATATAAGGTAATTTTTAATTTTTGAAAATCAAAGTTGGCTAGAAAGCAAGAAGCTGGAAGGTAGTTCCACAAGCAAGAAGTGCACGAAAAGATACTACAGTGTAACCCGGATATAAGAGAGATTTTCTCTGGCCCCAAATTAGAGCCGTTGTTAATGTATATAAAATAGACCAAACCCGGATATAAGAGAAACCCGGATATAAGAGATTTCTTATCCGGTCCCGACAACTCTCTTATATCCGGGTTACACTGTATTAGCATAGAACTTACAGTTACATTTAGCCACTTCAACTGTAAAATAATAAGATCTTGTCACCAATCTAGTACAGCACTTAAATAAAGACTAGGTACTACAGAGGAAAACAAATCGGAAAAATTATCATGAAAGAATTTATAGAAAAGCACAGTGAAGCTACATTACGGTTGTGTGAATGTGACTGTAGCCAAGTTTTCAGGGCCAATAATATTGAAGATTCTTCTCTGAATTTATCAAGGATCTTTAAATATAAAAACAGGAATGCCAGACAAAATGTGGCAGCAATATTCCAATCATGCATGGATGATAGACTTATAAATATCTAGGATTCTAGAGAGAAAAATTCTCCAGCAGTAAATAGTTGCTTCATCAGCATAGATAAGTTTAGAACTGATGAAATCAGTCAATCCAAGGATAGAGATCTGGGATATGTCTGTGTAAATGCTAAAAGACCTAGAAGAGTGGCCATTCAAGCAGCTTTCATTTCAGGAGTATTGAAGAGGCTGGGCTGTTTTGTTCTGCTTACGTAAAGTGTGACTAGAGACAAAATTTATCTTTATATAAATATTTATAAAAAAAAAAAAAGAAAAAAAAAAGAGGAACCATATAAATAAACAAATTTATGAAGAGTAATTACAATGAAGAAGTACAAGTCATCAAGAGTGACACAGGTTTTCTTTTATGTGGGTGATCATGGCTCTCCACAACTTCCCATCCTAAGCTAATATCTCTAAGTAATGTTTGTCTCCTTGCTATCTATACAAACTCATTAAGTAGACTATTCACAGTTTCCCCTCTTGCATTTCATGTCCTGTGAATGTCAAATTCTCCAAGCCTTCTTTCCTCATGTGTCCAAGAAATTTCAATTCCCACTTTCTGATTCCAACTACAAGTATCCTTTTTGCTTCCATTTTCCTTGAAATTTACTCTTTGCTCATATGTCCCATCCATGATATTCTCAGCATCCTTCTATGGAACTACTTCTATCTCACCTCGTCTCCTCTCTGATCTGTGAGGAAATCATCCAACATCAACAGCCATATCAGAATACTGATATTACACAGCAGTTCAGCACTCTAAGATATACAAATTGTTGATACTGATAAACTAGAGAAAAAATTTTTAATTCTTTTCTTAATTAATTTTCTTAGTACTTAATAGAAAGTCATGAATCCAATTCTCCTTGTGTCATATCCCATCATGCCTCATTCTACGATAGACAGGAATCATGCTAGGAACCAATATATATTCACAAATTTCAATCTAAGCATCTATATCATACAAACATGTCTTGAGTAGATAATTACTTAAAAGAAAAAAGAAACCTGTTCTTTGACTGTCTCTTATAAAGTGTCTCAGACTGATAACTAAGTTCATGACTACTAAAAGAACTGAATATGAATATATAAACAGTGCTTCAGATTCTAACAGAGGATTTGGGAACAAGAAAATAGTGCATGAGTTCGTAACTTCCTAACAAAAATTTTACAAAAATAGGCTATCAACCTTATTCAATAAACTTAGCTTTATTATATTAAGCTTTTGGAATAGGCCCTAAATGAACACAGAATTGTTGACATCCATGACACCCAACAAGACAACTACATTATTGAATGGCATTCTGGAAAACAAGTTCCAAGAATGTTTCCAGCAATGGCACAAATACATAACTTTGAAAAGGAGTATTTAGAAGAGCATCTACATCATGCAAACAAGTCTTGAGAAGACAATTACTTAGAAGAAAAAAAAGAAACCATTTCTTTTACTGTCTCTTATAAACTCTTACATTGAGCAGATTTCTTTTTCTGTGATGATATTTGTTACACAAATATCATCACAGAAAAAGAAATCGGTGAGCCAAGTTCTAATTCCAGTCTAGTTTGTTGCATTCACTTTTGCACAAATGACATCAGGGAAGATATGAATCTGTTCCTTCTCTCACTCCCAGTTATGGATTAAATAGCAGGCAAGACTGGGTCATACAGCCTTGGGTGGGCATGAATCACAAAACCTGATTGAAGAGGAATAGGCTCTGTCAGACTATCTTGCCTTAGATACTCCCACTGTTGCTACAACTGCAGTACATGCGGTGTATCAACGGCCCTAATGGGTTACACGACTTGTGTGACAAACTTTCACTTTACTGTCCTATTGCCAGTCATTCTATGATTACTGGAAAGCTATCTAGGTAGATAAGAACTGTACCCAAAGAACAAATATATTTGCATTCTTCAATATTTGAAGAGACAAGAGGACAACTCATTAAATGATTATTTAATTGACAAAAAAAAGTTACCCTTTTGTTGATATATATATATATATATATATATATAAGCCTGTTGTATTAATTCATATTAAGTCCAAAACCAAAAACTTGATCAGAAGAGTTAATAGTCTTGGTGACATTGAAGAGAGCACAGTGGGAAGAATCATTTGGAAACAGGGTATACATGTTAGATGTGCCATTTGGGAATAGGGTACAAATGTTACAAAGAGTCAGCTGGGAACAAGCTAATGACTTCCTCAGTGGCTAGCAATAAAATAATTGCACTTATTACCTTTCCTGAAAAGCTGGGTTTGTTTCACAGCTGTTCAGGGCAGGACAGGGCAGAAATGAAAGAGAAAGAGGAAGGAGTTAGGAGAGGAAAAATTCACTTACTCTCCTCTTTCTACTACTTCCTTCTCCTTTCAAATGCTTCCATTTTGTCCATTATTGTGGCTACTTCCTGATTCCTTCCCATTATTTTTTTTTTAATCTTTTACTTTCCTTCTTTTCATACCATTTTCTTTTTCTATTTAGTCTTTCCAGTTTGTTTTTGAATAACTCCTTTTCTCTCTTTCACTCTCCATATTTCTTCTCTTTCTTTCTGCTGTCATTTTCCTCCCCTTATATATATTTTTTTTTCTAAATCCC
>OZ010587.1:73787249-73792249 GCA_963932145.1 Acanthosepion lycidas
ATATATATAAGCTATCAAAAGTAGAACAAAACTTAAAACAGAAAATAATACAACCATTAATACATACAAACAATTCGTAAGATTCAAAAGAAAAACAAATTAAAAATATATGGGTAATTTTATGATAAAATAAACATTGGAAGTTGTCAAATTTAGAGTTCTTTTACTTAGTTTTAAACCACAGGTTTTCACACATTTAATTTAATGAATCTAAACTGCATTTCTTTTTTTTAACATTTCACACCAAGCAAGGCAATAAAGTCACTATTATGTGAAAGAACCCGAGAAAACATTGAGGAGGGAGACAATAAAGGATTAGGATTCAAGAAGACAGAAGAGGACAATTGAAGTTGTATTTAGAATTTTAAAGATTGTAGTTGACAGGAAAGCAAGAAGTTGGAAGAGAGTTCTATAAATGAGAAGTGCGAGAGCTTACAGTTACATCTAGCAATTTCAACAATAAAATGATGAGTCTTAACTGCTAATCTAGTACTGTGCTTAAATGTCAGAGTATGAAAGAAGAAAGCTTATCAGGTTAATTACCATGAAAGTATTTATAGAAAAGGTACAGGCAAGTTATATTAGGACAGTGTGAAAAGTCATTGAAGCTGAGATGCCAGGTCAGGACTAATTATATTGCAGATTCTTTTTTTCTGTGTTTCCTCCTTGTATTTCTCTCTCATTTTTCTTTTTCTCTGCATTCTTTTTTTTTTTTTTATTATACATTCAGTTTCAAAACAAATTCAAAAACCCTTGTGGCAAATCCATGAGCAAATGGTGGTGAATTCAATACCACATAAGGTGTTTGACCACAAGGCTTTAAATTAGTGAAGTATATGTTTTATACATGTATACATGTATTATACATGTTTTTCTTTTCATTTATAGAGTGAATGTCATTCAGATAATTACAAAATAATCAGAATTATTTTCCACCCTCCAACCTTTCTCTTATTGGTGGGACGTGACAAGACTTTTGCTGCTCTATCTTTCACAGAAAGTGCTCAGAACTACATTCCTTAGTTCCACCAGACCTAAAAATCACAGCAAGGACCTGACATGCCACTTACAAAAAATGTGGGTGGTTTGCTAAAAAGCAACCGCCCCCACATTCCCTCTGTATTACATTGGTGAGAAGTAAATTCCACTTGAACAGCTTCTTCCCATGAACCACTGCTCTGTGGAACAAACTCCCAAGAGGATGTTTCCCTTATCACTACAATCTTAATCTGTTCAAATCTATGGTTAACTATTACCTTCCTCTCCTATTCATACAAAAAAAAAATTCTGTCACACCTTTTATACCAATCCCCTCATCTATTTGAAATTCAAATGTAAATAATTTCAAACACTTAATGTAATAACTGTTACTAAACATAGGAAGTATGTCTAACTCCTCCCTGGAGAATGGGACCCACAGCCTTACTAAGTTAGGTGTTGCTGCTGTGATTTCTGTAGGTTTTTTTTATTATTATTATTTTAAAGAGGTGGACTTGCCACTTTCACATTCAACTGGTTTTGAATTCAAAGTTCAAAGTTGTACTTCTCTTAGACTGTTAGTTGCTAGCCAAGACTAGAGAGTCCAGTATGCCCAGCTATTTAATCCATAGCTAGTGGGTACAAAAGGGAACACAACAAACTCAACTAGAATTTGAACTCAACATGCCAATTACACTTTCCTACTACATTATACACACACAATAACTATCTTACATCTATTCATCTTAAAAATCTTTTGCTAATTTCTAATATAACTTATCTAAGTACCATTAAAACTGATTATGTAAGTTTTAGTTTGTCAAAAGTAGATTTTACTAGCAGTAGATTGGTTCACCTATTGTCTGGTTCACACTCCTCCTCAGTCTTTTGAACAGGAGTAGATGTTTATCCCTCGTTTCCTGTTTAGGATTGGGTTTCTGGTTCTTTCTAAAGTTTTTTTTGATTCTCTTTCCTTCCCAGTAGCTCCTTGCAGCTTAGTGACATTATCACCTTGCTTGGAGTGAATTGATTAAAAAAAAAATTGACATAGCTAAACTTGAACCAATTTTCAAGAAATCTGAGTAATATTCTTGAGACTTGCAAGAAAAAAAAAAAAGCAACAGAAAGATGAAAGACGAGTCACAATTTAGTCATAATCTCAGAACAAGTTGGGTTTATCATTATTACAGCAAATTCATTTATATTAATGTCATATATTAACAGATTTATTTTTAATGGAATTCTTCAGAGAATCTTTGTATTTTTTAATACTATTGTTCAGCCCAAGAGTCACTCAAGATAGAGGGTTACTGAATGAGGTTGTTGTTAAGGTAAAGGGAGTGTGTATATATATATATGTGTGTGTGTATGTATATGCCTCCTGGTTCCTTGGAGAACATAGAGCCACAACACCTCTCCAATAGAGATGGTTCCGGGCAATCCTTTTCAGCTCAGCCCATGTCATGCCAGCTGCCTTCACCTCTGCATCAACATTTCTGCAACAAGTCTGTTTTGGTCGACCCACTTTTTGCTTCCCTTGTGGATTCCTCTTAAGGGCCTGTCTGGTGACACTAGAAGCAAGCTTGCAGAGTGTGTGGCCAATCCATCCCATTTCAGTTTCTTGATGTCAGTCTTGATTGGGGCTTGTCTGGTCCTGTTCCACAGTTATTGAGGATGTTCCTGAGACATCAGTTGGTAAATGTCTGAAGTTTGTGGGTGTTGGTCTTGGTTAACTACCAGGTTTCTAAGCAAAGAAGTCAATAGGTTTGTCTACCTGGGAAGTGTCGTCAGTAAAGATGAGAGGACAGATGAAGACATCAAGTGCCAAATCAACAAAGCCCGACACGCTTTCTACACTCTGCAGCTAATCTGGAGATCAACAGCCCTCTCATTTTGCAACGATCTGGATCTTCAACACCAACATCAAGTTGGTCCTACTTTACAGCTCAGAAACCTGGATGGTAAAGTGAGGAAGTAAGAAATGCATATTATGAGGATATTTAGAATAGAAAA
The DNA here is from genome assembly GCA_963932145.1 of Acanthosepion lycidas. Lineage (NCBI taxonomy): Eukaryota > Metazoa > Mollusca > Cephalopoda > Sepiida > Sepiidae > Acanthosepion > Acanthosepion lycidas. Next base: position 73,790,241 of record OZ010587.1, read on the forward strand.
CAGGTGACCCTGGACTTCAAGAGGTTAAGATTATATTGATCAGGGAAGCATCCTCGCAGTGGGGAGAAAGCTGTCCATGGAACGTCCTCCTTATCAATGGAATACAAAGAGGATGAGTATGTAGCATAGTGGATCCCACTAATGAGTGTCTGAACTAGTAGAACTAAGGGATATAGCTTGTCTGAATATTTGGCATGAAAAACGCAATAGAGTAGCAAGCAACTAATAATGTTTCATCTGTGGGAAAGGGTTGCAGAGTAGAGAATAATTCATTACCCACATGGCCATGTAATCACTTTGTATCTTTATATATACAGACTAAGAAACCATCCAGATAAGTAAAATGAATGAATTGTGAGTAAAAGAGAGAAAGGAAAAAGTGATGAAAGGAAAAGAGAGAGAAAAGAACATCAAGAAAGGCAGAATTGGGAAACAACAGAGAGAGTGTGTTGAAGGAAGTAGATTGGTTTGGTTTCGTTTGGTTTGGTTCGGTTTGGTTCATTTTACAGCATATCAACCTCAATGGGTTATTTAATGCTGACAATTTTTATTACTGGTAATATTTTTTTTTCAAAAATGTATTGCTGATAATATTTTTTCCTTCAAAAATATATTTCTAGTAATATTTTTCTTCAAAAATGTATTGCTGGTAATATTTTTTTCAAAAATGTATAGATGGTAATTTATTTTTGAAAAATGTATAGCCGGTAATATTTTTTTTAATTTTTTATCTCAAAAATGTATAGCTGGTAATATTTTTTCCTCAAAAACTTATTGCTGGTTATAATTTTTTTTCAAAGTATTTTTGGCAAAAAACCTATTTTTACACTTTCATAGTGTTTTCACCCTAATTTAGAGGTTAACTATTTGCCCATAGCTGGTACCCTAACAGATGCCCCCACCCTGGGTCAGAGTGGACCTGGGAACATCAGTAATTAAGAGGTGGTTCCATGCTCCTCAAAACCTCCTGATCAGAGGCCTTGCTGTCGGATGTAGTTTATCGTCATACCCAGGACGGTGAAGGAAGTAGAGAAAACAGAGAAAAAAAAACTAGAAAGAAAAGATTAAATAAAAAAGTGAAAAAGCAAAGAAGGAAAAAGAAAAGACACAAGAAGAAAGAGGAAAAGAGGTTAGCAAAAAGGTAGGAGAGAGGGAAGGAAACTTGGCAAGAAGAAAAAAATAAAGTTATACACTAACGTTTTTAGAAAAATAATTCTCACAGAAAATGATCTAAAGAAAGGAGAAAAAAAATGCAATAAATAAAACAATTTATAAATTTTTATAAAATTAAATGCAAACAAATGACTGTGTTTGAAAACTATTTCTCACTTCCAACACATAAATCAACTGAACATTTATTCAACTTTGCTTTCTAGGTTGCACTTTTCATCAAAGATGAAATCAAAGAACAAAACTTATGAATAAGCAAACAGTTTCATTTAATAGAACAGCTGAAATTTCTAGGGAACATAATGAAAAAAGAGGGCTTAGAAAATTTGACACTCACAAGACATATAGACGGTAAGAGGGACAAAGAAAAGCCATAATCTAACAAGCTTGTGTAAATGGTTCACATAACAGGGACTAGGAGAGATAGCAGAAAGACCAACTTTACTAAGAGCGAGTAAAGAAATTGTGGAGAGCCATGATCGCTCATGTCCTGAAGAGACACAGCAAATAGAACTCCAGCACAATGGTTGTGCCATGTCAAGTATGTTGAGATTGATGAGAAAGTTCTGTAGAAATCCCATAATGTATCATTATCATCTACTCTATAATAAAAAAAAAAAAAAAATGCATGACTTTATATATATATATATATATATATATATACTGGTCACATACGTAGATTTCTCTAATCCAAATAATAAGCAGGACCAGATTATCCTTTAGGCTACTATAAGCTGCAGCTTATGGCCTCCTCAAGCTTGTATAAAGCAATGATTTCAATTTTATAGATGACATTATATATATATATATATTATATATATATATATATATATATAATG
>OZ010587.1:73797249-73844749 GCA_963932145.1 Acanthosepion lycidas
TTTTTTTTTTGCTGTAAAAAATACATATGCTCTGTTATGATAAGTACATTGAGCTTTCTGTGGATCAGTTTTAATAACTAATATTACTAGGATCCACCCAGATTATATACCAACAGATCGATTACCCGTTATATATATATATATATATATATATATAAAAACAACAGCCTATCTAGAAAAAAGCGGGAGCCAAATGGCAACAAGTGAAAGGAAAAAGCTAAAAGGAAGTGAGTGTAAAGTTGGGGGGGGATCCAATGAAAAGGACAAATAATCACAACACCCTACACGTATGCACGTCCATGCAGATAGGTACATGGGCAAACACACATGCACACAATAAAAAACAAATGATAAGTGCATATAAAAAAGAAAAAAAATCAAGAAGACAACTGCTGATAACTCCTCACGAGCAGATGAACAGGTCTGTCTACGTAGTCGGGATGCTGAATGTAACATCAATCATCTAAGTGACAAACCTTTTACTTGTATTAATTTTATTTATAAATATATACATAATGTATCCTCACTTGTGAACAGCACTGATATGGCTTTTTACTCCTGCTTGGGTCTTACATTCTCTTGTGCATATGCGGCAATGTTGGTCACCTCTTGCAGTAATTGTCACATTAATAGTTTGATGAACTTTTAAATGTTGTTTTAGTCCACCAACTGAGGAATTTTATTTTTTTTACACTTTCTGCAAGAAATGTTGCATAACATGTATGACCTCCCTCTCTCTCTTTCTCTCTCTCTCTCACATCTCTGATGATTTTTGAGGCCTGGCCTACTTAGACCCATTCATTAGATCAACAAGGAAATTAACCTCAAGACCCTTACAGACATCACTCTTCAGATTTTCATGCACAACATGATTCTGTTCAAAGTCTCTCTTCCCCTTCTGCACATCAGAATGAGAAATCGCAGCAGTTTAAATTCTACTTGAGTTTGTTACATTCACTTACATGCAAATACCCTTGGGAAAGGTATGAATCAATCTTTCTCCCCCAGCTATGGATTAAATAGGATTTGTATCTAGAAAACCCCTATCAATACCAGAAAAAAAGCAATAACAATGCAATTGAGAAACCCATTTGCCTGAAAAATTCTTTTAAAAGATTTTATAAATTTAAACAAAAAGTAGCGGTAGCTGTTTGGTCAATCAATGCTAAATGTTTCTTTATAAGGAAATCGTTAATATTACCATTACCATAATACCACCTCACACTTCCATCAGTGAAAAGATATTCAGTGATGAAAATATTTTTGATGGTGTAAAATATCAATGAACAAAAACAAACAAAATAACACACACACACACACACAAATGTCAAAAGAAACAGAGGATGTCTTTATCATAGAACCTAGTCAAGATAATTAGCATATACTTAAAACTTATCTTACTGGTGCTATTCCCCCCCACCCAATGTCAGATAATATTTCACTCAAATTTATAACAAGTACTGAAATGTACAAATAAATAAATAAATTAAAAAAATGACTATTTCTAATAGAACATTTCCTGTCCTGGGTATGATGATAAACTACATCCGTGTCATGAGTAAGATGATAAACTGTGTCCAACAGGAAGGCCTCTGATCAGGAGATTTTGAGGAGTGTGGAACCACCTCTTAATTGCTGGTGTTCCCAGGTCCACCTTGACCCAGGGTGGTAGCACCTGTTAGGGTCCCAGCTATGGGTAAATAGTTAATCTCCAAACTTGGGTCAAAACACTATAAAAGTGTAAAAATAGGTTTTAATACCTGAGATACTTTGTTAAAAATTATTACCAGCTATACATTTTTGAAAAAAAAAAAAAAAAATATTACCAGCAATACATTTTGAAGAAAAATATTACTAGAAATAGATTTTTTGAAGGAAAAAAAATATTACCAGCAATAAAAAATTTGTCAGCATTAAATAACCCATTGAGGTTGATATGCCATAAAGCAAAGCAAAGCAAAGCAAAGCAAAGCAAACCAAACCTAATAGAACATTTCAAATTCAACGGAAAATAAAATAATTTTCTTTTCTTTTTTTTGGCAGGGGGAGGGGGGTAACATCAACAGTTTCCTTATAAGGAAACATTTGGTATTCATTGCCTGAGCAGTCAGTACTGCTGTCATCTGAAATTTATAAAATCTTTGTCTTAAAACAATTTTTCAGAGAAATAGGTTTCTAAAATCCACTACATGTTATCGGTCTTTTCAGTATTGATAGGGGCTTTCTTCCTAACGTTTTGTTTGAAATAATGTAGAATGTCAACATGTTATGTCATTTTCTCTTCAAGTGACATGTGATATCAATTTTAGTTGTTACTTTTGTTGAAAATTCACAAGTAATGTGGCTTCTGTTATTTTGTTCAGTTCTTTATTTGTGATTCTACAGTGCCAGTTCACAAGGTTCAAAGAAGAAAGATGCTCACTGAGATCTACAGGTTTCATTCTCTTGAAGCCATTTTTAGCCATTGAGCCGAGAAAGCAGTTGTATACAGTTGAAAGTTTAGATATTTCTGAACACGTTTGGTGTCATGTACAGCATCCATTTGAATGTCTTGATCTGATAAGGCTACTTAAAAACATGACTTGAGTTTTTGGTTTTTTTAGGTATCATCATTTTGCTAGATGTAACTGTTGTATCCTTAGAGAGGTTACAAACAGACAAAAGTGGTACTCGAGTGAAGGAACAGCAACACGCACATAGAAGAGAGGTTTATCGTAAAAGAGAATACACTACTGAAAGACAGGGAATCATGTGGCAGGCTAGTAATTCCCAAAGCAAGCCCCCAGGCATATCCTGTGCTCACCATATATAGCTACTGATATAGTCAGTTCACATAGGCGATAGGGAGTGTGGGACATTCCATTACAACACCTCTCCCGAGATAATTTTCCCATGAAATTTTGCTCAATACCACTTCTTTTTGGGGTCAGGACATAATTGTTTAACTTTTTTCCCTTTTCCTAGTACTTTTCCATCTCACCAATAACCATAAGTTCTATGCTAACAGTTTCTTCTCTCATACCTCTTGCTTGTGGAATCTCTTCCAGCTTCTTGCTTTGCATTCAATTTTGAACTTCAAATAAGTAAATGCAATGTTAATCATTATCTTTTGTTTTTTTAATGTCTGTCCTTTTATTGTTCTCTCTCTTTAATAATGTTTTTTTTACACATATTCTTTTACACTCAGTAACCCTTAGTCTTAGTGGCTTTATCATCATGCTTGGGATGAAATGGAAAAAAAACCCAAAAAACAAAAAGATGTTTAATGTTTTGGTTTTGTAGCAATTTGCAGTATTGGGCGAAACTATTTCTAATGAAGCCTATTCTATGTTCAATATTCTATATTTGAGATATCTAGGGAGACAGCTCAGAGTGCAACAAGTTTTAAATATACAACTATGAAATTGTCAACTTGCGAAAAAGCGGCAGCCATCATTGATATAGTGACATAATTTAACAAGACATAGAATAAAAGCTAATCATTATACACGAGAAAGAATTGTATCATTTGAAAGAGAAAAGAATAAATTTTGTTTACATACTAATTTTATCAAAATATCCATGGAAATAAACAAGATATCAGCAGTTGAAATAGAAGGAAATTACAGTATTTAGACATGTTTTCACACTGTAAACCAAGGCAGTTTGGAATACCCAGTAATACAACAAATATACTATGTTATCACAAAATAATGGTTAAATCAGATGTTAAATTTTAAAGATACCCGATTCTATATAATTTATTCTTTAAACCTCATAAAAAGATTCTTTTTTTTAATTTATTATAAATATTTCTTATAAACATTTTTAATTTTATTATAAACATTTTCTTATTTTTCTTTCTTTTTTTTTTTTTTTGGCTTTTGATTGGTACTCCTTGCAGGTTATTTAAAGCTAGAAATTTCTAGATTGTAAGATATATATATATATATATATATATATATATATATATATATATATATATAAATAATGGTTTAGTGAAAGAAGTCTTACTAATTAAACAATAGCTGGGAGATAGAAGTGAATTCATACCTTTTCCAACAATATTTATGCATAAGTCAGCAAAATGAACCCAATGGGAATTGGAACATGGCTCACTGCTTAACAATTCTGTGTCATTATCTATTACACCACTCACAAATCCAAGCTTACAACAGCTGCTATTCCCAAGTGGTCACCCATCTAGGTACTGACCAGTTGCTTAAATTCAGTGATTGTATGGGAACTGGTGTTTTAACAAGATGTGGATGTAAGCTCCCCCCCCCCCTTTTTTTTTTTTGGCTTTTATTTATTTTTGGAAATGAGACTGCAGTGCCTTAAAAAAAACATTATCAGCAGCAGCCAGAGGGTATATAAATAGGTGATACCAGATTGCGATTCATCAGAAAATTCAAATAGGAAAACAATGAAACTTTCACAGGTGTTTTTAGTATATTTCTACCTCTTTTCTTGTTTTCCCTCCTTTCAAAATGTGTGCCATCAACTTTTTCCACTGAAGAAAAAGGGGCTGTGGACATTTCACACACAAACACACCTACACAGGCAAATCACACTGAAATACATTCATTAACAATTTTTGTTGTGTATTCAATTTATTTCTAGGAAAAGAAACTCTTAAAGTTTCTTTTTGTTAAATAAATGTTATATTATATTGCAAATAAATTATTTTCTGTTATTTTGTGCATGTACCTTTTCACCAACATTATTTCATGTAAAATATTCTCATAGAGACTTTATACAGTAACACACTAAAAGACCAATAGATTTTTTTTCCATATTTAAGACTTATATAAAAGTTTTATAAGTTTTGGAAACAAAATAAAATAGAAAATTTTGAAAAATTTATTGCAGTAATAATAGAATTCTTATGGATTAAGGATTCTGTTTAGTTTAACAGGAGCTGAATGTCCCAAGCTCCCCCAATAACTCAATGTCTGTGGAAACATACATAGAAGTAAATGTATTAAGAAAAAAAGGCAATCTAAACAGTATTATTTACTTACCTTTTCAGCTTTGTAACCTGTATCCACAACATAACATGACAAATACCGGAAACGTTTTGGTATTTCTCCATGGAATTCTTCTCCATAGAAAGGACTGCAAAAGAAACAAAAAAAAAATATGTAGAAATATACTAAAAACAACCGTGAAAGTTTCATTGTTTTCCTATTTGAATTTTCTGATGAATTGCAATTCTTAAGTTAATGACTGAATAAGCTCATGACAAGTTCTATGACAATAAAATATCCATAGAAATTCACCTATCAAATTATCAAATATTTGAGTCTAACAACTTTAACAAAAAAATTGCAATAACAATCATAAATATGAACGCTGGTTGTTATTTTAAGTAGTAAGGGGGTACAAATGAAAAGGTATGAAATTGACAACTTTTTCCATTTTTTCTGAAACAGCCATTAAACATTTCTATCTTCTGTTCTTTCTTTCATTTTCTCCACTGAAACCAAGCAGAATTGCTCATATGTCTTTTCCCTTCTATCCACACAATCAAAACAGAATAGTCCATTATTTGTGAGGTATTGGCAGGGTGTAATGGTCGTGCTAACTAAATGGACAAGCAGAATTATAATAAGATATTTAACTTAGTAAAATGTTTATTCAAGCATTATTCATCTTCCCTTCACTAATTAGATTAATTGATATGTTGAGTGGTTGACGACACAGATGTGTCACATGGTATGATGGGGGGGGGGGGGAAAAAAAAAACTCATATCAAGGACAAATGTCATTCTTTATAGTTTAATAAATTAAATTTTAGTCACCAAAATAAAGCATAGTCATAAAAAGCAATTCCTAATGGCAACTAACAAAAACATAGATGATATTATGTAAGAGTTCAAATGTCCATGATATCAGTGAACTTTGTTAAAAAAATAATTTGGTCCCTCTGACCTAATCTGACAATAACGAAAACAAAATTACTAAAGAGATAGAGAAAAAAAATAAACAGTAAAATTATGGCTCATGTTAAAACAAAAATTAATTATTTACTTCAGCTAGTTTGCAATTAAAAACAATCATCAGTACAATTAAGAAGCAAAGAAAAAAATAAAAACTTTACTCTCATTATTACAAAAGTAATCAAATAAAATAAATGATTGATAGGTATCTGCACATAAATTAATGTAATGAACCCAACCAGAACTGGAACTTGGCTTTCTAATTAACAATTCTGAGCTATTACTTCATTAGGGCTGGTTGATTTTTCACTTTTTTTAAGAAAATTAACATTGCATGGAAAATATATTCAAACCAGAATTCTAATTGTTAATACTACAAGCAAAATATGCAATATTTTTTTTTACTGTATTCAATAAGTAAAAACTGTAAAAAAATTGTAAAAGATTTAAAAAAAAAAAAAGAAAAAAAAAAGGCTACTCAATGAATAACATTTGTTAAATCATCTCTATCTATAAAAGGCAGGATGTGTGTGTGTGTGTGTGTAACAAATGCACGGCCGCAATTTTCCACAGATTTGCACCAAAATTTACATGCACAAAGTTAGCGGGAAGGCCAAGACTGACTTTGCATTTCCCAACTCCCATCGATAGGGGAAATAATCGATTTTTTCATGCTTCTACAGCAGTTTTCATGTAGTTTGCGGCCATTTTCTACTGGCCAGAGTGAGAGCCAATAGCTGGCTGCCACAAATAGGAAGGAAGATTCTATTGGCCAGCGTGAGAGCCAACAGCTGACTGACACAAATGTTAACTAGCATGCAAAGAAAAAAAAAAAAAAGAAAAAAAAAATCAATAGCTGCATTTGTCGAAAGTAGGAAAAATTTAAATCTGCATGGCACTTTACTCCAATTGGCTCATTCGCTTGCTTAAACTCAACATTGATTCCGCAGAACTGGGTTGGGTGTGAAAAAGTATTTGTTGTTAACATTCTTTTTTCATTCGGTTTTTCCATTTACAAGTCCTTTTTTTAAAGCTGATCGTTTTGTGTTCATTTTGTTTAGTTCTTTTTTCGTAACAGATTTAATGTTTAGTACAGAGCTTAGAAAAAATTTGCAGTGTGAGATAGGCAAGAAGTAAGGCATGTAGCAACATCAGTACGGCAAAGGGCACTCCTTTAAAGGCAAGGAAGGGAAAAAATATTTTAAGTCAAGTGATAGTGATTGCTGTATGAGACATACGATTTTTGAATCAAGCATGGGCAATGCCGGGCCATGCTGCTAGTAATCAATAAAAACAAAAAATAGATAAACGTGTATAACACCATAATACTGCTTGGCAGAAATTATAAGAGAAAATATTTTAAATTTGCATTGTTTATTGAAAAGTCACACAAACTCCTGCTCTGTATAACATATTACATCATAATAAGCTAAATTGTTCAATATAATTTCCCTTTGAAGTAAATGAAGGTTTTATTTAATGGCGCAATGATTTATTAATAATGTTCTAGTGCCATGCATCTTGTCCATATACAATTTGTAAAGTTTCAGAAAATTTTAAATTTTATAAGGCTGTGCTATAAGGCTTTTAGTGATCACTGGAATGAAATTCCAAAACTACAATTTTGAACTGAGTGCAATACCACAGTTTCAAAATCAACCTGCCCTATTAGCTATCACACCACCTGCACATCCAAGCTCACAGCACTTGGTATTCTCAAGAGTTCCCCCCCATCTAGATACTGATCGGGGTTGGTGCTGTTTAATTTGGGTGATCATATGAAATAAAACAACCTAATGCAGCAGCTAACTTGAAAACCAGCTTTTATTTATTTTTTTTTTTTTTTTTTAATTCTATTAGGTTGGTGCAAAAATAATGACGTAATAATGTCGTTTTTTGACGTTAAAAAATACATCAAAAAACGACATTATTACGTCATTATTTTTGCACCAACCTAATATTAAATTCTTTTGTGTCTTTTTTTTTTTTTTTACATTAATTTGTTAGTGAACAAAGATGTAATTTTCTAATACATTTTTTATACTTCAACAGATTTTCACTTTAGAAACAAGTTAGTAATTTATAATAACATGATAAAATTTTTTTAAAAATATCAAGTTTTTCATGATTCAGGAGGCATACACAGAAAATTAAAAACACGTGAAAAAATTATCACATAGGAAGGGACTGGGGCAGCTAATTTCTATACAGCAGCAGTGTGGTTAGAATTTCACTCCTCTTTCATAGGGGCGCATTTAATGTTTACAGAAATAATGAATAGCAACACCTTCCCATACACTTCACACATAGACACTTCAGAAATATCTTTTATCTTTTAGGAAAAATCTACATCTGGTAACTATAAGAACTAATTTATTCATAATTGCTTGATTGATAATTTATTTTATTATCATAAAAAAAAAATAGCAACAATGAAACCATTTGTCTAATGCTTTAAAAAAAAAAAAAAAACAGAGACCTATTCCAATTTTTTTATTTTTTTATTTCATTTTCTTTCCTTTTTCTCTTGTTTGCTTTCTCTTTTTTTTTTTTTTTTCTGTTTTTCTCTTTATCATTCTGACCAGTCCCTATTTTTCTCCATCTGTTCTGTCAGAAATTTCTTTTCAATCATTAACCTTTAAGAAGGACCAAATACTACTAGCAGGAAAATGAATCACAATTCTTACACTAAAATGCCACATGTTCAAGTTGAATGAAAAACACTTTAAAGTTGTTTCTGTAAAGAGTGATGTAATAAAAATATACTTTCTTTGTAAGCAACAACATATATCAGACTTTTCAGAATATAAGACATCATTGTGCATAAGATGCCCTCTTATTTTGAAGACAAGCTTTTGTGAATGAAACTAGTCGAACTTCAAAGATTTTATTCAACTAAAATTTTGTCTAATGCTCTAAAAATTAGTATATATTGCTCTAAGCACAAAAGGGCTCAAAACATCCTTGTCCTTGGGAACACATGGCCCAGTGGATAAAAGCATTGATTGAAGTAATCCAGTGACCTGACCCAAAGAGTTATGAGTTCAATATCTAACCACAGCAGAAGTGAACAAATACTTGGAGAGTAGAGTTACTAAAGGGAATTAACTGAAACTGAGATATCCAGAAAAGGCATGGCATGTGGAACTAGAACAATCTACCCCAGTGGACTAAAAGATGATGACAATAAAGATGAGGACAACAGTCCAAACCATGTAAATAGTGTAAATAGTTACAATACTTCATCTCAGAAATATAGAGAGATCCTGAAGAAGGCCAGAGTGTACGGTGACCGAAATGTCATGAATATGACAATAAAGATGAGGACAACAGTCCAAACAATGTAAATAGTGTAAATAATTACAATACTTCATTTCAGAAATATACATAGTTTTACCATTATTTAATTTGATTTAAAATCGACAAGATCCTTATTGCTTTCATTATCACTTGGAAAGGTATCATTGGTTGATTCATTCATAATCTATAGCTTATCAACCCTTTGCAGGTTATTTAAAGCCAGAAAATATTTCTAGATTGTAAGAATGTTTTTTTTTAAATAATAATTTAGTGATACAAGTCTTACTAATTAACTCATAGATAGGGGAGAAGAGGTGGATTAATACCTTTCAGTATTTGCATGTAAGTGAATATAACAAACCCAACAGGAAATGGAACTTGGCTCCCTGATTAACAATATTGAACCATCATCTATTATAACACCCACACATCCAAATTTACAGCACCTAGTATTCCCAAGTGGTCACCCATCTAGGTACTGACCAGGCTCGACATTGCATAACCATCATCATTGGCTCCAATATTATTAGGTTGGTGCAAAAATAATGACGTAATAATGTCATTTTTTGACGTATTTTTTAACATCAAAAAACGACATTATTACGTTATTATTTTTGCACCAACCTAATATATACAACTTATGCCTCAGCTTATAAAGGGTTTGGTTTGTTTTACAGTATGTCAACCTCAATGAGTTATTTAATGCCGACAATTTTTACAACTGGTAATATTTTTTTCTTCCAAAAAAGTATTGCTGGTTATATATTTTTTCCTTCAAAAATCTATTTCTGGTAATATTTTTTTTCAAAAAAATGTATAGCTGTTAATATTTTTATTTTTTAAAGTATTGCTGGTAATAATTTTTTTCCTTCAAAAAATTACTGCTGATAATTATTTTTTTTTTTACAAAGTATTTCTGGTATTAAAACATATTTTTACACTTCCATAGTATTTTGACTCAAGTTTGGGGGTCCATAGCTGGGACCTTAACAAGTGCTACGACTCCGGGTCAGGGTGAACCTGGGAACACCAGCAATTAAGAGGTGGTTCCATGCTCCGCAAAACATCCTGATCAGAGGCTTTCCTGTTGGATGTAGTTTATTGTCTTACCTGGGATGCGAATGTAGTTTATCGTCATACCAGAACAGCTTATAAAGGGTGTTCCAATAACTTGGAACAATTTTAATGTGAATTAAGTTTAAGCGTCTAATGATTTTTTTTCTCTCTCTTTCAGATTTGGCGGATATTTAGCTGATATTATTTTTCACACATAATTGCCATGACTTAAATAACATGATCCAATAGATAAATAAATTTTCACCAATAACACCGATTTATTTACTGGTGACTTTGATCTATCTTAATGAAACACCCTTATATATAATCCATCTTAATGAAACACCCTTTACAACTGGAATTAAAACATAGTTAAAGATCAGAAAGTAGACTCGTAAGAACCTTCATTTATCAGCTCAAAAATAACATTGGAATCATAAAAGAACTGGATAGAGCTATGGATGACAGAAATGATTAGAAAGAATTAGTGTTCATTCCAGAATAATCAGACAGATATATTACTGCATTATTTATTCCATTTTACTGTTTGCATATATATGTATCCATACATCATCATTTATTCAGTTACCGCATTTTATGCCGGTGCGGTCAGCACTCCTCTCCATCTCTTTCTGTCTGATGCTGCCCTTACAGCCTCAGCTACCATTATTCCAGTCCATCTCTTAATATCCTCAAACCAAGACATGGGTGATTGTCCCTGGTATCACTTGCCCTCCACTATGCCCAGTAGAATGTCCTTATTGAAGCTACCTCATCACATAAAATACCCAAAGTAACAGCTTTTTTTAATGTCATCTGCTCTCTTCCAATACGCACCTTGTTCTGAGAGTATCTTATTAGTGTGTCTTGCTGTCCATGGCACTCTAAGGACTCTGCGATATGACCATATCTTGTATCCATACAAACAAATAAATTAACCTATTTCTTCTACCATGTAATAGGGAGGAGGTAAAGAACCCTAAGGTGACTAAACATATCAAGCAGAGATATTGCATAAAAAGCTTGGTGATACTATGGGCTTAATTTTTTTTTTTTTTTTAACTTCCTGCATAGGCGTTCACTAACATCTTGTCTTAAGCTTGTCATTTATTCTGACAGTTCTGGTACTTTCTAAGGGCTAAAAAGAAAGTGGTCAAGTGACTAATCCCAGACATACCTAAAGTAAAAGAGAACAATAAGTATGTTATACTGTGGTAACAGAACAACATGAGTGCACATTCTGCTATAGGTGGAGGGAGTGTTCTAAGATAACGCAGAGAATCAAAATGTACTATCAATGATTAAGGAAAAGATGGAGTCATTTTTTTCTTCTCTTTTCACATCATTTGCCAATTAATTTTCCAATCAGCTCCTGATAAAAATTATGCTGATTACCAAGTCTGCTACATTTTGATAAATCCAGTACCAGACAAAAATTTCACCAGAAGATTGCCCCAGAATGAATCAACAAAAATACTGAGTGAATGGAGAAAAAAAAAATATGAATAAAAATTCATATGAAAGTCTCAGAAAAAGAAACATTTTTTATTTGAATCTCATGTTTACTTTAACAATTTTCAACCCTGATCTTAAAACATTAAAAAAATAATGTAAATAAAATAAATTTGGCAATGTTTAATTTCTGTACTAAAACCGTCAAAAGAACAGATATTTTCCTTGACACAGCTATTACTGTATACATATTTGACTCCCTCAGCAATGTTTATTTTTTAAAAAGCGATGATTAGAATTTTAATAAAATACAAAGTGGATTTATACATTTTCATTATTCTTGAGAAAGATATTAAACATTATTTATTAGATTGAATAAAAAAAAATTTATTTTCATAGTTATTTATAAAATGGTAAATAATAAATATTGCATTGTAGTTATTTTACATATTGTGATAATTTTGTCATTTTTTATAATTTTTTGAATAAATAGATTTCTTTGCAAATTTATTTCTTTATAAAATTGTAAATAATAAATCTTTATAAAAAGTAAATAATAAATATCACATTGTACTTGGTTTATATATTTTTATAATCTTGTAAATAAACATTGCTGAGTGAGGGAGTCAAAAGTGTAAACAGTAATAGACTGTCAAGGGAATTTTTGCAGGTAAACATTAAACATTGCCATAAATTCATTTAAAACATTTTAATGGATTTATATGCAAAATTTCATAAAACCTAATTCATGCTAAAGATTAAAATAATTAAAATAGTTAAAATAAAAATTAGCCAGTTACAGGACTAACCAGGATCATTCCATACCAATTCAACTAGTCAATGTAATCCCCCCACACACCTTTTTTTTTTCATTTTGATATATGTTGTAGAACTTATAGTCATTAGAAAATCCTGAAAATTTTAAGTGAAAATTCCTAACTGTTCTCAAGATATCGCAAATTGAAATTTTGCTGAATCAGCCTTTTCCATTAATAGACATTTCCATTTTTTTTAACTTAATGATTTCATAAAACCCCTTATGTCTTCTGATCCACTGGTCAGAAATTAACAAAATTTGATACCCTTATAGAGTTTTAGTCAAGGACTTCAAATATCCCTTTATTATTTTAGAGAGAGTAACCAAAAAGTAGATTTCAGCAGTTTTCTGGTGGAGAAAAAAAAAAAAAAATGAAAATTTTTAGGTGGCCAACCACATGGAAAAATTGAAAAATATCATCTTCACCCCCTAAAAGTAGCAAAAAGTGGTACAACATTTGAAAACTATAGTATTTGGAGAATAAATCCCAATAAGTTTCATAACTGTCTCTCAAAGCTATCACTTCTAGACCTCTTAATAGATTTTTCACAAAAATTCAGATTCCTGGTAATTTTGCAATTATAATCTAATATTGGCTCATTTTTCTAGACAAAGTCTATAACAATGGAAAAACATTACATAGTATTTGCTGAATTCATTCCCTAATTTTTAACAACTCTCTTTTTTTATTTCAATTTTTATGGGTGTTTGAATATGCATTGCAGAAAAACAAAAAAAAATGTAAATTATCATTAGCATCCAACTCATCCAGTTTCCTTACAGACCTTGAAAATAAATCTGTACTATCACACAAAATTCCAATATCACACGAATCAGTTATGTCTACACTGAAGATCTGGAAATAAAAAAACTGAATTTATCAAAATTTTTTAGCAATGATCTTTGCAAATTTCTCTAAATGCATAAAACTTGAAAGGTAAGTATAATCTAATAATTAAAACAATGCTAAGTAAACATTCCTTAAAGGAAAGATGATATAATTTACATTTAATGATTCAAAAACAAACATTAGGCTTGAATTAGTATGGCTCTGTAATTGGGCCCAGAGAAATTTCTTGTGGCAAATTCTTATATAAAAATCAATGCGACAACTACTACAGAAAGAAGTTCAAGAAAAACTGCTGCAAACCACAAAAGAAAATCAAAAGGTGATTAGTTTTTTCTTGTTGATTACACTTTTTTATGTTTGGAGTCATGTGCCATTTGAACATGAATCAAATTTATTTTTTAAAACATAAATGATTAATGGAAAAAAATCTTTTTTTTTTACTAGAACAGATAAATACAGATGTTTCTACAGTTTTGTCTGATGTCCCTCTATAGTTATTTGTCAGGGTTTTTTTTTATTAATTTGTCTAGTTTGTCAAAGTTGAGATAAATGACTTGGAAAGTATGGACTTATTTGTGTCAGAAATATTTTCTAGAATGGTTAAGCCTAATTTTGACAAATAATATTACCAAATGATAATGCCTAGCCTGAGGCTAAGCAAAATATATGGAAACAATATGTAGGATATTAAATTTCTTAAGCAAAATAGAAAAAAAAAGGAGAAAGGAAATAAAGGAGAAAAAAGAAGAAAAAAAAGGAAAGAAAATCCTTTTCCATTATTTTCATTCAAGGTAATTATTCATCTGTATTTTCTTTTATAAAGTTCCTAAAAAAGATGTTTTGCAATTTGAAAAAAACAAAAATAAAGCATCATATTTTGAAAAAAAAAATTATTCTTTAGGTGTCTCTTTGGCACTTGCCCAAAAGCTTGAATCTAATGATTTAATGTTAATGCTCAGATTGAATTTATGCAGCAAATGTTATCAAGCCAGTGACATGGGATCTTCAGAAGAAAAAATTTCTGACCTATCAATGGAGTGTAAGCTTGTTTAAGAATTAGATGACAAATTAACTCATTCACAAAAAAAAAAAGAGAAAACTTGATACTACATTTGTATCATTAGACAAAGTCACTTTTAAAGTTGTAGAGTGTTCCACCATACCATTGAAAAAGCAAGGCAAAAAAAAAGAAACTGGAAAAGGTTATAGAAAATGTGAAAACAAAAATCACAGATGCCTACAGTCTACCTTTATCATTAAGTAAAAAAGAGCAAACATCTCTAAAAACAAGAAATGCTGTCAAAGACCTTGATATTCTCACTTGAACAATGAAAGAGAAGTTGAAATATGCAAGGTAACCTGAAAAGATACAGATTTTAACAATTGCAAAATTAGGTAAAGTCCTACCAGAGGAGACCATTACCACAATGAAAGACTTTTATGAAGATGACCAGCTTTCATGACAGTTTTCAAGACTATATCAATATTTCAAGGAACACTCATAAGCAAAAAAGATTAATACTTTTAAATTTGAAAGAACTCCATAAACAGTTCAAATTACATCATCCTGATTACCAAATTGGATTTCTAAATTCTGTATTTTGTGACCAAAGTGGTATGTTTTGGCTGATACATCTGTGTATTTACTTATCACTAAAATGCAATCAAGTAGGATGAGACTTACTTGTTTGTCATATAGAAAATGCTGAACACTATTTATTATTCAGACTAATACCTCATCTCAGAAATATAGACAGAAAATGCTAAATGTATACTTCCTAGATGCAGTAATTGAGCAAAAAACTGAAGCTCTCACGGAGCCATTTAAAATAAAATTGAAAGAGTTTAAAATAAAATTGAAAGAGTTTAAAATAAAATTGAAAGAGTTTAAAATAAAATTGAAAGAGTTTGATGATGAGAAAGAAAACAGCTTCAAACAGTGTGAATCAACAGATTGTGTAAAACTTGTCACTCATTTGAGTGACATCAAGAATTTTCATTTCTAAAGCATAGAATAAATATGTTAAACAGATAAAGGAAACCTTTACACAGAGACACATTGCATTGAAAATCACACATCTACCACAGAACTGATGAGTTAAAGTCTTTTTATTTTATCAGAAAATAGGGATCAAGACATGGCAATTGTTTACTTTGTTCAAAAAAACCTCCTGAATTTGTTTCCAAAAAAATGATTTTGACCTGGATGCAAAATGGAGCCTTTTTGCAACAAATCATAGAAAGTCTACATATGATAGCATTGGTGGCACTACTAAATGACTTTCTGCAAATGAAAACTTCAAGCAAACTACAAGAAATCAAATCTTGACTGTTGAGGACTTGTTTAATTTGTCAAGAAAACAAAGAATATCATCTACTTTTTGCCATCTATTAAAGAATTAAAAGCCACAAGAAAAGATAGTCCTCTAGATTTGCTGATGGATGCACAGTCCCTGGAACAAGGTTTTTTCATCACTTTATCCCTGGAGATGACATTACAAAGAAACAAAAATAAAACAACACCATGAATAGAAAATATTGGTTACTTTCAATTAAATTTTAAAATATTTTTAAAATAAGGTCTTTGCCCACCATCCCATTTTGTGGACAGTGAACAGGAATGGGTTATGTATAGAGACCTATACTTAAAATCAGATTTTATAAACCTATATTTAATACCAGATTTCTAGAAACCTATAATAAATACTGTTTTTTTTTTTTTTGTTGTTGTTGTTGTTGTTTTTTTAATTTTATAACACCAGATTTTACAGTGTGAATTAATAGGTTATATAAACTTGGTTTTAGACTGATATTGAAAAAGGTGAGTTTGCTAGATTGAAAATAAAAATAAATTGTAAGTGATGTCGCCATTTCGGGAAATGACAAATATCTTTTTATTTATTGCAACTTTATCTTTAATTACAACTGACACTGTTCCCCATTAATATACAGATTAAAAGGGTAGACAGTATTAAATACTTGAAACACTTAGCACTAATTAGTACATAAACTTTGAAAATATGTCTTCTGTTTATTTTATTAAGCAATTTTTTTTTAGTTTAATTTCCAGTATTATCTTCAGCAAGTTATCCATACAACAATAATAATAATGATGATGATGATGATGATGATGATGATAATAAAGAAAAAGAGAAAGAATTGCTTTTAACAACACAGTGTTGATATCTATTGCACTGTAAAGGACTGTAAAAGAAAAAAAAAAAAAGAATCTAAAGACATTAAATGAATCTATACAATACTATTTTGTTACACACACAAAGTGGTGCTGAAAAATTCTCATCCCAAACCACTTCCCAAATTCTGACCAACTGACCAAACATCAGAATTTATCTTCAAATACTTTATTGGTCAGACGGAGAATTTTTCAATAGGTCCTTGTCATAAAAACTAAAACCCTTGCTATCTCATGAGAAAAAATTGTAAACTTGTGGAGAATTTATCTTATCCAAATTTTTGAAAACAGTTTCCTTACATAAGAAACAAAGTGTAAAGATCAGTGATATAAAGATTAGCCATTAACAGTAGACTAAAGAGGAAAGTTAAGCATCAAAAGTGTACCTGAGTAATGTGGATGCTACAAGCCCAAGCAATGGCTTATGTTGTCTGAAAAGTAGTGGTCCTAAGTTTTGCTTGTTTCAATCACAATATATTGGAAAAGGCACTCTATGACCTACACTATCTGAAATAAATAACAAAAACAATGATAATAGTCTGAATAATTTATAGAAAAGGAAGTTTTGTATTTTCTTCTTTCTTTTTTTTTTTTTTTTTTTGGTGAATTCCAGAACAGGGCTTCAATAGTGATTGTTAAAACAAATGTCCATATATTAACCTATTTACTACAAAGGACAGGATTTATCATTGGTGCAGTTACCTGTCATTCTTGATGAGGCTCTATGCTTTGAATGTCTATTGGGTCTCAAAGTTCACACCAGACCTCAAATGGAACTCATATATACAATTTATTGCTGGTAAAAAGGTTGGCTCACATATTGCTCCAGGATTGAATGAGTTGTTTTTTTTATGGGTTATCAAAGCCAAAACATATTTTGGACTGTAAGAATAATTTATTTTTTGTTAAATAGTAGGACTTGAATCTGTAAAAACAATTTCTATTCTCAAGATCGTTAATGCAATATATATACATATTGCATTAACTATCTTTTCCAGATACAAGTCCTATTATTTAACCCATAGCTGGGGGGAAGGAGATGGATTCCACTCCAGGAAATACCTGACACCTTTCGCTATGTCATATCTTTACAATAGTCAGATTAGACAAAAAAAAACATTAGATAATTGCTGCCATATTTGGGCTGAAGCTGCTCAATCCCCACTTTCCAGCCATGATAAAGTTCAAAATTGTTTATGTGCTCTTTTGGGGGATGACATTTTCCCCTCTGCAACATCTTTCCCACCGATGTAACATTGCTAGTTGGCCACTACTCTAGCACTATTTTCATGGCAAACATTCAGAAGAGCCCCACTATTTAGTTCCACAATTTCAGACCTTTACTGCCACAACATATCAAGTTATTCCTATGGAGTTGAGCCACCCTTCCTTTGTGTTCCAAATAAGTAGGAAGTTCAACTTGAAGTCCCCTGACAAAAAAAAACAGCCACTGTATAGATGCTTCTCCAAACATATTAATCTTGACCTTACCCAAGGTCAATCATTACCCTCCTTTTTGCCATTCTCCCCACTCCTCATCACTTTCTCTTCTACTCATCATTGCCATTTTGACTGTAATCCTCTATGTTGAGTGACTCTCAAGCCTTGTATTGGGTGATATTTAGTGGGGGAAAAAAAAAAGAGAGAAAACAGTAAATTCTGGAAATTTTTCACATTTAATAAGTTAATTCACTATCAATCTTTCTGTGTAATAAAAGACAAAAATAAGATGGAGTAAAACTAATTATAGCAATAAATAATTGTTTTTTTGTTTTTTCAGTCAACTGTGTAGAAGCTTAGAAGAATTGAATAACTATAAAAGTAGGTAGCTCCACAAATTTTCTCAAAAAGAGCATAGCATGATGAAAAAGGACTGAAACTTGATGAAAAAGATTTTATCATCAAAATGTTTATGTTATTATTAAGAGGAAAAACAGAAAGTACTTTTGATTATTTTATTAAATTTTTTTTAATCCTTTTTATCAAGCCTTATATTGGGCGATATTTAGTTAAAAAAAAAAAGAAAAAAAAAAAGAAAGATAGACAGAGAGAGACAACTGTAAATTACAGAAATTTGTCACAGTTAATCAATTAATTCACTATCAACCTTTCTGTGTGAAATATAATACTATGCTCCCACAAAACATGTATGTAATGTAGCAGTGTTATTTTTTCACGTTTTATTAGATGAAATAAACAAACTTAAGCATAAATGGAAGAAGAAGAATATTGTCTTTTTCTTGTGTTACTGAAAATATAAAATGACAGTTATTTTCTAATTTTTTTTTTTTTTTTTTTTTTTTTTACATGAAACATTTTCAGTAATATTATTTTATTACTAGTTTTGCTCAATTTTGTTATTGTTGTTCTCTTTCAAAAAACTTTCAATCAATTTTCTTTAACTGCTAGAGAAACCAGTAATAAATAAAGAAGCAACTCCTGAGGAAACTTAGGGTTCAAGCCTTATCAGCGGCTACTTATTTACAATTTTGCTACAAACCAAAGATTATCAACCCAAAGTGTTGTGATAAAAGACAAAAATAAGATGGAGTAAAACTAGTCATAGCAATAAATAAGTGTTTTTTTTTGTTTTTTTTTTTTCAATCAACTATGTAGAAGCTAAGAATAATTGAATAACTATAAAAGTAGGTAGCTCCACAAATTTTCTCAAAAGCATGATGAAAAAGGACTGAAACTTGATGAAAAAGTTTTATCATCAAAATTTCTATGTTATTATTAAGAGGAAAAACAGAAAGTACTTTTGATTATTTTATTAAATTTTTAATCCTTCCTAGCATGTTCAAAATTTTGTTTAAAAAAAAAAAAAATCTTGTTTTTCTTGCATCAGCAGTGGGTCAAGGATTACTATGGGAAATTTAGCATTTTTTTTTTTTTTTTTGCAGTAAAAAACACATTGATGTATAAATTCTTGCAAAAAATCAAATAATTGTCAGATTTCAATAAAATTGTCTGGACTTATTTACAAATGAATGAAATTATTTTTTTAAATATTTACTTTTAGAAAATTTTGGTAAAATTATTTTCCTTTTTTTTTTTTTTCTTTTTACACATCTGTTGCACGCACTTTTATGAAATTTCAAGAAATTAAAATTTCATGATCTTCATATTTATATTAGTTAAAACCAGGACTTCTTGGAAAATGTAAATCATCAATTTGTTCTTGTCAAACAGAAACAATATTTACCAAAAATCTGCTCTGAATCAGAAAATAAAAAATGCAATAAACCTACGACATTAATTAGAAAAGCTTTTAATTGCTTTTATAAAAAAAGATATATTGACGATACTATTGTCTCAAGAAAAAACTTTTTTGCCATGAATAATGAATTTTTACAAGAATTGTTTTCATTTTTTTAATTTTAATTAGAAAAATTTATTTAGTTTTAAATTTTTTTTAAAATTCTATTAATTTCAGCAGTTTTGATATTATTAAGTGAAAACTATTTAAAATCATAAATGGAAAAGCTTAATACAAATCATCAAACACCAATATTTTTAAAAGAAATTTTTTTTTTTTATTAGCCTATAAACATGCTGTCTTTTCTAAGCACAGGTGACGATACATGACATTATCAGAAAATAAGAGCGATGACTATAGCAAATTTAAAGCCAAAATTTCTAAAATTCAATAAAACATTATGGAGAACATTTTCCTAAAATTTTAAGATTACTGAGTAATTAAAATTTAAATAAAAAAAGTGCTCACATCATTTTCTTCAATTATCTTTTACAGACAAAAGTTTCCGTGGAACAAATTTAACCCAACATCAACTCGTCAAACATGTCAACATAGCTACTAGTGGTTAAAAACACAGATAGGGCCAGGTTAAGAAATGTATTTCTGTGTTATATTAAAGTTATTATTTTTGTAAAATTTTGTAATAAAGAGAATTACATTGAGATTAAAGAAAACTAAAAAAAAAAAAGGGCACTAATCAATTGAGAAAAAAAAAACTCCTTCTAGTCAATTTAAATTAGTTTTTGAAATACAGCAAAGTATTTTGCTTATTGGAAATATTAAATTTAATCTATTAGCTTAAAACTAAAACTAAAATAAAAGCTTCAAGAAAGATTTTTCATTTTTAAAAATTCATTTTATAACTTAGGTATCATTTTATTCCTGTTTTTTTGTGGAGGTAACTATATGTGTCAATTTTTGTGGTTTTAAAATAAATGAATTAGCTTATAACTATCCTTAAATTGCAAAAATATTCCAAGAAATTTCAATAGAGCCTATCATTATAAATATGCAATTCAAAATTCAGTCCACAAATGACAAAGTATCAGCAAATATCTGTTAATTTTTTCATTTTCATTATTTTTATATTAAGTTTAAAAAAAAAAAATTTTTTTTAATTTATGCACTTTTTGTCAGATTGATTTTTTTTTTTTTGCGCATATTATGTGTGTGTGTGTGTGTGTGTGTGTGTGTGTGTGTACACCTATACATGTGCATATGTGTAGGATGTTATGGCTATATATATCTTACACACACAATAGGCCAAAAAATTTGGGGCCATCTGCTGGATTTAACCATTAATAAGTTTCATACCTTCTTTGGTTTAAATAAGTCTACTTATCTAGGATGCTGAAAGTATTTAACTCATTAGTGTATAGCATCCAACTTTCTTGGAGAGAGGATTAACTAAAATTTAGAATCTGCCAGACCAAAGTTTATCCTGAGTCAGCAAGGTAAATTAGGGGAAAAGAGCTAAAATCTTTAGCCAACTTTATGCAATAGTAATGAGCATTATTATTATTATTATTGAATATATGACAAAACCCTTCAGGAAGAGAAAGTCCCTCTAACCCAAAGTAATTTAGTTAATTTTGAAAAAGACATGTAACTGTCAATTTTTAGATGATTTCTCAAAATCCAAAGGTAGTCCCAAATTTTTATCTTGTACTGTATTTTTATATATACATACATACACACACACACACACACACACACACACACTACAGTTCAAAAATTTGAAGTGACATCCTAGAATTAGCATGGGATGAGTGTGGTGGTGGGGGGTAGATGAAAAAGAGCACTTAAGAGTCACTAAAAAAAGAATGAAATCAGTTATCAAGATTATACTTTGAGAAACTTTCACAACAAATACCAAAGATTTATGCTGCAGTAATCAAGGATAAAGGAGAATATTTTGATGAGAGGAAAATTTAATTATAAAATGCTTCTTTACTTTTCATCATAATAAAATTTCTAATAAAAAAAAAAATCATGCCTCACTTTTTTAACCATGTATAATAATTTTCACTTATTTAAAGTACAAAACAAGTACATTTTGGGCCAATTTAAAAATTTATCAGGAGTTCCCAAAACTTTTGAACTGTAGTGTGTGTGTGTGTGTGTATATATATATATATATATATATATATATATATATATATATATATATATATATATATACACATACGTGTGTGTGTTTATATATATATATATATATATATATATATATATATATATATATATATATATATTAAGAAGGAACATAAACTTGCAAAGGATATTTCAAAGGGATAAGGATTTTTTTCCGAGGGTGAATAAACTAATCAATCTTCAATGGAATGAAACAAAAATACCAGACATTCATTGCTACAAAGAAACAGAAAGTGGGCTCCAAGACCCCAAAACCAAGCTGCTGACGAGAATAAAGAAAAACTTTAGAGCAATTTAAACAAATTAACAAGGGAGTAAAACAAAAGGACAAAAGCAAGAACGTAGGTCACTCTCAGACCACACAGGTAGGATGAGGGACGACCTTACAATAAACAGATTGGAGCTGTCCCAGAAAGACCACACATGTTGAGATGGTTGGAGACATCAGATGAAATAAGCAGGCTTGGACACCATCCAGACAAGAGGAAAAAAATCTGAGGCCACACAAATAGAAATATGTATGGCAGGCTAGCCAGTTTGGACTATGTTTAGGGATTACTTACTAAATAAAAGGAAAGGGATAGTATTCTTTTTTTCCTCATTTCCACAAAGCACATGGGGAGAAGAACGCTATGTTAAATAGTGCACTGTTAGAGAAATAAAAATTTTTAACCTGTTAAACATTAAAATAAAAAAATAAAATTACATTATGTTGAGACTTCCATTTTTCTATAAATAAATATGTACATCGGATTCCCATTTTAAAATACAGCTGTTTGAGTGAGTTGGTGTGTAGATATATATATATATATATATAGATATGTGTGTGTGTGTGTGTGTGTGTGTGTGTGTGTGTGTAAAAACAATAACACTGATTGTATTTTGCCAAGAGAAAAAGAAAAAACAGTATTTTTTGAAGATAATGCTTTATAAGGTACATAACGCTGAAAGGGCTTGGAAAATTTAACACTCACATGACATGTTGAAGACAAGATGGATAGCAAAAAAAGACAAATATTGTTAAGAGCTACAAAGGACAGGAAGTTGTGGAGAATTATTATCGTCCACATCCTGAAGGAATATGGCCCAGAAGTTTTTGTAAATATTTTGCTTGATATTAAGAGATAAAGCATTAACAGTAATGAATAAAATTAAATGTCCATTTTCCTTATCCCTACTCAGAGTTTCACAATATAACTTTCAGTTTTATAAAAAAAATTTTGGCAAACATGGACTTGCATGCCTGCAATAAGTTGGAGTGTCAAAAGGACAGTTTTTCCCATGACACCCCCTTTTTTTAAAACTACCTTCACTCTTCAGTAATGTTAAAAAAAAAAAAAAGTGATTAAAATTGGTATAAAACCTAAACATATGAAAGTGAATTTGTACATTTTTTGTTCTTGAGAATTGACAACAAAAATAAAATGCTATTTATGTATTAGATTATTTACAAGATTAATTTTATATTTACAACGTTCTAAAAGCTAGTACAATTAAAGTTAATGCAATGCAATATTTATTATTTACCAATTTGTAAAGAAATAAGTGTGAAAACAATTTTTTATTCATAAATTTATAAACATTTACTAAATTATTAAAATATATGAACCAACTATAAGCAAATCTTTATTATTTACCAGTCTATAAAGTTTGAATCAATTGGTAATTAGATAATGTTTTGGCATACATTCTGATAAATAATCTAATCTAATAGTGTTTTTTTTTTTTTTTTTTTTGTTTTTTAATTCTCAAGAACTAAGAAAATGCATAAATTCAATCTCATATGTTTAGGTTTTATTACAATTCTAATCATCACTTTTTAAAACAAATATTACCAAAAGAGTGAAGGTAGTTAAAAAAGTGGTGTCATGAGAAAAATCATCCTTTTGACACTATCTTATTGCAGGCATATCTGTGTGTTTGCCAAATATTTAATAAAATCAAATTATAGATATTGTTTACATTCAGACTAGTATTCTCATCTTTGTTGTAAACCTTTCATACACTGTGCACTCAGGACTTCTTCAAATGTCTGCTGAATTCAGGGAATTTCAAGTTAAATATTAGGTTGGTGCAAAAATAATGACGTAATAATGTCGTTTTTTGACGTTAAAAAATATGTCAAAAAACAACATTACGTCATTATTTTTGCACCAACCTAATATTTTATTTAATCTACAGGGGTAAATTGTTCTCTTTCTGCTGCCCATGACATAGTAATTCTGGATTCAATCCCTGGGTCAGACAGACAGTAGAAACAGGGCAAGCAATAACTAAGCAGTACTAAATAAGAAAATGAGATATCCTTAGAACGGACAGTGGAGTGAAAATAATCTACCACACATATTCAATCCAAATACATGCTGATGCCAACTATTTTAGATCTGAGAAATAAACAAAAATCTAAACCCCATGTATAAACCAAAGCAGCTGATCAACACACATATGTTCAGATGGAGTAGTTTTGTAAATTCCCACGAGTAGAGAATATTTTTTATGAAGTTTTAATATTTTGATGTCTAAAATGTTATTATGTTCAACTTCTGGAACAAATTAAAAATAACAAAGCATCTGTATGAATACAAACTGATTGAAACATTTAATAAATTAAAATTAATTAGGGAACTGCCCACTCACATGCTGGGAGAAATGAAAACAAAGACTGCAAGTACTAAAAAATATTCTGTAAAATGCTTCTAAAATCTGAAAACAGTGTTTTATTTTTACATGTAAATGTTGAATTTAGTGAAAAATGGTAAAATAGTGACCTCGAATATAAGCCTACTCATCATTTTATTGTTTTTTGTTTGTTTTTTTTTTCTAATATTTTCTGGCTTATACACAAGTATATACAATAATACGCAGACAAGGAAAAAATATTTTTTGACCATTTCATCTGTTTTATAAAGTTTCTCAAATATTTATTGACATTCTTTTAGCAGACAACAATAGCAGCATCTTCCGAATGTAACAGAATTTTGTTTAGCATATAAATCAAATGAAACATGTACATTAAAAAAAAATTGAAAACAATTTAATGTCCAAGTCAAGGTAGTAAAGGAAAGTGAGAAGAAGGGACTAACAAAATTAGCAAAGGGATTTCGTCATTTTATATCATTAACTTTACTAATCTACTTTTTGTATAAATGATTCATTGTAATATAAATTGAACTGCACCACATATAAGACATTTTTTATGTTTAACATTCTTTTTATAGATACAAGTATTTAAGTAAATGCTCTGTTTAAAATAAACAGTATTAAACAGAGCATTTACTTAAATACTTGTATCTATAAAAAGAATGTTAAACATAAAAAATGTCTTTAATAAATTGTCGGACTTTGTCCATTTCTTAATATATATATATATATATATATATATATATGGGATAATGATATATGAACTTTTATATATCAAGAACAATTTTGGAGGGAATATGTATGACAAAGTGGAAAAAGTTTTTGTGTGATGTGTTTCATCCTTTAGGACTTCAATGGACAAAGTTTGTTTACGCTGGTGCAACTACACATGCAGATGAATGAGAGATGCTGGGTATTTTAAATTTAAATTTTTTTCTATTGTGTTTTGGGTATATCATCTAGCATATTTCATTCAGACTCTTTTTCTTTTTGTTGCCAACAACTTCATTATTAAATATCCACATTGTGATAACAAAATTGGTCAAGAATGGTGAACCATTGTAAGAACCTCAACACAAATTTACTGTGGATGAACTGGTAATTAAAGCCTTTTCTAAACACTTTCATCTTGGTGAATTGTTTTCTCTTTAAATTAGAGTAACATTTTTTTTATCCCCCTCTCAATCAAACACATCCGATGTTTTTTTTTTGGTTTTATTTTTTTTTTATTTTTTTTCTTGACCAGATTAAGAACTTTTCAGTACACTCTTGTATATATGTATACATGCTAGACAAAGATAGGCATTGCTTGAAGACTAGCAAAAGCTAAAATAAATATCACATGTAACTCAAAGACAAAATAATAACTTAATCAAAATGTTGAAGTTCCACACTACTTCAAATAAACAATTAGGAATTAATCCAAGCTACTGGACTTAGGAAAGCTATTTTCTTGGAAAATTATTTTGAGAGAAAGATTCTATAAATTTTAACTGAACACAACATTGTCTGCTCAGTCAATGAATGCCAAATGTTTCCTTATAAGGAAACAGCTAATATTACCATCACAAGCTTAACACATACATGAATATACTGACTGCTAGAGTGATAAGAAGGTTGTCTTGTATCAATGTTCAAACTGAAAAAGGCCTGCCTTCAAAATTCTGCAAATTCCTGGTATCCACTTTAGTTTGAACCTCAGCTACAGATAGAATGAAATGTACAACTATGTCAGCTACCACACAGGCTGAAGAAAAGAATAAAAGACTAAGATGGAAATAAGCATAAACAGAACAACACGAATTGATCAATTCATTCATTTTCTATGGCTTATCAACCCTTTCAGCCATTGTATGCTCCAGCCTTCTTCAGGTTATTGGAATTTCAAACTGAACCCTTTATTTTGTTCACCAGAGTATATTGTTCTAGTTCCACGTGTCATGCCTCTTTCGGGTATCTCAGTTATCTCCCTTTAATTCAACTCTCCAAGTTTCTTTGTTCACCACTGCAGTAGCCAGGTATTGAACTCACAACTCTCTGGGTCAAGTCACTGGATCCAAGCAATGCTTTTATCCACTGGGCCATGTGTCCTTGAGCCCAGTGGATAATTCAATTCCAATTACCTGAAGAAGGCCAGGGCATACAATGTCCAAAACATTGTAAATATGGCAATAAAGATGAGGACAACAGTCCAAATAATGTAATTACAATATCTCATCTCAGATATATAGACAAACTCCCATCTATTTCACTAAATGTTAGTGATTGTTTTTAATAAAATAATGCAGATACAAACAGTATCAATAAACTGTATGAGAAATAATGCATTTATAAACTTTATAAACTGTAGTACTTTCTAAAGAAGTAATGGAATTTTTATTTTTAATCTGACATTTTTTTTTTATTAGATTTATTATTTTTAGTGGATACCCTTGCTTGAGGTTTGAGTAGACACACCTTTTTTTTTTTTTTTTTTTTTTTGTTGTTTTTGGTTGTTTTTTTTTTTGTTTTTTTTAAACAGTGTATTACATTCACCATCTGCACACTCAAGAAAATTTAATTAAGAAAATGTGCTCTTCCAGAGAGCACATTTATTAAGTTTTCTTTAGTGTGCAGGTTGGTAGATGTAATACACACTGTTTACAAAAACAGGATTTCCTTTATTAAGTTTTCTAGAGTGCACTGGCCAGTAGACATAATAAACTGTTTAAAAACTAGATCTCCTTTTTACACTATTTACATTGTTCAGACTGTGGTCCTTATCTTTATTGCCATATTCACATTTTGGCTGTTGTACACTCTGGCTTTCTTCTGGTGATATACATTGGAATTTCAAACTGAACCCTTTATTTAGTCCACAGAGGTAGATTGCTCTAGTTCCATGTACCATGCCTTATCTGGATATCTCAATTTCTATTAATTTTGCCAAGAAGTGTGTAACAACTCACCTGCCGAAATAGCTTGAAGTAAAAAGAAAGTGAATTCAAAGACAAAAGGAAAGAAACATAGTTGCTTGGTTCAGTTTCTTGCTTGCCCTGGCTGTCCTTTTTTCTCCTGACCTCCTGGTGTCAATCTTCTTTTATTCTCTCACAAAGTACTCGATCCAGATGCTTGGATTAAATTCACATTTGCATATGCAAATTGCATGGTTCTCCCAACATCCTGGCTTGTCTATTGTGCATTCACTCTACTCAGATAAATCAACATCAACTGGTTAATGTGAGGCTCAGGTTCAAATCACACCGAAATCAATTCGGCTTGTTGCTACAAACAATGCATGTTGCTATGCAAATTCTTTTTACGGTGGGCGAATGATGCCTTCTCTTGGCAACTCCTTCGTTACAGTAACACAACTTTTCAAGTTTTGTTCACCTCTGTTGTGGCTAGGTATTGAACTCATAACTCTTTGGGTCAAGTCAATAGATTTTTTTCAATGCACAAGGAACTAGAACAATCTATCCCCATGAACTAAATAAAAGGTTTGGTTCAAAATTCCAACATATATTACCTGAAGATGGTCAAAGCATACAATGGCCGAAACATTATAAATACGACAATAAAGATGAGGGCAACAGTCCGAATAATATAGTGTAAATAGTTGCAATACCTCATCTCAGAAATATAGACAGAAGATTTCCTTTAAGTTTTCTTGAGTGCACAGGCTGGTAGGCATAATACACACTGTTTAAAAAAAAAACAAAAAAAAACAGGGTGTCTTTACAAACTCATTTACCCAGTAACAATAGCATTTGAAATAATAAAAAAATTTATCAACTGTACAGATGATGGAGGAAGATCAATGATGATCTAAAAATCATGCATATCGTAAGTTTTATATATATCTTTTTTTGTTTTGTTTTGTTTTTAAATTTCCTACAAGTGCAGTGCAATTGAAATACCCACTGCATCAGGCAGTTTTCACCAACTGTATAGATGAGGGAGCTGTCAATCAAGGTGGAGATTACTTTGATAAGACACGAGCAGTATATTGCCACATCCTTGAACAGCAATCTGTACCAGACAAAGACAAAAATATCAGAAAACATCAAAGTTTCATCATTTTCAGTTTGCTTGCTTGTTCAACTTTCTCTAATTGTGTAAATGTATATATAGATGTGTGTGTGTGTGTGTGTGTGTGTGTAGAGAGAGAGAGAGAAACACAAAAAACATTGTTATTTGATAAATTACCTGGAGTCAATTTTTTTTTTATCATGTCACCCCAAACAAAACAATAAAGCCACAACGACACAAGAGGTTACTGAGAATGAAAAAGACAGAATATGTTACTAAGGTGAAAGGGCAGTAAAAAAAAAACATTTAAAAAGGCTGATGATTATTGGCATTACATTTAAGTTTTTAAAGATCATAGTTGATAGGAAAGCAAGAAGCTGGAAAAAAGTTTGACAGGCAAGAAATGCAAGATATTAGAATAGAACTTATAGCTACATCTAGCTATTTCAACAGTGAAATGTGACCTAGCTGCCAATCTAATATTATGCTTAAATTTGGGAAGGCAAAGTAAAAGCTTGAGGAAAGCTCATCAGAACAATTGCCAAGAAAATATTTATAGAAAAGGCTTCAAGTAGCTATGTTAGTGGTGGGAAAGTGATTGAAGCTGAGATGCCAGGTCAGGACTGATAATGCTGCAGATTCTTTCGATTTAATAATAAATAAATAAAATATACAAGTAAATAATCAGTAATTTTGAATATTGTGATGGTTTAGGTATCTAATATTTTGAATTATATGATTGTTGATGAATTGCCGAGTTTATTTTTCTAATATTTTTTTTCTTCATATACAAATACATTTTAAAACAGTAAAAATATAACAAACAAGTTTAATGTTATAACACTTTGGAAATGTTAAATGTCGCATGAACTTTTTTTTTTTTTTTTAGATACAGAACAAGTTGGAAATTCATTTGGAACTTGACAAGCATTCCTTATTCAGTCTAGGAAAGGAAAGGTCAACCACCTCATCTATCAACATCAACAAAAAAAATAAAAAATAAAAAATAAAAAAAAATCGGCTAACTAAATCCAAATTCTTCAAATGGAAAAAATAGGACAAATCAACATTCAGTCAGGATCAGATGATTTCAGGGTGCACGTCCTTTTAGAAGAACGCAGGAAAGCAAAACTTGATGTTGTTTGCCTGCAAGAGGTGGGTTGACTTGGTTGTGACTATTTCACATTTAGGATTTTGAACTGGTCACAAGAAGAAAAGACATGGAGTTGGAAATGCAATACACAAATCACCAGATGTTGTAATAAATAATACACCAGTCAGAAAGACTGATGGCTACCAATTTTTTTTGTTCATTACTGTAAGATCCAAGTGATACCAATTTATGTCCCAACTGAAAAAAATCCCCCCACCACTTCAAAAAAAAAAAAACAAAAAAAAAACATCCCCTACCAAATGTTTCAGGAATTTGACTAAAGACAAACCTTTCCAAAACAAAAACTATGATCTGGAATTGTAATGAAAACAATGATGGCACATATCCTGAATCCATCACAAAAATTCAGGGTGAGGAATTAGTAAATACTAAACACTTCAATACTTCCTCAGTGTATGGATCAGTTTTAAAACAAATTAAGTATAAGAGAAAAAGAAAGTGAACATAGAAAAGGCTGTGCTAGAGGTAGTTTTGTCAAATGCTGTAAACTACTACAAAACCAAAACATCAACCTGAAAACTTCTTGTTCTTCAATAACCTTGTCAGATCAAGATGTTCATATGAATGTCATGCATGACACCAAAACCATTCAGAAATATCTAAACTGTGAGCTGTATACAACTGCTTCCTAAGATCAATGGTAAAAAAGGCTTTGATCGAATGAAGCTTGAGGGTTCTGGCAAAGATCATCTCTCTTTGAACATTGTGAACTGGCACTAAACAATCACAAATAAAGAACTGTAGCAAATTAACAGAAACTTCCAACGGGACTTCCAACAGCAACAAGTTAAATGAATAACATATATATAACTTGAAGAGAAAATAATGAGATAATGAAGATGTTAACATTCCACATTACTTTCAAATAAAATGTTAGGAAGGAAACTACCATCAATACTGGAAAGAGTGATAAGAACTACTGGACTTGAGAGACGTATTTTCCGAAAAAAATTGTTTTAAGAGAAAGAATTTATAAATTTCAACTGAAAACAGTACTGGCTGCTTGATCAATGAATGGTAAAGTTTCCTTGTAGGGAAACGGTTAATATTACCATTAGCATATGAATATGACACCAGCTAATGAATTCAATAGATTTATCTGACAATGACAAGTGGTGTGTCTGCAAAAATTAAAGTTGATCTTAAGATCAGTCTTTTGAACTTTTCTTTATATTAATATTTTTTCTTTTCACCTTTGAAAATGAAGTCTGAAGATCCAGAGAAAAATAAAATTCTCTGGTGAAATAAATTATAGCTAATGGAGCCTTAAAGTTGTCTGTTTTTTCTTTCTATATATATATATATATATATATATATATATACACATATACATATATACACACACACACACAATAGAGCAACTATAATTTTCTTTGTTGTTTTTATATATATATATATATATATATATATATATATATACACATACATACATACATACATACATACAATAGAGCAACTATAATTTTCTTTGTTGTTTTTATATATATATATATATATATATATATATATACACATACATACATACATACATACATACATACTCATACACAAGATGAAAACCTTTCCTTTACCAGTGTATCACAATCACTGATGGACTTTATCATGGCAAATGTAAAAACATTTATTTATAAGAAGAAAATATATTATCAGCTTTTCAAATTTTTTTAATTTAAGTATGCTCAAAAATATTTTAACAGTTAATTGTGAAATTAAGAGTAAACTATGGAGTATGTGAAGTGATGTAACTTAATGCCTGATAAACAAAAGTGATTTTTTATTAACTTATTCTAATTTATTTTATATTAATTATTTTATTTTAATTTGATAAATTATTTATGTATTTTCTATTTTAAATTATAGGTTTTGATTTAACTGTTATCGTTTCATTTTTTTAAATATTTCTATGGTCATTATGTTGACTTGCAAGTTTTGCCAAAAATGTTAACTTGCACCCTGGATTTTTTCATATGTTGAGCTGCTTCAGGGTTATATGCCTGATTGTTTATATATATATATATATATATATATATATATATATATATAAACAATCAGACATATAACCCTAAACCAGCTCAACAAAAAACATCTAAACCCCTCAACCTTTCTTTCTCCAACATTCGTACTATTCATACCAACTTCTGCAGTATGGAATCATTCCTCTTCAAAAAGACTCCGGTCATCCTAGCTCTCTACAAAACTAATCTTAACTCTTAAATCCCCTCCTCTGACTTCTCGATTCCTGGCTACCTTCCACTCCTTAGGAAAGACTAATATCGACATGCATGGCCTGAGAGTTTATGTCTGCAAACATCCTCTGCTGGTTTGTGAACTCTCTCTTGAATCTCTAGACCATTCTTACTTGTCTCTCTCTCTCTCTCTCTCTCTCTCACTACTAAACTTGGTCATCTATCTCTTCTTTCTCTACCATTCCCCTTCCTCTCATGACTGTTGCATGCTAGATAGTATTTCTGATATTTCTCCCCACACCCATTTGCAAATATACTTGTATTCAGTGACTTTAATGCCCACCATACCAGGTGGCTTAAAGCTTCTGTCACTGACCTCGCTGGCATCCAAAACTTTAACTTCTCAATCTCTCATGCAAGTGGTTGACTTTCCCCCACACGGACATGCTTCTCGTCTCGATCTTTTTTACCTTCATCTCTGACTCTTATCATACTATGTAGCTCTCCCCTCTTGGCAACTCTGATCATGCAATAGTGTCTGTAAACATCCCCTTCTGCTCCCCTACCAGACTAGAACCTCCTACCAACAGGATATCTTTCCTTTATCAATGAGTGGATTTGGAATCATTCCACGACTTCCTTCGCGATATCACTTGGAATAGAGTTTTTAATCATCCTATTCATAAATGCACATCTTAGATCTCCTCTTGTGTGAAAGCTGGCATTGATGCTTTCATTCCAGCAAGGAAATACCAAGTTAAACCATGTTTATCTCCTTGGCTCTTACCTGCATGCTCAGCCGCTATAGCCCACAGCAATCACTTCTTCTGATTGTACCAGAGCAACACGTCAGATTGCAACAGATGTCTCTCTGTCTCTGCTCATAAGAAGTGAAAGTTACTTTATTCATTTATTACCTGGACTCATATTGCTCCTGAGCTGGCTCCAGTTCTCTCCAAACTCTACAACTATTGTTTCACTGCTTCCTACCTTCCAGCTTGTTAGAAGTCCTCCTCTGTAGTCCCTGTTTTTATGAACTCTGGAGAACCTTCTGACCAATTTATTACCCTATTAGTCTCCTACTGCTTTTCAGCAAAGTATTCAAAGCTTTAATCAAAGCTGAAGTGGTTAAGTATCTTACCTCTCATGACTTACTCTGACAAACAATATGGCTTTCGCTTTGCCCAGTTTACTGCTGACGTGCTTGCAGCCATCACTGAATATGTATATCAAGCTCTCGATAATAATGGTGAAGCTCAAGCTGTGGCTCTAGATATCTCAAAGGTGTTTGACAGGGTTTGGCAAGTTGGTTTTCTACATAAGCTTCAAGGCTACGGTATTACAGGACAATTGTTTGATTTAATCCAATCATTCTTATCAAATCATGAAATTAAGATCGTTCTGAACAGGCTTGCTTCCAAATCCTTTCACATGAATGTGGGTGAACCCCAGGGCTCTATCCTGAGTTCTACACTGTTTCCGATCTTCAATGATCTTCCTGATGTCATCAGTTCCCAAATAAGCATTTATGTAGATGATACTACCATTTACTCTCAATAGCAAATCCTGACAAAGTTAACCTGGCCACTGCTCTTGAAAAATACTTCCAATCAGTGGTTAACTGGGGCAGGAAATGGCTTGTAAATTTTAATGCCTCCAAAAGTAAACTGCTCTCATTTAACCACAATAGAGAAACTTCCTTGCCCACCATCAGCATGGCTGATACTGTACTCCAGGAGAGTGTCACACTGCACCTTCTTGGCCTCATGTTTTCAACTGACTTGAAGTGGAACAACTACATTAAATCAATAGCTGCATCTACTGCAAGGAAAGTTGGTTCATTGTGTCATGCCAGAAGGTTTTTTTTTTTTTGTCTGAGTCCATCTTGCACATTTACAAATCTACCATTTGGCTATGCATTGAATATTGTTACCATATCTGGTCTGGTGCTCCTGATCTTGAGGTTCTTGAAAAAAATCCAAAGAAAGATCTGCAATGTAATCAATCCTGACTTGGCATCTCGACTTCAGTCACTTTCTCATAGGTGTGATGTGGCTTCACTCTGTCTTTTCTACAAAAATTTTCATAGCTACTATGATAAGCTTTTTTCCCCCTGGTGCCCTGACTACATGAATTTAAGCATACTAGGTCCCACCCTTTTACTGTTGAAATACTTAAATATAACTGCCACTTCTATTCCAACAGTTTCTTTTCTCGCACTTCCTGACAGTGAAACTAGCTTCCATTTACTTGCTTCCCTGATAACTACAATCTTCAAAAATTTAAATGCAACATCAATCACAATCTTCTGTTGTCTTGAACCCCATTCATCTTTTATCCTTTCTTCAATCACCTCATCTACTCAGTCTTTTCTCTTACTTTCATTCTCTGTGGCATTCTTGCCTTGCTTGGGATGAAATGATAAAAAAAAAAAATCATGAACTTGTGGTAAGTTGGGGGAGGGTGTTAAAACTAGGTCCTTTGACTCACCAACAATGAAAAAGGAAAGGAAAAGAAGAAAACAGATGTGAAGATCCAAAATTTATATATATTTTTTTAATCATTTCTCCCCATTCAAGGCAATAAAGCTACTAAGATACAAGAAATTTCTGAGTGTGAAAGAATAAGAATAAAAGAAAAATAATTGAGGTGAGAAAATAAACGGACAAAAATTAAGACAGAAAATAATGGTTGATATTGCATTTACATTTTTGAAGATTAAACATGACTGAAAAGCAAGACACCAGAAGAGAGTTCCACAAGTGAGAAGTGTGAGAAATGAAACTGTTAGCATAAGACTTATGGTTACATCTAGCCATTTCAACTAAAATAATGAAACCTAACTTCCATTTTTTTTTTAAATCACCACAACTATTCCAGAAATAGTTGCTGCAATTTACAGAAATGTTTTTTTTTTTAGTCCAGTTTCTTCTAATGGAAATAGTTTTCATATAACAGGGAATAGACAAGGAAGATTTTTTAATAATTTTGCCTTAAATTTTTACACCCGTCTGATACTCATATTATCATGTGGACTGCTTAGACAAAATGGCAGTGACTACTTGATACACCCTTGTGCAAATTAATTGAAACAAAACAAATAATTCCTCTATTATTTAATTTTTTTTCATATTTTCCCAATGATACATGACCCAGTGCACATGTTAGTACTACGTATGTCCATTTCACAGATTGACCACTGATTCTCAATTGGATATAAATTGGGAGAGTTTCCAGGCCAATCTGTAGTACTTTGAATCACTCACTGGTAAGGCTTGCCAGTGTGTTCTTGCAGCGTTACAATTTTTGTACACTTCCTTGGAGTAATGTCCATCACAGACAATGGCCATAGGACAACTAATTGTCAGTTGAGACAATAGTGTCTGGACATGATGAAAATCTGATGCAATCATGGATGACACAATATTTTTCAAGGCCAAACAAATTTCATCATACACTCCGAAAATAGATTCATATTACTATACACTACTACAAATGATGTAATCTGAGGAAAAAATAGAAATCAATTACACCCTGTCATTCCAGTGGATGTAAAACTGACTGTATGGTAAAAGAAAGGAAACTAAAGCAGTTGTTTCAATTTGCACAAGGGTGTATGTTGCGATTTTATTAATAACTCATGCATGGATAAAATAGTAGACACAAAATATGCATTAAAATTTAACAGAAAAATGCTTGGCTTAATTTTAAAATGCTTCACTTAAAACGTATAACATTTCTAATGAATTAATAACTATAATTGCATAAAAGCTGAAATTTTGCTGATTAATAATTTGATATATGTTTTGCATATATAATTTTATCTTTCTCTATATAATTTAAATTTTACTTTAAGTTGGTATTCACTCTCCAGGGATATCATATCTTAATAACTTTCATTAAAATGTCATTTTTATTTTGTTTTAAACTGATTAATAGACTATGTTCTAATAATGTCTCCACTATAATTTGAATTAACAGGAAGGTTTTTCCTTCATTTTATTTTTATTGTTTTTTTTTTAAAGCTCATAGCTGAACAGACAAGACATTCTAGCCTTGAATGGCAGCCAGTCTAGGAAAAGAACTACTCTGAAACAAATAATCTAACATGGTTCTGAACAAAGATTGAAAGGGATAAGAGAGAAAAAAAACTTAATTTGTTCAAATCTTAATTTAAATAAATTTTTAAAGTTTTTTTTCACAAACACTACAAGCTTTTACTTGTCATAACTGATAAAGGCTGTTAACAGCCTGAGCTTGAACAACAATGATGAACAAAGTGAACAACTCAATTTCAGTCATTATTATTTTTATTATTCCTATTATGTCAACTTTGATCTTCAAAAATTTAAATGCAATTTCAATCGTTATCTTGTATTTTCTTAATTTATCTTCTTTTATTAATCTCTTCCTTTAATGTTTTCTTTTATTTTTCTCATATTCTCTAATACCCAGCAACCCACTTGCATCTTAGTGGTTTACTTTGGTTAAAATGATTAAAAAAACAAAAAAATTATGTCCAACTGATTAGCAATTACAAGAACAGGTAAAAATATTGAGACTAGAACTGAAACGTCTTAATGTGCAATCAAGTTTTAATGCTCCAGCATTTTCAAGGGTCACAAGAGCATAACATATACTACAGCCATACCAGTAGTGGTATGTCTTGGGCAAGATAGAATGAAAATACCCATCCTTCTTTAAATAGTTCTGAATGGAGAGTTTTCATTCTCTGAGTGGTTATCTCCTGAAGGCAAGAAAGCCCAATCTGCCCTGCTGATGACACACTGCTGATAGCAGACACGGAAAAGAAATTACAAAATCTCCTACAGAAGGTAGCAACAGAGAGTGAGAAGAAAGGACTAAGCATAAACTACAAGAAGACAGAATGCATGTTATCATTAAAAGGATGAGCCCGAAATGCGATTTGCAGGTCGGTAACACTAGAACCAAGCAAACTCGGCAGTTTAAATATCTGGGAAGCATTCTGACAGAGGATTTCAAATGTGACACAGATCCATACACATACTGGGATGGCTAAGGACACATTCTAAAAGCTGGGTAGAGTATTGCGAGACAGGAAGATTTCTTTGTTAATGAAAAAAAGAATACTGAGCTGTTACATGACATCTGTCCTTCTTTATGGCAGCGAATGTTAGATGATTTCCTAAAAGATGAAGAAGAGACTCAAGGCAACGAAGATGTGGTTCTACAGAATGATGCTAAGGATATCATGGACTGAGCATGTGAGTAACGATGAGTTCTTAGAGAGGATGTGTTATAGTGGAACACACCTATTCTATAGTTAATAGACTCTCCCACCTATAATAAGTAGGAGTAGTAAGAGTAATGAGGGGGTCAGTCAGTCTATGTCGGACGACAGTTAGTCGGATACTAAAGTATCAGCGACCACAACTAGATTACTCTGCTTTATACTTATTATATCAAGTTCCTAACGTTTTGTATATCGAACCTATTTTAGGACTGACCTAGTACAAATACAAGCCTCCATTGTGAAATCACTCCACCACAGGAAGCAAACAAGAAGGAGGCAGCTGAAGTTCCTGGGACACAAAATGAGGAAGGTGGGCCTGGAAAATCTGATACTCACGAGTCGAATAGAGGGAAAGAGAGACAGTTGTTTGCAGGTACAAAGGTCCAAGTTTGCTGAAATTTGAATAGTCTTTTTTCTAGTTGTAAATATAAGTTTTCCTTGTTTGCACATTATTTTATGCCATTACTCTTCTCTAATTTTTCTGCAAAACTTATTTTTTCTCTTTTAATCTTGGTCCCAGAACTGCCCCAGACTATTTTGTTTCATAGTAGTTTTTTTCTTTTCTTTTTTTTTTTAAAAAACACTGGCTGCCACCCAAGACTAGAGATACCAGTCTGTCCAACTACGGACAATAGAAAAAGCAATAAAATAAAAAAAATAAAAAAAAATGAAAGAAAAACCTTCCCGTTGTTTTAAACACCAATAATAACAGACATTGCAGTACCTTCAGATAAGAACATCATAAAATTGGAAAAGGTGAAAATACAGAGATACCAGAAACTGGCAGGGCAAATCAGAGAAATGTACCAAAGCAACAAGTTGTTCCTTTTGCATTTTCATTAGGAGAGCACAGGTGACAGCTCATGTGTTAAGTGTTGTATCTCTAAGCTGCAAATAAGAAGTAAGATCTTACTATCATCTCCTGGCTAAAAAAATCTAAGAGATAAAGAGGGGGATCATCATGTTTATTCCAATTCTGCCCAGAACATTCAAATACTGATGTATGAATAAACTATATATTTTCAGACTTACTTCCTGCTTTGTTGGAGACTATCAAATAATTTTTTTTTTTTTTTTTTACTTATATAAATGTAAAAACTTGGTAATAGAACAGATAACTTTATATATTGTTATGGTGTGGAACCATAGAAAGATAACACAAACTCAAATATAAGGTTAAATAGTATATTCTTGGAAATATAGTACAAAAGTAAATGTGGACTGGAGAGTACTTTCTTTCACTGGTGTCCTGACATACACATTCACTCACTTGGTGTCTACTACTCGGTGACTCTCACTTGGTGACTCCCTTTACTCAAAGTTGGTAGCCATATTATATAGGTGTGGAAGAGTCCATTTGTAGGTAGGTCCCGACAATATATGGATAAAGAATTAAAAAAAAAAAAAAAACTCTCTCACTCTTTCTATAATCTAAGAACCATGCTCTTTTGCCCCCTTCAAGACATTGGTGATCAACGTTCTCCACAGCCTCCTGTCTTTTTTTTTTTTTTTTTTTTTTTGCTCTTTTACAAGTCCTCTTTGTTTTTCTTGTACTCATTCCTCTATCCATTTTCTCAAACTTGTCATGACAGTTACTCACTTCTTTCCTCTGCTTCTCTTACCTTCAATGTGCCCTGTCAGTGCTAAATTCTCTGAGTTTTCTTATTACAGGTCAAAAAATTTGAATTGCTTATATTCCCATAATAAAAATTCAGGATACTAAACACTTTGGATAAATCGACATATGGATCAGTTATAACAAATTAAATATAGGAGTAAAGGAAATTGAACAGATAATAGGCTGCACCAGAGGTAGTTTCCCCCAAAACCTCAAATTGCTACAAAACCAAAACATCAACCTGAAAGTCATGTTCATAAATAGCCTTGTTAGATTGAGACTTTCCAAAAAAAGAAATTATGATCTAAAACTGGAATGAAAACAGTGACGGTACCTATTCCTGAATCCATCATAAAAATTCAAAATGTACAATTAGTAAATACTAAACACTTCAGATACCTCAGTTTTAGCAAATTAAAATTGCACTTATGATAGTTTTGCCCAACACTGCAAACTGCTACAAAACCAAAATATCAATCTGAAAACTTGTTTTCAAACAGCCATGTCAGATCAAGGCTTTCATATGGATGTCATACATGACACCAAACCCACTCAAAAATATCTAAAGTGTCAGCTGTATACAACCACTTCCTGTGATCAGTAGTGAAAAAAAGGCTTCAAGTGAGTGTAGCCTGAGGGTCTTGGCAAAGATCACACTTCTTTGAAAATTATGGACTGGACTGATACTATAAATTCACAAAAAAAGAACTTCTGTCTATATTTCTGAGATGAAGTATTATAACTATTTACATTGTTATGGTCCTCATCTTTATTGTCATATTCATGATGTTTTGGCCATTGTACACTCCAACCTTCTTCAGGTGATATATATTAGAATTTCAAACCAAACCTTTATTTATTCCATGGGGATAGATTGTTCTAGTTCCACGTGCCATGCCTTTTCTGGATATTTCAGTTTCCATTAATTCCCTTTAGTAACTCAACTCTCCAAGTTTTGTTCACTTCTGCTGTGGGCAGGTACTGAACTCTCAACTCTTTGGGTCAAGTTACTTTTTGGATTACTTCAACAATTGCTTTTATTCACGGTATCATGTGGAACTAGAACAATCTATTGTCATGGACTAAATAAAGGGTTCAGTTCCAAGTTCCAATATATATTACCTGAAGAAAGCTGGAACATACAACAGCCAAAATGTGAATATGACAGTAAAAATAAGGACAACAGTCTGAACAATATAAATAGTGTATACAAAGAACTGTATCAAATAACAGAAACTACATAATTTGAGAACTTCCACCAGCAGCAACAACTAAAATGGATAGCACATATAAATCAAAGAGAAAAATAAGGGAAATGTTAATATTCCATATTAATTTTAAATAAAAAAGTTAGGAAGTAAACTCCAATCAATGCTGGAAACAGTTATAACAACTACCAGCCTTTAAAAAACTGTTTTCCTGAAAAAATTGTTTCATGAGAAAGATTTTATAAATTTCAATCGAAAGTAGTACTGGTTGCTTAGTCAATGAATGCCAAATGGTTCCTTGTAGGGAAATGGCTACTAATATTACCATTACCATTCTAATTAAAAAGTAAACTGGGATTGGCCAGATACATTCAAATTCCAACAAAGGTTATTGTATTCACTTTTGTACAAATACACTTGGGGAATTATGAATCTATTTCTCCCCACCACCCCCACCTATGCCTTAATAGTAGGACAGACTGGGCGGTCTTTGACAGGTTAGGACAGAGGTCGTCAAACTTTCTGACCAGAGACACCCCCACTTTGTTCTTCTCCCTTCCCCAGCAGCCCTCATTTAAAATATCTTTGAACCGTAAAACACAGATGTTGGCAACTAAAATGTTAACTAAAGTGTATGAAAAGTTAATTTGGATCTGGTTCAAAATTTTCCTCCCAGCATCATAAAGTTCCGAATTTTCCCGCAAAAATATATTAAGAAAATAAATTAAATAACCCCAATGAATCAAGCAAATAATATATTTTTAAAAAATGTATGCAACTGTACTAACTAATTAAATAAACAACTATTGCATCTATTTACAATGTTCGAACTATCATCCACATCTTTACTGCCATATTTATCACGTTTTGGCCGGTATACTATCTGGCCTTCTTCAGGTGGTTTGAATGTCAAACTGAACCCTTTATTTCACTCACTGGGGTAGACTGTTCTAGTTCCATGTGCCATGTCTAATGGATGTCAGTTATCAGTTATCTCCTGTTAATTCCCCTCTCCAAGTTCTCCACCGCCTCAACCAGGTATTGAACTC
The DNA here is from genome assembly GCA_963932145.1 of Acanthosepion lycidas. Classification (NCBI taxonomy): domain Eukaryota; kingdom Metazoa; phylum Mollusca; class Cephalopoda; order Sepiida; family Sepiidae; genus Acanthosepion; species Acanthosepion lycidas. The sequence goes on from OZ010587.1 coordinate 73,838,410, forward strand.
ACATTCTTTGGGTCCTGTCACTGGATTTAACTAATGCCTTTATCCACTGTGCCATGCGTCCTTGAGGACAAAATAAAGGGTTCAGTTCGAAATTCCAACCACCTGAAAAAGGCCAGAGTGTACATTGTGATAAATATGACAACAAAGATGAAGATGATAGTCCAAACAATGTAAATAGTGTACATAATACCTTATCTCAAAAATATAGGCAGAAACTATTGCATCATAGCTGATGCAATCATGCCAATCAGGCCAACCAACCTTCATAATCATCAACTCTATTTTACTATTAGAGGTTGAAAAAAGGAATTATTATCTGAAAATCAATTTGGAACAATTAAAAAAGAGCAAGCAATGCTCAATGTACCATTAAATAAGTCTTATCAAAATAAATTAAAGGTTACTTGGATTGACAAAACTAAAGCTTTTGATTCTAAAGCTCAGTGCCTTACTTTAATCTACACCAAAGAATACAACATACGTGTACACTAACTAAAATTTAGCTCAGTGTCATTTGCACACCAACACCCATTCAAACTCCTTGAGCATCATCAACCCCCTGAAACTCCTCACTGATCCCTAGGAGGTCGCTTGGACCCTGTTTGGTGACTTTTAGTCTAAGAGAACAACAACTCTGATTCTATATAGGTATGTCAGTATATAGGATAGTATATAAAATTTTATATAACAAAAACAATTTTGGGGGGAAATATGTATGACAAGATGGAAAACGTTTTCATAAGATGCATGAACGAGATACACTGTGAATTTTAAATTTAATTTTTTTTTGTTTGTGTGTGTTTTGGGTATATAATCTAGCTGATTTCATTTAGATTCTATTTCTTTTTGTTTCTATCATGTCAATTATTAAATATCCCACATTGTGATAATAGAAGATCTGCTAAGAATGGTAAGAATCCAGGTGCAAATTTAGTGTAGATGAACTAGCAATTAAAGCATTTTCTAAACATTTTCATCTTAGTGAATTGTTTTCACTTTTAATTAGATATTAACAATGCTACTCTAATTAAAAAAAGAAAACAATTCACCGACATGAAAATGTTTAGAATGTGCTTCAATTGCTTCATTGTTGCTCATATGTTCGGACCATGATATCCTCAGCCTCCTTCTGTAGAACCATACTTCTGTTGCCTCAAGTCTCATCTTCATCAGTGAGGAGATTGTCCGACATTCACTACCATATAGGAGGACATATATTAGATAACAGTTCAGTATTCTTTTCTTCGTTTCTAACAAAGTTTTTCTCTCTCTTAATACTCTGCTTAGCTTTTGGAATGCATCTTTGGCTATCCCAATGTGCCTTTGCATTTCAGTATTGCACTTTCCATCCTCCGTTAAAACACTTCCCGAATATTTAAATTTTTGTAGTTGTTTAATTTTGGTATCTCCAATTGGTAAATAGCATGTTGGATTGTTTGCTAACAGCCATGCATTCCAGCTTCTTGCAATTGATGCATAGTCCTTTCTTCTTGCTTTCTTTCACTACCTTCTGTAGTTCTTGATAGTTTCTTTATTCTGCTCATATTTTTAAACTTGATTTTTTTATCTCATTTTTTTTTTAAAACTGTATCCTTAACCATTATGAGCACAATTACCTCACTTACATATACTATGCTGTACATAATTGTTCACAGCTATTACATGACATAATTAAAAGATCTACAGAAATATGCAAAATAAAGATCATATATTCCCATGAAAAAAAAAAAATAGAAAAATAAAACCGTGATGGTGGCTTTCTTGAACCTGCTAAATATATGGAACAAAAAGATTTATAGTTTTGACTTCAAAAAGTAAATAAGAATGAAAAAAAATTTAAAAAATGGGTAAAATAATAATAAAAAGGAAAAGAGTAAGATAAAAAAAATAAAATAAAAGTAAGAATTAAAATAAAAAAGTAATTTTCAAAGAAATGTTTTAGATTATTTTTGGGGACAGAAATATAGCACATTTAACACCAGAAAATTATATATATATATATATATATATATATATATATATATATATATATATATATAAGGAAATAAATTAACTATACTGAACAAATAATCAAAGATAAAGAAAATAAACATTAAGACTCAAAACACTTTTCCTACAATTTCAATAACTGTATTGTGTTTCATAAAAAAGAGAAATGTTATACTTAAATATAGAGTAGAATTATTCATTCCAATGTATAAGTAATTTAACAAATACAATGTATTAAATGTTCCTAATAATAGTGATAATAGATATTCATAATAAAATAAACTTGCTAAATAACACTTATTTCAAAAAGAAAAAACAATTATATATATATATATATATATATATATATATATATATATATATATATATATATATATATATATAAAAACTTATATCAGACTGATAGTGAGTAACTGAATAACAAAATGAAAAAAGTCCTATGTTATAAATTTCATCCTATGAATGAACTTCTTCAGGCTAAATGTTTTTATCCATGTAATTACACACACATTTATTGAAAGAGAAAGTAATTTATTCAGACAGAAAATTACTGAAAGTGCTGCTACCGAATCTTATCAAAATATAAATCTAGGCCCATTTTTTTTTTTTTCAAATATCTCCATTTCTGAGAGAAATACTTGTTTCTAAAGCCAACATTCATGACTATAAAAATTTTGAAAAATTAGAAAGTAGAGTTAAATTTGTAACCTTCTATTATTTAAATTATATAATACACAAATTAACCAAAATATAAATATTAATTGCATTATTAAAAAAAAAAAAAAAAAATTTAGTCACTTTTGTTTATTAGAATTACATCACTTGGCATCCTTAAAATTTACCAGTGAGCATGATGTATATTTATCAACATTATTAAATTAATTTTTTTTTAAAAAACTAATGGCAATATTACTTCTGTTTATAAATACTTGTTTCAAAATAAAATGCTTATATTTGGCATGATAAAGTCCATGAGAGGACGAAATGATTTGTATAAGATAGGGTTCACTTTTGTCTTTATTCTTATTGTTTATTTACAGATATATTTTTAATTAAATCTGAAATTTTACACAGACACACACACACACACACATATATATGTATGTAACAGTATGGGCATAGGAATCAACACAATATATAGAAATATACTGCATGGTAACTGTCAGTTTCACAATTCAACACAATATTTATACTCTGATTATATCAATAAGCAATCTACATTGAACATACTCCTTATCTAAATAGACCAAATTTTAAACTACACTATATATATATATATATATATATATATATATATATATATACACAGGGTGATTGAAAAGCAAGTCCCTATTTTATATATGATGAACTCTCCTGCCTAACTATAATTTTTACAAGAGAGGGGTATCCATCATACGTAAAATAGGGAGTTACTTTTTTCAATCATCCTGTGTGTGTGTGTGTGTATATATATTTTTTAATATTAAAATAACAATACTACTATAATAAAGAGACAAATTATTTTAACTGCAAAAAAATGAAATAATTGTTGATACAATGCTAATAGTTCAAAATAGGAATTACTATCTGTTAATTGGACACCCAATATCACATATAAAAAGTTACTTAAAAAAAAAAAAAAAAAAAAAAAAAATGACAAAAGCCAAGTAATATACATTTTCCAAAGAAATATTATGAAAAGTCCAGAATTTGTACTCTATAAGAACAGCATATAATTTTGATACGAATACAATGTTAAATAGATACAGAATAACATTAGTAAGATAAGTCAAACACTTTATTTTATAACTAAAATTAAAATGTTTTTTTATATAATGTGATTCAATTTTTTCTTAATGAACCAAACAAACAACAGCTAAATTAACTTAAAAAAAAAAAAAAAAAAATTAAAACTGGATAACATGAAATTTTAAGGTTCCAAAATTTCTAACTGTGAAATTTATACCACATAATGCCAGATATCTAAAAATTAGACTCCTCACTGTTAAGTATTTAATTTTTAATTTTGTCAGGATTTTCTCGGTGAAAAATGGATGAAAATAGTAAATCCTCACTGTGTGTGTTCAAATATATACAATAGAACATCTAAATATAATATGTACACAAATTTTCTCAAATATTTTAATAATTTAAAAAACTGAAATATCTACACCTCATGTACAAACATGTACTCATTGTCAGATCAGCAAAATAAATATGAAAATTCAATTTTCTGACAATGAAATGTTGCTATTTTTGAAAAAGAAAGTAAATTTAATTTTAAATTAAAAATTATAAAAAAATTGAAAAAATAACGTATAAAACAAGTTATTTATTTGCAACAGTAAACAATTTAAACATAATTTCTGCAATTTTTCAGTTAAATTATAAAATAGCAAAATGTCATGAAAATCAATTTTTTTTTTTTCTTAAAAAAAGTAATACAAATTTACAAAACTAAATAAATATCATTAATACCAATCATAGCAGAGCATAATAAAACTAGTTAGGTACTATGCGAATTGAGTGATTTTTTTTTTTTTTTTTTTAATGACATATGCTGGTTATTTAGAACCGAAACATTTTGGTTTGTAAGAATAATTTTTTTTGCAGGGAATATTGCATTATCAATTGGAGAATAACAATGGTTTTTCCAGATACTAGTCCTACTATTTAACCCATAGCTGGAGGGAAGAAATGAATTCATACCTTTCCCAAGTGTATTTGTGTAAAACTGAATGTAACAAACTCAAATGGCATTTGAACTCAGCTCTCCAATTTCTCATTCTAAGTCACTATCCATTACACCAACTGCACATCAGTTGAGCACTAGGCAAGGTGGAAAGTCATAAGATATACTAATATCATATATAAAAATTTAAAATTATATAGGAGCTATCATAGAATGATTAACTAATTTTGCACAATATTGCTTGTAAGTTAATTTCTCAGTGAACTCCCCAGTATTCTGGCCTTGTGTCTGACAAGACTATGACCAATAAAACTTTATTATTATATCACATGGAGGCATGGATAATGTAATGGATATCAGCACAGAAAGGAAAATCAGAAAAGCAGAGTTCAACTTCCGACCAAGTCTACTGTGTTCCCTTTTGCACAAATGCCATGAATCCCTCTCTTCTCCTTAAATAGCTGAGTAGACAGGGCTCTCCAGCCTTGTGTGGTAACCAATCTAGAAAAAGGACTACTTTGAATTCAAAACCATAGAGAATGTAATGTTTAAAACATTTAATTATCTTTTCCAAAAAGGCATGGTAATTCCCTAATAATAAAAGGAATCTGTGAAAATTGATGATCACCTATATCATATTTTTTTTTTTTGTTTTTCTTTTTTTATAAATTATAACAAACAGAACTGTAATATAATTCTATCAAAACAGAAATATCGCCACAAAAACAATATTTATGTAAAGGAAGAAAAAGAAAAAAAAAAAAAAAAGAGGGTGTTTCATGGAGTGGGGGATTTCTTTTTAAGTATAGCAATATCAACAGAGAATTAAAAAAAAAATTATGATTTTTCTTACTTGAACAAAAGATTCATCATCATTACTGTCTGAAATAATAGCAACAGGAATGAAATGGTTTTAGATTCTCATTAACTTTTCTAAATTAAATTTCTCTTTGATCCACATTTAATACAACAATTAAACACATAATGAAAAACACATTGAGGAAAACTTACTTCATCAGGGTAGTACAAAAACATCATCTAAAATTTTACTAATGACAGCCAATGAACAACATATAGTTTGAAATTCATCACAACATTTCTATTATCCTAGTCCTTATTCCACAAACTTAAAAAGTAAAATTGAATAAAAATTTCAATTCTGCATGCAAAATTACATTTCCCCTAAATAAATAAATAAATAAATAAATAAAATAAATAAATAAAAAATAATTTTTTTTTTAAATTTAAAAAAATTATATATATATATATATATATATATTTCTAAACTTTTAGTATCACATACACACAAAATTCCCCTGTATGTGTATATATGTTTTTAAACCTACCTATCTGATTTCTTTTCATCCAAAGACCAACTACTACCTTTCTTGGCACCAGACATCTTGAACTGTAGGCCTTGTTATTTGTTTTTTTTTTTAAAGTTAATTTCCCAGGTGAACTAAGGTTGGAAATAAGTTCTCAGAAGGTTGGACAAACAGAAAGACACCTTCCGTGTTGTAAATAGTGCCACTTTTGACAAGAATGGCAGAGTAATGTCTCCAGAGGTGCAGGGGTAGGGGAACTGGAGAAGAGGGAAAAAAAGAAGAGAGAGAAAAGGAAGAAAATTAAAACAAAGAGAGGCACATCAAAAAGAGAAACAAAAAGAGAAACAAAATTAGA
>OZ010587.1:73849749-74262249 GCA_963932145.1 Acanthosepion lycidas
AGGGTATTATAAAGCCAAATACATTTTCCTTCAATATATATATATATATATATATATATATATATATATATATATATATATATACGCACACACACTTGTAAAATCCAAAAAGTGTAAATATCAATAAATGCCAATGTCTCTCTTTGCTTCTTTATTACAATGATTTAGTTTACCAGGAAATTAAAACAAATGTGATGTGGTGATGATACTGCTATAGCCATTCTTCTTACCCTTATACAAAAATCTGAAAAGTTTGAAGCCCAAGAAAAATTATAATATAATTCTGCTTGTTCCTTCAATCGTTTTTTGATCACATGGAAAAGACATATCAGAGATGCTGTTTGGTTACAAAAAAAAAAGAAAGAAAAAAAAGAAAGTGAGAAAAATAGAAAGTGAGAAAAATAGAAAGTGAGAAAAATAGAGGAAGTAATAATGCTCTCATATGCTTAATGTGTAAATTTGAAATCTTTTCATTTGTACCCTCTTACTTCTTTAAATAATGACCTGCAATCATACTTATGATTGTTATTGCAATACAATGCAATTCCATGGGTATTTTATTCTTGTGGAATAATTATGATTCATTTTCAAAGGTACTACTAATTAAAGTTTAATATTAATAACATAAATATGGATATTTTGCTGTAATTTCTACTTTTTAGTTGAGACACCTGAGTCAAGAGGAAATCGAATGTTTCCTTATAAGGAAACAGCTAATAAAAGATACATATTTCTTGTTACTTTAAACATTATATTTAGTGGAGATGTGTGTTTGAGTAGACATCACTGTAGTTTTTTTTTTGTTTTTTTTGTTTTTAAAAAAATCGATATTTCCCCAAGCAAGGCAGTTTGGCCATTTGCATGCAAGGGGTTAGAGGGTGTGGAGAAATTAGGAACAGAAACATTAGTAATGAGGAAAAAGAAAAAGCAATCAGGAGGGGACAGTAAAAAGCAATTGACATTGCATTTAAAGTTGACTGGAAAGCATGGAACCAGAAGAGAGTTCCACAGACAAGAGGTGTGAGAAAAGAAACTGTCAGCATAAAAGTTACACCTACATCTAGAAAGCTCAACTGTAAATTGATGGGATCTCACCGCCAGTCTAGTACTGTGCTTAAATTCATACAGTCTAGGTACCATAGCTAAGAGCTCATCCGAACAGTTACCATGAAAATATTTAACAATAAGGAACAAAGAGACAACTTGACAGCAATGTGTTGTTCTTCAAACAGTAAATTTATATTTACTGGCTTGTATATTTGGGAGTCTTAATATAGGAAATGTTATTTCCCTAGTTAAACTGTAAACAAAGTAATTTCTAAAGGATTTTATTTATAATCCAACAATATTTCTTGTTAATTGAAATGCAAATCAAATTGTATTCAGTCTTATAGGCTATCACTTCAGGACAAGCAATGTTTGTCGCCTATGTTTCACAAACCACTTAGAACATATTCAGTATCATCTTTATATTCCCAGTAAAAGGATGGAGGTTTATAATTAAGGCCAGTAACCAGGCATCATGCAACATAAGTTCTAAATATCAAAGATAACCACATCAATTGATTAAGTTAGCAACAGTTAATATTTTATCCTTTTCATTTCTTTAACTGGAAATAACCTCTCAAGAAACCAGAAGAAATAAATCCATGGAGTAATACACTTGTATAGAATAATTTCATTGGCTGATGGCAAAGCAGTCAAAACACTTATGAGGGGGGGGGGCGAACGAACGAACAAGCAAAACAAAAAAACAAACAAAACAAAAAAAACAAACAAAACAAAAAAAACAAACAAAACAAAAAAACAAACAAAACAAAAAAACAAACAAAACAAAAAAACAAACAAAACAAAAAAACAAACAAAACAAAAAAACAAACAAAACAAAAAAACAAACAAAACAAAAAACAAACAAAACAAAAAACAAACAAAAAACAAACAAAACAAAAAACAAACAAAACAAAAACAAACAAAACAAAAACAGACAAAAAACCCAACAGACAAAAAACCCAACAGACAACAAAAAACAAAACAAAACCCTTTCAATAAAACAGGGCGTGGAGTGGGCATTAAAACAGAATGGGAGGAAAAGACATTAAATCAAAACAAGAGGAAAAGACATTAAAACAAAATGGTGGGGGGAGACATTGAAACAAATCGGGGGTGGGGGGCATTAAAACAAAACATTAAAAACTATGAAAAATACATAGCATGCAACCACCGAGATGAGAGTTTGTACTTGATCAACACAAGTTATGTTATTTGGTGGAAAACTGAGGCAGAAAACCCAAAACTTTTAACAAAGCCAGGAAAACATCGCTGACAACTCATTTTGGAGCATTCAAAAAATGTATGTTACAAATTCTTCAAAAAAAATACAAATGTTATCTGGTATATTTCTAAATAGATTACTAATAAATAATAGACTATGGAATATTTTAAAAGAAAAAAAAAAAAATAACATCCCCACTCTGAACAAACAGGCAAACAAAATAAACATGATACATAGTGTTTACTCACTTCAAAGATTTGTCTACAATTTGTGTCCGGAATATTTCTTCATTATCTAATTTCACGATGCACAGTGTGTTCCTACCCCCACCTGATGAGTAGATATGTGTCGGCAGATTTTTCGCTTCACCTGTAATGAAAAAACAAAACAAAAAAAAACTTATTAACAAAAAATTTACTATATTATCAACAAAACAAAGAGAAAAGTTGTTTCTTCAAATCTAATACAATTATAATAGGCTAATTATATATATATATATATATATATATATATATATATATATATATATATATAATATAATAATATTTTTTGTTTAAAAATATGATTCCTTCGCTACATAAGAGTTCTCATGTTTCAAAAACGAGAGCCGAAATCATCCAAATAATTAATAAAATTAAGTTGGATTGAGGTGTTTAGTCCCGTTTCATCCTCAACCGAAATTTTAGGAATAAGCTATCTCTCGGTTTACGTGTATTTTTACAGAATTTGTTATTGTGGGAGTGGCTAGACTATTTTCCTTCTTTAAGTGGTCAGGGAGTTAATTTTTATCAGTAGATTCATCATCCTCTGAGAGGTTTTGCTAAGGTTGGGTAGGGTATCTATTTCAAGGCTAATGTTTATGGTCATCCTTTAGTTGGTTCCCAGTGAAGGATATTTTTATGGGTTTTATTAACTCCCTGACCACTTAAAGAAGGAAAATAGTCTAGCCACTCCCACAATAACAAATTCTGTAAAAATACACGTAAACCGAGAGATAGCTTATTCCTAAAATTTCGCTTGGGGATGAAACGGGACTAAACACCTCAATCCAACTTAATTTTATTAATTATTTGGATGATTTCGGCTCTCGTTTTTGAAACATGAGAACTCTTATGTAGCGAAGGAATCATATTTTTAAACAAAAAATATTATTATAATATAAGCTCTACTTCTGTATGGAGCACTGTCTTCTTAAAAATAAAAACAAAAATACTAAGGAACCCTGGATTATGCACCCAACGTGTTCTTTTCTATTTTCTGCATACCTGCACAAGGATATATATATATATATATATATATATATATATATATATATTCTGGTGTTAAATGTGCTTATTTATTTCTGTCCCCTCAAAAAGTCTAATAAAAAAATTTCTCATGCCATATAAGCTGAATGTAACTTTTTTTTATTTTACTTAAAATAATTAAAAACAAGATTTACTTTTTGAAGTCAAAAATGGGTGGGTGGGGGTTATTCTGAAGTCATCTGGAGGCAGTGGTTGAAGCTAATGGCAATTGTATTGAATAAATATAGTCTTTAGTATTTCAAGATATTTTTGTGTAATTTTGATAAATATATCTGTTAAAATGAGATGTCAATGTTATTTTCATTTTTGTGTAATTTAAATGACAATTTATTCATCGCAACCTGTACAGTAATATTATTTCTTGACTATACCCTTAATTCAATGCTTCTACATTAATTATATTAAAATTTAATAATTAAATGAAGAATGAAAATTTCAGATCAAAATTCAGATTATAACTTTATTGGGCTGCAAACTTATTGGTCCACTCTGAGGTGACTTATTCCTGAAAGTTCCTAGACTAACAATAATTAATCAAAATAATTTTACAAAATCTATTTTCAAGGGCCTACAAGGACAAAAAAATTAAAAGGAAATAAAAACAAGAGCCAGATAAGACTGAGAATGGAGTACTGTTGTCATATTTCGGCAGGAGCCACCCAGTCCTCATTTTCTAGGAACTGCCATACCATTTGCATTGTAGCAAACCACCCAGATTCCCTCTGTATTACATTGGTGGGAAGTAAGTTCCACTTGAACAACTTCTTCTCATGAACCACTGCTCTGTAGAACTAACTCCTGAGAAGATGTTTCCCCAATCACTACAATCTTAAACTGTTCAAGTCTACAGTTAACTATTATCTTCCCTTCCTAGCCATATAAATTGCCACTCTACTTTGAGTGGCTCCCATCCCTTGTACAGGGTGAAGCTCACTGTTACCCTTTTTTATTTCCTTTTTCTTTTTTAAATATACAATCGCATCTGTCAACAGGGATTATAGGCAGTCACATCATTTTTACAGAAACAAAAAGTGCTGAAAAAATGCTGACCGTTGTATAAGTAAACATAAAATTTCACCATTGGCTGATGCCTTATTGAGGAGAGCAGAGTAACAGCAATCTATGGCCAGAGACACAAGTCTGGGAATTGTAACCCTCATTTCAAAGGTCATCTCACCAAGTTGATTCTTCTACTCATCCACACCCTATTCCCCACCCCCACTCTCTATTAATAATATCCTGATAACGTGTTATTTACTGCATGACACAACCAAAGGATAAAGAAATGAAATAATAAATAAATTTTGAAAGAAAGGGGTTCACTGGTGTATTTCCCATCCTTAAGTAGCACATCCTGAAAGGGTATTAAATAAGTATAAATTAAAAAAAAAAAAAAAAAAAGTTTAAAAATAGGAGACAATATTTTAAAACTTGGCTATACATAGAGCCACTATAATGAAAGGAGGGGGGCACCCTCACACACTTTTTTCAGATTTAGCTTTTGTCTTTTCTTTAAATTAAAAAATAAATAAAATGAACACAATCAATTAAAATTATAAGACAATATATTAAAACTGTTTACTAAAAAAAACAAAAAAAAAAACAAAAAAAAACGTAAATAAATGAAAAAAAAAAAAAAAAGAAGACTATTTCAAAACAGTTTGCTGCACTTACACCCACCAATATAAAATGATCAGTACAATTGTTAGGAGAATGATTTTTTTTTTTAATCATTTCACCCCAAGCAAGGCAGCAACGCCACTAAGACACAAGGGTTTACTAAATATGAAAGAATATAAAAAAAAAAAAAAAAAAAAAAAAGAGAAACATTATTAAGAGGCAAGAACAAAGACAGTAGATAATGATTGACGTTGCATGTAAATCTTTGAAGATCAAAGTTGGAGGAATAGCATATAGCAGAAAGAGAGTTCCACAAGCGAGAAGTGTGATAGAAGAAACTGTTAGTGTAGAAATTATGGTTATATCTAGCCAATTCAAATTTAAATTGATGAGACCTTGCTGCCAATCTACTACTTCTCTTAAATTTTTAAAGTCTACACACCTTAGCGGAGTTCATCATCGGAAATCATAGAGGCAAGGTCCAATTCCATTCAGGTTCGTTATATCCACTTACACACAAATACCCTTAGGATAGGTATAAATCTAGCTGTTCTACCCCCAGCGATAAGCTAATTAGTAGGATTTGTATCAATAAGATCATTACTATCTACCCTAATGCATTCTTAAAATCTAAAAACATTTTCTGGCTTTAAATAACCTGCAAAAGGTTGATCAGCCATAAAAAACCAAATCAATCAAATAAACATCACCTAGCCCCACCATGCTAGTAAACCAATTGATAGCGTCAAAACAGTTTTGTCTAACCAATTTCACTCACAAGGTTTTGATCAACTTGTGAAATGGTTTTCAGACACTTCCCAATAGTGCCATACACTAGAATTGTCATCCCAGGACAGTAAATCAAACACAGTTAGATTCAAACACTGGTTTCATTGTTGGTACACTAATGCTTAAACAATCCAGCCATATTTCCATAATACTTTTTTCAGACTTACTTTTTCTATTTTAAATATTGTTGGCTTCAAGTCAGCAAATATTTCTTATCAACATTATTACAAGCTGTTAATCATTATTCAGTCTATTGAATTTCAACAAACAAAAGCTTTTATTTATATGCAAAACATGTTATCACAGCAACTTTTGTAAAAAGAAAAACTTACAAACGGAAGTCTTGTCATGAATTTGTATATATTTTATTATCTTCATCTTTGTTACTGTTCTTTTTCGGACAGCTAATTCTTTAAACTTACTGAACTGAATGCAGAATTCAGTATCATCATCATCATCAACTGCTGACCAGTTGATAAACTTATTTAAGATTAAAGTGGTTACCACATTAACCAGAATAGGTTGAAGAATGAATTTCCAAGTTCAAAAGGTTCTCAAACCTTCTTTAAAAAAAAATTAAATTTAAAATATTTCTCCCCCAAATTTCTTGTTAGCTTATCAACAAAAGTAAAAAAATAAGTGTATAAAAAATTAATAAACTTTTACATTTTGTCAGAAAATTATCTTCTATTATTAACCTGGACAAGAAAAAAAAAAATAAAATGGAAAAAATTAAATCAGAAAAATAAGATTTTGCAAAAAAAAAAAAAAAAAAAATTTCCATTAATTAAAGTAAAAAAAAATTTAAGAAAGTAAGTACATACTAGTCCAAATTATTAATAATTGTTTGCAATTCCATGGATGATGATGAAGTCCTATTTGTTAGTTTTCTTATTTTGTTATAAAAGAAATGTTATTGTGACTAAACTCTTTATCTGTGAATAATACATTCTTTAAAACTAAAAAAAAAATTGGTCAGATTTTGGGAATTGGGTTGGGCCAAGAAATTTTCAGTAACCCCTTGTAACACTAGACAAACATTCACATTTGTGGAACACTAAGAGTAACCCCAGCACAAAACATCTTGAAACAATTGAATAGAAATCACATACTGTTTTAACATGAATTATTGTATTTGTTGACACATAGAAATTTTTTTTTTTTTTTTTTTTTTAAATAGTTAAAAAAGACTTTGTGGGGGAAAGCTTTTTCATAAGGTATAAACACAGACAGAAAGTAAAATTGTAACACTTGGAGTGATGATACTGATTTTGATCTGGGTGCAGTAAGTGTATGCTTAGGGGTAATTGATGTTCTCAATCTTGTGATCTAGTAACACTCATACCAGTAAACTGTCTGTGACTGAACTTCTTAACCATTATTTGCATAGACTAACAATATATTTTAGTTTCAATAATTTTTAAATGAATCATGATCATTGCAAAATTTGTTCAAACTATTGATCTCTTTGAAGTGGTATGTAATATCAATATTGCATTGCATGCTGGACAACTTCTTCACAGATGTAGATGAGAATTTAAGTAATAGAGATGTTCTACACAAACTGAAGATTGTATTGAAGCATGAAAGACTGTTAACACTTGGTGTTAACCTCAGTGTCCACATATATATAAATTGTGTGTATTTAGGCAGCAATTTTTCATTGATGCATGTTTCATTTATACCAACAGCTTCCCATACTTAATACTTCTCATTTTCACTCTTGCGTGGTCATGTGTGACGTCACAAGCTGCAATGTGATTTTCGCTTCTGCATCTCATATACATGAGTTTGTCAGTTTTAAATTTTTTCATGCAACGAAAACAGACTCTCATTATTGTTTTGTTCATATATTGTTTGATATATTGAAATGTAATTGTCATCTTTGATAATGGCTTATGTAAGCCGAAAGTTTAGATAGGATTAAAACATGTATCAATATAGTGATTTCCTTTTGTCTTTCAATGATAATGCTATTAAGCTTATCAGACAATATGAAAGGAACTAACTTAAAATAAATAGACAAAACTTGTCTATATTATTTAATAAAACATGCATATATATATATATATATATATATATAGTTAAATTCCCAGATCAATTCTGTGGACAAGACAAAATTTTTTCCAATTGTCATTTTATACCATATATATATATACACACACACATGTATATGCAATTTTTATATATATATATTATTTATATATTATATATGCACAGAACTTATTGGAAAGTGATCAATATCAGTGATAGAGCTAACATTTAGTTAGATTGATGTTAGTTTGTGACCCTGGGTATCACACCCTTTGCGATCATAAGGCAAACTGATTAATTTTGAAATTACAAACATTCATGCATTGCAGCTCATGCAAAGATAAACATATATGAACAGTATGGGACTGGGCATATATACGCATACATGCGTGCACATGTACACAATTAGTTGCTGTATTCAGTGGTGGAATTGTGTAGCAAATCTTTTTGCAAGTGGCGTGAAACCCAGGGTCACAAACTCACATCAATCCAACTAATATATATATATATATATATATATATATATATATATATATATATATATATATATATATAGCTTAAGAATAGGTAAATGTTATTCATTTATATTTGAGTTTGTAAGCATTTACTTGATAGGAGGCTCCTTTAGAGAGTGTCTTGCCTTTCTGCAGGAGATATGGTTGATGCAATCTATCCCCCATTGACAGGGCAGTATATTGTGATAGGATGATGATAATAAAGTTATATGAAAACTAAATTAAAATGATTATGAGCATTATATTAAGAATATACAGGTTATATCACCGATTTTCATGGACTTGTTGATTCCAGAACTGAGTCAGATTATCAATTTTACTGCCTCAACAGAAGACATATAATAACAATTCAATCATACACCTCTGTCCCACTAATTATAAATCTCATATATCTCTATAATATTATCAACTGTTAGAAAATTATATTAAGCTATTATTAAATGTTATTTCACCTGTGACTGCCCAGTGAATTATTCTAATAACTGTATAAAATTAAAATGTTTGGTCATAATTTTGTCCAGATTAAAAGAGGTGCTGGACCATCAGTTGCCAGATAATTGGTGGTGCACCTGTACCAATAATTCAATCACTGTTTTTATTGTATAGTAAAATTCACTGGATAAAAAAAAAAAAAAAAAAAAAAAAATAGCAATCAATATGATTTTTTACAACAAAAGAAAAATCAACATTTATCATTCAAGCTGTCACCTCTATCTCTCTTGCCTATACTAAACAAATGTTACATATTTTATCCAAATGTCATTAGTTCAAAAAAATAAAAATAAAAAAATAAATAAAAAAAATGGGAGGTGTGACACAAAACTTTGATTGGCTCGACAGCAACCAATAAAAAGATATCTTGATTTAAACAAAATACAATGGAAAGCTACGTTTGGATAAAACAACAAAATAGAAAACAAAGTGTTGCTGTGTGGGGGAGGGTACTAAATAAACAAATTCCTCAATCAATTAAAAAAATTAAAACATTTAAAACTTTTAAGTCTGACATCAAACTCCTAACCCATACCATTAACAAAAAACGAGAGCCCAGAAGCCAAGTAATTGGTACTTTATTCAAAGCATTTTCTTTTTATTATTATTGTTGTTAGTTTTATTTATATAATATAGATTTTTTTTTTCTCTTTTTGGCTTCTGGGGCAGGAGGCTAATAGAACTGAACATTACCAGATGTTCTGATACCAAAAAGTTGGGAGACATGTCAAAAAAAAAAAAAAAAAAAAAAAAAAAAAAATCTAAGCAGACATTTAAAGTCTTACAACTTAGACTTGTCATTTTGAAACAAACAAACTGAATGTCCACTGTTCTCAACTGAGAAATGAAAACCTGTCTTCAGTAACAGAAAAAAATGTTACTATAATTCTAGTAATTTTCACTTCCTGACATTAAAGTCTAACAGGAATCTGAAATCATTTATATGGCTTTTCTAGAATGTTACTTTTGTTATCATTAAGAAAAACAAATAATAGAAAGAAAAAAATTCTACACAAACAACTTTCAAAAGATTATACACTAATGAAATAATGTAAACAATTAGGAAACTTAGTTACATTATTTAAATTCAGACTAATATCCTCATCTTTATTGTTGTTATCCAGCTTTCTTCTGTGGATCCCAATTTAAGATTCATATTTGTTGCAGATTTGAATCAACCCACAACAAAAAGGTGAAAAGATTTTTTAAATATAAGAAAATTCTTATTTTCGTATTTTTATAACTAAATTTTTCTCAGTGTGCATGAGTGTTAAAATTCCTTGTTTGTAGTTGTTTGTTAAGATGAAGAGAAATGATTTCTTCAAGTATAAGTGTGAAAAAGCGACAAGGGAGAAAGTGAGGAGGAAAGTGTAAGTGTCACATAGCTTAGTGAGGAAGACGAGTGAATCAGATAAGGGAATCTCTTTAAAGCCACACCATGGACTGATGTCACATGTATACATATATCTCCTTACTGGTTTTGTCCGTCTAAAGACTTTACATAAATGCTCTTCAAAGGGATCATGAATAACTGTTAAATATTTATTTTCAAAGTATTAACTGGAAGGATGTGTGAATCCTCAGACTCAGAAACCACTTTTTGTCATCTAGTGTTGCTATCATTTCCATCTTCATTCCATAAATTTAAGCATTGGTTCATGAATTTTTTAATTCAATTTCTGTGCCAAGTAGTATACTTGGTATAAACAGAACTAACAATATTTGACCAAAGAAAAATAAAAGAGATGAGATGAAAAAGAGAGAGGGGGGAGAAAGAGAAAGAGAAAAAGAAAGAGAAAGAGAAAAAGAAAGAGAAAAAGAAAGAGAAAAAGAAAGAGAAAAAGAAAGAGAAAGAAAAAAGAGAAAAAGAAAGAGAAAGAAAGAGAAAAAGAAAGAGAAAGAAAGAGAAAAAGAAAGAAAGAAAGAGAAAAAGAAAGAGAAAGAAAGAGAGAAAGAAAGAGAAAAAGAAAGAGAAAGAAAGAGAAAAAGAAAGAAAGAGAAAAAGAAAGAGAAAGAAAGAGAAAGAAAGAGAAAAAGAGAAAAAGAAAGAGAAAAAGAAAGAGAAAGAAAGAAAAAAGAGAAAGAGAAAGAAAAAAGAGAAAAACAGAAAAAGAGAAAAAGAAAAAAGAAAAAGAAAAAAAAAGAAAGAGAAAGAAAAAGAGAAAAAGAGAAAAAGAAAGAAAAAAGAGAAAAAGAAAGAAAAAAGAGAAAAAGAAAGAAAAAAGAGAAAAAAGAAAAAGAGAAAAAGAAAAACAGAAAAAAAGAGAAAAAGAAAAATAAAGAAAAAAAGAAAGAAAAAAGAGAAGAAAAAGAGAAAAAGAAAGAAAAAAGAGAAAAAGAAAGAAAAAAGAGAAAAAGAAAGAAAAAAGAGAAAAAGAAAGAAAAAAGAGAAAAAGAAAGAAAAAAGAGAAAAAGAAAGAAAAAAGAGAAAAAGAAAGAAAAAAGAGAAAAAGAAAGAAAAAGAGAAAAGAAAGAAAAAGAGAAAAGAAAGAAAAAGAGAAAAAGAAAGAAAAAGAGAAAAAGAAAGAAAAAGAGAAAAAGAAAGAAAAAGAGAAAGAGAAAAAGAAAAAGAAAGAAGAGAAAAAGAGAAAAAGAAAGAGAAAAAGAAAGAAAAAGAAAAAGAAAGAAGAGAAAAAGAGAAAAAGAAAGAGAAAAAGAAAGAAAAAGAGAAAAAGAAAGAAAAAGAGAAAAAGAAAGAAAAAGAGAAAAAGAAAGAAAAAGAGAAAAAGAAAGAAAAAGAGAAAAAGAAAGAAAAAGAGAAAAAGAAAGAAAAAGAGAAAAAGAAAGAAAAAGAGAAAAAGAAAGAAAAAGAAAGAAAAAGAGAAAAAGAAAGAAAAAGAGAAAAAGAAAGAAAAAGAAAAAGAAAGAGAAAAAGAGAAAAAGAAAGAAAAACAGAAAAAAGAAAAAGAAAGAAAAACAGAAAAAAGAAAAAGAGAAAAAGGAAAGAAAAAAGAGAAAAAGGAAAGAAAAAAGAGAAAAAGGAAAGAAAAAAGAGAAAAAGGAAAGAAAAAAGAGAAAAAGGAAAGAAAAAAGAGAAAAAGGAAAGAAAAAAGAGAAAAAGGAAAGAAAAAAGAGAAAAAGGAAAGAAAAAAGAGAAAAAGGAAAGAAAAAAGAGAAAAAGGAAAGAAAAAAGAGAAAAAGGAAAGAAAAAAGAGAAAAAGGAAAGAAAAAAGAGAAAAAGGAAAGAAAAAAGAGAGAAAAGAAAAAGAGGAAAAAAGAAAAGAAAAAGAGTAAAAAAGAGAAAAGAGTAAAAAAGAGAAAAGAGTAAAAAAGAGAAAAGAGTAAAAAAGAGAAAAGAGTAAAAAAGAGAAAAGAGAAAAAAAGAGAAAAGAGAAAAAAAGAAAAAAATTTAAACAAGATGAGATATCTCAAAACATGCACTGTGTAATAACAACAATCTATGCTAATAGATTAATTAATGGGCTCAGTTCAAAATTCCCTAAATGTTATCTGGACCAATAGATTCCTTACAAATCCAGAGGGCACAATAGGTGAAACATTATGATAAGTTTCTTTGTTTGCTGGGTTTTTTTTTAAACTTGTGTGGACACTACACTTCAAAATGACAAACATAACCAAACTGATGCAAATGATTTTCAATGTTTAATTTGGATGCTTTGAGTATGTCGGCTGTCTCTTAGATCATTGATTTGATCATTATCAACCTCAACTAGTCTGCCTGATTGTGGTACATTGTTCAGTAAAAAAAATCTTCAGTAGGAAACTTTTCAAACCATTTTGACACATTTAATCATTCACAAAACTTTCTGCATAAACACAAATCTTTTATTTTTCTTTTTTTTTTTTTTTTTGAATCATAAAAGAGAACAATCTACTCCCATAAATTCAATAAAGGATTCAGTTCGAAATTCCCTGAAGTTTACTCACATTGACAAATACTTGAAGGACACAATAGCTGAAATATTGTGATAATAAAAACAAAGATGAGGATAGCAGTGAATGTAAATAATGATAAATTTCTAACCCTAGATATTCAGACAGAATTTTAGCCTCCTGTATTTACACTATATCGCACTTAGTTGATTGTATATTTACCATAGAAAAACAGCTGCAGAAATGATAGTGTTAAAATCAACTTTTAAAAGACAAAAACTGCAAAATTCAATACAAGTGACAATAATGAACAGACATGAGTCAGCTGACATTTGCACCATCTTTACTTTTCTCTTTAATAACAATAGCCTATAAGTGGATGTGCAGGTGGTGCAATAATCATTGGCATGAAAAACCAAATCAATAGGTGGAGACCAAATTCTAATCAAGGCTGTTGCTTCCTTTGTGTGCCTACTTTTGAGAAAGGCATGAATCCACTTTTTCTCCTCCTAGATATGGGTAAATAGTGCTTCACTCTCTAACCCTGGTAGAGCAAGTAAACAAGCACAATGATAACTCTGAAATCAAAACTATAGAATATGCAATATGAAACCACCCTACTATTTTTCCTAAGAACAGTAATGGTAATTAAAGAAAAAGAAGCTGTAGGAAGGGTCATAACAAACAAGGGGGAAAAGAAAGGGAAAAGGGAGTAGAAAGGAAAAACGGAGTAGAAAGGAAAAACGGAAAGGGAAAACGGAGTAGAAAGGAAAAATCGGAAAGGGAAAACGGAGTAGAAAGGGAAAAGGGAGTAGAAAGGATAAGAAAGGGAAAAGGGAGTAGAAAAGATAAGAAACGGAAAAGGGAGCAGAAAGGGAAAACGGAGTAGAAAGGGAAAACAGAAAGGGAAAACGGAGTGGAAAAACGGAGTGGAAAGGGAAAACGGAGTAGAAAAGGAAAACGGAGTAGAAAAGGAAAACGCAATAGAAAGGGAAAACGGAAAAGATATGAAAAGAAAGGAAAAACGGAAAAGATATGAAAAGAAAGGAAAAACGGAAAAGATATGAAAAGAAAGGAAAAACGGAAAAGATATGAAAAGAAAGGAAAAACGGAAAAGATATGAAAAGAAAGGAAAAACGGAAAAGATATGAAAAGAAAGGAAAAACGGAAAAGATATGAAAAGAAAGGAAAAACGGAAAAGATAT
This sequence comes from Acanthosepion lycidas, assembly GCA_963932145.1. Lineage (NCBI taxonomy): Eukaryota > Metazoa > Mollusca > Cephalopoda > Sepiida > Sepiidae > Acanthosepion > Acanthosepion lycidas. The sequence continues at coordinate 73,863,818 of OZ010587.1, forward strand.
GAAAAGAAAGGAAAAACGGAAAAGATATGAAAAGAAAGGAAAAACGGAAAAGATATGAAAAGAAAGGAAAAACGGAAAAGATATGAAAAGAAAGGAAAAACGGAAAAGATATGAAAAGAAAGGAAAAACGGAAAAGATATGAAAAGAAAGGAAAAACGGAAAAGATATGAAAAGAAAGGAAAAACGGAAAAGATATGAAAAGAAAGGAAAAACGGAAAAGATATGAAAAGAAAGGAAAAACGGAAAAGATATGAAAAGAAAGGAAAAACGGAAAAGATATGAAAAGAAAGGAAAAACGGAAAAGATATGAAAAGAAAGGAAAAACGGAAAAGATATGAAAAGAAAGGAAAAACGGAAAAGATATGAAAAGAAAGGAAAAACGGAAAAGATATGAAAAGAAAGGAAAAACGGAAAAGATATGAAAAGAAAGGAAAAACGGAAAAGATATGAAAAGAAAGGAAAAACGGAAAAGATATGAAAAGAAAGGAAAAACGGAAAAGATATGAAAAGAAAGGAAAAACGGAAAAGATATGAAAAGAAAGGAAAAACGGAAAAGATATGAAAAGAAAGGAAAAACGGAAAAGATATGAAAAGAAAGGAAAAACGGAAAAGATATGAAAAGAAAGGAAAAACGGAAAAGATATGAAAAGAAAGGAAAAACGGAAAAGATATGAAAAGAAAGGAAAAACGGAAAAGATATGAAAAGAAAGGAAAAACGGAAAAGATATGAAAAGAAAGGAAAAACGGAAAAGATATGAAAAGAAAGGAAAAACGGAAAAGATATGAAAAGAAAGGAAAAACGGAAAAGATATGAAAAGAAAGGAAAAACGGAAAAGATATGAAAAGAAAGGAAAAACGGAAAAGATATGAAAAGAAAGGAAAAACGGAAAAGATATGAAAAGAAAGGAAAAACGGAAAAGATATGAAAAGAAAGGAAAAACGGAAAAGATATGAAAAGAAAGGAAAAACGGAAAAGATATGAAAAGAAAGGAAAAACGGAAAAGATATGAAAAGAAAGGAAAAACGGAAAAGATATGAAAAGAAAGGAAAACGGAAAAGATATGAAAAGAAAGGAAAAACGGGAAAGATATGAAAAGAAAGGAAAAACGGAAAAGATATGAAAAGAAAGGAAAAACGGAAAAGATATGAAAAGAAAGGAAAAACGGAGTAGAAAGGAAAAACAGAGTAGAAAGGAAAAACAGAGTAGAAAGGAAAAACAGAGTAGAAAGGAAAAACAGAGTAGAAAGGAAAAACAGAGTAGAAAGGAAAAACAGGAAGGGTAAACGGAGTAGAAAGGAAAAACAGAAAGGGAAAAACGGAGTAGAAAGGAAAAACAGAAAGGGAAAAACGGAGTAGAAAGGAAAAACAGAAAGGGAAAAACGGAGTAGAAAGGAAAAACAGAAAGGGAAAAACGGAGTAGAAAGGAAAAACAGAAAGGGAAAAACGGAGTAGAAAGGAAAAACAGAAAGGGAAAAACGGAGTAGAAAGGAAAAACAAAAAGGGAAAAACGGAGTAGAAAGGAAAAACAAAAAGGGAAAAACGGAGTAGAAAGGAAAAACAAAAAGGGAAAAACGGAGTAGAAAGGAAAAACAAAAAGGGAAAAACGGAGTAGAAAGGAAAAACAAAAAGGGAAAAACGGAGTAGAAAGGAAAAACAAAAAGGGAAAAACGGAGTAGAAAGGAAAAACAAAAAGGGAAAAACGGAGTAGAAAGGAAAAACAAAAAGGGAAAAACGGAGTAGAAAGGAAAAACAAAAAGGGAAAAACGGAGTAGAAAGGAAAAACAAAAAGGGAAAAACGGAGTAGAAAGGGAAAACAAAAAGGGAAAAACGGAGTAGAAAGGAAAAACAAAAAGGGAAAAACGGAGTAGAAAGGGAAAACAAAAAGGGAAAAACGGAGTAGAAAGGAAAAACAAAAAGGGAAAAACGGAGTAGAAAGGAAAAACAAAAAGGAAAAAACGGAGTAGAAAGGAAAAACAAAAAGGGAAAAACGGAGTAGAAAGGAAAAACAGAAAGGGAAAAACGGAGTAGAAAGGAAAAACAAAAAGGGAAAAACGGAGTAGAAAAGAAAAACAAAAAGGGAAAAACGGAGTAGAAAGGAAAAACAAAAAGGGAAAAACGGAGTAGAAAGGAAAAACGGAAAAGAAAGCGAAAGTAGAAAAAAGAAAGAGAAGGAAAAAATAGTAAAAAGAAAAGAATCAAAATGTGTCCTAAGTTCCACAATTTTAGGAGACATGAAAATTGTAAATATTTTCAGCAGGAATCCAATTAATCCAGTTAATTTATAAGCTCTAACAATTAAAATATAAGATTAAATTACCTCCATTAAATTAAGCTTGAGTTATTAAGGGTTGGATTAAACAGGATTCAAAAGATATAAAACCTTTCATAACTAGAACTGCTATTTCGTGTAAACTGGACTTGACAAGTCTTCTAGGCTATTGGTCAGAAGTCAAATGTGAGAAAAAAAATTAGAAAGTGTACAACTTTTTACTTAAAAGGAGTGAGGTTGGGTATGCTTCCTTCCCAACATCTTACCTTCTCACAAATGTAACAAGGTAAACCTTCAAGCAGGTGTCAAATGCCCAGTCCTTCCTCTAACCTTAGTCAAACATACCAGATAAATTGTAAAAGAAACATATAGAGGGAGAAGAACAGTGTAATTGCAATTTCCTGAAGAAAGAAAGAAAAAATATACATGACAGAAGAAAATAAAATGATTTGAAAAGCCTACTTAATTCAGGTAATTTTCAATGTTTGCAATATTGGGTTTTAAATAAAAGTAGTGGTTAAACAAAGAATCAATCCTTTGACAAACAAAGAAGCGTTTCGGAAAGAGTTAATGGGGAAGGAAGAACATTGTTCTACTCGTAAAAATAAGGTTCTTTACAATTCATTCATTGGTTGTCAGATAGTACTGCAAGAAGCTCTGTTGGTTTTCAGTGAGTGAAAGTAAAAATACTCAACACATCTATGAAAATAAAACAGCAAACCTATTTGTCTTCTGGATCAAGCCATTTATTCAATAATAATAATTAATCTAACCATCAGCAAGAAAAACAGCCCACAAAAAAGAGAGAGAGAAAAGGAATGAAAGGGCAACAGAGAGAAAGATGTAGAGAAAGTAAAAGATATAGAGAGATGAAAAGAGAAGGAGATGGAGAAAGAAAGAAAAAAAGAATGATGGAAAGAAAGAAAGACAAAGACATAGAAAGAGATGGAAAGAAAGAAAGAAAGACATAGAAAGAAAGAAAGACATAGAAAGAAAGAAAGAAAGAGAAAGAAAGAAAGAAAGAAAGAGACAGAAAGAAAGACATAGAAAGAAAGAAAAAGACATAGAAACAAAGAAACAAAGAAAAAGACATAGAAACAAAGAAAGAAAGAAAAAGACATAGAAACAAAGAAAGAAAGAAAAAGACATAGAAACAAAGAAAGAAAGAAAAAGACATAGAAACAAAGAAAGAAAGAAAAAGACATAGAAACAAAGAAAGAAAGAAAAAGACATAGAAACAAAGAAAGAAAGAAAAAGACATAGAAACAAAGAAAGAAAGAAAAAGACATAGAAACAAAGAAAGAAAGAAAAAGACATAGAAACAAAGAAAGAAAGAAAAAGACATAGAAACAAAGAAAGAAAGAAAAAGACATAGAAACAAAGAAAGAAAGAAAAAGACATAGAAACAAAGAAAGAAAGAAAAAGACATAGAAACAAAGAAAGAAAGAAAAAGACATAGAAACAAAGAAAGAAAGAAAAAGACATAGAAACAAAGAAAGAAAGAAAAAGACATAGAAACAAAGAAAGAAAGAAAAAGACATAGAAACAAAGAAAGAAAGAAAAAGACATAGAAACAAAGAAAGAAAGAAAAAGACATAGAAACAAAGAAAGAAAGAAAAAGACATAGAAACAAAGAAAGAAAGAAAAAGACATAGAAACAAAGAAAGAAAGAAAAAGACATAGAAACAAAGAAAGAAAGAAAAAGACATAGAAACAAAGAAAGAAAGAAAAAGACATAGAAACAAAGAAAGAAAGAAAAAGACATAGAAACAAAGAAAGAAAGAAAAAGACATAGAAAGAAAGAAAGAAAGAAAGAAAGAAAAAGACATAGAAAGAAAGAAAGAAAGAAAAAGACATAGAAAGAAAGAAAGAAAGAAAGAAAAAGACATAGAAAGAAAGAAAGAAAGAAAGAAAAAGACATAGAAAGAAAGAAAGAAAGAAAAAGACATAGAAAGAAAGAAAGAAAGAAAAAGACATAGAAAGAAAGAAAGAAAGAAAAAGACATAGAAAGAAAGAAAGAAAGAAAAAGACATAGAAAGAAAGAAAGAAAGAAAAAGACATAGAAAGAAAGAAAGAAAGAAAAAGACATAGAAAGAAAGAAAGAAAGAAAAAGACATAGAAAGAAAGAAAGAAAGAAAAAGACATAGAAAGAAAGAAAGAAAGAAAAAGACATAGAAAGAAAGAAAGAAAGAAAAAGACATAGAAAGAAAGAAAGAAAGAAAAAGACATAGAAAGAAAGAAAGAAAGAAAAAGACATAGAAAGAAAGAAAGAAAGAAAAAGACATAGAAAGAAAGAAAGAAAGAAAAAGACATAGAAAGAAAGAAAGAAAGAAAAAGACATAGAAAGAAAGAAAGAAAGAAAAAGACATAGAAAGAAAGAAAGAAAGAAAAAGACATAGAAAGAAAGAAAGAAAGAAAGAAAAAGACATAGAAAGAAAGAAAGAAAGAAAAAGACATAGAAAGAAAGAAAGAAAGAAAAAGACATAGAAAGAAAGAAAGAAAGAAAGAAAAAGACATAGAAAGAAAGAAAGAAAGAAAGAAAAAGACATAGAAAGAAAGAAAGAAAGAAAAAGACATAGAAAGAAAGAAAGAAAGAAAAAGACATAGAAAGAAAGAAAGAAAAAGACATAGAAAGAAAGAAAGAAAAAGACATAGAAAGAAAGAAAGAAAAAGACATAGAAAGAAAGAAAGAAAAAGACATAGAAAGAAAGAAAGAAAAAGACATAGAAAGAAAGAAAGAAAAAGACATAGAAAGAAAGAAAGAAAAAGACATAGAAAGAAAGAAAGAAAAAGACATAGAAAGAAAGAAAGAGAAAGACATAGAAAGAAAGAAAGAAAAAGACATAGAAAGAAAGAAAGAAAAAGACATAGAAAGAAAGAAAGAGAAAGACATAGAAAGAAAGAAAGAGAAAGACATAGAAAGAAAGAAAGAAAAAGACATAGAAAGAAAGAAAGAAAAAGACATAGAAAGAAAGAAAGAAAAAGACATAGAAAGAAAGAAAGAAAAAGACATAGAAAGAAAGAAAGAAAAAGACATAGAAAGAAAGAAAGAAAAAGACATAGAAAGAAAGAAAGAAAAAGACATAGAAAGAAAGAAAGAAAAAGACATAGAAAGAAAGAAAGAAAAAGACATAGAAAGAAAGAAAGAAAAAGACATAGAAAGAAAGAAAGAAAAAGACATAGAAAGAAAGAAAGAAAAAGACATAGAAAGAAAGAAAGAAAAAGACATAGAAAGAAAGAAAGAAAAAGACATAGAAAGAAAGAAAGAAAAAGACATAGAAAGAAAGAAAGAAAAAGACATAGAAAGAAAGAAAGAAAAAGACATAGAAAGAAAGAAAGAAAAAGACATAGAAAGAAAGAAAGAAAAAGACATAGAAAGAAAGAAAGAAAAAGACATAGAAAGAAAGAAAGACGGACATAGAAAGAAAGAAAGACGGACATAGAAAGAAAGAAAGACGGACATAGAAAGAAAAAGAAAGACGGACATAGAAAGAAAAAGAAAGACGGACATAGAAAGAAAAAGAAAGACGGACATAGAAAGAAAAAGAAAGACGGACATAGAAAGAAAAAGAAAGACATAGAAAGAAAGAAAAAGAAAGACATAGAAAGAAAGAAAAAGAAAGACATAGAAAGAAAGAAAAAGAAAGACATAGAAAGAAAGAAAGAAAGACATAGAAAGAAAGAAAGACATAGAAAGAAAGAAAGTCATAGAAAGAAAGAAAGTCATAGAAAGAAAGAAAGTCATAGAAAGAAAGAAAGAAAGAAAGACATAGAAAGAAAGAAAGACATAGAAAGAAAGAAAGAAAGAAAGAAAGACATAGAAAGAAAGAAAGAAAGAAAGAAAGAAAGACATAGAAAGAAAGAAAGAAAGAAAGACATAGAAAGAAAGAAAGAAAGACATAGAAAGAAAGAAAGAAAGACATAGAAAGAAAGAAAGAAAGAAAGACATAGAAAGAAAGAAAGAAAGAAAGACATAGAAAGAAAGAAAGAAAGAAAGAAAGAACAAGCTTCCACATGCAAGTACTCTAATTTAACCCATAGCTGGGAGAGGTAATAGATAGATTTATACCTTTCCCAAGAGCATTTATGCTTGAGTGAATGTAATAAACCCAAATGAAATTCAAACTTTGCTCTCCAAGTTCTCAGTTCATGCTGCTATCAATTATACTACCTGCACATCCACTTGTAATACAACAGAAGGTTGCTGGAAATACCATGGATGGAGTATGTGAGCAACAAGAAAGTTTTAAGAAAAATGGTACTTAGAATCAGAAAGAGAGAGTTGAAATTTCTAGGACACATAATGAAGAAAGAGAGCTTGGAGAATTTGACACACACAGGACATATTGAAGACATGAGGGAAACAGTGAATAACCCATTTCAGCATGTGTGAATGGATCATGGATGACAGAACAGGGAGTGGGAAGTATAGTAAAAAGACAAACTTTTCTCAGAGCTACAAAGAATAGGAAATTGTGGAGAGCCATGATTACTCAAGCACTGAAAGAACATAGAAGAATGAGGTCTAAGTACTCAAGAATTAGAGCAAAACAGCTTAACAGTAATATAGTCATTGCTCATTAGCTCAAGGTTCATACAGATGTATTATTCCTTAAATCAACTGTATATCCCCCACCACCTATATAGTGCAGTACAACCTCTTTAATCCGGCATATGTGATCAGGTAACTCCTATGGTCCAGCCTTGAACCAGCCTCAATTAGTTCATTGGGAGGTTACAAGGGCAGCACTACATGTTGTATAAAACTTTCTGCAAGAGAAAGCAGAAGTTTTAGAGAGAATGGAAACAAAAAAGATAATTATACTGAACATCAGAAAGAGATAGCTGAAATTTCTAGGGCACATAACGAGGAAAGAGGGCTCAGAAAATTTGATACTCACAAGTTAGGCAAGAGGAGTGGAAGAAAACACATAACCTACTTAGCAAGTAAATGGATAGCAAAACAGGGTTTAGGAGAGATAACAAAAAGACAAAATTTATTAAGAGCTACAAAAGAAAAGAAATTGTGGAGAACCATGATCGCCAATGTTCTGAAGGAACATAACACAGAGAAGGACATACAAAACAGATGAACTACATCAACAGCTATAGAACTTTTTACAATTAATAAAAATCTACATTAAATCTTGAAAAATCTATGCTGTAGCTTGTGAATAATAAATTCTAACCTACTTCAAAATGTTTGACTTTTCCAAACTGCTTGTGAACTCCTATTTACAAAGGTCACAGCCCATTTTCAACATCCCCCACTAGATTCATTACCAACCAATCTATTGGCTCATCCATAAAATGCAATGCTTGTATGATGACAAGTACAAAGTTTTACATGTCCGCTATGCATGTTTGATGAGAATAGTATCCAAAGAGAAAAAGTTTATACTCTTCTGACTATTATTCAACTGTGATGCTTTGCCAAGCTTTTTCTCCTAGTTCACCCATCTCCCCAATTTTTGTAATACTATTTTCTTTCAAAGCATAACATGGCTCTCCACAGCTTCCTTTTCTTTAATATTCTTTTAATGCATAGCTATAAACTTCATGAGAAAGATAGTGGAGTGATATTCCCATTGACTTCTCTATGGCTTTGAATTCATAGTCCTCAATTGGCTGCTAAGAAAAGCTAAGAAGCCTAGTCTGTTATTTAACCCTTAACTGGAGGGAGAAGTGAATTCATACCTTTGCTAAAGGTATTAGTGTGAAGTGGACAAACAGGAATTTAAAATAACCTCATTGAAACATTCCACAGTGATAACTGTTACACTAACTGCACTATATAATATAGAGAAGAACATTTGACCCTTACAAAGAGAGATTTGAACAAAAAAAGAATGCATATATTAAATGGAGTACCAGGACAAATGTAAGAACAAGTAAGATGGGTTTTAAGGTCCCCTAGCTTTGTGTCAGGCAATCATTGTGCTGTATTCTTCCTTCAAAATGGAGAAATTGTGGGTGTAATTTCTGATCAAATGTGCAGCGAGTAACATTAAACCTGATGAATGAGAGAAAAACTTTCAGCACAATTGCTTAACTTTCTGGGTGACTACATCCGAAAGTATGTTGGTTCCGCAGAGAGACTGGTGACCTTCTCTCTATATTGTCTTGTCCAAAGAAGAAGCCCAGTCAAAACAAAAAAAAAAAAAAAAAAAAAAAAAAAAAATGGATGTTGAGAATAATTGCTTATTTGTGAGTGAGTACTGCATTAACAATGTTTAAGAAGAACAATTTTTCCCCAGGTAAAAGTCCTACTATTCATCCAACACCTGGAGAAGGGAAACAGATTTATACCTTTCCCAAGGGTATTTATATATAAGTGAAAGTAATGAAATGAACTTGAATACACTTCTCCAACTTCCGAATCATTATCCATTACGACACCCACACATCCTGGCAGGTGGTGGGAAAATGATATAAAAGGGATTTCAGTTCCTTTTGGAGAGCCCACTATAGTTATATGCAGAAATGCGTAATTGGAAAATGGAGGGGTGCTCTTTATCCTAAAACACAGAAGAATAAACCAGTAGGTATGACTGCCTCTTCCAGTACAATCTTCTCCCAAAAAGACATTCACTACTACTGTAGTTGCCCTTACCTCACCCAGATGATACACAGACAGTAACCACATACCATACCTGTTTCTCCATCCTCACCTACCTCTGTCTTGCAGGCATATATTTAAAGTCTTGCCTCCATCACAGAAAATTTTCCCTTCCTTCCCCCCAACTCTTTTGACCACCATCATTTTACCCACAAGTAGCATCAAAAGCCACTAATGCTCCTCTACTGAGATAAGTCATCAGTGTCTTCACCCCCAGTCCTGACCAGAATTATCTGGGTCCATCACAATGATCAGGTACTCTACCTATACCAACAATAAATGTCTCCATGCTTTTAGTGAACAATACTGAGATCAAAGACACTGGCAAAGTAATCCAGTTGTACAAGACAGTAGCAGGGGCCAAAATGAATCACAATAAGTGTTCACTTGCAGTTGGTCTTATGGAGAGCAGTTGTACTCTCCCCTATCCTTTCAATTGCATGAATAGGTAGCGCTAGATACTCAGTGCCTGCTTCTGTCTAAAACTCCAACTGGAGAAGAATTGGTCAGAGGTACTGGAGAAGGTCAAGATTGCTGTTAATCTGGGCTCTCAAAGGAATTCTTTCCTTTAAAGAGTGAACTGAGGTGTGCATTTCACACATCTACCCGCTCATCCTTTATCAAGGTACCAAACTTTCCTCATGAAATTGTAAATATGAGTTTAGTTACAGTTTTCATAGAATGTGACCTTTTGGTGAGTGGTGCATGAAAATATTCACAAATGCAATGTTGTAAAAGAAACAATAAAAAAATTGTATAGATTCAGTAAATGTAACAAGTTAATGTATGACTAGCTGCTCATATCCAAATATGGTGAGGAACATTCATTTCTTCAACACTCAGAGTCAACCTGCAGTTTATACTGAAACTATAGTGAATCTTAGTTACAGTTTCTCAGAGGGAGTGCATAATCTGGCATGATCATCACTTTGAATAAGATCAATATACTCAAACCCTCACTCACGATGACTTAACTTTATGCTAGTACAGCCATCAACAGCTTCTGAACAGTTTTGTCTACCCAATTTCAGTCAAAAGGCCTGGGTCAATGCATAGAATAGGTTTCAGGCATTTCTCAATGGTACCACAAGTTGGGATAATCTCTCAGATTGATATTATCAAGAAGTCATCTCCCTGACAAATCAACTATGGTGAGATTTGAACACAGGCCTCATAGTCAAATTCTTAATGTTCTAACTATTCAGTCATGCATCTATTGACAAAGTTAATGACAGAATAGTAAATAGCAACAATTTATCCACACCCCAATTTTTCAACTTTGTAGCATTTTTTTTTTTTTCAAAAATAAATGCTATTTTAGTGTTGCACACAAAAATACACCAGAGTTTGAAAATGTGAGCATAATTCATGGAAGAGGGGGGAGTGAAAATTTAGCAGCTCATGACAAACTTAGATAAGAAAAAAAAAAAACAAACACTGGCAGTAGCTTTATCACTTAGCCAGAAGCCACTTTAAACTGTAAATCGGAAGATCTAAATTAGGAAAATAGAATGAATACACTTTAATTACTGTACTTGACAATTTATTTATAAAAGAATCAATTAATAGTGCTTTTGGGACACAAAAAAAAAACAAAAAAAAAAAAACACTTTGGTGTTTTCTGAAAACCAGAAACCACATCTATATCAATTGTGTAATTTGATCAAAGGTACCATAAAAACACAAAACATAAAATGACTTTGCCTGACATGGTCTTAGTCTTCAAATTATTAAACAATACTAATCTAAACCACAACTTGCATGCATGACTAAAGACCTGCAGCGCAAAAACAAACTTAACCTTGAGAAGGATATTTGGTGAAAATAGTTGTGCAGATTGAAGGAAAGCAACAGTAGATTTAATTACTATTGGACAATAGAAATATATTTAACAAAATAAAAATTCAAAACAAGAATAAAAGGAACAAATCCAATGAAATACATGTTAAACTGAGATATAGGAAAGTATCCTTCATTGGTTGAAAGAATCTCCATAGAGAACTAATGACAGAAAGCTATGAAACTTATGATGAATATATAGGAATTAAATCATATATATATATATATATATATATATATATATATATATTTCAACCAATAAAATCCCTTCAGAAGGTTTGTTTGATAAACAATCATTACAAGGACAAATACTGCCAAAATACTTGCAAATGTAGTTGTAGTACTACCTCATGATATTTTTAGATCATGCAGAAAATAACAATAATAATTTCATTCACCACTCACGCAAATTTGAGAAAGATTTTTGCAGCCAGTGTGAAATTATTTTCTAACTAATGAAAACTTTGTATTCAAAAAGTTCACAACTCTACATGAAATCAGATTTCAGATACTCTTTACAGATATAAAAATAGATGTGTACTGCTTCTCGAAGTTCAAAACAATTTCAGAGGAGAGTTTGATCTATATGTATACACACAGACACACACAAAATAGAAAAGATTACAGCCAGCAGCTGCAGACTAAGACCTTGTTCGCACACACAATAGAAGGGAATAACCAGCAGCCGCCAACTAAGCTTTTGTCTACGAACTCACAAACACATTAGGCTGGCCATCATAATGTAAGTTTGTCAATACATTTCACTTAGCACTACGAACACTTAATTATTTAATAAAACAAATTTCACTGGAAGAAAAATTGAACATCTTATTGTTACTGTATATTTTTGAAAAGAATAAATAAATCTTATTTTAACTGACATTCTGCTTCTACTTTTCCTCCAGAAAAATAACCTTTTTCATGTTTCATTTAAAAGATGCGTTGTTGTTAAATGTTTACAATTCTTACACAACAAAAACCTGGATAGATGGATCCCAACAAATATACCTTTTTACTCAAGGTAGAATTTCTGAGAATTAAATATTTGTTATGGAATACCCAAATTCTGTCATTATTGACACTACATGTACCAGAACAGAATGTGGTTTAAAAAAAATTGTTTAATCATAACATGCAGAGTGTAGCCTTAAAGTGTTGGTTCGTTAATTTTCTGACACATTAACTATGAGTTCAATCTCTGGGCCAGACAGTGCAGAGTTGGACTCGGTGGAAACAATGCAAGCAATAAATAAGCAGTACTAAATAAGAATTAGAGGAGATGTCCCTAGACAAGGTCAGTGGAATAAGAACAATCTAATTGCATAGATCAAATAAAGGGTTCAGTGTGAAATTCCTTGAAGGCTACCTAGATCAAAAAGCACCTGAAGAAGGCTATGGGGCACAACGCCCATAATGGTATAATGAAAACAACAAAGATAGAGACAATAGTCCATGTATAAATAAAGTAAATAATGATGTTACAACCACAAACTAGAAAAAATAGGACCTACCAAATGCAAATGATTAATACTGAAATCTACTATTATGCAAATCGTCTTTAAAAAAACAAAAAAAAAACAACAAAGCAGGAACCATTTTGAATTTAAAATATGACAATGACATCATATTTAGAAAACTGGTTAAAGTTCATATCAAGTGACCATTACTGCATTAATATAGAGTTGATAATTCTTAATCAAGTGGAATTTGTCAACAAGAAAAATAAAAAAGAAGAGCTGAAAATTTTAACTACACAGACTGATTGAAACATTTGTTGAACTCTGCAGCTTACAGCCATATCACATTGACACACTGGTTCTGGTACGATAACCAAATTTAAGCAATGCTGAGTCTCCTTAGTCTCATATATATTGACCAACAACTGACTTTGGAAACTTATCAAGCTCCATATGCTGAACACATTCCAATCACCAGGTGCAACAGTTAAGTCTAGCAATAATAAAAAAAAAAAAAAAGTGGGTAAAAGCATAGGTTTCTACTTTGTAGTAAAGTGGAGGTTGTGAGTTCAATCCTTCTGCTGAGTAGTATATATATATATATATATATATATATATATATGTGTGTGTGTGTGAAAATATTGTAGAAAATAGGAAAAAAACTGGTTTGGTAAATAATCCAAAGTTCCTTAGTATTTTTGTTATTATTTTTAAAAAATAGTGCTCAATACGAAAGTAGAGCATAAATATAATTATTTATTTAATTAAAATTTAAATGGAATCACATTTTTAAATAAATATATATATATATATATATATATATATATATATATATATATATATATATATTAGTATTATAAAATAAAGAAATAAATCACATTCTTTTTTTGTGGCATTATTTCCAATAGCTGTTACACACGATGTTACACTAGTTCATTTTAAACTTTCAACTTCCCAAAGAATGACAGGATGTAGACAAAGGATTTCTAACTACCACACAGACACCAAATGAGATCTTAATAATGGCTGCAATAATTGAAAGTACTAGAACAAAAATAAAAATATATGAATTTCAGACAGTTTATATACAACAATAGCATAGAACACTCACTTTAAAATATGGTATTGTGCCATATTTCATGCAATTAGATATATGGTTAAATACCTTCTCTTGGAGTGGACTGAAGAAATGATGTTAGTATGAACTTGGATTTTTCCAGAAGTGTCATTTACACTTTGAATCTTTAATAAATTAATATGTTTGCAATCTTAAAGCAGAAATAAAAATCAAATATTGGGGAAAATGGTATGAGATGAAACGACAAGACAGAATAGCATGAAATGAGAAAAATTTTTGTTCAGGAAAAAAAATGGAGATACATATGAAAAGAAAAATTTCAAATGAAATATAGGTATGCCTCACCCAACATCATTCCAGAGGTCATTACTTAGGTCAAAGAATGATCTACGTTGAAATAACCACACTATAAACTGCAAATAAGCACTCCCCATTGCCTATTACAGAATTTATATGAACATACATTATTCTGAATAAAATAATTAATTTTCACCTTATCATCCAATGAAGAATTCCTTATGCTTAGAATTAGCACTTTTCTTCGGGGGGAATGGGCAAAAATGTATTCTAAATCACAATTTTTCCATATAATATTTAAGAAAAACTGACATATCTTCAAAAATGATTTAGCTCAAAACAAATTAAGCCAAGGCATCAATGTATTAAATTTTAGAAAAATTAAAATGATTTATTTTATTCATTCAAAATTAAACAGTTACAATACTCAGTCAGTCACTTATGTGGCATGCATGATACATGCTTAGGCGATCATGTATCTTTTGATACATGACTAAGGAGGCAGATTTTTTCCCACAGTAGGTTGTCATTTCTTTCTGCGGTAGACAAGTTGCCATCCAAGTCTATAGAACCCGGTCTTTCCTGCTATTTACCCATAGTTGCGGAGAGAAGAAGAGTATTCATACCTTTCCCAAGAGTATTAACACATAAGTGAATATAATGGACTTGACTGGAATTCAAACTCAGCTTTCCGATTCCTCAATCCAACCTGCTATCCATTACTCCACCATGCACAATACTACTACTTCACAATTACACTGTGTTCATAGTCACAGTACATATATTTTTGTCCTCAAGTGAGCTTTGAAGAGTGAGGAGGATAACAAAAAAACAAAAATGGGTTAATTGGTTGTCTTTTTTGTTATACTTTTCGATTCCCTACTTTATGGGGGAGTAATGATTTTCTTTTGCTTATCCTCCCTCTCTGTTTTAATACATTTGTGTGTGTGTGTATTTATATATATATATATATATATATATATACACACACACACTTTTAAAATGTCTATTTTTAAAAGTCCTAGTAAAGTTTTGTACTCCCACAGATTATTTAATTATGTTCATAATTTTACCCCAACCCTAAGTTTTTTCCAATTGCCATCAAACAACTTTTTCTCCTTCCCACAAATATTGCCCCATAAATACCATTTCTATGAGATCCACTTCCTTATTTCTCTCTTCCCACTCCAACGACCATCAACAGTTGAGTAGAAGAGAGAGAAAAGAAAAAAAGAAAAGGAATACAATTAATGAGGGAGGGGGATGTAGGACAAGCAGAATTTAGGAATCTTAAAAAACTATGCTGGAAACAGAAGCCTGTCAGGAAAGACTGTCAACCATTAGAATGTCAGGAGATAAGGGCTGAGTTATGATGTCTCATCTGGTAGGTGAGAGTATGGTTGAGGAGCAGAATTGGTAGGAGATAGTAGTTTAGGACATTTTAATTGTTTTGCTAAATACCATCCTCCAAATTTTGGTGCGGGTGAAGAGAAACAAAAGCAGATTTTAGTTTAGAGTGAGAGAGTAGACATACTGCTCTAATTACTTTAACTGTTGAGATTTCAAGAGTTTTCAATGAAAGTAACTTTAACAAAAAGAATAAAATAAAATAAAACATGCTTATTAAATAATTCAAATAATCACATATTTGCTTAAATGATCAAATTTAAAATCTAAATTGTTTGTCCATTTCAACTACATTTATTTGAAAATATATAATCAGTCATAAAAATGAATTCAAAAGGTGACTTGTTTTGGCTTATTGCCTTTATTTGTTTTAGGTACCTCCACTTTTTCACTGAAAAACAGCATAGCATGATGAAAAAAGGCCCCAAACTTAATAAAAACAAAGTTTTATCATCAAAATGCTTACGTTATTATTAAGAGGAAAGACCAAAGTATTATTTTTTTATTATTTATTAAATTTTTTCATCTTTTCTAAAATTTTGGTTATAAATCTTATATATATATATATATATCTCAGCAGCCTATGTAATATTTACAATTAGTGGTTTAGATCCTTTTTTTTTTTTTTCCTGGTGAAAAACACACTGATCTAGAAATTCTAGCAAAAATCAGATTTTAATGAAACTTAAATTGAATTATTTAAAAAAAATTTTTTTTTTTTTCTTGGTAAAAATAATTTTATATATATATATATATATATATATATATATATATATATATAAAATATATGTTACCCCCACTTACTTAATTACATGAATTTTCAAGAAATTAAATTTATATACAAAATGTTTTTTATGAGTTAAAAGCAGGACTCATTGGAGAATGTCAATCATCAATTTTTTTTAAAAAAACTACTACTCATTTCCCAAAAATCTGCTCTGAATCATAAAATGAAAAAATGCAAGAAAACTATGACATTATTTAATTTTTTTATGAATAAAAAATATTAAATAATGTGCTCCTGTTTGAAAGTATGGTTGGTCACACATGACATTATCAAAAAATAAGAGCAATGACTATAGTGAATTTAAAAGTCGATATTCCTTAAATTAGATTATGGAGAATATTTTACAACATTTTAAAGATTTCTGAGTATTTAATAATTATTAGGTTGGTGCAAAAATAATGACGTAATAATGCCGTTTTTTGACGTATTTTTAATGTCAAAAAACGACATTATTACGTCATTATTTTTGCACCAACCTAATACATAAAGACACTCACCTGTCTTTTTTTTTAAAATCATGTTTTAACAGATAAAGTTTCCATAGAACAACAATAAAGCTGTTGACACATTTTATCAGCACGTGTTAAGTGATCTACAAATGACAAGCACGTAATCACGGCTACTGTTTGTTTTAAAAAATCTATTTCTCTGTTATTTTCAACTTAAAGTAAATAATATTAGTTTCAAATCAGAATTATACTCTAAATCAGCTAAATAAAGTTTCAGAAAAGTATATTTTTTTGAAGATTTTTAAAACTAAGAACCAACTATTGTTTAAAGATGTGTCAAAAATGAACAAGCAATAAAAGTGATAGCTGACGCAGATACACAGCCATCCAAATGAGCAGATATGAACCATCAAGGAGAGTCAAATTCATCAAGACTGGAACAAATAAGCAAGTAAAAAGAGGAGAAAAACCTAGTCTCCTATGTTCAGCTTCAGACTGATAACTAAAAGTGAATTTTAAAACGGCCATTAAAATTCCCTAAACAAGAGGTTCTAACCAGGATCCATATGGACCCTGGGGGTTCATGTATCTTTACTGGGCTCAAAAAAAAAAAAAAAAAAAAAAAAAAGCAAATTAGTGGTCTATAATATTTTAGTGGTTCATAGAGCAATTTCACTACAAAACAATTGTTACAACTGAGAATTGGAATTACTACAGTAATCTACAACATACTAAATCTAGCAAAAAATAAGATCAAATGATGTAATTTAGTGCTGCTGTTGCTCAGCTGGATGCTTTGATTGTAAAAGTTGAATAAAAACCTAGAGGGATATATAGTGTGCATAAATGTTTCATAAAATTTAGTTGTTAAATACAAGTTTATTTTCATTGAATTAGTTTTACTTTAAAGCATATACATTTACTATTTCTATAATACAATTCCTAAACTTATCTATTAATAAAAAATGAAATAAGCTTCTTTTTTTTTTTTTTTTTTTTTCCCCCCATCAAATGGTTATTGGGGCCCCACGAAAAAAAAAAAAAAAAAAAAAATTTCGAGTAAAAGTGGTCCATGGGTTTATAAAAAAAAAAAAAAAAAAAAAAGGTTGCGAACCACTGCCTTAAACAAATTACAGAAACATCATCTCACCCAGATTTGATAATCTTCTCCAACAACACTAAACAGATACTAATATGAGAGTTGAGCGTGTTTTGAGAAGAGTTTTGTGAGATATGTACCAAAAACTAACCAGTGTCAACAAAACAATTGGAAAAGATACGAATCGATCAATGGACATATAGAATACGTAGGACAACCTTTGTGCAAGGCTTTAACAAAACTGGAATCAAAGGATTAATAAAAAGGAAAGCCCTGAAAAGAAATAACTGAACAACCTGAAGAATCCACTAAATGAATCTGGCTCAAAAAATCTCAAACACAGAATAAAGTACAGGGTGGTCCGAAAATCTTGTCACCCGTACATAATATAATTTTCAGATGGCTGGCACAAACTCCTACAGTATAGAAGAGAAGCTGCTTGCAAGTTGATGGACACATGATCGTGCGCATTCTGGGAAGTGCATGGAGGATGTGAGACAATTCACTGTTCTCCTACTGTTGCCATTATTTTTTTGGTAAGTGGTGACAAGACTTTCGGACCACCATGTAGAATAGCATTATCAAGGGGGAAAGTTGCAAAACTAGAAAGAAGAAAAATGAAAGGAAAACAAACAGCATTTCGATATTAATTGTAAATATACAGTTTCATTTAATTGAGAACTTAGCCAATGTTTGCCAAGGATAAGTAATTTGAAAACGAAAAAAAGAATAAATAAGTAAAAGCATAAAAGCAAGAATCAGGGTTTCCTTCCTTCCTTCCTTCCTTTCTCTTAAAAGACATTAAATAATTAACAAGAGAATCAATAAAATAAATTAATTTCTCATTTAAGAAATAATAAAACAATGGCTGATGGACTTATAATTATTTTAATTTTTTTTTAATTCTTCACCTGGTCTTTTATCACTTTAAACATTTTTAGTGGCTACCCATATTCGAGTAGATGCTCTATTCATTTATTAAACAGTACATATATTTATTGT
This sequence comes from Acanthosepion lycidas, assembly GCA_963932145.1. Classification (NCBI taxonomy): domain Eukaryota; kingdom Metazoa; phylum Mollusca; class Cephalopoda; order Sepiida; family Sepiidae; genus Acanthosepion; species Acanthosepion lycidas. Next base: position 73,882,121 of record OZ010587.1, read on the forward strand.
CATCTACCGGCATGAATATTTGACAAATCTTATTAAAGAAAAATTTGTACTCTCCAGCAGAATTTGAACCTGCAAACCCATCACATCTTTAGAAATTGCTTTGTTTACTTTAGGATACTGTTGTAACATACCTACAGACAATAATGTGTATGTCCCCATTCACATAAATACAGTAGTAAATACTGTATGTTGGTCAGCAGTTGGAGATGTATCTCCAGCAGTGCTGGTCAAACTCTCTGCCTCTAAGCAGAGGTGATCCCCAGATGAGGCTATGTCAAAGGGCAGAATCTCGTCTCAGGAAGCAGCTACTTGACCCCATATATGGGAAATTTTGGCCAAGCTTGGATATCCCACATTAAATTCGGCCTTGAGCCACATCTGATCGTGTAGGGTGGTTGATAGATATCCTGCAGTTAGAGATCCATTATGGAATTCACTTGACTCACTTCTAGCAGTTGACTACTATTTCTATGCAATGCTGGCAAATCTTATATCTGTTGTCTGTGTCTTAAGTATTATCGTTCATTACCAACCTTTGTGTGATTATTCTATTCAGTAACACTACCTAGGTTACAACAGATACAAACTTAGTCTTTGGAAAATGAGATAAGGCTGAATATTATCTTTCACATCATAAAAGGTTTAAAAATACGTTTAATCCTTTCTTTTGTGGGTGTGTGTGATTACCCTATGAACAGGAACAATTTTAGTCACAAATATAAAGTTAGAGAACAAAAAGGGGTGGGAGAAAGAAGACAGCAAATAACAAATTATCACATTAAAGAAGGCAAATTTGCTCCAAGAAACCAGAAGAAATAAATCCATGAAGCAATATACTTTCACAGAAGAATTTCATTGGCTGATAGCAGAACACTCACAACACTTAAAAAAAAAAATTACTAAAACATAAAAAAAACTATAAATCAAGCATGTCTGAAGAATTTGTAGCATGTGATCACCGAGATGAGAGCTTGTAATTGATGAGCAAAAGCTAGGTTACATGGCAGAAAGTGTTTGATGTTGAAAACTTTTAATGAAGTCAAGAAAATCACTGACAATTCATTTCAAAGAATTCTAAAAATGTATGTTATGAAACAGACCTAACAAATATTTTGACATTTTTTAAAAATGCTTAAAAATTTTTTTTTTAAAATACAAAAAATATATAGTAAAAATACTATTTTTTGCCAAATAATTTCCAAAAAGTTCAATAAAATCTTATCTGATATTTTTTTAAATCTCTTTATATATATATATATATATATATATATATATATATATACACACAATTGCTCATCCCAGAGTAAGAGCTGTCCAGACTGAGTGGGAAGGAAATGTATTATTCCAATATCTTATTTCCAAATCAGTCAAACTGTGTGTGTGTGTGTGTGTGCATTAAATGACACAAAGAAATGCAAGTCACTCATGTACATCACAGACATATTCATGCATGCAAAGTAACATTTAGGCTGTGTGTGATGGACAGATAATCAGATCTTCTTTTATAATATAAACAAAGGAATCTCAACACAGTAGATGGAGCTGTATAGTTGCAAGCCAGTTGGTGTACCTATATAATGTTGAACACCGAAATAGTTTTCAATGGGCATTTGAGCATTGAAACTGAACTGTATATCAGTAGAAGAGAGTTACCCATATCCAATGAGTATTACTTTCTTCTGGAGAACATAGACAGCAGAGTATATGTGCATAGTTATCTCTGGAGGAGCAATGGCATCAAAATGAAGGGAAAAAAGCAAGCCTATTGGTGTAATGATTTGAATAACAATCAGCTGAAAAACACTAAGTCCTATCATTCATGTGAAAAGTATTTTGTCACATACCAGCAATTTCAATATCGTTGAAGATCAGGTACACCCCTTCCTGGTAACAATCTTCTACAATGACAATGGCATCTTTTAGTAGGTCAATGTATCCCGCCACATTGCATAAGTTGTACAATATCCTGAACAGATCTCAATCATATGAGCAATTATGGAACAAGTTATTATTAACAAGTTTCATCTGTAAACCATCCATTATTTAACTTACGACATTTAAAAGATCTGTTAACAACTTGACACCAGATCCCAGAGGAATCTTTAGAGGTCTTGTAGAGTTCATACCTGTTTAGCTAAGTGCTGTTTTGCAGGTATTTGGAAGACCAACACCTTATGAAACAGTTGGTTATAATGTCTTAGTTCATCAGTGTATATGGGCTCAATAGAGATGGTTAAGATTATCTCGAATGTCATTGCTAACAATTATATTTCCAATTGCTGTTCTACTAATTTAATCCAAAGGCTAGAAAATATTTGCATGCAGGAGCGAGGGGGGAAATACCTGCACACAGGAGTGAGGGCAGAAAATACTTGCACACAGAAACAAGAGCAGAAAATATGTGCACAGAAATGGAACCAAAAGCGTATTTGTGTTTTTAGATTTTAGTGAATGTATAATAGAAAAAATATAGGTTATTACATAAATACATCAATAAGTTAGCCACCAAAAGATGTAAAAACCATTTATTTTAAACAAAAATTATTTTCATTATAATATACTTAATCTAATGCTTCCTCATTAATCACATACATTAAACATTATGCAATGAAAGTTTCATATCAAAATACAGTTAATGGATAGAACTATTAATACATATCAGAATATGAAATTACCAGTACAACCTATCACATATACATATAATTTTAGTGGACTATTCAAGTATATTTTACCAATCCATAATTTGAACAACCACGACAGAGCAGTGGCTCATATACTGATTTTGCAAATAAGAATTCTGAAATTTTTGGTTTGTTTCCTAAATGGTATGCATATAACATATGGTATCAAAAAGTAATATAAACAAAGGGAATTTTTAAAAAAATAATGCTACATACTTATGCATAACTTTGAGCTCAACAGGTGAAGCCTACAGAGATTAACTCACTAAGTTGCCATAATACTAATCTATTGGATACAGTGTAATATTTATTTAAAGAAAAGAAAATATATCTCTAGAGAGAGAGAGAGAAAAGTGTTATGATCAATAAAAATGTTTCTGTTGTTAGCGAGGTGAGGGATGAATGAATAGAACTTTTTTTTTTATACATATAGGTAAAAGTGATTATACATTTTAATTAATTATGTGATTAATTTATATTTAAGAAATAAAGACCTATGAAATAATTCTGCTTGTTAGTTAACACATGTGCTATGCCCTATCATTACCTCAGATAATTAATGGACTCTTTCATTTTGACTGTAAGGAAAGAAAAGAAAAAGATATATCAAACATACTGTTTGGTTTTAGTGAGAAAAATAAAGCCTGAAACCATATAATAATTATCAATGTGTATTTATTTATACATTTCCTGTCCCATCTGTAGTGGGAAGGGAGATAAGTCAACTTAAGTTAGTAAATTTAAGAGTGATTACTTCCCTTAATTATTTTAATAGTCTATAGAAATAAAATATTTATCTGCATTTAGGCAAAATTAGTTCCCAAGCAAAATGAAGCATTTAATTAATCAGTTCCTTTACTCCTACATTTCATAGATTGGAATCTTATTTGTTTAAGCCTTTCATGTGAAGCAGTCAGATACTTTAAGTGATCATCTTGCTTCAACTTAGTTTTAAAATAGGCTTTGTCATTCTGTTGCTAACATTTTCCTTCCGAGAGATATTTCAATCTCACTGTTATATTCAACACATAAAATGTTTAACATGAAAAGATATTGAGCAAAAAATAATTTATATAATACCAGGAGTAATCAGGGAATCATAGATACCATTGAACATCTAAAAAATATAAAAGGGAACAGATTGATTAAGCAGCTCATTTCAGTTGTGAATTCTTTATCCCTACTTTATTAATCTCAATACATTGTTTCAAAACTTTTATTTCATTGCATCTCAGTATAAAACTTTCTAACAATTGCCATTATTCCTGATGGCACGAGTACACTAGGATTTAATTAAAAAAAGCCTGCATTTAACATGTGCTTCAGTGAAATTTTCAAATCTTTTTATTTATACTCTTTTACTTTTTTAAATAATGACCTGCATTTATACTTATGATTGATATTGAAATATTTTATAGAAGTTCATTATTTACATTATTCGGACTATTGTCCTCATCCTTGTTGCCATATTTATTACATTTCGACAGTTGTACGTTCCGGTGTTCTTCAGGTGGTTGGAATGTCGAACTGAACCCTTTATTTCAAGGACACATGGCACAGTGGATAAAGGCATTGGTTAGATCCAGTGACAGGACCCAAAGAGTGTGAGTTCAATACCCGGTTAAGGCAGTGGAGAACTTTCAGAGGGAAATTAACAGGAGATAACTGATAACTGACATCCATCAAACATGGAACAGTCTACACCAGTGAGTGAAATAAAGGGTTCAGTTCAACATTCCAACCACCTGAAGAAGCCCGGAGGGTACAACGGCCGAAACGTTGTAATAAATATGGCGACAAGGATGAAGACAATAGTCCGAATAATGTAAATAATGTACATAATACCTCATCTCAGAAATATAGACAGACTTTGTAGAAGTTGTTAAGTTCAAATATTTAATGATATAATAGGGGAAATTCCAAGAGTATTTTATGGTTATATAATTCACAAGTAGCTTATTCTATCATTGCATTAAGAATTATGATTCAAAAGGAAATTCAAATAGGAAAACGGTGAAATTTTTCCAGGTATTGCTAGTATGACATTATGAGACTTTGAATGTGACATTTAAAAGGTAAATGAGTGCAAGGGACCTGTTCATCTGCCACTCAAACAAATGATACTGTACAAGACAAAATTAAGTAATTTCAGGTTTTAGAGATATACGCCGAGTAAGTTTTTTTTTTTTTTTTTTTTTGGTTGTTCAGTGTAATTAATATAAAGGCAACATCTTCCTAATCGTGTACATAGGCATAATCACGATGAGCTACAACAAATCTTAGTGTGTATTCACAATCAGCATACTTGATTTAGTCTAGAATACAGGCTTTTACTCCAGTAGTAAAATCTAGAGCTTTGTTTTGTTTTTTTGTTTTTTTTTTTTTTAATTAAAAAAAGGAAATAAAAAGAAACAGATATGTATTCTGAAAGAAAGAGTGAAAGTGAGAGAGAGATGAGAAAGAGAAAAAGAGAGAGAGGAGAGATGAGAAAAAGAGAGAGGGGAGAGATGAGAAAAAGAGAGAGAGGGGAGAGATGAGAAAAAGAGAGAGAGGGGAGAGATGAGAAAAAGAGAGAGAGGGGAGAGATGAGAAAAAGAGAGAGAGGGGAGAGAAGAGAAAAAGAGAGAGAGGAGAGAAGAGAAAAAGAGAGAGAGGAGAGAAGAGAAAAAGAGAGAGAGGAGAGGAGAGAGAGATGAGAGAGAGAGGAGAGGAGAGAGAGATGAGAGAGAGAGGAGAGGAGAGAGAGAAAAAAAGAGATAGGAGAGGAGAGAGAGAAAAAAAGAGATAGGAGAGGAGAGAGAGAAAAAAAGAGATAGGAGAGGAGAGAGAGAAAAAAAGAGATAGGAGAGGAGAGAGAGAAAAAAAGAGATAGGAGAGGAGAGAGAGAAAAAAAGAGATAGGAGAGGAGAGAGAGAAAAAAAGAGATAGGAGAGGAGAGAGAGAAAAAAAGAGATAGGAGAGGAGAGAGAGAAAAAAAGAGATAGGAGAGGAGAGAGAGAAAAAAAGAGATAGGAGAGGAGAGAGAGAAAAAAAGAGATAGGAGAGGAGAGAGAGAAAAAAAGAGATAGGAGAGGAGAGAGAGAAAAAAAGAGATAGGAGAGAGAGAAAAAAAGAGATAGGAGAGAGAGAAAAAAAGAGATAGGAGAGAGAAAAAAGAGAGAGGAGAGAGAGAAAAAAGAGATAGAGGAGAGAGAGAAAAAAGAGATAGAGGAGAGAGAGAAAAAAGAGATAGAGGAGAGAGAGAAAAAAGAGATAGAGGAGAGAGAGAAAAAAGAGATAGAGGAGAGAGAGAAAAAAGAGATAGAGGAGAGAGAGAAAAAAGAGATAGGAGAGGAGAGAGAGAAAAGAGAGAGAAAAGAGAAAAGAGAAAAGAGAGAGAAAAGAGAGAGAAAAGAGAGAGAAAAGAGAGAGAAAAGAGAGAGAAAAGAGAAAAGAGAGAGAAAAGAGAAAAGAGAGAGAAAAGAGAAAAGAGAGAGAAAAAGGGAGAAAAGAGAAAAAGGGAGAAAAGAGAAAAAGGGAGAAAAGAGAAAAAGGGAGAAAAGAGAAAAAGGGAGAAAAGAGAAAAAGGGAGAAAAGAGAAAAGAGAGAAGAGAGTAAAGAGAAAAGAGAAGAGAGAGAGAAAAGAGAAAAGAGAGAGAAAAGAGAAAAGAGAGAGAAAAGAGAAAAGAGAGAGAGAGGAAAGAGAGGGGAAAGAGAGAAGGGAAAGAGAGAGGGGAAAGAGAGAAGGGAAAGAGAGAGGGGAAAGAGAGAAGGGAAAGAGAGAGGGGAAGTTAGGGGAAAAAGTGAGGGGAAAGAGAGAGGAAAAAGAGTGAGTGAGGAAAAAGAGTGAGAGAGTGAGGAAAAAGAGTGAGAGAGTGAGGAAAAAGAGTGAGAGAGTGAGGAAAAAGAGTGAGAGAGTGAGGAAAAAGAGTGAGAGAGTGAGGAAAAAGAGTGAGAGAGTGAGGAAAAAGAGTGAGAGAGTGAGGAAAAAGAGTGAGGAAAAAAGTGAGAGAGTGAGGAAAGAGTGAGGAAAAAGAGTGAGGAAAAAGAGTGAGGAAAAGAGTGAGAGAGTGAGGAAAAAGAGTGAGAGTGAGGAAAAAGAGTGAGAGTGAGGAAAAAGAGTGAGAGTGAGGAAAAAGAGTGAGAGTGAGGAAAAAGAGTGAGAGTGAGGAAAAAGAGTGAGAGTGAGGAAAAAGAGTGAGAGTGAGGAAAAAGAGTGAGAGTGAGGAAAAAGAGTGAGAGTGAGGAAAAAGAGTGAGAAAGGAGAGAGAGACAAAGGGAGAGAGAGAGAGAGAGAGTCAAAGAGAGAGAGGGTCAAAGAGAGAGAGAGTCAAAGAGAGAGAGAGTCAAAGAGAGAGAGAGACAGAGACAAAGAGAGAGACAGAGACAAAGAGAGAGACAGAGACAAACAGAGAGACAAACAGAGAGACAGAGACAAAGACAAACAGAGAGACAGAGACAAAGACAGAGAGACAGAGAGAGAGAGAAATGCAGCTATAATGACACCCACTAATGGTAATACTTTGTCCATGTGTTAATTTTAAGACATTAAGGATTGGAACTAACTCTGAAACATGCCTGGAGAAGTAAACAATCAGAAACTATTGAAAATGGCTGTGACAGTTATTTTCAGTGAAAGAAGACAAAAAAGAGTATAAAAAATACAAGAGGAACAACACTAAGAAAATATCTGTGCTTGTGTTTATGCATACACATGTGCTTTACAGATAAGACCTACTCAGGAGGATTATTCCACAGAGTTGAAAACACTTCCTTTAGGAACGTACTTCAAACAAAGATAGCCTGACGATGATGGCGAGAGACACAGAAAGAAAGGGGGAGACTGAACTTTAAAATACAAAAATTTTCCTTTCAAGAAAAGCTAATGTCTTAAGACTTAACAATACGCACACCTATGAACCTCTTCCATAAAACATAATACAATGTGTACTATTCTGAAGCAAACTAAGCTATTCAAGATACTTAAACAGATGAATTATATAAAATTTGTAAACTTGCTTCTGATAATATAGCATTTTTGTTAAATTAACATGCTGAGCTGCAATGTAATATCAATCCTCCTATAAGGCAGCAAATAATGGACAATCTGCTCACAACTGAAGATTGGAGGCAACTGAGATATGGTTCTACAGAAGGATGCTGAGAATACTATAGACAGGAAGTGTAAGCAACTGGAAAGGAAAATGGAAACAAAAAGGACACTTAAATCAAGATGTTACATTACACATTACTTCAAGCAAAAAGTTAGGAAGGAAACCACCATCAATACTGGAAAGAATGATAACTGCTATTGAACTTGAAAGAAAGATTTTATAAATTTCAACCGAAATCAGTACTGGCTGTTCAGTCAATGAATGCTGAATGCTTCCTTGTAAGGAAACAGCTAATATTACCATTACCATACTCAGAAAGAAACAGCTTTAGTTTCTGGAATGAATGAGGAATTTATTGATTCATTTTGTTTTTTTACAACTTATCAGAACTTTGTGGGTTAATTTAAAGCAATAATGCATTGTGAATTGTAATAAGATTTTTTTTTTTTTTTTTTAGCAAATGAGTAGAGTATTAATGATTTTTTTTTCCGAATAACAATGATGTTTTCAGATACAGGTTCTACTATTTAACTCCTAGTTTGGAGGGGAAAGAGAGGGATTCATCCTTTTACCAAGGGTATTTGCATATAAGTGAATGTAACAAATCCGATGGGAATTCAAATAGGACTCTTCAATTTTTGATCCCGAGACATAATGAAGAAAGAGGGCTTGGAAAATTGAACACCCACAGAACATATCAAAGACAAAAGGGACAGTGGTCCATTTACTTGATAAGCTTATGCAAATAGATGTCAGTAGGAAGGATGGTAAAAAGCTGCACAAAATAGGAGGTTGGGGAGAGCCATGATCACCTACATCCCAAGGGAGTATGGATCAGCAAGAAGGTTTGCTTTTTAATTTCAACAATACACCAAGAAATGAAATAAGCACCTAAATTATACCTGAAAAGTTTCTATACTGATGAAAAACAAAAGGTTTTACATTATTTACATCAACCTTGACCCTAAAACTGTCTGTGACATTAACCAAATGGTGACAGAAACACTTAAAAAATTCACTTACATTGCCTTGCTGGTTAATGTTTTATGGAAGAGACCCAAGTGACAAGATGATCAAAGATATCTACCTGTAATTGGTGAGAATCAATTAAAGATGCTAAAGGAAGAAAATACCTATCAAAGAAATAAATGGCACAGGAAACTGAAAAGTAACAGTAAAAATATCCAAGTCTGAAATAAAACAGAAAAGTGAAGAATTTTCCAATCAGATTCACCATAATCAACCTCTTACTTTAAATTGCTTATTACTCATATCTCAAAAATTCTTATATTAAAAGGCAAGAAATTTGTCCCAAAATAATTGTTACATTTATAAATAAAAACAAAATAATGAGTAAACTCAATGAAAATGAAATTGTTCAATACCCACTAATTTAGTAAAGAACTGTTCATTTTAAGATGTATTTATCAGAAAAGAACTTTTACAAATATTGATAAACTAAGCATCTATAACATTGAGTTTGGACTAGTTGGATTGGATTTTTACAGTTTATCAAAGTGTTATTTAAAGTCAAAAATAGTTTTTTTTAAATTGTAAGGATAATTTTTTTTCTGCAATTGAATATTGCATTAATAACACTGGTTTACAAAGAAATTTAAGCAAGCATAAAGATAAGTGTTCTAACCTAATTTTTGGGTGCTGATTTCAGATATGAAATCCATTTTCACTCATCACCTGTAGTTTTTGAGACATACATGTATACATGTACACTCAGTCCTGTGGGCGAAATTTAGTTGCGGTGAAACGAAATCTTCAAATACAAATGCCTGGTACACATTGATGTAACCATACATATGATCAATGTTTATGTTGTTTTCCATATTTTTGTGAGCTAATACATATCTCTACAATAGCTTCAGTTACATCAAAACACCAAGGATGCATCAAAATGGCAAATTCATTCTTTTATGTGTGTGGGAAATTCACAACAGTTGCACAGCAATGAACAATTACTCCTCTCCTAAGAATTGCTTACTTTCATAATTTTAACTGTAAAATTGGAGATCAGGACAAACTTGGGCCACACACAACTGTTGTAAACCCCTTTTACAATGGACTAACTGCATGACAAGAAAGCATCCTTCAACTTTGCTGTTCAAATGGTCTGGAGAGAGCAACAAAGCCATGCAGATGATTGTTATTTTTGTGTAACAAATACAACTGGTTTCAATGCTTCTTCCAAAAATAAATAAATAAATAAATCTCTTCCCGCAGCTGAGACCTGTTCCTCACTCAGATGATCTCCCTGTCCATACACCCAAGCACATAAAGACCTTATTCCTTCATCATATGAAAAACTGATTTCAAAGGAAAATTCTGCCAAGTCGGTATCTTCTGAAGACAATGTCCATGTTTATTCAGGGGCAATGATCCCCACTGGATCACCCAGGAAATCCTCAAAGACCTTGCCCATGATTTGTACCTATCCAAGCAGCAATCAGAGATACCAGGTTAAGCAGTGGAACCTGCTTGTGGCAGATGTAAGGATGACCAATTTCAGAACAAGAAACAAGGACATTACTTGATTCTTTTCGATATAAAAACAGGTTGTGCTACTTATCTTAAATGAACCGAGATAATAGGAAGCATTTAAGTCAGTCTATCATGGCTTCCTTGGTAATACACAGGTACCAAATTATCAAGAGTGTATTGAGAAGTTGTTACAGGCTTGCTAAGATATGGGATGCTGAATGTCACTCAAAATTCACTTTCTCCACTTCCACATCATTTTTCTTTTTTCTTCCCTCTGGACAGTAAGCGATGAGTATAGAGATGGAAAAAAAAACTACAAAGGCATAATGGCAGATTTCTACTGGATGTTGTTGGATGACATACCAGATGCAAAGTACACAAGATTGTTCATAAAACTCTGACTGTCTATAAATGTTCACACAAATTAGTAAAATTTTGTAGATAAAGATTTTGCCAGATACCAGTTCTGTAATTTAACCCATGCCTGGGGAGAAGAGATAAATTCATTCTTTTCCCAAGAGAATTTGTACATAAATGAATACAACTTATAGCCTTGGGAAGATTAAGTAATATTCTAAGTTTGTTATAGCAGATCACTAGCAGCATGGCCCGGCATTGCCCATGCTTGATTCAAGAATCGTATGACTCGTACAGTAATCGCTATCACCTGACTTAAAATATTTTTGCCCTTCCTTGCCTTTAAAGGAGTGCCCTTTGCCGTACTGATGTTACTACATGCCTTACTTCTTGCCTATCTCACACTGCAAATTTTTTCTAAGCTCTGTACTAAACATTAAATCTGTTACAAAAAAAGAACTAAACAAAATGAACACAAAACGATCAGCTTTAAAAAAGGACTTGCAACTGGAAAAACCAAATGAACAAAAAATGTTAACAACAAATACTTTTTCACACCCAACCCAGTTCTGTGGAATCAGAATAAACGTTGAGTTTAAGCAAGCGAATGAGCCAATTGGAGTAAAGTGCAGATCTAAATTTTTCCCCACTTGTGACAAATGCAGCTATCGATTTTTTTTGCATGCTAGCATACTAGTTAACATTCATGTCAGTCAGATGTTGGCTCTCACGCTGGCCAATAGAATCTTCCTGCCTATTCATGGCAGCCAGCTATTGGCTCACACTCTGGCCAGTACAAAATGGCTGCAAACTACATGAAAACTGCCATTGAAAAATCGATTATTTCCACTATCGATGGGAGTTGGGAAATGCAAAGTTGGTCTTGGCCTTCCCGCTAACTTGTAGCATATGCATGTAAATTTTGGTGCAAATCCGTCGAAAATTGTGTCTGTGCATTCGTTACACACACACACACACACCCTGCTTTTATAGATAGAGATACATAACTTGGAGCATGTGCATGTAAATTTTGGTGCAAATCCGTTGAAAATTGCAGCTGTGCATTCGTTACACACACACACACACACACACACACAGACAAACACACACATCCTGCCTTTTATAGATAGAGATATCTAGCATTAGAAAGGCTACCCTATTTGGGATGAGGTTTCAGATAAATGACAAAGTGCACCTCTGGAGAGTGAGGAAGTTTAAGGAACCAACAAGTAATGACTTATCAGATACATATGGTGGAGTAATAGACAGCAGCTAGGATTGAGAAATCAGAGAACCAAGTTTGAATTCCAGTCGAATCCATTACATTCACTTGTGCTAATATCCTTGTTAATCCTCTCCTTTTTCTCCTCAGCTATGGGTAAATAGCAGGACAGACTGGATTCTATAACCTTGGATGGCAACTGGTTTACTGCAGAAAGTAATGGCAACCTACTACGGGAAAAAAATATGCCTTGTCAGTTATGTATCGAAAGATACATGATCACCTAAGTGTGTATCATACATGGCAGATAACTGACTGAAGGATTTTCATAACATGGCTTTCTTAGCTTATCAAAGGTGACAAGGAGCCTTCCTTTAAAGAATTGCCTTGGTACATCATTTAGTTATATCTGCATACTTAATATGGCTGAAATGGATTGATCTAATTGATATATTAATGGCCATATTTTCTGTCACCATTTTCCTAGAGAAATAAGAGGTCTCATTTTTTCATATAGATTATATATCTGAAATAGGTTGCAGAATGGATGTACCAAAATGCCATGATAACATCATCAAGCACATTAAGAAGGTCAATTGTCTAAACATAATTCAGAATGGATAGCACTATGTCCGATTCCTATATTTATATGTAATAGTGATATCAACATTTACGGGTAAATCCTTTGAACAAAGAGTCAGAGAACTAAAGCTTTAACAAAACTGACACAATTTCTAATAATATTAGTATGAAAAGAATAATCCATGTTATAATTGTAAGAAATAACCAACACAATAAAAAGATATTAATATTTTATGTTAGGTGCTTTGATGTGTGGCATCCACAACTACTTAACAGTATTTAAATGTCACATTTCTGAAACAAGTTTGATATCAATGAAAAATGGACGCTTTATAATAGGTACCTCTACTAATTTGCTGAAAAAAGAGGAAGCCATGATAAAAAAAAATGCCCCAAACTTAATAAAAATAAAGTTATTTCATCAAAATCTTTGTTATTATTAAGAGGAAAGACCAAAGGATTTTTTGATTATTTTATTGAATATTTTAATCCTTTCTAGCACATTCAAAATTTTGGTTAAAATTTTTTGTTTTTCTTCCATAAGTAGGAGTGTGGGACCAACAATTAAGAAATTTTAGCATCTTTTATGTGATAAAAAAAATTTGATTTGAAACTCTTGCAAAGATCAAATAATTGTCAAATTTTAATGAAACTTTCAGAACTAATTCACAAATGAATGAAATTATTTTAGAATTTTTTTAAAATTTCTTTTTTACATTGTCACACCCCATACACAATTTTATGAAATTTCAAGCAATTAAATTTTGTCCCACTTGCAATAAAACTAAGATATTATTTAACTAGAAAAGATTTTATTTCATGAATAAGATTTATTAAGGACACTATTGTCTTAAAAAACTGTTTTCATTTTTTAAAATTCTAATTAGAATAATTTATTAAGTTTTAAATCTTTTAAACTTCTGTATTAATTTTCCTACTTTTAGATGATATGATTATTGAATATAGTTTGGAAAAGCTTACTATACTTCATCAAACACCAATATTTTTAAAAGAATTTTAATTTTTTTTTTGTATGTGTATAAACCTGCCGATTTTTGTAGATATGGTTGTTCATACACAACATACATTATCAGAAAATAAGAGCGATAACTAAAAAAATGCATTTCTGCAATAATTTAAACTTAAAGTAAATAATATTTGTTTTTAAATCAGATTAATTATACTTTAAAATCAGCTAATATTTCTCAAATAAAGTTTCAGAAAAGTATATTTTATTTTTGGAAGATTTTTTTTAATAAAGAGAATTACATTGTGATAAATGCAGGCTAAAAATGGTGCTGAAATCAGATTTCAAAAAAATTCCTTCCAGTAATTTAAATTAGTTTTGAAATAGAGCAAAGTATGTTGCTTATTCGAAATCTCCAAGAAAGATTTTGCATTTTTAAAAATTCATTTTAAAGCTTAGACATTGTGAATCTGTGAAGACACCTACTTTATGACAATGTAAAACAGAAAAGCTCATGATACAAGCAAAATGAGCCTTCATTATTTGTACAAAGGGACAGACAATATGCAAATAAGGCAACACTGTCTCTACAGTAAGAATGGAAAGGAGTTCCCTGTTGTGAGCTCCTGAAGTAAAACTAAGCAATTGATTTAGGCAAGTATTGTTCTGAATTAAAACAATTCAAAGCAGCAATTGACAATATTTGGAATCAGTTAACAGAAAGAGCAGAATACTCCAAGAGGACAACACAAAACTGCCTGTTCCTTTAGTGATAAAGCTTAACTGGGAAATTTTCATTCATTCACCAAATATTGCACCTTCTGTTTACTATTAATTCTGGTCTTTTCTGAATTCTTTCAATGAAAAAAAAAAAAAAAAAAAAAAAAAAAATCAATATTATTTCAAACCCAATCAATCAATCTATCTATCAACTCCTACCCTCCTGCTGTAAGTTTAAACTGATGGCATCTTTTTTCTTTTTTTTTCTACATATCTAAACTATAATTTTAGGAAATGAAAATTTATTGTTGAGCCTGTTCCGTATCTAGATAGATGACTACCTGGGAATACCAGGTGTTGTAAGCATAGACATTCTGGTGGTATAATAGAGAATGGCTCGGAATTTTAGTTGGAGAGCTCAGTTCCAGTTAGGTTTGTTATATTCACTTGGGAAACGTGTGAATTCACCTCTTCTCTCCCCCCAGCTAAAGATTAATGAATATTACATACTATTATGGAGCACCCTGTGAGCACTGAACTCACTACTCCATCATAATTAATTTAGTGAGACAAGTTTACTAACCATTGCGCCACATTAAAGTGACACAAAATTTTATATATATATATATATATATATATATATATATATATATATATATATATAGATATATATGTACATAGACATATGTACACAGATACACACACATATATGAAAACAACATAATTTGTTTCAACCCACCTTTCAATAGTAACATAAGGACCAACATGGATAGAATCTTCCTTAAGTTAGTACACATACTTTAACCATAACTCTTTTCTCACATCTCTTCAACAAGAACAACATTAAGGTCAGTTAGAGCTGCACTAGAAACCTTGACCATTATATAGCCCAGCACAATAGTGTAACCCTTAATAAATACTTAAGCAAAAATAATTACAATGGTAGCTATGATTATATATATATATATATATATATATGTTTCAACAAAAAAAAAAAATTTCGCTTGAAGATGGAACAGAGCTTAGTACTTTAATTCAATTTAATTCAAATAATTATATTGAAGTTTTCAGCTCTTGTTTTGAAACATGAGAACTCTTATGTAGTGTTGGAATCATATTTTTAAATAAATAATTATATTAGATAGATATATACACACTCTTGCATATTATGTGAACTTTGTACACCTAATATTGAAGTTAATTTGACTACAGTAAATGGGTATATAGTTTGGTCAACAGTTTAGCCAGGTCCAGCACTACATGCACTAATTTTATATCTTGTGTATGATGCACCTCTCCTAAAATTAGCTTCAATATTAGGTCTTCAAAAGTTGCACGATATGTGAGTATATACAGTATATAGATATATGTACACACTCTTACATATACATGTGTGCACACACATGATTGATTTTTACACACATGTATTAGGTTGGTGCAAAAATAATGACGTAATAATGTCGCTTTTTTGACGTTAAAAAATGCGTCAAAAAACGACATTATTACGTCATTATTTTTGCACCAACCTAATATAAACACTCACAACTTTTTACTATAAATGTTATTTTAGTAGGTACACGTGTTGGAGTTGATATCCATGTTTTTTATATCAACTCAAATTGTACACCCACTAAAAATAATGTTTATAGTAATAAGGAATAATAGAGGATTTTCTTTCTTTTTTTTTTTTTTTTTTTTTTTTTTTAACTACATACACAACTATATACATTTTTAAAAAATATACAAACTGTGCACCTATTATGATTAAATATATAAAAATATATACAGATTTAGGCAATGAATACATATATACTACATAAATATATACCCCCACCGCATGTATAAGTGTATTCATATTTGTTATTTAATTTGATAGTTGAAAAGAAACCTATTGTAAAAATCATTTACATTGAAAGCAAATTAATCAGATGCAACATGGATGCAATGTTGTTCAATATCAACTGGTAGGGAGGTAACAGTACACACACACACACACACACACACACACACAAGCAACAGTTTAAAAGTCCTTCACCCCAGCTCAATTTGTTGTTCAGTTCTTGGCAAAGATTTATTTACCTGTGAAGGTCTTGCTAAATTTGGTATGGTATGTGAAGGTTAAATATACCTACCCGGAGGGTAGATCATACAGGTAAACAAAATGAGAACACACTCTACATACAAGTAACTTTATGATCAGGAATATAAATTCCATTCTGGTGCAGTTTTTCACATTTGACACATATACACACAACATCTCCAAATTGTGGATATACGCATTTAAAATGTTTTAAATATTTGAGTTAACAAATTATTTAAATAGAAAAACAATCATTTTATTCAATAGTTTCATTGCAATGTTTACTTTAAGTTAAAGAAAATAAACAACCTTTATAAACATTCTAATATGTAAAAATTTGGAGGGGATATAAATATACATTACACACAGAGCTAATATAAATATCTAGAAGCTAATGATAAAAAGCATTTATTTTACACAAATTACCAATTACAAATTAACTTAACAACTTTTCAATATAATTACTTTCTTTGTCTGAATGCTCTTAATTCAGTAAGGAATTATTAATCACATAAATTGAAAATTTATACTGAAAATTTCAGTTCAAAATCTAATAGCTACATTTAAATCAGCATTACTGATGTGTGTGCATATTATATATATATATATATATTGAATCATTTAACCACAAGAAAGGTGATAAAGCCATTAAGATACAATTGTAGTTGACAAGAAAGCAATATTCTGGAAGATGTTTCCACAGGCAAGAAGTGTAAGAGAAGAAACTATTACAACAGAACTTACAGTTGCATCTAGCTATTTCAATACTAAAATGATGGAACCTAGCCACCAAAGACAAAATTTATTAAAAGCTACAAAGGATAGGAAATTGTGGAGAGCCAAGACTGCCAACATCCTGAAGGGACATATCACATAGAAGTTCTGTCAGTGAAATTAAAATCAAGTGCCTAACAGCAAAGCAAAATGATCTCTTACAGTAAAACATTGTGAATCTTCATATGGTTAAAAAATTACCAAATTAGCAATAGCAATATTTTTGGCATAAAACTAACCATTACCAGTCTGCATTATTAATATTACTTTCCTTTCCACTGTATTTTTTTCAAGTCCTCTCAATTGCAGTATCCTTATTGTTAATTTAACTATTTTAAGTTATTTTCTGTTGCTAAAGCAGGATATGACAACACAACTATAAAATTCAAAGACACTATTGTTCAGGGATCAGAGTCAGATTCAGTAGCAGGATTTGCACAGAAAATGAAATCAGAGTGATAAAGATTAATTTAAAAAAAAAAAAAAAAAATGCTTCTGCTTTAAGATAATGTTCTTTTAAGTCAACATTCTTATCTAATTATCATTTTTTTTTAAATGACAATTTAAACAATTTTTAAATAAAAATTATTGGAAAATAATATACAAAATTCAGATATATAAGTGTCAAAATTCATTTTCAAAGGAATTATTTATTAAAAATGAAAATGCCTATTTTCTTTTATTTAACACTATTCTATGATTGTCTTTAAGCACCTTCCCAAAACTAATTATTCTTTGATAAAATGGCAACTGTTCATTTATAATTAAGCAAGTTAGCTTAATTAGCCATTACTAATGTATACAGTTTCATGCTCACTAGGCACTCCACTTTTGTAGCCATGTACCAGTCTAAGCCTAGTCTAATAAAAGAAATAGTATTACTAGAAAGGGGAAAAAATTAAATGCTTCTAATGTGCGGCTATTTTAAATCCAGGTAAAAAATAGATTCTAAAAGCAATCAAGCTTAAAGAATATTGGCACAAGTTGATTTCTTTACATCCTTATTTGGCTTTGTGCCAGATTAAAGAGTATGTGTGTGTGTGTGTGTGTGTGTGTGTGCGTGTGTGTGTGTGTGTGTTTTCATATTTTATATAAAACAATTTTATCCAGGACATCCAAAATGAAGGCATTAATTTGCTAAGTCTTCCATATTATTATTAAAATTGTTTTCATGTACGAATTTTTTAAATGCATTTTCCAAATTTTATTGTTGTGCTCAGCTCTTTCATGAAATCAGTATTTTCACCTACTGGATTCATAAATATCTTTGACCAACCTGCCATAATCATAACAAAAATGCTGACAGCTGGTGTTGCCACCACAATTGAGACTACTAGTATAAAAAAACAAAAAAAAAAAACTTTCCAACAACTTCTCTCTTGACCAACTCCAGAGTTGGTCAAGAGATAGGTTATTTGAACATTTATCAATTAGACTATCGTTCCTCTAGTTATCTACTGAGCACTTTTGACAAAAAATCTGCTGGTCTCAAAACACATAAAATTTTAGTAATCTTTATACATTTTGATTGTGCGTGTAATGTGTATGAGAGAGAGAGAGTGAGAGAGACAG
Organism: Acanthosepion lycidas; assembly: GCA_963932145.1. NCBI lineage: Eukaryota > Metazoa > Mollusca > Cephalopoda > Sepiida > Sepiidae > Acanthosepion > Acanthosepion lycidas. The sequence goes on from OZ010587.1 coordinate 73,900,662, forward strand.
ACAGATTTATCCAAATGCACATACAAATATCTACCTTTACCTGGTTTTAATTAGAGTTGAGGAAATTGGAGTTTTATAAAATGACTTATTTTCCAAATGAGGTCAAAAGGGAGAGTAACTCACTATCCAAACTTTTGGCAACAACAGAGATACACAGTTTAAGCAGCCCAGAAACTTATAAATCCACTTCTATGTTCTTGACAGATTATAATTACTTTTTCTCTTCATTAAATTTTTCCTTCATCTTTGCCTTATCATTAATCAGCTATAATTATTTACATTTGGACTAATATCCTTACCCCTCTGTTGGTATTATTATAATGTTTTGTTGACCGTTGTGCTTTTCAGCCTTCTTCAGCTGTCTCTCAATCCAGGTAACATTCAGGGAAATTTTTTTTTTTCAAATCAGTATTACTTGTGCAAGAGAGTGAAGGCACTAAGACACAAGGGGTTACTGGGTGTGAAAGAATTAAGAACAAAAACATTAATAATCAATGAGAAGAGAAAAGAGTAATCAAGAGAACAATAGATAACAATTGACATTGCATTTAAATTTTTGCAGATTAAAGTTGGCTGGAAAACACAGAGCCAGAACAAAGTTCAAGAAGTGCTAGAAAAGAAACTCTTAGCATAGAACTTATGGCTACACCTATCCAACTCAACTGTAAATTGATGAGATCTCAATGGCAGTCTAGTACTGTGCTTAAATTCATAAAGTCTAGGTACCATAGCAAAGAGCTCATCCAAGCAATTACTATGAAAGTATTTATAGAAAAGACACAGAGAGGTAACCTTGCTGCAGTGGGAAAGTGACTGAAATCAAGCTGCCAGATTAGGACCAATAATATTGCTGATTCTTCTTTGGATTTTATCAAGAAGCTCAAAGTAAATTGCAGGGGCACTGGATCATATGTGGCAGCAATTTTCTAAGAATGAACAAAAGGTAGACTTACAGATATGTAAGAATTTTTCTCCCCAGAATCTATTTTGCATGACACAGTAAACTGACTTTCTTAGCAGCTGATCTAGCAATGGATTCAATAGTCTTTCCAGTTCATGTCAGCTGAGAATGTTAGTCCGAGAAGGCACAAGTCACCTTCCTGGAGGTTAGCATCAACCATCCTGATCGAAGGCAAAGAGGGGTCTCTCAGATGATAAATGGTGAGAAGTTTAGTTTTAGAAGTGAAATCTTTATTTAATCTACAGAGATAGATTGTTTAGGGATATCTCACATCATGTTCATTTTAGTATTGTCCTGATTTCACTTTACTAAAAGAGTGCGAGAAGAGGGTGCAAGTCAATGGAAGAAGAAAAGAGTGCAAGAAGAAGGTACAAGCCAAGCAAAATGAGAAGAGGACACGAGACAAGTGAAATGAGAAGAGGGCACAAAGCAAGGGAACAAGAAGAGGATGCAAGGCACAAGTAAAGAGCTTAGGCAAGAAGAAAAGAAGACATGATGCATGAATGAAGAAGATTATAAAACAAAATCTAAGTAATGAAGTATTATAAAATAGTTGCCAAGAAGATTTTTTTTTTAAAAAACAGATACAAATCTAATAAAACTGAGGAGGAAAGAAAGAAAGAAAAAAAAAAAAAAAAAAACGAGTAAAAGAATCAAGAAAAGTAGGTCTCCAGCATCAGCCTTACTAAAGCATACAACTGTTTCTGCTTCTTCCAAAAAACTATTTTTATTATGTCATTTTCATTTTGATAGGTACATCCTAGGTCAGCACTGAAAAAATATCATACAGTGGCCATCTATAAAGCATCACGTGGAAAGGATACATGTCCTATATCTGTAGCATAAAAAGTCAAAATTTTAAAATTATTTCTCACTTTCTCTTTCAGCTACATATTTACTATTAAATATTATTAATTATATATATATTAATTATTATTATTATTATTTAAACTACTATCAATTTAAATTATCAATCAAACAGTCAACTTCTCCCCCCCAACTCAATAGGTGAAACCATATCACCTAGTTATAGGACGCAATGGATAAATTGTCATCTAAATCATGCAAAAATGAAAAGAATATTTACATCACATGTTAACATATATCTATACCAAAATTATACAAAAATATTACCTACCGTTTTATATATTTGAAAAATGTTAATTTTTTGGGGAGCTTCTAAAACACATTGTGTGTGTGTGTGTGTGTGTGTGTGTGTGTGTGTGTGTGTATAATGTTTATATACATACATTATATATGTTCCAAAGGTTGTCATAGCTGGGGGGGGTGATAGTGGAGACAAGCTCCCACTGTCTATGAAACGCTTCTAATATCATGCGTCTCAAATAACCTCTGACAACTATCCAGCTACAAAACAGAAAATGGGCAAGTGGAAAACTGGTACCTTATAACCAGCTATCTTGGGTAGATGGGGCCCAACAGTCCAGGAATGCAGTCCATCCAGAAGAGGGAAAACCCTGATTTTAAACCTCCACTGCTTTGTGGACATATCTGAACACAGAAAAGCCTATGGAAGTAAATCCAGACAGAAAACCTGGAGTGGACACCCAAAGGCTGTCAACAATGACAACTTTCCTTCAGCCAAGCCATTCCCAAATGTAACGCCCTGTATTCCTTTGGATTTTTTCAGTAGAGCCGAAAGAGAGGGAGGGTGTACTCTGGGCAGTGCATGGACTGCATATACCATCACCCAGGCCTGCACCCTGGAGAGGTCACTCTAATTTCACCACACTAAGGACTGAATTTTGACCAAACAGGGTGCTACCTTTATCTTGGCCCTCCACAACTTTCTATCCTTTGTAGTTCTTAGTTAAATTAGGTTTTTGCTATCTCTCCTAATCTGTTCTGGCAAACATTTACAGAAGCTTGTTAGGTACGTTATAAACACTGTTTCCTGTCTCTCTTTTCAATATGGTCTCTGAGTATCAAATTTTCTAAGCACTCTTTCCTCATTATAGGTCCCAGAAACTGTATTTTTTTTACTGATTCTAAGTGTAAGTGACCTTTTTATTTTTCCTAAAACTTCATCATTGCTCACATATTCAGTCCATCATATTCTCAGCATCATTCTTTAGAACCATATATGCCTCTTCATATATCACTGCTGTATTTTGGGTCTCTAAAAATTAGGTATATTAGCATGTACCAAAATCAAACCTTTTAACAACTGTCAGTATTGTTCATATGAAAATTAATATCACAACAGTTGTTCTATTAGATAAAGTAAGGGGTCTATTCATTTTGAAAATCAGTTCCAACATTGAATCAACCACCTAAATACATACAAGGGTCGCAGAAAAGTTGTCTGATCCACTTTCAAAAACCTGTCAAAAAAGAACAGAATTTTTATTTACACTATTTAGATGTGGACTATTATCCTCATCTTTGTTGTTGTTATCACAACATTTTGACCATAGTGCTGTCTAGCCTTCAACAGGTGTATAATGGTCCAGGTAACCTACAGGGAATTTCAACTGAAACATTTATTTAATCTATAAAAGAACTAGACAAGATATCTATAGACCTGGGCAGTAGTATGAAAACTGTTAACCTCTGTAGATTAAATAAAGGGTTCAGTTTGAAATTCCCTGTAGGTTACTTGAATCAGTATACACCTAATAAAGGCGGAGGGGTGGGGGTCACAATGGCTGAAACGTGATAAAAACAACAAAGATGAGGACAATACTTCACATGTAAATAGTATAAATAATGATAACTCCTCATGTTAGACATTCAGACAGAAATTAGAATTTTTGTTTTTGAAGGGTTCTTAGTTGAGCTGAGAACTTTTCAGCAATACCATATTATATAACAAAGTAACATGTTCATGAAAAAGGCCTTGTAACATAAGTGTCAGAAGTATAGTCAGATAATCCTCTTTAAATGGCAAAGTATCATTAATAATATTCAGCAGTCATATACTGAAAGTAGCAGAGGCTTGATACTAAAGATAGAGAAAGATTCTTTAGTAAGCAGGAAATTGATTAAAAAGGAAAAAAAATTCCACTCATTAGAACATTTAATATAATGAGTGTGATAGCAATACAAATAGGGGGGGGGGGGGGTAATTTATATACCAGACCATTGCACACGCCAACTTTTGAACAAGTTCATTTAGACTCCTTGAACTTGAAAGTTTGATGGCTTGGAGAGAAAGCTTGGCCAGCAAATATAGGCCTAAACATAGACAAAAACAACACCCAATTAATTATCAGTTGACAATAGCCAATTTATATGTCAATATATACATTTCTGTAATAAAAAGGAAGCTGTGGAGAACCATGATTGCCTAAATCTTGAAAAGGCAGGACAGAGAGAAAATGTGATACATTTCTACTTAGTGATTCAAGAGAGAATGAGATATTTTGAAACTTTTTGAAAAAATAACATTAAAGATATTTCAATGTAACAACATTGCTTGATTGATTGATTCATTCATTTTTTACAGCTTATCAAGCCTTTGGAGGTTATTTGAAGCTATAAAATATTTTTAGATTTTAAGAATTTTTTTTTTTTTTTTTTTTTTTGACATAATGATTTAGTGATACATGTTTTACTAATTAACCTATAGCTGGGGAAGAAGAAGTGGATTCATAACTTTCCCTAGGATATTTGTGCATAAGTGAATGTAACAAACCCAACTGGAATTGCAGCTCAGCTCTCTAATTAACAATTTCTTGCAGGTATCCATTACAACACCTGTGCATCCATGTTTATAGCACCTGGTATTCCCAAGATGTCACCCATCTAGGTACTGACCAGGCTTGACATTTTTTAACTTTGGTGATCGTATGAGAATCCATCTTTCAACGTGATATGACTGTAAGTAACAACAATATTGCAAAGTTACTGCTATTTTCACTTAAAGAATTCCTAACATATTTTATTTACATGCAGACTATTATCCTCATCTTTGTTGTTATCATAATGTCTTGACCATCGTGCCCTTAAACAGGGAATGCTTACAATCCAAGTAACCCACAGGGAATTCCCAACATCCCTTTATTTAATCTGCCCATGTCTAGGCATATCTCATCTAGTTCTTTTTTTTATTACTGCTCAGTTATTGCTTGTTTCTACTGAGCTCAAGCAAACACTGTCTGATCCAGGAATTGAACTCATAATTACACCAAATTTACAAACCATCATAGATTAAATAAAAGGTTCAGTTTGGAATTGTCTGTAGGTTGTCCAGAATGATATACACCTGATAATGGCCAAAACGTTACAACAAAGATGAGGACAATAGTCTGAATGTAAATAGTATAAATAAGTGTTCATCCCAGAAATTCAAACTGAAAATCTTTTCTCATTAGCAACTATCGTTACTGTTTAACACAACCAAATACCTTAACATTTAGCACTTGGAATCATTTATAATTACTTCCCCTTTTTACTGTATATGGAATCTTCTCAAACTATAGTGTTCTATATATTAGTTCTATATATCTGAAATTGCAGTAGCCTGGCTCTCAATTTCTGTCAAGATTGTTTTAGGTGTTGCCATAGAAGGATATGACTACACAACCAAGAAATTCAAATTGCATTGGCAGGATTAACATTTTGCTTGGCAAAAATAGTCACCTACAGAATGCTAAAGGTTTTAAGGAGTATTCAATTTGGAAACTCCCTGCATACATGGAAAGTATTCTTGTTGATTTTTTTTTTTTTTTTTAAAGAGCAGGGAACAGGGAGAAGACTAATCAAAAAACTTGAAGTTTCTTTTTTCATACACATTATCTGAAGGGAACAAATTGACTGTCATTTTCTAAAGCTAGAAATGCCCTATTTGGAATTTCTTTAAAAAAACTTTCTTTTTAAAGAATTAAAATTAAATTAATTCTTTTATTTTTTTAATGCCATGTCCTTTCATGATGTTGACAATCATAGCTCTCTACAGATTTCATTTCTTTATTTTCTGCAAATTGCAAGGACTTCTTAGGGAAAGAGTGGAAAATGGTTTCCTGTTGCCTTCTCCAAGACTAGTTGCCACCCAAGGCTAGAAAGGTCAATCTACCCTGCTATTTAAGCTATAGCTCTGAGAGAGAGAGAGAGAGAGGGGGGAGAAAGAGAGAGGAGATAGTACAAAATTCAATAGTATTCAATAGACTTGGCCAGAATTTAAACTCAGTTCACTCAGCCCACATCCTACACTGATAACTGTTAAACTACCTATCCAAGGCCCAAAATTGACCTATATATTCTAGCAAATTTGCTACTGGAAAGAGAAAGTATTTACAATGAAAAGGTCACAGCAAAGACACCTGCATGACCAGCAATATAACAACATTTTAATGAGTTTGTTTATTCAGACACTACATTTACTTATCTGAACCAACAAGACACATCAAAGAAAACCTGACACATAAACCTATATAGTGTTAACCTCACATGAAAACCTATGCAAGCTGTATAGTGTACTCAACACCAAGAAAATAAAACTTTTTTTAAAAACCATTTCACCCCAAGCAAAGCAATAATGTCACTAAGACACAACGGGTTACTGAGAGTGAAAGAGAATGAGAAGAGTTTACTGAGGAGAAAGGACAATATAAAAACAGAATACAGAAAGACAATAGATGGCAATTGATATTGTATTTAAATTTTTTAACAATGTAGGTGACAGGGAAGCAGGAAACCAAAAGAGTTCCACAGACAAGAAGTACAAGAAAAGAAACTATTATAATAGAATTTATGGTTACAACCAATAAAACAGCGAGACCTAATTGCCAATCTAATAGTATGCTTAAATTTATACAGTCTAGGTACTAAAGAGGGAAGCTCATTAAACCAATTACAATGAAAATATCTATAGTAAAGACAGAGGGAAGCCACATGGTCGATAACATTAAAGACTCTTTGGATTTTGTCAAGAATCTTGAGATGTATAGCAGGAACAACATACCAGATATGGCAGCAATATTAAATGCACAAATGAGTGGTAGATTTATAAATGTGCAAGATGGATTCTGGTGAATCAACCAACTTTCCTAGCAGCACATCTAGCAATTAATTCAATATAATCTTTCTACTTCATATGAATGAAAAACGTGGAACCAAGAAAGTGCAAGGAGTTGTTGTTCTGGGGGTTAGCATCAGCCATGCTAATAGAAGGCAAAAAAGCTTCCCAATGGAGATTAAAAGATAGCTGTTTAGCTTGTTGCTTGATCAATGCACAAATGAGTGGTAGATTTATAAATGCACAAGATGAATTCTGGTGAATCAACTAACTAAAGAAAAAAACAATTCTAATTTATTACCAGATGTCTGTTACTTTCAAAACCTGGATTTTAAATGGATTTGTTTTTTTCTACACAAGAGTAGAATGGTGCAATGTGGTTTAATATAGAGTACTGAGATTTAGGTCAACTGAAGATCAGTAAGGTATGTTCTATGTCTTTTTATTCATTTCACCCCAAGTAAGTTGATAAAGTCACTAAGATGCAAAGGGTTACTCAGTGAAAGAAACTGAGAAGACATTATTGATGACAAAAGAGGGCATTATAATGTAAGATTCAAGGAGACAGACAACCCACAAACACAAAACCTGACAAGAACTGGTCTCAATAATAGTTCTTATTAGTGAAAGAATTTGAAAATTCTTGCTAATGTTAAAAGATTAATAAAAATGCAGTAAAATTCTAATAAAAAATTATTGGCTACAACAAATCCTCATTCAGCTGTATAGGAATTAACATTGTGAATTACTATTTTTGCATCTGAGTTATCACACTTAGACATCTTTATAAATAAGCAAGATGGTATTCTGTTTCAAGCAATCTTATTCACAAGTGAATATTCAGGCTGCGATGGATAAATTGTCATTTAAATTACACAAAAATGAAAATAACACTGACATCTCATTTTAACAGATAACTTTACCAAAATTATACAAAAATATCTTGAAATACTAAAGAGTAAAATTTATTCAATAAAATCACTATTGACTTCAACCATGGCCAGACAACTTCAGAAAATCTTCTACATCTCTTCTGGATGCTCTGCTTGTTTAAGTTGGTGAATGCTGCCATAATCCTTGCTTTCAGTACATCTTTGGTGTTACAAGGTGATTTGTTGGTCTCTCACTCAACCGCACCCACACATAATAATCAAGGAAGCTGCAGCCTGGGTAGTTAGGCGGCCAGATATAGGATGTAATGTCGTTGCAGAAATTGTCTGACTGCCATGACTGGGCTTGCCTGCTTGTGTGACATGATGCAGAGTTGCCAGACATAGGGTCTTCCAGCAGTCACCCTCTTGACCCAGGGCAGCACTATCTCCTCAAGGTACTTGATGTAGGACTGTGTTAAACCAGAGGCCCTGTGGGAAGATGAATGGAAGTATAACATCATCATCACTAATGACCACTCCAAACACCTTTATAATCACCATTAGACTCCAACACTTTCTGAATTCCCTGCACTGTCCTCAGATTGACACTCAAACACTTTGAAATGTTCATATTGGAGCTTCTGGCATGAATGCTAAGCAGTACATCATGCTGTTTCCAAATTTCTGGTGGAGTAAATTGCATCTTGGTGCTCTTTTTCTTATAGGCTGTGCCCAACTGACCCTACTATACTGTGTAGTCAACAAAATCAATAAACAACACACATGCACAAAATTAAAAATAGACAATTTACCCATCGCAACCCTACTGGCTTTTATAGTCACTTTGTGCTATTATGGTGGATTTAGACAAATCTTAAGAGACATTATTGCATTTCTCTAATATCAATTATGAAGCAATCAGATATCATCTTCATTCCATTGGATCAACATTCAATTACATTGTGTGAAATTTTGAAATAAAGCATGTTCAAAAAGGTATCAGTAGGCACTTGAAAATATTGTACCTATAGTAACCAAGATGAGGATACTTGTTTAAATACATCAGTATATCTTCATCTTTGTTTTAATCACAACATTTTGGACAAGGTTTTCTTCCAATTTCTTTGGATGCATATCGCATTTTGTAATTCGCATATATCATCCAATATTCACTGTTTTCTAATAGTGAAGTGGTAACAGTAATAAAAAAAAAATACTCAATAACAATCATAGATTACAAACTGATGCTTATACTTAAGGAAAGCCAAAAATGTTATCTCCCTTGCACTGGTGATGCCAGGTGGCAGTGTCTTTGTAATGACAATGGTAGACTGTTCAGTGAGTTTGTGAAAACTGTAAGTGAAAATACCTACTTCATGAAAGAACAGAGTAATAAATGGGAAAATATATTTGAAGATTCATATATGAAAGCATTAATAATAGTAAGGGCTTAAAGTATCAATTTTATAATTACTGTTATCATGAGTAAACTAACCACAGTAATAATATTATTTTTGTATGTTCAGTTCTGGAATATATGTAATAAATACTGACCTTTGTACATTAAAAATTAAAAGTGAAAACGAAGGGTGAAACCTCTTTTGTAAAAGTTACTTGCGAGTTCCCTACTGAGCTCAGTAATGCAGCAAAAATTCAACCTCCTTTAATTTAAAAGAATTAAAATAAAAGATAAAAAGAAATTCTCTCTAGACTCACTGCTGAGATATTAAAAAAGAAAAAAAAAAAGAAAATCTTCCACTGCACTACTTAATTTCAGTTATGGTTCACTTTCTGTTGCCATAGTAGGATATGACAACACAAATTCAAATATGCTGTTATTCATTCATCTGAATCACTTGCAGTCGAAGAATAAAATGTTTGCTTTGCAAGCAATATGACCTCCAGGTATTAAAGGTTAAAAAAAAAAAAAAAAAAAAAAATCTGCCCCACCAAAAAAATAAATAAGTAATATCGATGTTTCAAAAAAACAATCTTCATATAGCAAAATCTTATTTTGTGCCAATAGTAAACAAGAAAAAAAAGAAAAGTACTTTTTTTTATCAAATGTTAAAATCTATAAAACTGTTATCCTAAAAGGATTAACAGAACTTGAACTCAATGACAGCCATTATTAATAATTACGGTGACTAATTGTGAGGTGGTTTGGTGCGGGGGTTGCTAACACTGAGGTTTGTTTTTACTTATTTGGTATTGGGTCAAGGATGTGAAGTAAAAATCATCTGTGGTGCCATTTAGTTTATAAAATTCATGAAGAATAACTAAATTTCACAGGACTGTCCCACTCACAAATAACTATCAATGTACACCAATTGACTGGATGTAAATGGTACAAACACCTCTTCTAAACAAGTGTACACATGTGTGCATGTATATAGATAAATATATACATAAAATATAAAATGATTTCCAACCATATGTAAATGTACATAGCATGTCCTTTCACTCTCTCAGACACACAAACAAGGTCTGCATATACTTTTATTAAATAATATATATATATATATATATATATAAATAATAATAATAATATATATATAATAATAATATATATATAAATATAATAATAATAATAATATATATATAAATAATAATAATATTATATATATAAATAATAATAATATTATATATATAAATAATAATAATATATATATAAATAATAATAATAATAATATATATATAAATAATAATAATATTAATATATATATAAATAATAATAATATTAATATATATATAAATAATAATAATATATATATATATATATATAAAATAATAATATTTTAATAAATAGAATTTTTTTTTAAATAAACTATATTTAGGTAGAAAGTATTCATCCAAACAAGTTTGATTTAATAGAACCAGCAAGGTTTGGCTGTATAATTTTTTATTGTATTTTCTAATTTTTGAATAAGGCGTCACATGTTGGGATTGAAATTGTAGATAAATTGTCAAAAGTTCATGTGTGCTGTTGTCTGGTTCAAGTACTTTTGATCATCTGTCATTCTGTTGTTTTTCTAAAGTATAATGGAGACAACCATTTCTTCTTTTATTAGGCTTTTTCAAACAACTGTTGCAATTATTTATGCTATTTATATTCAGACTATTGTCCTCACTTTTGTTGTTGTTGTTATCGCAACGTTTTGTATGTTGTGCCCTCCAGCCTTCATCAGATGTATATCGATCTTGGTAACCTACAGGGAATTCTGAACTGAACTTTTATTTAATCTATGGGGATAGAAATGTTATTGTTTCACTGCCTATGTTTAAGGATATTGTCTAGTTCTTATTTTTAGTACTGCTCATTTTGTAGTCCCGCATATTTGTACTTTAGCCATTGACATGGTTTTCAACTTGAATCTTCTGTTGGAGACTTAGCACCTCTCTAACTTTCTTGTTTGTGGAACCAACTCCCAAGAGGATACTTCCCCAGTAACTACAATCTTAACATTTTCAAATCTATGGTAAAACGTTATCTTCCCCATATATCCCCATAAACTGTGCCTCTATGTAAACCTCTACATCGAGTGGCTCTTAGGCTTTGTAAAGGGTGAACATCATTGTAAAAAAAAATAAATAAATAAATAAAATAATTTTTATCACTGCCCTAAGCACATTTACCTCCTTTTTTTTCTCAAATTAAACAGTAACACAAAGAACAGAAAATGCTACCTATATATATATATATATATATATATATATATATATATATATATATATATGTATGTATGTATGTATGTATGTGTGTGTGTGTGTGTGTGTGTGTGTGTATTTATTAGAGAGAGAAAAAGTGAGTGAGTGAGTGAGTGAAGAACTTAAGAACTCTTTCTTCAGAGAGAAAACTCAGGAAAAGAATGACAGTGAAAAATTAAAATTCACAATTTATGCAGAAAAGGATGTTTGATTCATTTTCTACAACTTATTAATCTTTTTCAGGTTATTTAAAGTCAGAAAATATTTCTTTTTAGATTGTAAGAATTTTCTTTTTTTTTTAGATAATGGTTTAGTGATACAAGTCTTACTACTTAACTCATAGCTGGGAGGATAAGAGGTGGATTCATACCTTTCCCAAGCATATTTGCACACAAATGAATATAACAAACCCAATGGGAAGTCAAACTCCACTCTCCAATTAACAATTCTGAGCCATTATCCATTACACCTCCCTGCACATCCAAGCTAACAGCACCTGGTATTCCCAAATGGTTACCCATCTAGGTGCAGAACAGACTTGACATTGCTTAACTTAGGTGATCATACGAGATCCAATATTTCAACATGATGCAGCCACAAGCCCCAAAAATGCTAAGAGCTAAAACCTTTCTCCATCTATTTAAAAATATATTTTCCAATTGCTTATGTCAAAACTACCCTATTTAAAATTGCCTGAGATATGGGACCCCTGTATGCAGGAGGGGAAGTTGAAAAGTTCTGTCTGACCAACTTCTAAAAAATTGACCAAATGACTAAAGAATAGAAATTTTTTTCTCTCCAGAATTATCTTGCATATCTATAAGTCTACTATTCATCCATGCTTAGACTATTGCTGTCACATATGGTCCGGTGCCCCTGCTATTTACCTTAAGCTCATTGATAAAATACAAAGAAGAATCAGTAATATTATAGGTCTCAGTCTGGTAGTTCGGTTTCAGTCACTTACCTATCACTGTAAGGTTGCCGATTTGTGCCTTTTCTATAAATACTTTCATGGTAGTTATTCAGATGAGCTCTTCGCTATGGTACCTAGACTTCATGAATTTAAGCATAGTACTAGACTGGCATTGAGATCTCATCAATTTACAGTTGAGCTGGCTAGGTGTAGCCATAAATTCTATACTAACAGTCTTTTCTCACACTTCTCACTTGTGGAACTCCCTTTCAGTTCCATGCTTTCCAACCAACTTTAACCTGCAAAGATTTAAAAACGCCAGTCACTATCTACTGTTCTCCTAATGTTCCTAATTCTTCCACACCCTGTACATCCTTGCGTTTTAGTGGCTTTATTGCCTTGCAAGGGATGATACGGATTTTTTAAAAAAATTGTTTCTTGGCCAGAAACTATGCATGTGTGTATAAAATGTGTGTGATCATTTTTGAGATGAGCTAATTTTCATTCAAATTCCTCAGTTGTATTTTTTTTTTTTTATATAGGTAATAGTAATTTTTTTTTTAAAAGTGAAAGCTTTAATTAGATACTACTTGTACAAGAATAGTGTTCTGTAAGACTATTTAAAATAATAGTTTAAAGTGCTCTTTATAAGAAAGAGAATGAAACTCTGGTCCTACATACTCTACCCTTTTGGGGTGGGGCAAGTAATAAAAACAGTCACACTCTCTAATGAAATGATTAAGATTTTAAACACAGCAAAGATAAAATGTCAATCCTTGGGAGACTTTCAGGAACCATTCTTGCTGTAATTATGTGTGCCCCCCCCTCCTTCTAACCTCAGCACTATTAATATTCAAAAGATTAATCTACAGAAATGAGAGGTTGTTGAAATAAATGTAACAGACAACCAAACTCTGTTGAGGGGGGGGGGGTGAAAAGGAAGGTACTAATGACAAATCAGTCTCTCTCTTTCTCCCTGCTCATGGAATCTAACTATACAATGACTTCCAGGAGCCATGTGCAAAGATTCTAAAAACTTCCAGATTTCTGCTTGTCAACACCACCACCACCAACATTCTATTCCTCTCAACATATCTTCCTTCTGGGCACCACCAAAGAGAGAGTAGCCACAGTCCATCTCTTGAAATAACCAGACAGGTTCTATGCTTCAAAATGCATTACACTTTTGATTTCCTTTTGAGATTTCAACTCAAAGTAGTAACACATTTTCACAAAAACCTTCTGCCAAGCAAAAAAAATTTTTTAAAAAAAAAAATTTTTTTTTTTTTAGGTTTCTTTTCCTCTTGCTGGGCAATTATATTTTTTTTTTTTTTTTTTCTATAGTGACTAATAAAAAGAAAAGCAAAGACTACAGGGACACCAAAGACTAAGACATAAGGCATTTCTAGTTTTATTTTAACTATTCCAGACTCTTATAAATAGGAAACATTGCTCTCTAATATTTTTGATGGGTATTTTGCAATCTATAAAAACTACGCCAGGAAGCGTAGTAAAATAAAAATTCTACTTGATTATAATCAAGTGATATCATCTTGTAGAAAACATTGATTTAAATAAATTAAATAATTCTTTGATAAAAATCTACAACCAGCCAGAAACTTTAATTTTATCAGTTTTTTTTAAGCATGAAAAATATGTTTTTAATTATATTTCCATTTATTGTTTTTCACTCATAAAAATTAAAAGGCCTTTTATTTCTAACTAACCTTGTGAAGGATGTACAGTGGGGGTGTAAATGGATATCGGCTCAGTATAAGAAATCGGAGTTCAAATTCCAGTCAGGTTTATTGCATTCACTTATGGACAAATAAACTTGGGAAAGGTATAAATACCCCTTCTTCTCTCAGCTATGGATTAAATAGCAGGACAGACTGGGTCCTATAGTCTTAGTTGTCAACCTGTCTATTGCAGAAAGAAATGGCAACCTAATGTGAGAAAATCTGCCTAGTCAGTGATGAATCGAAAGATACATGATTTCCCAAGTAATGTATCATATGTGGCACTTGAATGTCTGAACCTGATGAAATACCACAGAAACTGATATACATAAAGGAAATATTTGGCTGAAAAATTCCAACTCAATATAGCAATTTAAGCACTGAAATCCATGTTATAGTGAAATTAACAAGGAGCAGATTAGAGCAACACCAAATTTCAACTAGATACCGTCACAGCATACAAAATTATGAAGAACTAAAGTTGGCAAATCAGGCTGCTGACTTGCAACACCAAAATCCATGCAAATTCCAAGACGCTATAACTTCCAAATTATGGCCCAAATGAAGATGAAAATTTCAGGTTTTCCGGTTCTCTTAGGTGAGTATCACAATCTGAAATAGTAATCATTGGTTAAATTGATTGATTTGTTATTTTATGCTTTATCAACCCTTTGTGGCTTTTTTAAGGTCGAAATATATTTTGTATTGTAAGAATAATTCTTTTGTTTGTGCAAATGAATATGGCATTAACAATTTTTTGAGAATAACAATGATTTTTTTTTTCCAGGTATGTCCTACTATTTAACCCATAGCTGGAAGAAGTAGCAGGATTCATACCTTTTACAAAAGGTATTTGTGCATAAGTGAATGTAACAAAACTGATTGGAATTTGAACTTGACCTAATGGAAAGTGCTTGAAAATCATGCCACAAGTTGAATCAAGTTTTGTGATTGAAATTGAATACACAAAAACTCTTGAATGTGCAGGTGGTGTAATGGATAATGGCTCAAAATGTTAAGTGGAGAGCCAAGTTCCAATTCCAGGTATGTTCATTTTATTCACTTACACGCAAATACTCTTGGAAAAGGTATGAATCCATCTCTTCTCCTACAGCTATGGGTTAATTAGTAAGACTTGTATCACTAAAACATTATTATCTCCAAAACTAAATTAAAATTACATACAAAATATTTCGATTTTAGTATTAAATAACCCACAGAATTCATCAAAAGAGAAAGCAATTTACTCAGAAGGAAACTCCATGAGAGTGTTGCCATTGAATATTATCAAAATATCAATCTATGTCCAGTTTTTCCCCACAATCTCACCTTTCCTGAAAGAATTACTACTTTCCCAAGCCAACATATGCAACAAATGTGCTGAAAAATCAAAGGAAAATGGCTGAATCCATCATTTCAACATTTGAAGATGTATAATACAAACGTCCATCACATATTCCAATCCAAGAAATTTTTTCAAGTACAGTAAATGATGTATTCTAAGGTCTAAATACCTAGACATTTCAGTTAACCTGTTGTTGTGAGTCTTTAAATTTAAAAATTTCCTTCCAAAGATGGTATATGATGAGGATCTAACAGCTAAATCTTTTCAGTTAACTTGCTGTATATTTATGAGCGTTCTTAAATTCGGAAATTTTGACTAACTGTAAAATATATACTTTTTGCAAGATAAAGTTTTAATAAAGTCCATCGAATGACAAAACACATCGACTAAACCAAATATAGTTTTTCTCTTGCCTTTATATATATATATATATATATATATATATATATACACACACACACAAACAAACAAACAAGGTATGCTCAGTAATAAAGAACAAATATAATTTTAAAAAAATCAGTCAAGGCTAACTGCAGTTTGGATCAGAGTCATTGTACACTCCATGATACTTTCATTAGCTGCATAATATGTGCTTCACCATAGCTACATAGTTTTTGAATTCAGAGTTGTACTTCTCCGAGACTGGTTGCCACCCAAGTCTGAAGAGCTCAGTATATCTTACTATTTAACCCATTGCCGGGGGATTCATAAAATTCATGCCTTTCCAAAGCATAATTGCATGAAAGTAAATGAAATGAATCTCAACAGGAATGCAAACTTAGATCTCCGATTTCTCATTCCAATCTGCTATCAATTACACCACCCACACAAAGATTTTTAAAATCAATAAAACCATCATTGGCTTCAAAGACAACTGATGCAACCACACATCAGGCAGTTCCCATTCATATTGGCCATGAAATCCACAACAATTACTTGGTATTGTGGGGACACTGGTTGGTGTCCCTCTCAGCAACTTCCATTTATAGTAATCTAGTGGGTATTCAAATCAGTCGAACTAGGAAGCCACATGTTGGGATTGAGATGATCATATATTCTATATAATAAATGCAAATGACAGTGTGTCACTGTATCACACTTTTTCAACTTTACTCTTAGAGGCCATAGCTCAACATATACCATTTTGGAATCAGGCTGACTCCATGAGAAAATTAAAACATTCCAGGCTGGATCTGCTCCCGCAATCCTGAAATTTGAGATTTCCAAGTTTTCATTACTGCAATTGTTTTGGGATCCCATCATCTTGGCTTCTACTGATAAAAACAATTAAAGGGACACAACTCTAACTTTCAATAGTTCATGTTCAAATAAAAAAATTACTGTTCTCAAATTAGTGTTTCAAAATAAAATTGCCTGTGTTTTCAAATTTAGAGGCCATAGTCCAATATATACTATTTTGGATTCAGGCCGACTCCATGAGCCAATTAAAAACATTCCAGGCCACATCCAGACCCACAATCCTGAAATTTAGGATTCCCAAGTTTTCATTACTGCAATTGTTTTCAGCAATTTTTTTATGTGATGTTTTGTGACAAATTTTTTTTGTACAATAACAATTTTTATAACTTGGAAATAAATTTGGAAATAATTGAAATTAATTGCAAAATCCAACAAAAAAAATATATCTATAAAAAAAAAAAAAAAAAAAAAAATAGCTTAAAATAAGTGGAGGGCTCTTGATTGAGTCTTCATCACAATAGGTAGGGAGAAGTAGATGCGATAGACAGCAATAAACTACAGAACAACTCAAAATTGATTGCTGCATTTAAGTATTGCATTCAGCTAATCTTGGGCTACGTGAAAGAGTAGAGATTTGCTGGAACATGTACAGCAATCACCTTCAATCAATGTCTTGACTTTGATGAAGGTGGCTGCACTGAGTATGTGACTCTGTGGAAAGAAGTCCTTTCCCGCTTGCAACTACTAGGGTCATCAAAGAGAATATGAACTTGAGTGTACATCAACATGGGAAACCACTGTTGGGTCCACACAGAGCTCCCTATAATCCCCCTTATTGACCTGCCAACTTTCAAGAAGCTGGCTATCATTGAATTACTGTGATCAGCAGCTAGTTCCTGAACACAACATTTCTGTTTATTATCAGTGTCATATTGGAAGCTGCCATGTTAATACACTCAATACATTGAAATGAAAATGTAAAAATTTGCTGTATACTACACATTAAATCATCTTATATTAATGACCCACTAATGATGTGCTGTCAAATACCTGGTAAATCATATATATATATATATATATATATATATATATATATATATATATATATATATATGAAAAATTTCTCAGAGTTAACCTGTAGAATAAGGCAATATTTATAAATTCAAAAGACAATAGGGAAACTGTAATAGCAGCCGACGAGTTTCATCCAATGTGGACTTTTTGAAAAAGTCCACATTGGATGAAAAGCATCGGCTATTACAGTTTTCCTTATTGTCTTTTACGTGTGTGTGTGTGTGTGGGTTTTTTTTTTAGCTCTCTATCCCTTGTGACCCTTAGCTGTTTTTCTCCCTTTGCTAAGGTTCCCACCATTTACCACACAAGCTCATCAGGTAAATGACAGAAAATATATTATTAGAATGACACTTAATGGTACATAATTAAGAGTATTATTTAAAAAAAAAGATAAAATAAAATAAAGCATGGCTTTTTTATGACATAGGAATCGGAGAACCATAATAGCCTTTTCTTTATCTAGAAATTGACATAACTTCTTGAAAAAGATAATTGCCTTCTCTCTGGTTTTAAATTCAAAGTTTTTCCTTCTCCTACACTGGTTACCACCCAAGGCTAAAATGTCCAATTGACCCTACTATTTAACCTGTAGTTGAGGGAAGAAAAGATGAATTCATGACATAGCATGAAAGTAAATGCCTGTCTACTCCAGAATTTGAATTTTTTTCTGCATTATTAATCATTACACTACGCACATGTCCATACACCCAGTTGAAAAAGCCTCATACATATTTCAAATTTACCTCTCAGAATAAGCAGTTTGAGTTGAACTCATTCTCTAGAAAAACAAAAAAATAAATTACAACCATAACTTATTATCAAGCACAGATAAAGAAATGGAAATTAACTAAAGACATTCTAAAAAGTAAAAGTAAATTTAACCATAAAATTCCATGTGAGAAATAACTTCTATATGCCCATTTTGTGGATAAACTTAACTTCAAATAATAGCGATAGATTCAAATAAATGCTACAAAATCCTGATACTGATTCAGAATATATATAGTTTTACAGGTGTGGCTCATAAGTTTTGAGAAAATCCCAAACACACACACACACACACACACACACACACACACACAAACTACTAACATGTATATTACAGATTTATATACTTGCAAAGTTATTTCTTTCCCACAATCTAGTTAGGATTTTGGCTTTAATCAACCAGCAGGAAATTAGTATTTCCTGAATAAAAAATAGTCCAAGAAGCCCCCAGGATGAGGCAACTCTAATACATGACATTAGCTTGGTGATAATACAGATGGATATATGGCATTAAACAACTCAATAAAATAAAATAAAAAGAACAGTGACCTATTTTATTTTATTTTTTTTCTTTTCATCCATTTTTATACAGATTAAACACACAAAATCTCTCAAAAGGTCAACTAAAAATCCAAAATAATAGCAACAAAGATGTACTGCCAAGAAAATTTATAGTTTAATAATAATTTATGCAAACTATTTTTATAATTGTTGTAGAGTAGTTTTCACAGTGGAGGCTTGTATTTCAATAAGTCGTCCTAAATTAGGTTCAACGTACAAAACGTTAGGAACTTGGAAATCAATCTAGTTGTGATGGTTGGTACTTCAATGTCCGATATCGTCTGACTTGCTCAACACCACTGAGCCGAACTGGCGACCACTACTGCTACTTATTGTCTGTGGGAGAGTCCATTACAATAGAATAGGTACTATAACAATAATAGACACACATGTTACACTTGATGGAATCTAAAGGCACTGACAATCATACACAAGATTTTTTTGAGGATTTTCTTGACCTTTTCAAAATAACATGTACATACCAGGTGAGCTGTGAACAAACATTACTAAAGTCCCATAGACTCTGGTGAGGCATATAAGACCACTGCTTTCAATATACGAGGCATTGCTGTTATGATTTTTGTAGTAAGTAGGTTTTTACAAGATCGAGTTCCTAACTCAACTAATCATGTCCTTCCACTAGACTGCCAACCAAGGCTGAAGAGCTCAGTCTGCTCTATTATTTAACCCAAAACTTGTTGGAGGGGAAAGGGAAGGATTCATATCTTTCCTAAGGGTATCTATACAAGAGTGAATATAACAAATTCAATTAGAATTTGAACTCTGCTCGCCAATTTCCCATTACAAGCCACTCACCATGACACTACTCGCATATCCATATATAAGTATATTTGTGTGAAGTTTTAAAGCTGAATCATGAGTGAAGAAACAGTATATACATGCTAACTGTACATTTGTTAAACCAAACTTTTCCAAGATAAGGAAAAAAAAAAAGGATTTAATTTTTGGAGCCGTATCTCAGGGAACATCCTGAAAATGTCTTCAGAGACTTATCCAAGCATTTTTGATAGCAATTGGCTAAGTTTTGGAGTAATTAAAAGGTCAACAACAAAGGCTCAGAAACTTCAGAGTTACCTACACAGACATACCTATGAATAAATTATGTTAGATCAAAGTACAATTCAGTTACTTTTATTTTTAAAAAATTATCCAAATATTCTATTAATATCTAATGTTTTTGTATTATGGAAGGGAAGGCTTACACCGTATAATAACAGCAAGAAACATGTGCTTACAAAACATTTCTGGTTACCAGCAAATGCCACAAACTGAAAGACAGTATCTAATTCTCCTACCACAGGGATGGAATATGGTACATTTGTGTGTGGGTGGATTCAAAAATAGCCAAATTCCATTCTGCTGCAGGTGTCAGAGAGTACCCCTGAGGCTACCAAACTAATGCAAGATGCTGCTTGGGTGACAGATCACCAGGGACCAGGTACACTATTTTTTTTTCAAAGCACTCATAATAAAGCAGATGTTTCTGTTTTTTTTTTTTTTTTTTTTTTTTACTCTATCAAAAAGAGAAATGGCAAAATGTTCTCAGCATCCCTGAAAACTATCATCATAATCTTTCCTGTGTGGTTTACTTTTGTTTTGATTGGACCCTTTTCACCTTTGGGTAACAATTGCTTTGACTGACCTATGTCTTCAGGATCATACTGGTAAAGCAGTTTCATTTCCAGTGACAATTTGCCATAGAAAGCCTTTAGGATATTGATCCCATTAGTTTACAATTTTGATTGAAAGCTCTACGTTGCTTATCTGGGCACAATAGTTTTGGTACCAAATAAGCAGAAAATTTGCCCAACTTTGATTTTTCACTTAAAACTGTGTAGGCTAAGATGTCTAGTATTTATTAGCTATTATTTCTTCTGTTAATAGTCACCGTCAAATAAATCTCAAACCACACTGATCCCATCATAAACTGTTGTCAATTCTCAAGAACAAAGTAAATGTATAAATTCACTTTCATCATATGTTTAGGTTTTATTACAATTCTAATCATTGCTCTTCAAAATAATAGATATTGGCAAAGAGTGAAGGTAATTTGTGACATGGAAGAAAGTAGCCATTTGACACTTTTTTTTGTGGACTGAAGGTCCATGTTTGCCAAACAAAAATTTATACTATAATGGAGCTAAGTTCAATAAGTACATTTGTGGATGATTGATTGAGCATTTTTTTTACTTTTTTAATTTTATCAAGATTTTTGAATTGTAAGAATAATTTTCTTTTGTGTGTGTGTGAGAATATTGTATTAAATTTTGGGGAGAGATAATGATTTTCAGATACAAGTCCTACTATTTAACCAATAGATGGGGAGGAGAGGTGACTTCATAACTTTCCCAAGGATATTTGCACGTAAGTAAACAATGAACCCAAGGGAAATTTGAACTCAGCTGTCCAATTTCTCATTCAAAGCTGTCATCCTTTACACCACGAACACATCCAAGCTTCCAGAACTTGATATTGACAAGCAATCATCTATCTAGCTCAATGTTACTTAACTTTGGTGACTAGACAAGAACTAGTGTTTCAATGTGTTCTATAAATATTTTCACAGTAATTGTCCTGATGAACTTTCCTCTATGGCACCTAGACTTCATGAATGAGGTCTTAGAAAGGTTGCAAACATGAAGGAGGCTTATACCTAATATCAGGAAGAGGCAGCTGAAGTTTCTAGGACACATATTGAGGAAGGAAGGCCTAGAGAATCTGATACTCACAGGTCAAATAGAGGGAAAGAGAGACAAGGGAAAATAACACATGACATACCTGGCAGACTTAAGCAAGTGGATGACAGAACATGGCCTGGGGAAGGAAGCAGAGGGAAGGAACTTGTTGAGAGTTGCAAGGGATAGAGGGAGGTGGAGAGCCACGATCACCTATGTTCTGAAAGGACATGACACATAAAAAGAAAAAGAAAAACTAGATTGGCTGCAAGGCCTCATAATTTTACAGTTGAAATGGCTAAATGTAACTGTAAGTTCTATGTTAACAGTTTCTTCTATTGCCCTTCTCACTTGTGAAACTCTTCCAGCTTCTTGCTTTCCAGTTGACATTAACCTTCAAAAATTTAAATGTAATGTCAATTGTCATCTTCTGTCTTCTTAATTCTTGTTCTTTTATTATTCTCTCTCCTTAATAGTATTAGGTCGGTGCAAAAATAATGTTGTTTTCTCACATAGTAACATATGTGAGAAAACGACATTATTTTTGCACCAACCTAATATTTTTCTTTTTTCACATACTCTCTAACACTCAGTAACCCCATGGGAAAGTATGAATCTGTCTCCTCCCCTCAGCTATGGGTTAAATAGTATGACTTGCATCTAGAAAAATCATTAACAAAAAAAAAAAAAAAAAGTTTATGCAATATTCACTCACAAAAAAGTATTATTCATATAATCCAAAATGTGTTTCCTCCCTGTTATTTTTTTTAACAAGGGTAAAGATTTATCTCGTGTTTCCCATTTAGAATTGGGTTTCTGCTCCCTTTTAAAGTTTTCTCATTCTCTTTCACTCCCAGTAACACCTTGCATTTTAGTGGCTTTATTACCTTGGTTGGGATGAGATGATTAAAAAAAATTTTTTTAAATATGGCCATCAGCCATGGATTTGTGGATAAAGCTCCATAGAACAACTGACTTAAGTCAACAAAAGTTCCAATAAAAACCTAAATAAACATTTTGATAATCTATAATATAATAGACTATTATACTTGAGTTAATTATAACAATTAAACGAAAGCCTCTTTCAAACTATCTTCACAGGGCAAGAGAGGAAAATGATGGCAGCCAAAATTATCAGTATAAAAGAGAAGACTGCTGGATACAATTACAGCAAGTGTAAAGCTATCAAATTCTCTTCTGAGTACAGGAAGAGATAAAGACTTTTAAAGCAATATCTAGATTACTTAAGAAGTATATATGAAGAACTGAAGAAACAAACAGGAAGCCAAGATAGGGAACAAAATGAGAATTGAGATGATCAAACTGACCCAGTGTACCCAATAATTAACAATTGTCATCAAGATCCTACTCTAAGGTTTCTAATAGATGAGATGGAGGGGGGATTTTTCAACTTCCACCCAAGTTTATGAAGATCACCTTGTTTATTATTTTCACACTTTTAACCGTTATTTTCTAACTCTTTTATTAAAGCAACTCCTTTTTTTTCTATACTGAGAAAAATTCCAACCCCACCAATTATTACGACCCCTTCCTTTGCGTTAGGCACCTAACTTTATCAAAATATTTAACAAGACAGAAAGAAATGTAAATCTTCCAAAGCCATTTTTTCTATAAGTATTATATCAGTCATAAACATTTAATCCAATGATAAAAATAGAACAAATTTTAAAAATGTAAATTATTTCTAGCTTTGATCGATTTATTTTTAAGGTTTATCAACCCTTTGTGTTTTTTGTGTGTTTTTTTTTTAACCTTTAGCATGTTGCATTATTAATATTACTTCCCACTGCATTCTTTTTCAAAAGTTCTAAATTGCAGTATCCTTATTGTTAATTTCACTCAAAGTTGTTTTCTGTTGACATAGCAGGATATGACAACACAACTATGAAATTCAAACACACTATTCTTCAGGGATCAGACTCACCTTCAGTGGCAGGATAAACTTTTTGTACAGTAAATGAAGTCACATACAGAGTGATTAATCACTTCAACCCAAGCAAAGCAATAACACCAATAAGATGCAAGGAGTTACTGGGAGTAAAAGAGAATGAGAAGACTTTAGAAAGAATGGGAAAGTCAATTCTAAACAAGAAACAAGGGATAAACCTCTACTCCTGTTCAAAAAACCGGGGAGGAGTATGAACTGGATGATAGGCAAACTTATCTAAATTATTTAAAGCCAAAACATATTTGGGATTATAAGTATGAGGTTTTCTAATTGAATATTGCATTAACAATTTTTTTTTATTAATATTCATTTTTCCAAATAAAACACCTACTATTTAACCCATAGCTAGGGGGAGACAAATTCATACTTTTCACAAGGTCCTTTTCACATAAGCGAATGAATTATTTCAAGACATAAAAAATAACTGAAGTTTTCATGTAGTAATACATATGAGTGGTGTAATGGTTTGCACCATAGAAAGTGAAATTGGTATGCAAATTCAAATTCAGGCCTACTCTGTTGTGTTCACTTCACACTAATACCCTTGGAAAAGGCAGGCATACATTTCTTCTGCTTGTCCCCAGCTTGTGGTTAAATAGCAAGGTCGCCAAGACTTTCTAGCCTTGTTTGGCAGTCAGTCTAGAAGAATGAAAACTCTGAATTCAAAAACATGAAGAGATTTTATTTCCGTAAAACAATCTTCACTTATTTAGCATGTAAAGTATAAAAATTAATTTAGTTTTCATAAAACAGCTTATTCTTAAAATGATCTTAAAAGTACTTGGGATATCTTAGGCCACAAATAACTGTGAAGATGAGATTCTGCTAAGAAAAAAGTATATCCATCAGCCCTTTATGTTGTAATAATCATTCTACACACAAGGAAGGGTTATTCAATTTGGTTTGGGGTAGAGGGGTTGACCAGCAATGTTCCATTGGTTTTTCTTATATTTATAAAAACTCCCTCGTTTACATGTTTACTATTATTATTATTATTATTATTATTTCCTTTGATTTTTGTTACATATTTCTTGTTGAGTCCCAACCAGAGACCTAAAGTCAGAAATATCATCATGACATTTTCAATTGAACATTTGTGTAAAATGAATAAAACCCACATACACATTTTAAATAGATAAAGCCCTTTGTAGAGTGTGAGCCGTGCTTGTGAGAACAATTTTTTGTATTTCCTTAAGATTACTTCAATGAGTCTATCAGAACCTTTTCCAATCAAACTCAGAACCCCAACCACAACTGAAATCATTGATGTTTTCATGTGATACATTCTTTTAAATTTATACTTCAAGATCCTTGTATTTTGATAGTTTTTTGAAGATCCTCAAAACTACAGTGCTGTTCGATAAAAGTGACTCACCTGATTTTTTTTTTTTTTACTAAAAATATTTTTTGTTTATTGTTTTTGGGGTTAAAATAATTTTTAATCTTACTAATATAAAGACCACGTAGGAAAAATGTTTATTCACCCTAAGGTATGCTATTGATAATTATAAATTTGGATATAAATGAGATTCAGGAAAAAACTATGTGCAAAAAAAGTGACTCGGATATCGCATTCTAATGATTAAACTGGTAAATTTAAAGAGCTTTTGACAAAATATTGAAAACTATTTTGCAATACACCCAGAACAATATTCTAGAGAATTCTAGAACAGCTTAAATTAAATCTAGAGTATTCCAGAATATTCCAGAAAGCCTCATACAGTATAAAAACAGCTTGAAATAGCCACTCATCACTAACCAGATGAAAGGGTATAAACACACATCAGAACCATTTAAGGCATCTATTATTGCCCTCTCAAAAGCAGGCAAGTCTACGAGAGAAATTGAAGAAATTGCTATAACCTCACAATCAACTGTCTCTTGAGTGCTTAGGGCACATAATGATGCCACTCCTGCTCCAAGGAAGGAAACAAGGGGACAAAAGAAAAAGATTGATGATAGAACTGGCAGGGTAATCAAGAGAGAAGTAGCGAAGAGTAGAACTATAACTAGCCTATAAATTGCAGCCAATCTAAGCAAAGAGAAAGGTGTTAGTCTTGCCTCTTCAACAGTCCGTCAGAACAAGGCTACAAATCTTGTACACGAAGGTTTAAGCCACTAATAAGCAAAGCCAACAAAGCCAAGAGATTTGAATGGGCTCACTATTACAAAAATTTCACCATAGACTGGAAGAATGTTCTCTTCGCCAATGAAACAAAAGTTGAGCTAAATTCAAATGATAAGGTGAGTCACTTTTATCGAACAGCACTGTACATTAGAGTCTGCAGGAACTACGATGTTAATCAGAAAGCATATTCTGTTTTTGTTGTCTTTATTCTGCATGTAATGTAAAGACCCATAAAATTGTTATGGGTATTGTTTGTAACCAGGTCTGGATAGTGCTCATACCAATTTTTTGCAGTTTCCTTCCTATAAAAGTTGCAAATTTTCCAGTGCATATATTGGATCACACTGTCATACCAAGTTTTATATTCAGTAAAGGCGAATACCATGCAATTGATACAAGAACATCAATTGTTTCTGGATATTCATCACAAAATCTGCATTTGGGGACAACACAATTTTTCAATAGGTTTGCTTGATGTTTCTAGTTGCCAAGCATTGGTCCTGAGCAGCATAAATAAAACTTTCAATTTCAGCTTTTAATCCTGCACGATATAACTACTGATGAGTATGGGGTTTATCTACATTTAAAAAAAAGCAAACCACACTCAACAAAATGACATTTCAAACTAGTCACAACATATTAAAATGCATTTAAACATATAGTTCTGTTGATAAAATTTCTTTCTCTCACGTGGTCATGTATGACGTCATAGAACAGCATTACGAATTTACAACCTGTGCCTGCTATTCTACAACCATTATCATCGCATAGCAAATTTCTATGTAAACATAACACAATGTCATTTTTGATGGTGAACATCTCTGTTGTAATGTCCATACAACCACTCTGATGATGGCTCATGTGAGCCAAAAGCTTAGATCAAGGTACGGCATAATAAAAAAGATATCCAAATGTTTGACAGTTTTTGTTTCCCCCCCCCACAAAACTAAAGCAACTATATGAAACAGAATGGCTCATGATCAAACATAATAGACAATGTCTGTTATATTTAACAATATATGTTTGAATAATAATCTGCTGACCCATTAAACCAAATATATATATATATATATATATATTACTTTTTATATATATATATATATATATATATATATACAGGAGAATTAACAGTCATTGCCCATATCAATCCTGGTTATGTCCCTGACTCTACAGTTGTGTGGTACGGTGTAATACATATATTAAATATTTCCAATTGTAATGAATATCCACTTTTTTTTTCCAATTTTCATATTTGCGTCATATATATATATATATATATATATATATAATGTATTTTTAACATACGTGTGTTAGCACGTGCGATACCCTGTCTTCATCAGCTGCTGACCAGGGGTGATATATATATATATTTTGTTTGTTTCAACCTTTGGAAGTAAAATCTGATGATTCGCAGTCCTTTAAAAGGGCTGTGGTGAAATAATTTATTACATGGAAACTTAAAGTGGTCTGTTTTTATTTAAATTATTTGCTCTGGATTTTATCCTCCTTGGGTTTACCTAGTTTTTCATAATTATATATATATATATATATATATATATATATATACACACACACACAGACACAGAGAGGCCTGAATATTCGAGAAATCTCATGAGAAAAATATGTGTTCTCCAGCAGGAATCAAGCCTGCGTCCCCTAGGGGGACACCATCATTAGATCTAACATGTCTTACACCAACTCGGCTACATAGGACCACTTGATCAAACAAATCCCAAATAGTGGTTTTGAACACATGTCTTCCCAATTCTTGAACTATACATACCTGCTCTGTTTCATATTCTAACATAAACAAAGACAATTTTATTTGTTTCCACATTATTTTTAAATGGAGACACATTTGAGTAGATGCACTGTTTCTATTTATTTATATCTACCGGCCTGCATATTTGAGAAATCTTGTTAGAAAAATATGCACCTCCAGCAGGATTTGAACCTGTGTCCCCTAGGGGAAACCGTCATTAGATCTGATGTCAGTTTCCCCTAAGGGACGCAAGTTCAAATCCTGCCAGAAGGTGCATATTTTACGTAACAAGATTTCTCAAATATTCAGCTCAGTAGATGTAAATAAATATACTGTGTGTGTGTGTGTGTGTGTATTTAAAATAGAGGGATTTTGCATGTTTGTGTAAGCCCTATCTCTGTTATATCTAAGAAATAAATTTCTTTTTATGCCGATGTAGAGCAAATAAACAAAATTAAAAAAAAAAAAAATTTTAAAAAAATGTAAGGGAAAGATAAATACTATCAGACCTTATTCAGTTTGATTGCAAAGACATCAATAAATCATTTCCAAAATACATAAAATAATAATCAACTTAAGAAGAACTTCAGAAGTTTCAGGCATAAAGAAGATGGTGGCTATTCTGAAAATAAACAACCCTGTACGAAACAAACCACATTAAATAAGACATTCTACACCCATACAAACCACAAAACAAAGTTTTTACTACAAGCAAGTGTCCACAATTACAACTATAAACATACAATGCACTTTAATTTTTTTTTCTCTTCTTTTGTTGAGCAACAATCAAAAGTGAGAAATTCCCCCCCCCTCCCACTACCAACATATCAACCTCCGTGGGAGATGACTATATATATATATATATATATATATATATATATATATATATATATACATGTGTAATTACGCCTGTACTATATATATATATATATATATATATATATATATATATATATAGGCAGCATGTTTTCATTCAAGCAGGTTTGGTTAAATAATTTAGACGTATTATGTCTATTTTAGTTTTAATCCTTTCAAGTCTACAAATTAATTTCTTGGTGGCTGTAGAAAATTGATCAGGAAAAATACCAAAATTTTCTTTCAAATTTCCCAAGTACTTTCAATCTCTTTTGAGGCAAATTTTCAGGGGGTTAAAATATCTGTAGATATATATACAGTAGCTCCGTAAATTCAAAATATTTTTTTTTCATTCTTTGTTTACAGTGTTTCAAATTTGAAATATTTTAATTTATTTTATTTCAGATGAGATTGAAATTGAAAGTACTTGGGAAAATAAAAATTATTTGACAGGAAATTTTGGTATTTTTCTTGATCAATTTTCTACAGCCACTAAGAAAATGATAAAATATAGTTTCAAGGTGTGCTATATTTATAGGTTAAAGTGCTCAATATAAGGGATAAAGTGTATGTAAATATAAAAGTGGAAATTGACATCAACACCCTGAGGTGACAGTCTATAATACTTAAATGCAATCAGGCCTGTTTATTACCTTTAAGCATGAAACAGACTGTGAGAGTGTCGACTACAATGTCCACTTATATATATAGAGTGATCTTTAAAATTTTGCTCAAATTATTTTCTGTAGTAAACTTTCAGCCTTAAGCAAAAAGAATCATTTCAAATGAATCACTATCAATTAAAATACAATTAATTCTGATTGATCTTGTGAATGATGTGCAGGTGGTGTAATGGATAAACACCCAGGATAAGAAATCAGAGAGCCATGTTCAAATTCCAGTTGAGTTCATTACATTTACTTAAACACAAATACCCTTGGGGAAATGTGTGAATCCATTTCTTCTCCTCCCACCCCAGTTATTGGTTACATAGTAGGATTTATCTGGGGAAAATCATTTTTATCTATAAAAATTGTTAATGCAATATTCACTTGCAATATATGTTGATATTGTTAAGACTAAGGATAGAAATAAGAGAGTGGCAGGATTAGAACTCATTGCCATGGCAATCAATTCAGGGTTTTTGTTTTTTTTTCTTTTTTTCTGCACATAAGCATTAGATGTCTAAATACAAAAAAATCAGAGTGCACATGCATGGTGCATAGCAAAGAGATCAGAATATGCAGGGCTGGCTCAAGTACAAAAAAAAAAAATCAGAGCTCACATGGCTGGTTCAAGCAGGGGGAAAAAAAAAATACGTGCTGCTGGCTCAAGTACAAATGAATGGCACACCACATGAAACATGAAAACAATCAGTTCTTGTCACATGGCTACCTTACAGCCTATTCTTTTGATAAATAAGTGATAAAAGAAACAAACCCCCTTTACTATGCATACTTGCACAACTGGACAAATGTAAAGGTCTATATTTTCTATGCTATATTTATTCCATAACAAGCTTATTTATATATTTCATAATAATAGCTTAAGGAGAATCTTCAAGGTTAGATGGCAAGATCATGTGAAAACAGAACTGCTCCAATATGCCTCTGTAAAATGCCATAGTGTCTTGGGGGTGGGGTGGGGGGCTCATTGGTCACAATTTAAGGCAAAACCCAAACAATGACTGCAACATAGCAACTGACCTGGACCCCTAAAAGAAAAAGAAGAGATGGCACAGGACCATAGAGGAGAGGGAACCAATAGGCTTGTGATCCTGGGGTAAGATGCAAACAGAATAGAGATGAGCTGTGGAGACATTATGTGCCACAAGGAGATAAAAATTTGTTCCAAGATAACTCAAGAACAGTTTAACAGTTCCAAGTGAATTTGTGAAAAAGAAAATGGCTGCTTACCTCATCAAGTGAAATTACTCTTTGTTACATGCTCTTACTGTCAAAGACAAACCACCCAGACAAGGTCAGTGTTATAGATGTAACCATGCAAATCTTTTTACCCCAAGGTCAATAGTGAGCATCATGAGGGCTTTATAAACTCCTGTTTTTATTACCAGAATACTGTGTGACTACAGATTTTATGACCTAGTGATTTTTTTAAACTTATCTTTTTCAACAGAATTATTTTCTAAATTTTAATGGACAAAGCAATGGGTCTATTCATCATGTTGATTCTATTAAATGCTCTTTCTCATGGTAAGCAGAACAAATATTATTTGAGTTTCTTGTCCTACTGTACCTGAAAATGTAAATATTAAATAATTAAGAATACTGCTAAAGTTGGATGTTTTTTCATTATACCAACAAATAGCAACTAGAAAATATTACAGCATAGGTTATCCCAAATAGATTTGATACAAAAGAAATTATGGCCAACTATCATATTCTTATCATAATGATTTATCATTCTGCATTATTATCATAATCTTTGTCATTCTGCAAAACTGATATCCTTATCAGCTTCCCATATTAAAAGTCTCATCTTCATTATTTGATTACTGGTCTGGTTAATGATTAATTTAGTATTAACTTCCAACTCCCGTCAATTAACTTAGCAGCTATAAACAGTAAGCAGCTATGTTTGCCCAGACAAATCTTTATATCCCAAGTAGGACACCACAAAATAAAGATCAGGATGGGGTGGGGGCTAAATCAAAATGTTTTAAGGATTCATGATAGCATAATTTTTTTTATCCGATCCTCTCATTGAATGAACTTTTTTTTTTCTCTTTTTAGACCTAACCTCTATTAAGAACTTTACCAAGTATCAAAAAACACAACATTTAAAGACATTCAACAGTGGCAACAACTAAAATGGATAGTGCATGTAACTCAAAGTAAAAATAATATGATCGAGATGTTGACTTTCCTTACAACTTCAGACAAAAGATTAGAAAGGAAACTCCAATCAATATTAGAAAGAGCGATAACCATTAGTGGGTTTGAGAAATCTATTTTCCTGGAAAACTGTTAAGAAAAAGATTTTATGAATTTGAATTGATAGTAACACTGTTTTATTAATGAATGCTAAATGTTTCTTGCATGGAAACAGTTAATTTCCCCATTACCATTTTCCTACTGTAGACACTTGTTTTGACTTTAAATACACAATTTTTTTTAGCCCCCCTGCCTCCTCACACTTATTTCCTAGAATGTGACTAACAGACTCTTCCACATATATGACCTATATAAAAGTTTTAGAAACTAATGTATTGGAATGGGAGTCAAAAAAGTAAAAGAAAAAAATGAAAACTAAGTTTTCTGGTTTATTTTGAAAATTAATAGCAGTAATGATTTTAAGACAAATCATGCAACTCAGCTCATCTATTGTCATAGATTAATTCCAAGAGGACAAATTTAGTCATCTGTTTATTTTTTTTAGTCTCAGCAGCCATGGATTTATTCGGTTATTACAGAACTTTAAACATATACAATTCATCCAATGAAAAGCAAAGTATCTTTCTGTGTTTTTTATATGCTTTATAGCTATTTCTAATCACAGATTCAGTTTTAATATATCATAAATTTAAAAACCAAATATCACAAAACTACAATGAAACTAATATGATTAAAATAAAATTACCAATACCATAACACAGACAGCATATTATTCAGCAAATTACATTGACTAGTATCCTCATTTTTGTCGTTTTCATCACTACATTTCAGTTGAGGTGTTCTTTGAACATCTTCAGGTATATGCAACATTTGATGATCTTTGAATCTTTCCCAAAAGAAATAATTTAGAAATCTAAGGAATAACACTTCATTCTGCTCTTAAAATTTCTTGAATATTTCTCGCTCTTTTTTTTTTTTTTTTTTTAAATCTCAAAAAAATATTTTTTAGATCGATTTTCCTACTGTAAACATCAATACCATCAACTGACACTGCCATAACTTCAGACTTGTAAACAGATGCTGTCAAGAAGATAATAGAATATATTTTGCTGAATAAACGTTTTTCATGTCATTTGTTTGAACTATTAATTAAAGCTTGAAATATGAAATAACTTTTGACTTCACATTGTATTTCTAATGGCAGATTCACAGTTTTAATATAATCTTTGATAGGGCATAAATTTAAAAATTGAATATCACAAAACTAGGATAAAACCAGTATGATTAAAATAAATTTTTCAATAAGGTAACAGCATATTGTTCTACAAATCACTTTGACTAGTATCCTCATTTTTGTTGTTTTCATCATTGCATTTCAGTTTGAGGTGTTCTTTGAACATCTTCAGGTGTATGCAACATTAGATGATCATTGAATCTTTTTCATCCCAACAGAAATAATTTAGAAATCTAAGAAATAACAATTCATTCTGTACTGAAAATTTCTTAACGCATCCAAAAAGTAAATCCCGATGATAAATGCATGGAAACATAAAATTTGTCTTGCAGTTATTCTTTTAAAGGATGATATAACTGTCATGTATCAAAATAATTAGTAAATATTAAATATGTAATATACTTTAAGCTCTGTTGTTAGTTTTAAGAGCAAATTAAATTTTGGATTTTTGTTTTCTATAAACAAATATAAAGCTGCTTAAAAAAAAAAAAAAAAAAAAAAAAAAATCACATTTTTATAAAAATCTACATAAAAAAAAGATTTACACGCAAATAAATATATATATGAATACTTCCTTCACATGATATCTCATCTAATCCTCCCCACCCCAGTTAATAATAAATAAACCAAATAAAATTAAAAAATAATTTTAAAAAAACAAAACAATGTCCCTTTAGGATGTAAGCAATTTTTTTCTTTATTATCTGCAAACTGTCATGCACTCTTGGGAAAGATAGTGGAGTAGTTTCTAATTGCTTTCTCCATAGTTTGGAATTCAGAGTTCTCCTTCTCTTAGACTAGTTGACAACCAAGGTGAATTTCTATTTAATCTGTAAGAGGTGGAAAGAAGAAATGGATTCATGCCTTTCCCCAAGAGCATTAATGCTAAAGTGAACATAAGAGACTAGCCCAGAATTTGAACTTGGTTCACTGATTCCACCTTCCTTGCTAGTATCTATTACTCCACACCCAAATCCCTAGATGAATACCTTACCTGATTAAAATCCAAAATTTCTCACTTGTTTGAGAGTGATGATCTTTTGTGGATATTCATTTGAAGAAGATTAAGAAAAATATTAGCAAAACAGGGTTTAGGAGACATAGCAAAAAAACTAAAAATTTAGTTAGAGCTACAAAGGACAGGAAATTGTGGTGAGCCTGAAGGGATACGACACATAGATTGGTTGGTTGGTTGGGTTTTATGGCATATCATCCACTGTGGGTCATTTAATGCCAAATTAAGATTTTATATATATATATATATATATATATGCACACATATACCTATACATATATTAAATATACAGTACTATTAAACATATAGCTGGCAACATTATTCTTTCCAAAAAACGTATAGATGGCAACATTATTGTTTCAAAAAAACGTATAGATGGCAACATTATTTTTCCGAAAACATTATCTGAAGCCTTGTTGTTGGACGTAGTTTATCATCATACCCAGGACACATGACACATAGAAAAAGAAACAAGGTGATCAGCCAAGTAATATCAGCATGTACAAACAGAAGTGCTTTTAAATTGACATAAACGCAGCAAAAGAGATTGTTATCAGATTACATCACTAATTATAAGAGAAAGCTTCTTTTTTTTTTTATTAAGTAATTAATAACTACTAAACATTGATCAGAAACATTTCTATTTATAGGTGCTATTTTAGGCACATTCGGACATTAAGTTTAAAATTCACTATATTTAGAAAGGAAGCATACTCAATATCAAGATGAAGCATTTTTAGATATCTACGATATGGACATAGAAATGTGTTACTACTCTTTGTGCAGGCACAATGTATACTTAGGCCTCCAGGGATTTTATAGGAGGAGAAATTCGTTTTTCCCCAATTCTTTGTTTAGGGTTAACGTTTTAGATTATGGTTCTGACCTTGAGTTTTTATTTATTTTTTTTAAATATATTTTCCTTGGTTCTAAAGTTTATTCAAATCAGGTAAGGAGTTATTGTTTAGTCTTTCAAATTGTGATATGGTTGTAGGTAGCACAGTAGGAATTTATTTTTCATTACTCCATTTGAAAATTGGCTATGATCTTTCATTTAGCAGTTTTTGTTAGAAAATATATGAGGTCTGATCAAAAAAGTATCAAGACTGTTGCTATGATAATGGAGATAAAGTAGGCAGAGTAAATCCATTTGGCACAGATTGATCTTAAACTCTGTTGTACATGCACAGTAAGTTATATTGTTCTCACTGAATTCTGTTGCTTATAGAATTATAGAAGTGCTTGTTGGAAGTTAAGTGTGTAGAAGTTTCATCAGTGACCATGATTTGTGCAGCAGTTTTTCACCAAGGACAATATTCCCCAGGTCACAACTAGCAACTTTTTCCTCTTTCCGAAAATCAAATGCCACTTGGAAGGAACAAGATTTCAAGACATTTAAAAAATTCAAGTGTATGCAATGAGGAGCTGCTCAGTATCCCAATAAAGGAGTTCCAGGAATGCTTCCATCAATGGAAACCACGCTAGATAAAGTGTGTGGTTTCAGAAGAGGACTACTTCGAAGGAGATTAAATGTCAAATTGATAAGTTGTTTTCTCTTTATAGCACCAGTCCCAATACTTTTTGATCAGCCTTTGTGTGTGTGTGTGTGTGTGTGTGTGTATATATATATATATATATATATATATATATATATATATATATATATATATATATACACACACAAACAAAATGATCTAAAAGTTATAAAAAGGACAATACTGTTATCCCTGCATATGAGTGAAAGATTCATTCAGTCAACTCAAACAAATCCATGATTTCTGTGTATATCACAAACACTATATTTCCACCAACACAAAAATGTATATACTCTTCATCAATAGATAGCTCTCTTTTTTATTTTACACTCAATTTTTCATTTCAAATTGGCCTTAGAATTACAAACACAAATAGCAGCCAGAAATATTAAATGTATAGTGGGTGAGCCAATCTGTATTGGTTATAAATACAAATAAAACTGACCCTCTACTATTTTTACTACATCAAATGTCACAAAGACAACAACAAAAAAAATAATCAAGTAGAAGAATTTGTTCAACAATAGATATTTTTCCATAAAACACAACAAATACAAAATATATGATGCTAAAGTTGTTAAAACACTCTAGAGTTTTTGATTGTGTGTAATATTGAAAGAATTTAAGTTGCTGATCTGTATGTATGAAAATGAGGTGTGCTTAAGTATATTTGTAAATTTAAAAAAAAGTATTGTTCTTGATTCACTGTGATTTCTACAGAGTTGTCACTCTTTTACCAGAGAAATTTGTTGTGGAATAAAATATTTTGTTGGAGTGAGCGTTCTTTCGCAAGCTGGGTTTATATTAATTTAAGTAATTAATGTTAAACCTGGAATTGGGTGACAAGGTTCGTTGTCGCGTTGAAGAATTTGGTTCATCTTTGTTGTTGTGTCGATTTCCAATTAAGTCAAATGAACGAGTTGAATATTTTAAGGGCCTAGTGACCAAGTAGTGTCGAAGTTTCATTTTTATTAGTTCTCTTGGTCATGTGGGGGCTCGAGAACATGTTTACATTTTGTGGCATCAACTCGAGGTCAAAATTTGGGTTGGTATCTTCGGATGTAGTTGATGACACCTAATTGATATTTTTCAACCAATCAGAATGCATCAGTTGTTATACTTGATATATGTGTTTAACTTGCACATATTTGAGATTTAAAACAATAAATGTAGGAATCTGATTCTACAAATGATAACCTAAATGGTTCTACATTTTTTTAGCCCAATAGTAATTAATTATCTAAATGGTTACACATTTTTAAACACTGCATTGACAGACCATCTCTCTCAAAACAGAGATTTTGGTTGTTAATTTTATTTTTTGAATGTTTTATGACATACATATATTCTAGAGAAGCCCAGTATAAGTGTTAAAAGGTCAAGAACAAAAATATTAAGATTAATAAAGAATGATTTTATAATAAGTAATGCATGATACCTGGATTTTCATAGAATTATGATTCAAATATTACTTGATAATTCTCCAAGTTTACATAAAACTAAAACAGAGCTTAAAATTGTGCAGTTTGCAATCAGTTTGTAAATTTAAGGATTAATTAACTGTATTTTGTGAAAAGTAATGCTTTTTATTTAAAACAATGAAAATAATGTTTATTTATGCACAGTTGCCTGCAATATCATTGATCAAAAACAAGAACTACAATTTCTCACCCGACTAAAAACACGCGCGAAAAATCAAAATAAAAAAAATAAGGAACACCATCAGCGCAATAGTCAAGAAATTTATTAGTATTTATGTTAAAAAATAAATTACTTGTAACCTTGTATAACCAATAGTTTAAGAATATAATATTTATTTAGTAGAATTAATATTATTTTTATATTACATTTTTTGTATTTCGAATGTAAGTCCAATTTAATTAATCCTTAAATTTACAAACTGATTTTTTTTTAACATCTCTTTAGACTTTAGTTTAGTTTAGGATAAATATTGGATTTTTAAATTTGTTGTTTACATTTTTTGTCTATAATGGTGGTTTGATGATCGACAAGTAAAACTTCAGTGTCAATGTTTTAAAAATACCTAAATATTTTAAGTACTATTTTTTTTTTTTTTTTTTTTAATATGGATTTAGAAAATTTAACTTCAAAGGGAAATTATTAGGTTGGTGCAAAAATAATGTCGTTTTCTCACATGTAAGAAAACGACATTATTTTTGCACCAACCTAATATTTAAATGCGTTTTTCGTTGTTTTTTTTTTTTTTTTTTTTTTTTAATCATCCGTTTTTAAGTTTGTTTGTTTTTTTGTTTGTTTGTTTTTTTTCTTCTTTTTTTGCTTGATGGATCTCCAGCATTAAACTACATTGCTTCATATCTTCAATAAACAAAAATAAATAAAGGAACGGAACGGCAAAAAAAAAACTTTTTTTTTTGCCGTTCCGTTCCTTTTTAAAAAAGTCATCAAAATGTGTGATAAATCTGCAGTATCATACCTCATCTCATACACTGATTTTTTAGTTGTCCCAAGATGTCCAGGGATTTCGAAGAAATCAAATACAAAAAAAAGTAAAAGTAAAAAAAACAAATTGACATGCTTGCAGCAATGCAATGAGACCAGTTAGACAGCCGCTTTTATTGATATTCATTCAATACGTCAAGAAAACTCATTTATTTTGTTACTTTTTTTTGTTTTTTGTTTTTTTCCGTGAGTTTTTGTCCACCCCCTCTTTTCTTTTTCCCTTCTTTCCAATTTGGTTGAAGTAACAACAAAGTGATAAATACGAAATAAAGCTATTTCCCGCCAAAACATAATGTTTCTCTTCTGCCTTTCTCCAGTTAATTCATGACTCAACAGAAATAAAACTACTAGCTGTTGCTTGTCGTAATTTCCAATGAGTGCTGTTCATTCTTTATCTTGCATTGCCTAATACTGGAATCACTTTTTGTTTTGCGTTTTTATCCAAGAGATTTTTTTTTTCACAAAGGGCTTGAAACATGGTTAGCATCTCAAGGATTTTTTAGTCATCATATTCTTCCGAACCACTTTTTTTTATTTGAATATTTTTCACTTTATTTTTTTTTTTTAATTTAATCTGTCGTTTTTTTTGGGGGGGGGGCATAAGTTACTCCCCCACCAGCACTTTTTCTACTTTTGCCGTTCTTTCTTTCTCACATCCACTTATACACGTTTTTTGCTTCTTTTTCTTTTTTTAAAGACACCGTTTGATTTCAGGAGGGAGGAAAAGTAATAGGTCTTGACTTGAATAACAGTAACACTAACAGGTTTCAAAAAAATCGTATACAATACCTAGTCATTAAGTAAATACGAATACACCTTAAA
Organism: Acanthosepion lycidas; assembly: GCA_963932145.1. Taxonomy (NCBI): domain Eukaryota; kingdom Metazoa; phylum Mollusca; class Cephalopoda; order Sepiida; family Sepiidae; genus Acanthosepion; species Acanthosepion lycidas. The sequence continues at coordinate 73,939,138 of OZ010587.1, forward strand.
AAGAAAAAAGAAAAAAAAAACTTCTGTCCACGTTTGAACACATTGTATACTGCTACTACTTTGTGCGTGTCACAATTGTTACGTAGGTGAGGACCGTCAAACAAAAAAATATCTCCAATGAAATTACAGTTGGAGTAGGAGAAGGGCCATGTGCAGAAAGGAAACAAGACTTACTTATCTGTTTCTATTCTATCACTTTCTCAAAAAGAGTCGTTGACTTTTTAGTTGTTATCCTTAAAAAAATGACTATTTTTAGTAGTAGTCAGATTTCTCTGCTATCGATCGTGGGGGTTGTATTTTCTTATCACGCATGAACACGTGCGTAATTATTTTTATCTTTTTCATTATGCATTATTAATCAGTCTTATTAAGAACTACTATTTTGCGCGTTTGTTTGGTTAATTTTTGGCTATTTCAATCATTATGTCGAGAAGAAGAAAAAAAAAACATGCTTTCTTTCCTCTTCAGTTTCTTATTCAATCCCTACCTCTTCTGCATACACAAGTTTGTTTGTTGTATATTATTCGTTTATTTATTAGCTTCATTCCCAATATACAATGCTTACCCTCAGCTTTAGCTATCACTTTTTTTATCAATAAAATTCTACACAGGATTCTTTCCCAAGTTCAACATCTCCCTCCTCTGTTACCCCAGCGGGTACAGTGACTCACACGTTAGTCACTGAAACAACCCCCCCACACACACAAAGTAAATGCAAAGAACACAAAGGTCAACTCATTTTTCAACCCTATCAACACTCCCTTTACATCATTATCATCATTAGCTTTTCTAAAAGCAAGTTTGGTCCATTGATTTTCTTACTGAAGAACTAAGTCAGTGAAGTCAATTACAACACAATTTTTAAATCTATTTCAAACTGGTCTTATTTCTACAATCATCCAGTATAATACTTGTAAAATCTATGTTCCTCCTCCTCAAATGCCATGTCTCTTTCAGATATAGGCAATCATGGTCCTTCACAACTTTCTTTCCATTTTAATATCAGTATATTGCTATTACCATGGAATGGTTTCTTGTCACCTTCTCCAGTTTTGAATTCATAGTTGTCTTTCTGCTAGACTAGCTGACAACCAAGGCTATAGAGTTCAGTCTAACCTGCTAAGAGAAAAAGAGATGGATTTATGCCTTTCCAAAAGGCCATGAGTGCAAAGTGAACATAAACTGCTTTAGTGGGAATTTGAACTTATCTTATCAATTTCATTCTTCATGCTGTTAAGCAATAGCCTACCACACCTCTTCAAAAAAAAAAAAAAAAAAATTCAAAATTCACTGCAATTTTTATAAGCTTCAATCATAAGTAATTCCCATTTCTAGGAATCAATGGTTTGGTTTGTTTTATGGCGTATCAAGATCAATGTGTTATTTAATGCTGACAAAATTTTTATTGTTGGTAATATTTTTTCCAAAAATGTATTGCTGGTAATAATTTTTCCGTAAAAAATTTATTGCTGATTCTAACACTTTCGCCCCAGCCCCTCAACCTCCGGCATCTTACTCTCTGGGTTGAGGTGTCTACTTGGTCCTAACCAAAATTAGGGGAGTGGCTGTAGATTATTCGACCGGTCCACTGGTTTAATCCTGCATCCTTCCCACGTTGTGTTTGGTTTGATCCAGAAAGCAGAAGTGATGTCCATCCATTCACGGTCGACTGAAGATGTAGACACGGCTGGGGAGGGTGCGCTAAGAAATTTAGAATGCAGCAAAAAAAAAAAAATATCTGCAGAAAGCCATATAAACATCGATTCAATGATTGAATTGTTTATGTCTTTTATATAGCAGAAAAGAATAGTATAGAAAAGAAACAGGTTGCAGAAAAGAAAAGTATTTAACGTAAAAAAAATCATACACTGGATTCTAGACAGAAAGTGTATGCAATTAACTTGTTGTTAAATTGTCTCAGAATGATATATGACTCTTGCGATGACGGGATAAAGATTTCTGTGCGGGGCTTAAAGTTATAGTGGCATTCCTCCTCCCAACGCTTGCCTGGGCCAATTCTATCTTCAAGAATTTTCTCCAGTCTAGCTTTTTCAGCATAACTACACATTTATATAGATAAACCCGGCTGATTATAACTGACCCTCGGCCCTACTACTTCGCACGCAATTATCACAGGGTTATGGCTTCTTCAACCAAAATCATGTGAATTCCAAAGTTCCTTCTATCTTACTCAGCTCTATTTCCATTTTTAATCGATAAAAATTATTTCAACCATTTCCATTGTCTACTGATGACCCAGATTCAATGGGTACAACTTCTGCCCTAGATCAGATTTCCCCATCAGTAAACAAAATGCTCTGATTTAATTTCACTATTCAAATCTTTTAAAAAAAAAAAAGTGTGTGTGTGTGTGTGTGTTTCCCAGACTCTGTCACAGATATTAAAACTTATTTTTACACTTTTATAGTGTTTTGACCCCAGGTTAGGGGTTAACTATTTGCTCATAGCTGGGACCCTAACAGCTGGGAACACCAGCAATTAAGAGTGTGAACTCCCCAAAATCTCTTGTCAGACATAGTTTACCGTCTTAGCCTGGACACAGATGTAGTTTATCGTCATACCCAGGACGTATTTTGGGAATCAATTGTAATTTCCAAATGCATCATCCTAACTACTAATCATACGTGGCTGTTAATAAATTTTGAGCACAATAACATATCTTTAGTTTTTACAAGGCTGTGGCAGCGTACACAGTGGATTAAAGGAAAAATGTTGTTCTCAATAGCAATGCAAGACTACATAAAGCAAGAATAACAAAGGAACAACATTTTGGAACTTGTTTGGGTCGGTTCTACCTCACCAACAATATTCACCTGACTTTGTACCAACTGATTATAACCTTTTTTTTTTTTGATTGCTGCAAAATGCTTTAATAAAAACCAGACAAAACTGTTTGTCAAAAACTTTTGCGCATCAAAACCTATGGAATTTTACTCAAAAGGCATCAAAGAGTTGCCCGATAAGTGGCAACAAGTCATTGCAAATAATGGTGAATATATATATAAATGGATAAAATGTAATTGTACTTTATTTTTTGAAAAATAAAGTTAATAAGCAAATATGGAAATTATTTAAGATTCAAGCTAACCTCAGTTTTCAAGTAAACAATATAACAGCTGTCTGGTAATCAAAAAGTCTAAGGCTCTATCCTTAGATTTTCCAATTCTAAGTAGATCCCAATTTCTCTGCATCCCCCCCCCTAAATAAATAAATAAAAAAAAGAAAAAGAAAAGAGGCCTTCAGTCCATGGAGGAATATTTACCAAAAATTTAAGACCAAGCTGTTTTTTTTTTTAAGGCCAAAGAATGTATGACAGTAGATCAATAAGTTGACACTTAGTTATTAAGACAATTTAGATCTAAATTTTTCCCCTGTATAATGTTTTTTTTCCACATGTTCACTTCTGAAGCATTGACAAAGAAAAAGATTAAATATTTGTTGTCTAAAATAGATACTTTTTCATCATTAGGCTACAAGCTTATTGATGAACCTATGTATACACACACACACACACACACACACAAATAAAAAAAAGTTTTGACTCACAAAAATCCTTAATAATAGTCTACTAAAGAATAAACACAGTGGTAGTTTTATTTTACCAACACATTAAAATAAGAAAAATAATTACTTTAGAGTAACAAATACAAGATAAAAAAAAAAAAAAAATATTCAATGGAATGTGTTAAGATATTGATATCTATATAATAAATGCCAATGTCAGTGTGTCACTTTTTCAATTACAGGGACACAACTCTCATTATCTCATCTATATAATACATGCCAATGTCAGCGTGTCAATGTGTCACACTATTTCCACTTTACTCCTAAAGGCCATGGCCCAACATATCATACCATTTTGGCATCAGGCTGACTGAGCAAATTAAAAACATTCTGGGTTGGATCTGGACCACCAATTCTTAAATTTTTAATTCCCAAGTTTTCATTACTGCAATTGTTTTTGGCAATTTTTTTTTTTTTTTTACTAATTTTTTTTGTATGATAACAATTTTTATAACTTGGAAATAAATTTAGGAATAATCAAAATTAATTGCAAAATCCAGTGAAAGTCTCCCATGAAATAAAATAATTGTTTATACAGAAAGTAAGAACCTACATACATCAAACTGTCTTTAGATTAAGTGGCGACAGAAGAATTATCATTCGACTTTTAAAAGGTAAGCTTAAATATTAATGCAATACTTAAATGCAGTGACCAATTTTGGGTTCTTCTGTAGTTTATTACCTATCACATTTACTCCTTCCTACCTATTGTGATGAAGGCCCAATTAAGAGCCCTCCACAGGAGCTAGCTTAAATGCTGGCCAATAGGGTGGCTTTTAAGCTAGTTATAAATAAATGTACCTTTGTTTTTTGAATAAGGTTGGAAGTATGGCACAAATATGTTTCCTTGTAGATGGACAGAAAAAAATAATGAAAGGAGTCCAAAATGGAGAAGAAATAAAATTAATTTAAAATTGGGGAGCATCCATTCGGAAAAAATAGACCACATTAATTTTACAATGAAATAATTTTTTTTTTTTTTTTTTTAAATCTTTTGTTGGTGATTTAAACACTTGTACCAGACTTGCAGTCTTGGTCAAAATATGAAAACAATTATTTTTAATATCAAGACATTCCATTTGGAACCATTTTTTTCAGACAAGAATAGTATGCCAAGTTTAATTTCTGCCACAAAAAAAAAAAAAAAAAAAAAAAAAAAAGGATTAAAACTACATACTCTCTTCAATAAAATAAAGATTTTTTGTTGAAAGTGTTTTTTTTGTTTTTTAAATAAATGAATCAGGACTGACCTGATAAAGACTGCAGAGATAAGCGAAGATAATAACAGTGACAAACTCAAAGAGACAAATCTGAATATAATTTAAAAAAAAAAAAAAAAAAAAAATTAAATAAATTCTGATGAGAGGCTTTTTACAAACATTAGAAATATAAAAATAACGTGAAAACCCTGCTTCTTAAAAATAAGCTGCTTTTTACAACAATATTCAGTAGAGGAAGAAAAACTAAATTTGCTTTTTAAAATAAATAATCACACAGGTTTCTTGCTTATATATAATAAAAATATAGTTTTAATGTATGTTATATTTATGGGTTAAGTGCTCAATGTAAGGGATACAGTATATATTTATATCAAAGGGGACATTGAGGTTAACTCCCAGTGGTGACAGTCTGTTTCATATATATTATGCCTTTAAATTCCTTAAAGAACATAGGGTCACAAGATATTGTGGTTTCTATAATGATACAATTGTTAAGTGAGTAGGTTGTTAGCATGGGGGATCAGGTTTTGAATTCAGAGTTGTCCTTCTCCTAGACTGGTTGCCACCCAAGGCTATAGAACCTGCTATTTACCTATATCTGGGGGAGAGAAAAAGAGCATTCATACCTTTCCCAAGAGTATTAGCATGTAAGCGAATGTAATGGATTCAACTGTAATTCGAACTCATCTCTCCGATTCCTCAATCCAAGCCGCTATTCATTGCTCTACCATACCTTCTTGAATCTGTTTCATACTTAAACGCAATCTTTAGGCCATTTGTGACTGCCGAGTATTGACATTATATATTATATATATATATATATATATATATATATGCGCACACACAAAAATATATTCTTCATTTTTTTACCAACATTTTTTAATACAAATTTGATTGTGAAAAAATTATTTTGCAGAATAAAATCTGTCAGTGTATGCAGTTCATAAATTTTAGAATATTCTGAATTCTGTAAAATAGAATATCATTTAAAAACTAGCATGATTTTCTTTTGAAATTCTAGTATAACAACATTTTATTAACCTTTATCACTCTGTATGTGACTTCATATGCTGTACAAAAAAGTTTATCCTGCCACTGAAGGTGACCAATCCACTGAATAATAGTGTGTTTGAATTTCATAGATGTGTTGTTATATCCTGCTATGGCAACAAAAAACAACTGTGAGTGAAATTAACAATAAGGATAATGCAATTGAGAGGCATTGAAATAAAATGCAATAGAAAGGGAAGTAATATTAATAATGCAGTGTTAAGGTTAAACTAGGAATGTGTGCGTGTTTTGTCTGGGATTAAAATGTTGCCCTTCAGCACATCTTACTCAGATCAGTGTATTATCTGTGAAAGATTTTAGACATATACTCAATATCATATTATAATTCTGCTTGTTCCTTAGGTAGCTAGTATTTACATTACTCCCTGGAAAAAAACATATCAGATATGCCGTTTGGTTTTTGGTGAGAAAAAGAAAGGGAGATAGAGACAGCAATAATGCTCTAATGTGTTTAATGTCTGCTTCAGCGAAATGACAAAAAACTTGTCAATTTCAAATCTTTTCATTTGTACCCTCTTACTTTCTTTAACAAAATATTGCAATAACAATCATAAGTATAAATGGAGGTCATTATTTAAAGTTGTTGAGCTCAAATACTTAACGATGCAATTGGGGGAATTCTTATGAATATTTTATAGCCATAAAACTCATAAGGAACTAATTCAGTCCTTAACTTAAGAATTAAGATTCATTTGAAAATTCACTTAGGAAAATCATTAAATTACAGTCATAAACAACACCTCAGGAAATAGGAAATACAGAAATTGATATTCATACAATTTTTATACAATGAGTTTAATCCAAGAGAGAAATAAGTGAGTGAGTCATGCATTCCTTTTCTATAGCTTATCAACTCTTTGCAGGTCATTTAAAGCCCAAAAATATTTTTACACTGCTAATTTTATTTTATTTTATTTTATTTTTTTGAGATAATGATTTCATGATACAAGTCTTAGTAATTAACCCATAGCTTGGGGGAGAAGAGGTGGATTCATACCTTTATCAAGAGTGTTTATATCTAAGTGAATATAACGAATGCAACTGGAATTGGAACTCAGCTCTCTGATTAACAATTCCAAGCCATTATTCATTACACCACCTGCACATCCAAACTTACAGCACCAGGTATTCCCAAGTGGTCACCCATCTACATACTGACCAAGCTCGACATCTCTCCACTTTGAGTGATCATACGAGAACTAGTGTTTCAACATGATGTAACCATAAGCAGAAATAAGTGAAAAATTCATATTATCACAATTGTGTGTGGTTTCTGTACAGACAACTGCTAGTAACTACTAAAAGTAAAGAGTGCTCAGTTCTCAAATGTGATTAGTAGGCATTATCCAAAACAGCATATTTCTTTACTTACATAATTTATTATTTGACAAAATAAGTTACTAAAAACAACGCTGCAATAAAACTGCCAATATATATATATATATATATATATATATATATATATATATATATATATATATATATAAAAGCTTCAAATTGAGCATCACCTTTGGCATGTCTTGTATGAACAGATTCAAAATTATAACTGATACTGAAAAAGTTACATGGATATCTTAGTGTAAGCTTCTTTTTTTCTTTTCTTTTTTTTCTCATGTTAACTTAAAAACAATTTTTAATTATAAGATAAACTATCTTCGGAAGGTTTTGAAATTTTTTGTTGTTTTTGTTTACCCACTTGCCCACTGGCTACAGAATGTCTACATTTTTATGACATATTCTCCATATGTAAAAAAAAAAAAAAAAAAAGTTCCCTTTTTTGTTAATTATTTATTAATTGGTGTCATAAAATGAGATAGAAGAAGCTTTATATATCAATGGCAACTCCCAATTCAAGTAGAGAAAGCTCTATCTACCGAAAGATAAGTTCCTAAAAAAAGGAGATAAGTAAATAAATAAAGAGTCCCTTTTTCTCTTGATTAACTAAATGGTGTCAGTTAACAACAAGTACCATCTGGTGATAAGAAGAAATCAAGATTTTTCATCTTATAGCATGGGATATTTAAGTATTTTTTTCCCTTTTGTTTATTTGTTTTTATATCTAAAAGCCACAAGAGAACAGCAGTGCCTAAGGCAGTCCAAGAAAAAGGAGATATCTGATGGCTTATACAAGTTTTAAAACAGTTGTCAGCCATCTTGAAATTAAAGCAATCTAACGTGGGTGGAAATAACTGATAAAGATTTTATTTAATGGGAATCTCTAAATCAAAAGTCTGACAGCTTTCTAACAGGACAGCAACGCAGAGAATTATTTCTCTTGGTGAATATATTACTGGAAATTGTTTGGCTGACTCATGGTTACAAAGAGGAATAAAGTGGCTGTAGATAAAATGTCTCAATTTCTTTAAGATGTTTCTTCTTGCAGACTCTTAGTATAGCATAGAGCCATAACCAAGTGATGCTGATGCAATTTCATTGTAAGTGAATTTTTACAGGGACAGGTTACTAACCCAACAAACCAAGATGAACTACCTTACAAGACTAAAAGGATTTCAACTGACCTACTACTCATTTTTTTTTTTAAAATCATTTCATCCCAAGCAAAGCAGGAATGCCACTAGTATGCAGAGAATGAAAGTGACAGAAAAGACTGGGTAGAGAGGAGATTAAGCAAAGGATAAAAGATGAACGAGATTCAAAAAGACAGAAGGTGGTGATTGATGTTGCATTTAAATTTATGAAGATTGTAGTTTTCAGGGAAGCAAGTAAATGGAAGGGAGTTCAGCATGTGCACAGTGTGAGAAAAGAAACTGTTGGAGTAGAAGTGACAGTTACATTTAACAGTAAAATAGTGGGACTTAGCTGCCAATCTAGTAGCACGTATAAATTCATGTAGCCAGGACACCATGGAAAAAAAGTTTGTCAGAGCAGTTGCCATGAAAATATTTGTAGAAATGACAGAGGGAAGCCACACCACATCGGTTAGAAGTCGAGATACCAAGTCAGGATCAATTACATTGCAGATCCTTCTTTGGATTTTTTTCAAGAACCTCAAGATGAACAGCAGAAACACCAGACCAGATATGGCAACAGTATTCAATGCACAGACAAATGGTAGATTTGTAAATGTGCAAGATGAACTCTTGACAAGAAAAACCTTCTGACATGACATGACAGTGACCCAACTTTCCTTGCAGTAAATGCAGCTATTGATTCAATGTAGTCATTCCACTTAAAGTTAGCTGAAAGTGTGAGGCCAAGGTGTAGTGTGTTGCTCTCCAGGAGTCTAGTATCATGGCAGACAGGAAAGTCTCTCTATTGTGCTTAAATGAGAGCAGTTTAGTCTTGGAGACACTAAAATTTACAAGCCATTTCTTAAATCAGTTAACCACTGATTAGAGGAGTTTTTCAAGAGCAATGGCCAGGTTAACTTTGTCAGCTCTGAAGGATTTGCTATTGAGACAGGAGTAAATGGTAGTGTCATCTGCATAAATGCTTACTTGGGAACTGATGACATCAGGAAGATCATTGATGAAGATCAGAAACAATGTAGGGTCCAGGATAGAGTCTTTGGGGGGGGGACACCCATGTTCATGTGAAAGGATCTGGAAGTGAGCCTGTTCAAAATGACCTTCATTTCATGATTTGATAGGAACGATTGGATTTAATCAAACAATTGTCTTGTAATACCGTAGCCCTGGAGCTTACATAGAAGACCAGCGTGCTAAACCCTGTCAGCCTTCAAGACATCTAGAGCTCAAGTTTCACTGTTGATATCAAGAGCTTGATATACATATTCATTGATAGCACATCAGTGGTAGACCTGGCAAGACACAAACCATATTGTTTGTCAGAGAGTAGGTCATGAGAGGTAAGATGCTTAACTTAATTAGAAACACAAATACTTTGCCAAAAAAGCAGTAGGAGACCAATAGAAGGGTTAGAAAGTTCTACAGAGTTCTTAAAAACAGGAACTACAGAGGAGGACTTCCAAAATGTTGCAAGGCAGGAAGCAGCAAGGCAATAGTTGTAGTGTTTGGAGAGAACTGGAGCCAGCTCGGGAGCACATTTCTTTAGGGCGACAACTGGGATCCCATCAATTCTGCTTGCCTTATGGGAGTGTAATTTAGAACTGATGTCAGAGACCAGGGACAGGGATATGCATATATCACTTGGTAGAGAGACTGTTCTAGTGGCAAAATCAGATGTGCATACTGCAAATGAGTCAGGTGTTGAGTTGGAAGAGAATTTCTGAGCAAAGTATTCAACCTTATTTATCAGGACTTCGAATTGACTGAATAGAAGTGGGATTGACGATTTGCTGTTATTCATCACACTCTTGCAGAGTCGCCAATAATTTCTAAAACCAAACTTGCAAGATGCTATATGTTGCTTCATTCTATCAGCAAACAGTAACTTCCCTTCTTTGAGGGCACACTTGCATTCGTTACGAGTAGAGACAAAGAGACATCTGTTGCAGTCAGACGTGATTCCTGTAGGATATAGTGGCCAAGCATTCAGGTGAGAACCAAGGAGATGAACGCAATTTAACTTGATATTTCCTTGGTGGAATGAAAGCATCAATGCTTGCTTTCACCCAGGAGACCTAAGATGCACATTTTAGAACAGGATGATTAAAAACTTCATTCCAAGGGTTGTCATGAAAAAAAATCATGGAACGAGTCCCAATCCATTCATCGATAACAGAAACATATTCTGTTGGTAGAAGGTTCTTGGTTGGTGAGGGAACAGATAGAGATGTTTACAGACACTACCACATGATCAGAGTTGCCAAGAGGGCAGAGCTGCATAGTACAACATAAGTCAAGGATAGAGTTTAAAAAAAAAAAAAAAAAGATCTAGTAGAGAAGTGTGTCCATCAGGGCTACTGGGGAAACACGTGTGGAAGTCAACTACTTGCATAAGAGATTGAAAAGTTCAGGGTTTGGATGCCTGCAAGGTCAGTGACAGAGTGTTTAAGCCCCCTGGTATGGTAGGCATTAAAGTCACCGAACACAAATATATTTGCAAATGGGTGTAGGGAGATGGCCTTGTCTATATTATCAGAAATACTATCTAGCATGCAACAGTCATGAGAGGAAGGGGAATGGTTGAGAAAGAAGAGATAGATGACCAAGTTTAGTAGTGAGAGACAGAGACACATGTAAGAATGGTCTGAAGATTCAAGCCAGTGGGAGATGTTCGCAGACAAACTCCCAGGCTATGCATGTGGATAATTAGAGTCCTTTCTAAGGAGAGGAAGGTAGCCAGGGATCAAGAAATCAGTGGAAGGGATTGAAGAGTTGGGATTAGTTTCGCAGAGAGCTAGGATGTCCAGAGACTTTTTAAAGAGGAACGATTCCACACTGCAGAAATTGGTACAAATACCACAAATGATAGAGAAAGAAAGGTTGAGGGGTTTAGGTGATTTTTGTTGAGTTAGTTTAGTTTTGTATACAACTTGGAGAATGAATGGATTCATGTCTTTCCCAAATGTATTGATACAAAATAAGTGTAAACTGTCCTAGCCTGAGTTTGAACCCTGGGCACCAATTCCATTCTCTCTTCTGTTAACCATTAGGTCACTAGCAGTTCACAAGAAGATATGAAATCAATAAGTTTATGAATAGTGTATTGAATTGTAATCTGATGTCCCTCAAGTGGAGATTGTATTATATATTATTATCACTATAAATTTTATAAGATATAATGGGAATGTGACCAAGTGGTTAGAACATGTGGTTTCCAACCATGAGACTCAGGTTCAAATCTCAACCTATCCGATTTGTCAAGGTGACTCTGTTGTTGTGCAATCTCAGCATGAGGCACTATGGGTTGACACCAAGCTTTGTGAGTGAAACTGGAAGCTGTCAATGATTGAGCTAGCAGGAAGTCCCAAGTCATTGTGACTGAGGGTCTGAGCATACTGGCCTTGTTCAGATGATTGATCACATTGGATAATGCGCACTCTCCCAAAAAGTGTAACTAAGGTCCACTCAACATAATTGCTGTATAAATCGCAAGTGTGCTTTGTGGATAATGAACACAAATGTGACTGAGTAGGCATCTGCAACAGGGATTGGCTAGTTGCCCTATTAAACAGGCATACATAGATACAAGTGGCCAGCTATTAATGTTGGATTAAAAAAATCCATATAAAAGTTATTGAGTTTATGTTTCAGATATGAAAATGAAGCTAGCAGATATAGATTTGTAGAAGTCCCTACAAGAGAGATGCATTTCTTTAAAGAAGTAATTGAACTTTGCTTTATCAAGATGCTCTCCTGTAGCCAAATTGGTAATGACATGATTTGGTTATAGAAATGGTCTCCTTCAAGGGAAAAAAGGGGAATATTGGTTCAGTTTCTGTCAGGAGGCATATTTTTTTTTATTTAGTACTACTTCTCAATATAGGCTGGTTGCTAATTTCACCGTTTAAGAAAATAAAATAACAAGAACATATATATCTCACACACACATTTTATATATATATATATATATATATATATATATATATATATATATATATATATATGTGTGTGTGTGTGTGTGTTTGTGTGTGTGTGATAATTTGTTATTAGCCTAGAAACATTAGAAAAAAATTAATCCATCTCTCCACAATTTTTAGATTAATAGCAGGACAGACTGAGCTCCATTGCCTTGGCTGCCAAACAGTCTAGAAAGATAAATTTGATTCAGGTTGGGTGCAGGGCTAGCAACTCTACTCAATAAAAGCCTACTTGCTACAGAAACCACATTAGTCCCAACTAGTATGGAGAGGCTGCCCCCCCCCCCAATACTCAAATGGGAATCGACAGGGTTGACAGCACACAGATATATGTGATATACATATATATCACTTTAGACATTATTTTTAGTGGATACTCATATTTGAGTAGATGTTCCATTTATTTATTAAACAGAATAAATATTTATTTTTGTCTACCAGCCTGAGTGTTATTAAAGAAAATTTATGCTCTTTGGCAGGATTAGAACCTGCGTCCATCTGGGCAGGTTCGAATCCTGCCAGTGTACAAATTTTTTTCTTTAATAAAATCTGTTGCATTAATAAAAAAATCCATTCTCATATATATATATATATATATATATATATATATATTACACACAAAAAAAAAAATAACAAGAGGAAAACCTTTTATGCCAATGCATTTAATTCAGAGGAACTTTTTTAGAAACCTGTATTTATAAACTTATAATGTTGGGAAAAAAAAACTTATGTGTTTAAAATTTGAATTATAGAATGCTGTAAAATATTAAAAAAATCTCTCAGCGTTAATGAAACAAAAGGAAAACAATGGAATATGCTATGACAAGTTTTTAGCATGTTAAATGGAAATTAATTAATGCTGGTACTGTTATTGATTTTTTTTAAGGCTATAAGTTAACCATTTTCTTTTTATTTTTACAAATTTTTATAGTTTACATGAATATTAAGAAAAGAGATATTTGAAAAAAAAAAAAAATCCAGGGCATATGTTTATGTTCAGGCAATATACACAAGATGTATAGGTAGTAAAATAGTTAATGACAACAAATTTTCTGGTGGAAGGAAGTATTATGTAAGGAGGCAGAAAACAATATATAAATATTATTTTCTATTATTATACAACTTGTGTCTTTGTTTGAGCTCTATGTAAAGTAAGCTAAATCACAAGCTGTCCAATTTATAATACAGAAGAACAAAAGATCTGTGTCTTTTGCCTCCATAGTCAATAGCATAAGTGACACAGTTGACATAACAGAGTATTTGAAATTCTTTTCAAGTTCAAAAGAACTGCTAATAGAATGTACTTCTTTGATATACTCGAGATGCTCTGAAAGTAAAGCCTTCTAGTTAATTCCACAGAAACTACAACAGATACAAGGAGCACAATAAAACCTTTGGATAGAGCAAGACTTTAGCTACAAAACACTCTTTTCCACAAAGTCAACATCATTGGTTATTTCTGTCTGAATTTCTGGGATAAGGAGTTATTATTTACACTATTTACATACAGAATATTATCCTCGACTTTGTTGTTGTTATCAAAACATCTTGCCAGTTAATCCCTCCAGTCTTATAAGTCTGTGGTAGAAGCAATCTATACACACTATCTGTGGGAAAGTATGGCCACAATCAAAGAACAAATAAAACCACATTCCCCACAGATATATATAAAAGCCCCGAAAGATATAGCAAACAACTAAAACATTCATATGTACCCTTCCAACAAAGATGGTGGAATTATAATTATGGACAAACATATTTATCAATAAAAACTGAAACATCTCCTTGATGATGATGATATCTATGAAAGAATAAATGAAGACAAGGTCATAAAAGAGACAAAAATTTAAAAACGAAACCAAGAAATTAGTAAAAAAAAAATGTAGACAATTCCTGGCTAAAACTCAAACACCACCCCAAAACACTCACACTTTACAGACTACCAAAAATACATAAACCAGACATTTCAATGAGACCCATGATATTAGGAATAGGCAGAGCCCCACATAAATTAGCTGGTACACTAACCAAAATTTTAACGACACTTCTTCGTACAATTAGCTCTTAAAAAATTCTGGTGATCTTTTAAATAAATTAAAAAGCAGATACAAAAAACAAAAAAAAACAAATATATGACTAGTTTGGATATAAAATCTTTATACACAAATGTTCCTGTAAAGAAATATCTAAATTTACTAAAAACACACTTAACTAGAACAAAAATGAAATTACATATTCCCACACGTAAAAATCATAAAAATGTGCTATTTAATCACCAATCAATGATTTTTCCCCTACAATAACAATTTTTATACACAGGAAATAGACAGTTTCTCACAATATATTGAGGAAATCTTTTCTAAGATTAAAATACGTATCTATGAAAACAAACAGGACTTTATACACAACAATTTATCTAATGCATTAGTTATATAGAGATAAATCCAACCACAACTTTGTTCTAAAGAATGCCACACTCATCAAAAAAAAGAGTAACTTACTTAGAATGAAAATTCTCGAGAGTGCCACAATCAAATCTTATCAAATTATAAATCTGCACCCCAGATTTTTTCCAATATCTCCATTCCTGAAAGAATTACTCCTTTCCTAAGATATGTGACTATAAAAATGTAAAAAAAAAAAAAAAAAAAAAAAAAAAATGAAAAGAATATTCAAAATATACTGTGCATAAATTAATTCCAAACTAAAATAATTTAGGTACTAATTTTCATAAAAAAAAAAAAAAAATTCAAAAACATCGCTTCCTTTGGTTTATTAAACATTGAACTGTTTCACATCATGTCCTCCATAACTTGCCTGGCTTTTTATCTAACCTGATAAATATTTATGAGCATTTCTAAAATTAAAAATTTTGAAAAACCAATAACATTTTTGCTCTTGTATATAAATACTTGTTATAAAATAACATCCTTGCATTTGCCTTGATAAAGTCCTTCAGAGAAGGAAATGTGTTGGCTAAGTTTTCCTTGTATTTATTTATCCATATTATATATATGAAGTCAGTTAACTCAATGAGTTTTACTGGTACTACACATTAATTAAGTTACCTACCACAGGGTCAAGTCATCAGTGACTAAACCAGTTCTCCAACAAGGCTTTTCTAGTAAGCTAGATAACTGGACACACAGCAGAATTAAAACCAAGACCTGTCAAAAGGCAGATGGATCCTTTCATGCGATCAATGGCCATCCAGTGCAGTCATAGGGAATATAAATATACCTGATTTGTAGTCCAGGTATGTGTTAAACTCACTGTGTTAAGGTACCCAATTAGGAGAAGAAAAACCCTGAAGTAACACCTGCAGCTTTACTACAACCCATGATACGGTCTTCTTGTCCTTTTTGGCTACATGCTGTTCTTGCTCAGATAGTCGGACTGACAAAGTCTTTCTCCACTTCGAAAAAAAAGTCATGCAAAGGCATTGCTTGGTATCCTAAGTCACAAATGAGTCTTATGTAATATTTATTGGTTGGTTGATTTTGTTTAGCAGCATATCAACATCTATGGGTTATTTAATACCAAAATCTAAATATTTTGGACAATTTTATGGCTTCAACTAAATATATTTTGAACACAAATGTACGACTTCAAGTGCAAAAATGTATTCTTGATCATTTTACTATTTTAAATATGTATTATTGGTAATTTTTAGTATAAAAATGTATTGCTGGTATTTTGACTACAAAAATGTATTTTTATACTTTCATAGTGTTTTGTTTTGAGGATTCACTATTTATTTGTCCATAGCTGGAACCCGAACAGGTGCCGGGACCCCGGGTGAGAGTAGACCTGAGAACAACAGCAATTAACAGGTGGTTCCACACATCTCAAAACCTCCTGATCAGAGGCCTGGCTGTAATGGTCATACTCAAGGTGTCAGCCATCATATCATTTTATATATATATATATATATATATATTAGAGACACATTCTTCCCACCCCCCAGATACATATATATCTATATGTTGTAATAAAATGTCATATACTTCCTATCGCCTATGTGGACTGACTATATCAGTAGATATATATAGTAAGCACAGGATATACCTGGCAGACTTGCTTCAGGAATTACTAGCTAACTGATTTCCTGTCTTTCAATAGTGTATTCTCTTTTACAATAAACCTCTCTTTTTTTCATCTACACCTGTGTTGCTGTTCCTTTCACTCGAGTACCACCTTTACCTGTAACCTTCTTTAAGGATACAACACTATAATAAAAATTCATTTATGAATTAGGTACAATAAGAGATTATCAACAATTACTAATAATAGAACAATTATAATAATATACTGTAATTCATAGAGGATTTCTTCTTGTCATAAATCTCAGCAACACTAGCATCTGTTTTTTTTTTTTCTTCTTTTCTTTGTCATGAACTTTCACAATTTAACTTGGGGAAAAAAAAAACATTTTACCACTTCTCATTGACATATCTGAATTGTCAGTATCATCACTATTATTTTGTCATTTCACCCTAAGCAATGTGATAAATCCACTAATACGCAATGGGTCACTGAGAGTGAAATAAATTGTGTATTAGGTAGAAATTGCATTTGAAAGCATTATTAATCCATTAGCTGTAAATGGCAGGAATTACTATTATTGCAGTTATAAGGCCCAGTTGTGAATGACAAATTTCTACCACAGTTAATGGGTTAAGTAAATCTAAATTTTTATTTCTGGAGTTAATCACAGATGACAGAAATCATTTATAAAGAGGAATGGCTGTATATTTCTTTCATGTACAATACAATTAATCACAAACATGAAATGTTATACAAAATTATTTTGAAAAAATAACTTTCCCTTGAGCTCATCTGTTCTAGTAAAGAAATGGGTTCTTCTGCTCAAAATTGCTGCTTTTGTATGAACTTCTTGTCTCCACATTAAGTGGATTTCAGACAAGAAAAAAAAACTTATACCACTGGAAGTAACACCTAACAAGTTGTACACAAAGTTTCATTTTTATGTGGCGATAAGTTATTTTAAGCCTTAAAATCTTAGAATTTGCTTAAAATTTGCTATATTTATGGAGAAGAGTGTTCAATATTGGAGATAGACTGTTTGCAGATGTAGACAGTGTGAACATAGGAATCAACACTGCATGATAAGGACTAGTTTCAAACCTGAAGCAAATTTCAGACTATATACCTACTGCCTTCACAAGTTCTCTCTCTCTCATATATATATATATATATATATATGCTATTGGAGTATATTAGGGGGAAGTGGGGGATGAAGGAAATCAGCCCTTCTCAGTTCTTATGTTTATGGTTATATATACAACTCATGGAGGAGTAGACATTGAAGATCATTTGAGGCATGAAACTGAGTCCTTTAACAATCTTCTAATAGAAGCAGAAAAGAATTGATTTTGATAATTACCATATATACGTATCATTCAACTTTTGAAGACCTAATTTTGAAGCTAATTTTAAGGTGGTCACATCATACATGAGATATAAAATTAGCCTATGCACTGCTGACCCTGGTTATGCCGTTGACCAAACTATATATCCATTTACTCTAGTCAAATTAGCTTCAAAATTAGGTCTTCAAAAGTTGCATGATACATGAGTATATATGGTAAGCACAAAATTTTGTAATTTAGGAGATAAAAATTGTCTTAGCAAACTTATATTTTGCATTGAAAATAAGTGGTCAGGAAGTAAGGCAAGAATTCTTGACAGAAAAAGGCTATTATTATTGCTGCGGGATATTTGAATTTGGAAAAAGATTTTCAACAGGTTAAAAGGTGACAAAAAAAATGATAATATAAAATAAGTTAGAAAGTGGGATATTACTTTCACAGTCCCATTCTTGTGCAAGATGTAGCACTAGTTGACATCTGTCTGGTAGCATGCCAACAGTCAACAATTCAGAAATACTTACATCTGAAAAGAATATACATGATCATTTTTATTTTTAAATCGGTATCACTCCATACCCTTGTATGGAGTGATATGGAGTGATTGCATGGAGAAAAACCACAAAGGCGCAAGGGGTTACAGGATGTGGAAGAATTAGGAAAATAGATATTAATAATAAATAGGAAGAAGAAAGGAGGACTGTAGATAACGATTGACATTGCATTTAAATTTTCGCAGATTAAAGTTGGATGGAAAGCATTTACGGTTACATCTAGCGTGCTCAAATGTAAATTGATGAGATCTCAATGCCAGTCTAATACTGCACTTAAATTAAAAAATTCTAGGTACTATAGCAAAGAGCTAATCTGTACAATTACCCTGAAAGTATTTATAGAAAAGACAGTGAAGTAACCTTATAACAGTGGGAAAGTGACTGAAGACAAACTGCCAGATCAGGACCAATAATATTGCTGATTCTTCTTTGGATTTTATCAAAGAGCTCAAGGTAAATAGCAGGGGCATCTGACCATATGTGGCAGCAATATTCTAAGAATTGACAAATGGTAGACATATAGATATATATCCAAAATTGCTCAGATGTTCACCCAAACTGTAAAGGGACAAATTAAAAAAAACGATAATAATAATTCAAGAAAAATAATCATAATCATGCTTAATCCTGCATAAGCTTATTATCTAAATCTTGCTAAAGAAGTATATTATAATTAAAAAAGAAAAATGACACCAAAAGTTTAAAATGAAGATTTAAAAATAAAAAAATCTTTCTTGAAGCTTTTAGTCTTAATTTCAAGTACATTAAATTTAATTTTTCCAATACCATAAATTCTGACATACAAGTCAACACCCAAACATACGGTAGGCCTACCAATGCCCAGAACTTAGGCCTACCCGTAAACAATAACCTGTGCCAAAATTATATGTCAGACCAGTTACATGTATATTGAGGCACTAACCGTAATATCTTTCTACACACGTTATATAGCAAACAAACTACAGTACAAACCAATAGGTACCGTATATTGTATCAGTATAACCTCATGAACATTTAAAATTTGTCAGTTCTACACATAAACACATTAAATTCAACATCAACACCTATAAAATATTAATACCGTAGATTACACATCATACCACATAGTTATGTTCACCAACAACTTTTAGTGGGATATATTTATGGCAGCCTGCTGGAGCAATGGCAAATGGTGTACAGTCACTGTTAGAAGTGCTGTCCCATTTGTATACCATTTGGTGGTAAAGGTTTTGCATTTTATACTCACCATATGCCGACCTTTAGTTTTGGAAAGATTTTTTAGGCTTGAAAACCTGACTTATATGCCACAATTCATGGCAAGTAAAATACTTTGATGTATTTTAAAACAAATTTATATTGAGGGGTATGATTCATTGTTTTTTAAATTGTTAAAAATGTCTAATTTTTACAAATCTGTTTTTTTTACAAGAGAATTTTTTAAATCAATAAAAATGACTGATTTTATCCATATTTACAAATCTCTCAGCACAATTTGATTCTCTTTATTAAAAAATCTTTCAAAAATAAAATATATTTTTCTTAAACTTTATTTGGGAACAATTAGTTTATTTAAAGTTTAATTAATCTGATTTGAAACAAATATTACTTTTAGTTTAAAATACCACAGAAAGCATTTTTTAACATGATAGTGTTTTTTTTTTATAAAGGTGCTGACGACGCTATAGACTTGTTTGGAAGAACTGTACTAAATAAGAGAAACCACATCAGTTGAGGACTTTCAACAACAGCAATAACTAAAATGGATAGCACATAATCAAGATGTTGATGTTCCACACTACTTCAAACAAAAAGTTTGAAAGGAAGCCTCCATCAATACCAGAAAGAGTGATAATATTTACTGGACTTGAGAAACCCATTTTCCTGAAATATTATTTTAAGAGTATGATTTTATAAATTACAACTGGCAGTAGTACAGTCTGTTCAGTCAATGAATGCCAGATGTTTCCTTATAAGGAAACAGTTAATATTACCATTAGAAACATAGAACTGATATTATGATTACAAAATGTTTCCACCAGTTCACCATGCGTGTCAACACATACATGGAATCTTTCATAAAAAAAAAAAAAAAAAAAAAAATGAAAGAGAAGCAAGTTAGCACCTCTATGGGAGTAACTTTTTTCTGATGAAGGTAGTCCCATAGAAGTGGTAAATTTTTTGAATAATCATTATTATACAAGACAATTTGGAAAATTTTTACTTTGATATGTTTGACAATGATCTCAAAAAAAGAATTTTATTTTATAAAAGCAAAATGTACCTTAGCAATACAAAACAGGATTCACATTAAGTATCTAAATGCTTGTGTTTTACTTTTAATTGTATTGTTATATAAAAAAAAAAAAAAAAAAAAAAAGGTTATTGTACCCAAGCACTTTCTGCCAATTCACTTGCCATTTTCAAGGGGTTTGTGAGAACACAAATACAAAAAAACATACTAAGTTGTCTTGTATAGAAGTATTAGTAATTTTAAGCTGTGCTGGATGAGTATAGTAGAAATTCTATGTTAGGGATATCTTTAAAAAACCACAAATATCTTGCCCTTTTCATAGAGGCCAAGATTGCGCCTTGGCATAAACCACTTTATATAAAGGTATTCAATTATTTTTAGATATCTTTTACAATTAAATGTTTTTAGAATGACAGTGTTATCTACTAGGATCTTTCTTTTGAGAGCATGTAGTTGCATATGAGTGTTTAAGTGCTTCTTTATAGAATTCAGATCACTTAAGTGGTTTTGTCACTTTCTTTTATAGGGACTAAGAGAGTGTAGAAACTGTCCATAGTGATTATTATGTAGAAGTAGTAATAATTCTGTGCTAGATGGGATATAGTAATTTCATATTGGGGCTGACTTTAAAAGATAGCTAAAGCTGAACAGAAGTTGGATAGTTATTATTGCACAAAATTTTGTTAAAATTGAACAAGGAATGTCAGAGGGGTAGGTCAAACTTAATCTACATACAATCAATCTTCCACAGACCATAGATTACAAATATTTCAGCCATGCCAATAATTATAGATAATCAAATTATCTATAATTATGAAAGAAAACAACAAAATGCTGAGTTTTAAAGCAATAGACTAGAGGATAAGGACATTTTACACGAGGACAATTTGACAATTTCTACCCACAAAGAAGAATTCTACTGAGTCACCTTTGAATAGAAATATGATGAGGGAGGATGGGCAGCAAGGTGAAATGACAGAGGGGGGGTTCAGGAAGCAAAGAAGAAACTATCATGTGATAACCAATAATCATGAGTAATTTGTATCCCCCAGGAGCATTCATGACTCCCACTCTCATTCACTCCCAAACCTTCACCAAGCAATCTTCAATTTACACATTTTTTTTTCTTTATGTGTTGTGTCCCCTCAGGATGTAGGCAATCATGACTCTCCACAATCTCCTGTCATTTGTAGTCCTTAATAAATTGTCTTTATGTTATTTCTCCTAACGCTTGTTCTACCATCCATTTACTCAAGCTCACTAAATATGTTATGCACTGTTTTCCTCAGTCTCTCTTGCCTTTAATCTGTCCTGAGAATATCGGATTTTCCAAGCAGTCATTCTTCAATATGTGCTCTAGAAATTTCAACTGTCTCTTTCTGATGTAATGTACAAATTCCCTTTTCATTTCCATTTTCTCGAAAAATCCATTATTACTGACATATTCAGTCCATGGTGTTCTCAGTATCTTCTGTAGAAACACATTTCTGTTGCTTCAAGTCTCTTCTTCACCTTTGTTGAGGAGATTGTACAGCATTCACAGGAGGACTGATATTATGTAACAGAACACATTTAACTCTATAAATAAAAAGAACCTATTCTTAATGTTATTTTATAAGCAAGATGCTGAAAATAGTTCAGGGGGGTATTTTATAACCATATTTGGATTGAATTAATTAAAAATTAACTTTCTTTTTTTCTGTATTAAAAATGAATTTTAATATTTATATTTTTGAGCATGAGAAAAAGACTGAGCATGAGAAAGAAAAAAAAAAATGAAGTGAAAAATGTTTAACACTTAGTACTTTAGGGTATTAGTACTATGGGGTTTTTTAAACCCCCGTTTCAAATATACATCTATCATTTAGATCTTAATTTTCTCACTTTTGAACAGGATTAGAGGTTTATCCTCATTTCCTGTTTAGGATTAGGTTTCTGGTTCCTTCTAAAATGTTTTCCTTCCCTTTCATTTCCAGTAGCCCCTTGCATCTTAGCATTATCACTTTGCTTAGGATGAATTGATTATGTGTGTGTGTGTTTATCGTCTTGACTGTTCTATTTTTTTTATAGGATAAATGAATGAAAAAAAATAAAAAATAAACAGAAGATTTAATTTTTGAAAAAAATCAAATGGAAAAAATCAAATGAAAAAAACCAATATTAAAAAGTATTTGTTGTTGCTTATTGTACGCTATTTACATTATTGCATATGGATAGAATCGTAAAATAAGGAAGCTATATATTTACAGAACTAATTACTTAAAACTATATTCTTGCATATAATTAAACCAACTTGAAAAAATTTAAATCACTCTATTAGTACTATAACTATAAGGATACCTGTATACCCCTAAACAAAACTGTAATTTCCACAAATATTATGACTAAAACCAGAAACTCCTTATAGTTAATCGAGAGAGATATTTAGAAAGCTACTTGACTAATCATGAAAAGTTGATTTGGTAAATATTAAGGAAAGACATTTTGTGTGGTGATCAAACACCCTATGATACTAGTGGAGGGTTAAAAGGCAATTCTTTAACGTATTTAAAAAAAGAAAAAATTGATAAGTTATTTACAAATGCTTATACACAAAATTCCTCAAAAAATTCTAAAAATAACAAATGATTCTATACTAGAAAAATCTGTATATTTTTAATGAAGGAAGTTCTGTATGTAGTGAATTAGTAAACAAATAATGGAAAAGCATTTCTTGCATAAAAAAAAAAAAACAAAAAGAAAAGTTTGGACTTTTTATTTGCTAAATGATTGGTTATTTCCTTTCCTCTTATAAAATACAAAATTCGATTAACCCATTAACTTTGGCAGAAATTTTCATCATTCAAATTTGAGCTACATAATTGTAATGGCATTAATTCTAGTGATCCACATTTCATGGGTTAACACTTGAACCAATAATAAAAGCAGAGAATGAAAAGATAAAAAAAATATCCCAGTGCTGAATCATTTGTTCTTCATCCAAGGCTTAAGAAATCTAACAAATGAATAATCATGTTTCAACATCAAAACTTATGAAATAAAAAAAATAAGATAAAAAATCTTTTGAAATTTACAAAAGCTTAACTTCTAACCAGTGTCAATGATATCTGCAAATCATCCAAGTTCAATTTATCTATGAGCAATTGTTCATAATACTAGCCAAACTGCTTCTGTTGGGTCACCAATTGACACATTAACTTTCATTCATCTTAAGTAATAAAAGTTGAAGCCTGACTAATTTGAAAACCATTGATCCAAGGAATATATGTAGGTTTATTTACATTATTAACATGCAGACTATTGTCCTCATCTTTGTTGTTGTCAACAACAAAGATGAGGACAATAGTCCGCATGTAAATAATGATAACTCCTCATCCCAGAAACTATATGTAGGTTTGTTTTAATGCTTTCATTTATATATATATATATATATATATATTATACAGGGTGTTTCAAAAAGAATATGCCAAAATCATCACGTGATGTGTCAAAAACAAAAAAATTACAAACCTCTAGCATGAACACATGTGTTGTATATACATTCAAGTTTCATTTCATGTTTTATAAGTGCTCAATGTGGCCACCACCGGCAGCACGGACAACATCAAGCCGATATGAGAATTCCTCCCAAACGCGCCTCAGCATGTCACAGTCCACCATGTTGATTACAGCTGTTATTCGATCTTTCAAGTCATCGATACTTGCTGAAAGTGCTGGAACATAAACTTGGTCTTTAACATACCACCACAAGAAAAAGTTACACACAGTGAGGTCCAGGGATCTGGCAGGCCAAGCACAGAGAGTAAGATCTTTAGCACCTTTCCTCCCAATCCATTGCTGAGGCACGTTTTCATTCAGATAAGTACTAACCCCGAGATGCCAATTGGGTGGTGCTCCATCTTGCTGAAAAATGAAGTCATTCGAATCTGCTTGCAGTAAAGTGAATAGCCAGTTTTGGGTGCTCTGTTCCCCAAATGCACACATTGTGACGATTGACTGTGCCTCTCAAATGGAAATTCGCTTCATCACTAAAAACTAAACGTGAAAAGAGAGTTTCATCACCTTCCTCCATCTCCAGCATTGACTCACAGAATGTCCTCCACATCACCTTGTCATAATTAGTAAGTGCTTGGACGAGGCTTAGTTTGTATGGTTTCATGTGTAATCATCTCTTTAACACATGCCAGACAGAGGTATGAGGGATGGCAAGCTGAAGACTTGCTCGACGTACGGACTTACATGGGCTGCTCTCAAATGCATCATGAATCCTCTCCACTTGCTCCTCTGTAACACGTGGTCTTCCAGAACTCTTTCCTTTGCACAGGCACCCACTCTCTTTAAACTGTTTAACCCACCGTCAAATGCTCTCAAGATGGGGCGGATCAATGCCGAATTCTGTTCTGAAAGAACGCTGCACCGTGACAATGGCGTTTGGTTTCGCGAACTCAAGCACACATAATGCCTTCTGCTGAGGAGTCGCCATTTTGATTGATCTTCCCACAATTCAGCTGCACCAGAAGCGGTGAAACTGACACCCAATCAAACTTTGATAAGTACTCTATCAAATAACCACTGATTGAGTCCACTACAATGCTATAGACCTGAAAAAACAGTGGAATGATTTTGGCGTATTCTTTTTGAAACACCCTATATATATATATATATATATATACACACACACACACACACATTAAGAAATGGACAAAGTCCGACAATTTATTTATTAAAGACATTTTTATGTTTAACGTTCTTTTTATAGATACAAGTATTTAAGTAAATGCTCTGTTTATAATAAACAGTATTAAATAACATTTACCGGCCTGAATGTCCGAGAAATTTTCAAAGAAAATATTCGTCCTTTGACAGGATTCGAACCTGCATCCTATACGGAACCGTCATTTAGCCTGACGTGCCTAACCACTTGGCCGCAAATGACTAAATGACAGTTCCAATGAAGGGTTCCAACTGGTTTGCACAGCTGAGGACAAAGAAATGAATTTATCCCATTCCCAAAGTAAACAAACATTTCCATTTTCCATACTGTTAACTGTAAGGCCAATGACATTTCCTTTTAATGTCATCATATCAGTTCATTTTTTTTTTTTTTTAACCTTCCTGGCAATTAATTAATCACTAAGAAAATATAATGCCTAACTCAAGGAGATTCACCATCCCAGGCTGCATCTCCTCATTGCATTTTAAGCAGTAGAGCCAGAGATATTCCTTGATGCCTGTGGCATACCAAAACAAAGAAGGAACAACTGGATAATTATCATCCCCTTCACCATATCTATGTGAAAAATGCCTAATACTATATAGCATCAAAGAGGAATGGTATTAAAATTTACATAAACTTCAAAGAAAAAATTTAAATATATAAAATGGAATCATTTTAAGTTTGTTTTATAAAAATTGTTTTTCTTTGATGCTTATACTTAAAATCAGCAAGAGAGAGTTGAAATTTCTGTGACACTTGATAAAAGAGAGGTTGGAAAATATAACACTCACAGAACATACTGAGGGTGAAGGGTAGAGGTAAACAGTAACCTACGTAATGTGTGTGTGGTAGAGTGGGGACAAAGAGGGATTATAAAACATTATACATTGAAGTAAGAAGAGGTAGGAAGTTGTGGAAAGCCATGATCAACTACACCCTGAAGATATAGTGATTTTCCAAGCGTAGCTAAGATGTGGCACAAGGCCGAAAGTATGGGGCACCCAGTGAGAATCGAACTCACTACTCAGTCGCAATTGTTCTAGCGTGACAAGCTTGCTAACCATTATACCGCCTCGAGGTGCCCAACATCCTGAAAATATATGACACAAAAAAAAAAAAAAAAAAAGAAGTTTTTCCTACCTCGATTACTTTCAGAATATCCTATATTACTTGTGATGCCCTGAAACTTATTTATTTCCATGGAAAATACAAGTACAGGGAGTAACCATAAGTTCTATACTAACAGTTTCTTTTCTCAGACTTCCCACTCGTGGAACTTTCTTCTAGCTCCATGCTTTCCAGTTGACTTTCATCCTCAAAAATTTAAATGCACTATCAATCATTATCTACTGTTTTTCTGATTAGTCTTCTACTATTGTTCTCACTCCTTAGTAATGTTTTTTTTTGTTTTTTTTTTATTCTTTCACACCCAGTAATCCCTTGTATCTTAGTGGCTTTACTGCCTTGCTTGGGATAAATCAGATTTTTTTAAAAAAAGCCCTCCTTCAAGTGTGGCCCACCATATGTTTGTAACTTTCATTGTACCAAGTCCAATGGACAAGCACTGTTTTGTGCCAATGATTTTTTTTTCTTTTTTACTCAAGTAACTGGGAAACATAACCGCCCTTACCCTACACCACCTAACACATAGCAAAGCTTCCATGAGTAAGTGGAGTGGGAGTCAGTGACAACAGAAAACAAGGAGTGGATATGATGGAAAGACATAGAACTAAATTGTCAACTTGTGATAAGAGTATCGATTTCTACCAGGGGTGGATGCTGTAAATTGAGTCTTGAAATTGCAGGGGCACCCATCCAACTTTCACCTCATTTCTAGGAAACAAGTGAGAAGGAACACTTAGAAGGATAGGCCCATTTTAAAAAGAAAAGGCATCTTTGTCAAAAGAGAGAGAGACACAAACACTCCTATTTACACAAAACTTACCATTACCATTAATATCAAGGACTAAAATATTAGAGTTACCTCCTCCTAAAATAGTTTCAGTCACCTCAAAAATACAACCATGTACTAATATAAAGTGTATGTATCCATATTACATACATATATACATGCTATATGTATTTTCCCCACACATGTAAGATATCAGTCAGTTATGTGCCATGCATGATACGCACTTAGGCGATCATGTATCTTTTGATACATGACTGACAAGGCAGATTTTTTTTTTTCCTGTAGTAGGTTTCTGTGGTAGACCAGTTACCATCCAAGGCTATAAAACCCAGTCTGTCCTGCTATTTACCCATAGCTGATGGGAGAAGAGAATTCATACCTTTCCCAAAGGTATTAGCACATATGTGAATGTAATCGATTTGACTGGAATTTGAACATGGCTCTTCGATTCCATCAATCCAAGCCACTATCCATTACTCCACCATATGCATTCAAAATATATGCATACTAAAAATACGCACAAAGAATTATATAATTATATATATCTCGCTATATCTCCGAGATGAGGTATTATGATTACTTATATTATTTGAACTGTTACCCTCATCTTCATTGCCATATTCACATATTGTACACTCCAGCCTTCTTCAGGTGATTGGAATTTCGAATTGAACACTTTATTCGATTGCCTCTTGCAGATGTCTCAGTTATTTCCCTTTAACTCACCTCTCCAAGCTTGTTTCACCACTGCTGGTATTGAACTCACAACTCTTTCAGTCGAGTCACTGGATCTAACCAACATCTTTATCCACTGGGCCATGTGTCCTTGAGGACATCTGTGTATGAATTTTTGGAACTTATAAACCTAATGTCCCAGCAACCATTTTTTTTTTTTTTTTTTACCAGAGCTCATATTGCAATTTTTGTTGTTATTCATTCCTTTTCTCTAGCACTTCATACTGGTTCTCATATTGTATTCATATCTATGGTTGGTTGGCTCAGGAGATTTTTTTGCGGCCTAGCATATGTGCTGATTCTTTAAGTTTTCATATTTTCCAATGATGCTTTGTTTATTATTTCAACTTCATCCCACAGGGGGCGGTAATTGCCCTTTTCCCACCATATGTGGTCAGCTATGCCTGATTTTTCTATTTCCCTTTGTGTTACCGCTTTACAATGTTCTTGTAGTCTTACCTTCTTAAGGGGATAGCCTGTTTCTCCTTTGTATTTCCTACCACAGCTACATGAGATGGCATACACACAGTCCTTAGTCATGTTCTCCTCTATGGGAGGGGTCTTATTCAGAAGAGGTGTCTGCAAAGTGTTGAACCACTTTTGAAGCTTGTTCGGATGTTATATGAACCACAGATCCATTGTATTTTCTCTGATAATCCCTTCACATAGGGTAGGCAGACTGAAGCTGTTTTCTGGATGCTGTTGTACCCTTCTATCCCAGTTTGTTGGAGCTGCTACCATGTACCCAGAGTAGTTGTTACGTTGTAAGGTACTACTTATACTGACCATTTCTTGTTGGTATGTTTCTAGGTCTTTTGCTTGATGTTGTAAGCAGCAGACAATCCCTTTCTTTACATTTTATGGATGGTGGGAATCGAAGTTGAGGTGAAACTAGAACAATCTACCCCAGTGGATGAAATAAAAGGTTTGGTTTGAAATTCCAATCACCTGAAGAAAGCCAGAGTGTACAATGGCCGAAATGTTGTGAATATAGCAATGAAGATGAGGATAACAGTTCAAATAATGTAAGTATCCAATTATATAGGTTTTCATCATTGAGAAAATCTTTTCTATAAATTATTAGCATAATTATTCAGTCCTCAAAATATTTTCCCAGGGTTTTCTATGTATAGAAATCCATTATAAAAGAGTAATACCACCCAGTTTACACTCTTCCCCAGTTTTTTTTCAATAGGAATAAAGGTTTATCCTTTGTCACCTGTTTAGTATTGGGTTTCCAGTTCCTTACATAATCTTTTCCTTCTCTTTCACTTCCAGTGGCCCCTTGCATCTTGGTGATGCCTCTTAATCTGTAACGCTCTACCTTGAGTGGCTCTTGAACCTTGTACAAAGTGAGCAATATTGTTATAAAAAAAATAAAAATACCAGTTTTAATTCAGATAAATGTACTGGGAGTTTTTCAATACCTTTAATTTGTAGAACTGACAGACAAGAAAATCAGTGTTGCATCTAGTGAACAAGTGATATTTTGAAAAGTAACCAATGTAGAAAATTGCTGCATACAGAAGAACATCCTATTCCAACCTTTTACTGTATGCAACATGAAGGTGGATGTTGTCATGCAGAAAAGTAAATGATTTTGGTCTTTTTCTTCCAATAAATCTTTTAAACTGTAGAACAATCATGTCAAGACAAACACTCAGTTGTGGAACAAGCTGAGCAAAGCCTCCTCCACCTTGAGAAAGAGAGTTATTTATGGTGCCATAGAGTATCTCATTGTGCTCAAGTGGGATAGTCCATTGCTTGGGCTGTGATTGGCTGCTGGTACATGAGTGGAGGTATTTCTGTATAAATACCAGTTTGATTCCAGTCAGTTTGTGGGGTTTGTATTTAGTTACAGCCTGCTTTATTTTTGTCTGCCAGCTGGATGCTAGCTGGGACCCTTACACCGATAAGTGGTGTTGTTCTATTGTTATTCTAATTAATTGCTCATTGTAATGTTGTATAGTTTTAGTAATAAATAAATAAGAATTGAATTTCTAACTTTATTTCAAGCACATAATGAAGAAGCCAACTATGACAATATGAAGTTATGTAAAACATAATAAACTGTGGTAAAATTTTAGCCACGCATGTAAGGCTAAATTTTACCTGTATTTTTGATGTCTGTAATGCTGAACTGGGCTCCTGTGGAAACCGTGCTTGCATATTGGATTTAATAAAAGCAGGTGGCTCAATAGTTACAGGCTGTATTGAATGGATTAATCATAAAGTATCTCGATAAACAACAACTGCTTATGACACTGACTGGTTCTCATGATCAGTGAAGTTAAGCAATGTCAAACCTGGTCAGTACCTAGATAGGTGACCAATTAAGAATACCAGGTGCTGTAAGCTTGGATGTGCAAGTGATGTAATGGACAATGTCTTGGAATTGGAAATCAGAGAGCAGAGTTCCAATTCCACACAGGCTCATTATATTCATTTACATGCAAATACCTTAGAGAAAGATATGAATCCACCTCTTTTCTCTCCAGCTATGGGTTAATTAGTAGGACTTGTATCAAATTATTATTATCATCTCCCCCAAATTCTTACAATCGAAAAATATTTTCTAAATGATCTTTAAAAGGTTGATAAGCTGTAAAAAATAAATCAATAACTCATCTACTCTACAAACCTTTATCTTTGCTTTGATATCATTTTCATAATGCCCTATATTATAACTTAAAAAAAAAAAAGAAAAAAGGTTTCCACACCATGAAATGGTTAACATTCTGGAGAACTACCTGTATATGCAGTTACAACAGCAGTTACAGACACAAAGTGCAATCAGCATGCAGAGTTCAAATTCAGGTCTAGCCTGCTGCATTCACTGCTGCACTAGTCAAAGTGGTACATTTGGTAATGAACTGTTCACTCCAACATCCAGTGTGAAATATATATGATTGTTCCTTGTCATGGTAGAGGACTTACTTGTCCCAGTGATTCCTGGAGAGAAGCCACCTGGTGGTAAGGTTGAAGAGGAAGGACCAGACTGAATGCTAACAACCTCCAAAGACTCCAACAGTGGAATAGGCAAAGATCTACAGACACTCAATGGCCAAACTGACAGAAAAGGGCAGCACCAATTGAGCTGGTGTAACCAAGGCAGACCTTCACAGATCAAGCATTCAACAGCCTGATGCAACCAAATTTACCAGATCTTGCCTGTCGCTAACTCCTTTGAACTGCAAGGGAAGCGCTTCTGGAAAAGTGTATGGGCTTCTCTGTTGTGCAGAGTTATCTACCAAAATCAAATTCACATGAATGGCCTCGTGAGACTTTCTTTAAGTCACAGCCATCTCTACCACCACCACCAGGAAGAGAAAAGGAAGAGGGAGAGAGGATGGCAATCTTGATGCAAGTGGGTGCCAACAATGACAACAGTGCCCTTAGAATAGCATCAGTTTATCTCTCTTCCTCCCAAACATTGTAGATGTAAATAACATTCATCAAGGAATAAATTAAAACTAGAAATTGTAAATGGCTGCCAGAACATATAGAATGAAATTGCTAATAATTTTAAAAAGTTTCCTATGATCAATGGAGAACTTAAGAAAATCATTAGCACAATAAGTTGGTAGAGAAGGATTTGTTGAGATGGTTAATGAAGAAATGGAAACAGTCTGCAAGCCACTGGGAAGCATTAAGCAATTAGGAATTGGAAAAACTCATTGAGTTAACTACTAACATAGATAAAGTGAAGCAGAAGCAGGAACATAAACATTACTGAACACACCAACAAAAACTAACAATAAATTTAAAACAAACAAGAATGTTCAAGTACATAAAGAATAAGAAATTATTAATCTTTATATTGACAATTTTGTGGCAGATAAGTTTTCTAGTGGTAATTTATAACAAAATAAAGGATCTTGATTCTTGCACTGTATTCTTGTCTATTTGGGCTTGTGTTTGTGTGTTTGTTAGTAACAGAGCATTAGCAGCAAGACGTGAATGCATCCTTCAGGTTTATATAACTAAATATAACTGACATTGATTCATTGCATATTTTTCAATAAGATACTCATATGACTTTTGTTCAGTAACATATGGCTGCTTTTCAAAATGCAGTCAGCTCAAACCATGAGCCTGAATTTGGTTAAGAAAATGAATATTTCAGACAAGTAGTATTTTATATAAACATGCCAAAAATTATTTGGAATTTGTGAATTTCAAAAGGCCATAAATTTTTGTCATATCGTCTCAGAGGCAACTAGGTAAGTTGGAAAAGATCTAGTATTACTAAATCGTAATGAATTCTACTTGCATTATTCCAGGTTCAAATCTTCATAGAGCCTCCTCCAATCACATTTTAGGGCTTCTAATTATTACTTTTTATTCATTTTTTCTTTCCTTATTCCTTTCAACATTTAGTTTCTCCCAATTTTTTTTCACTGTTTAATCTTAAGTATTGCCTGCTCCAAATCATCATTAGGCATTTTCACACAATAAAACATTGAACTAGGTTTGTCATCCTGTTATAGAAATTATATATATATATATATATATATATATATATATATATATATATATATAAATAAAAATATTAATTTTCATGGCAAAAATATTTTAGACATACCTAGGATGTATGATTCACTATTATCCAAGGATTTAACTTGCCTATTCTAAAATAAGCTTCAGTATAGAAGGTCAATAAGTTTGGCTATTTACAGAACATTGTGCTATTTATAAGTTAATCTTTATAAACATTTCATTGAATACTCAAAAAGATGTTGACAAAAATATATACAAGATGATCAAATTATCAACTTATTCATCAACAAAATGTTCCAAGTCTGTGAACCAATTTCTAAAAAAAATAAATCTTGCAAAAGGAAATGTTTCAGAAAGGAAAAGAAAAGAAAAAAAGCATATACAAATATTTATTTACAAAAAATCTATTTTTATGCAGTAGATTTCAAAGTATGGTACAAAGCATAACACAAAAACATTGTCATTGCACATAATGTGTTCTTTGTTCTTTGATTTTCTTTCAGCTAAGCCAAACGCAGTAAAGAGATCCAGTTTTAAATTCTTTATGATAAATGTAAAAATTCCAACATATATTACCTGAAGAAACCCAAGAGTATACAATGGCCAAAATATGAATATGAAAATAAAGATAAGAACAACAGTCCAACTAATATAAATAGTTACAATACCTCATCTCTGAAATATACATGGCAGATGCAAAAATATTTGAAATTACTGTCAGAATAAATAGCTTCAGAGTTCTAATTGGAAGGAGTGCTTATTTGATGCCCTGATCAACAAAAGGAAGTGGGTGTTGAAACACACAATTTCCCTAAATAAGTATTCCGATATTCATTTATTGAAATACTGATTTTGATAAGCGAGTCAGCATTCCTTTGTAGACCTAAATTTTCATTTATAACAATCTTTTATAAATTCATGTAAGGCTAAATTTTGCCTGTGTATCCCCACCTTACATCAGTAGAATAAAACAACCTGTACTGGTAATATAAGAAAGGCTTATTGTAAGTCATTTTACTGAAACCTCCTGAAGAGTGGACTGAATGATTACAAAAAGGTTAGTCTATAAAACTCTGGGGTCAGGATGCTGAATATAACATCAATCAGCTGAGTGACACATTTTATATTTATATTAATTATATAGGTTGTATTTTTCAACGCACAAACATCACTACTGAATGTGACACAAGGTCAAGGTTTTAAAGTGGGTACCGCACAAAAATTGCCCAAGCCCCCTCAGTTGCCAGGTAATAAACCCAACCCCCTCCCAAAGGAGAATGGTACTGCCTGGAGAGAAGGCATCCTGGGGTTTGGGCTTAATATATTTTGTAGATTCCTCTTATAGGTTTTCGCCGATATGAAGAAGTAATATTTATTTTGAAAATACAAAAATGTGGCACAAGGCCAAAAGGGGAAGGCTGGTCTTCAATCTATCTTATCTTAAACTTAGCTAGCCACAATTACTGACCCAAACACATGACAGTATTCTTTACACCAAAACACATTATTCTTATCATTCTTACTACAGCCACCATAACATCTCAAAATCTCTATGAAGTCCTAACTAGTTCCCATATGTACAATTTGCCTGAAAAATAACATTGGGGAAGTAGTGTTATATAGATGCTGTAACCTAGGGAAAGTTACTGAATAGAATAATCACATGAAGGTTGGTAATGAACAATAATACTTAAGACAAGAACAACACATATAAGATTCACCAGCAATGCATAGAAGAAGTAATCAACTGCTAGAAGTGAGTCAAGTGAATTCTACAATGAATCTCCAACTGCAGACCAACATACAGTATTTACTACTATATTTATTTGAATGAGGACATACCCATTATCGTCCGTAGGTATGCTACTATATATATATATATATAACTAACAAAGGGCATTTACAACATAAATAGTAATATTTAATTTGCATGACAAATATTAAAAGTCTATTTTAATAAATATTTCATGTGCTATTTATTTTTAATTCAAATTTTAAAAATTGCCATATATAAGCAAAGTTTCTGTAAAAGTTTTTTTTTTTTAATTCATGTTTGTATAGAAAGAATTTATATTTATCTTGTCAAAATTCAATTGTAAGGAAACTTACAGCAATCTTAATAGGTATTAGTGTCATCTGATATTTCTCATTACTACAAATTAGTCAAATGGGACTGAAAAAAACCTATAGAATTAATTAAATAAGTCAAAATAATCAGTTTAACTCATTTTTCTTAGAACTGTATCAAATTATTTAAACAAGCAAACAAAATATGTTTGCAAAATTCATTATTATTGATATAAACATTAGAAAATTATTCAAATGTTTCTCTTATAGTCACTAATGCTTCTGAAGATGGGTTAACTAATTTTAAGACGAGCTCCTTTATATTCCCTTGGTAAGAAGGAAGTTCTTCTCCAGAACTGCCACCTTATATAACAGGCTGCTGAGAGAATGCTTCCCTAATCACTACAATCTTAACTCCTAAAGTTATCAACTGTTATCCATCCAAAATATAATCTGCACTTGCTTCCTCTTTTTACATCAATACAACTTCATTCAGTAACCTTCTACTTTGAGTGGCTCCTGGGCCTTGTAGTAAGTGAACATTTACTTAAAAAGAAAGAAAGAAAGAAAGAAAGAAAGAATGACTATGTGGATTCACCATTTTACTTATTCAAACCAAAGTAATGCATTTTTATAAAACAGAGAAAAAGTAAAGTTTATTCTGAAAACACCATTATAATACCTGAAATTAGTCATGATTTAAACATCATTTCCCAGAGAAGACTAAACTTGTACTCAAAAAGAGATTGAATGTTATCAGGTAACACAAATTGCAAAATCATATTTTAAAAAATAAGATTATATATTTTTTTTTCTTTTTTAAATGCAGCTAAAGTCATTTTATTGTAAGGGTCTTAAACACACAACCCATAGGCCATATATGGCTTACAGACTATCTTTCCACAGCGCACAGGAAACCATTTTCATGACTAATATTTTCCTCAAAATTTTCTAAATTTAATGAATTTGTCCCTTGCCCTTTTTATATTTTGCAGTAGCAATATT
Organism: Acanthosepion lycidas; assembly: GCA_963932145.1. Taxonomy (NCBI): domain Eukaryota; kingdom Metazoa; phylum Mollusca; class Cephalopoda; order Sepiida; family Sepiidae; genus Acanthosepion; species Acanthosepion lycidas. Next base: position 73,974,611 of record OZ010587.1, read on the forward strand.
GAGCAAGACCTACCCACCAAGTTTCAACACAATTTTAAGGTCACCAGGATCTGTTCTAGCTCCAATCTTCAGAAGAGAAGAAGACTCAATTTTGGTGCTGAAGGACATGCCCTTCATTAAATTTTTTTTTTTTTAAATAAAGATGCACTTAATAAACATGAACACCTGGAATAAATACAAAATATTGCCTGCATGCTTCTCTCACTTTCATAATTCCTAGAGCTCAAAAATACCAAACTGATGTTGCTTAACTTCAGTGATCCTATGAGAACAGGTGTTTGAACATGATATGGCCCTAAGCTGATGTGCCAGTGAAACATGCAGACTAATGAATAACACAAGACTTGAATTTTTAACTTTACCATTTAGTTAACTCCAAAACTCCATCAGTTACTCTCAGCTCACCTATTGGGTAGGATTACCACCAATAATGGGTGAACACATATGACACCCTCCAATCTGAGGGTCATCTCAGGCCAATTTTGCACTTGTCTTCTTTAGACTGGTATGAAATTGAGTGCAAATATTATTCTGGCATAATACCACATAAATATAAATATTAATAATACAAGTGTTTTTTGTCTGCAATGTCTAAATTTTTACTGTATAAGAGTTATCTTTCTTCCATTGGAAAGAACAACAATAGCAAGACTGTTCAAAGAGGTTTACAAAACCAAAAAGTGAAAAGACCAACACTGTGAAAGAGATGAGTAAAAAAATTGTATGTCATCATTTTTTGTGGCTTTGCTAAACTAGTAATAATAAACTAGACTGAATAGAATTCTCAAAATTCAATTTCTTCACTTGATTGATAAAAGAATGTATTGTGCACATGCTCACAGAAATTTGAGATAAGCCTATGCAAAAGCACAAAAAAGAAAAATGAACTTAAAACCCTAAATTAAAAAAAAAGAAAAGAAAAATAGCCTTTAACTCTTATTGGATATGAAACTAGAAGGTCAGAATCATCAGCAGAGATCTGATTGTTTTCATTTTCACAATGACCCATTACTTAGAAAGGAGAGTGGCTCAAAAGTGAAGTGTGAGATAAAATGTGGAATGGTGTAAGAGAACTATAACAGATAACTCATAAGTTGTGTGTGTGTGTGTGTGTGTGTGAGTGTGAGAGAGAGAGAGAGAGAGTGCAAAAGAGAAAGTGTGTGTGTGTGTGTGCACACACACAAACGAGTCAGAGGAAATGAGAAAAAGATAAATAAGTTATAAGTCATGTACCACCAAGAATTTAAAACAGAATCAAGTTTGTGAGATAAATTAAGTGTGAGAGAGAGAGAATAAAAATCTGAGAGAGTGGGGAGGAGAAAAAAAAAAGATAACAGCATGTAAGTTATGGAACATCAACAGTTTAATAATAATCAAGTAACAAGAGTGAAAGAAAATTTCACTTAGTCGCCCCCAAACAACGATCCACAATAGACAATACAATAGGAACAGAAAACCATTTTATGGCTCAAGAAAGGTCTTAACAGAGCAGCTACCATTGCTTATAAAGATGGCCACAGCTTTTACAGCTGTTAGAAATACTGAAGATCACCCACCCATCATTTATGATGGTTCAATATAATAAATACATATTTACTCTAACATCTATGGTAGCAGTTTGGCCAAGATTGCAATTATATAAAACCTTCACACTGAACTACAAAAAGATAGTCTTTTTTTGCTGACAGCTGTCAAACATTTGCTTAAGTTTCAATTTATCAAGATGGCTTCAAAGTGGTTTCTTTTTAATGGTTATTCCCTCCTAAGTGTATTAAGCACTAAGCAGAAGCTCTGTGTACCAAGCCTTCAAGGTACACTCTAAAATATTACCTCACAGAATCATTATTAGGCCAATTGAGAGCTGTACTGACTTGGACACCTTGCAGTTTTTGTTATGGTGAATGAATGATCAAAGTAATTAAAAGGAAAGCAATGAACACTTATAAAAAATAAGCCACCTGCAGCTGACAGACTCAACAAATAATTGGCACCAAAAAGGAACTGCCCTTACAAATAAAAAAAAAACCCCAAAAAGCATCAAATTTTCATCTTAAATTTCAAGAAAATAGAGTATATACTTAACTGTGATTGTGCACTTAGTGGTTATTAGCATGCAAAGTGAAACCAAAGCACCAAGTTCAAATCCTGGTCAAAGTCATTGCATTCACTTCTGCACCAAGATCATTGGAAAATAATTTCTTTAACTTTTTTTTTGTGCATCATATAAAGGATCATTAGATTAATCAATTTTATGGGTGGCTAAAAAAATTAATTATACTGTTTCACCAGCACATATCTATATATATATATATAATACCAAGTTGTGACTAGTAGGGATAATTCCAAGGAGAATATTAATCCAAAGAGAGCTCAATGAATTGTCTCCATTTATTAAGAACTTCTGGTCTGAAGAGATGAACAATCTTCACAAAATAAATTATATATAACTAAAATGGATCTTTAAGGTTTTTTTCTTGATGATTAATAATATATATATATATATATATATATATATATATATATATATATATATTACACACACACAAGTTTGACACCACAGAACATATACATAGATTTAAAAACACAGGAAAGCATTCTTCTGAAAGGATCTTTTTCAACCAACATTTCATCATAAGGAATACATTGGTAAATACTAATTGACAAAAATTCACACTGTGAAGAAATATAATGGGGTTGGGGGAGAAAAAAAAAGGAACCACAGCTAAAATACAAATTTATTTAATAAAAACACACACACACACACACACACACATATATATCTCAAACTATTACTCAGATCTAACAAGGCCCAGGGCATGTAATCATGTAATTAACTAACTCAAGATACAGCTGATTTATTATAGCTCCCTAAGGTCAAAGACATTAGCCATGAAAGATAAGGGGAGAACTTTCCATCTGTATTTAGTCTGTGAACACTCTCCATTAAAATAATAGCAAAAACACTGATAATCATCAAGACAATAGTTTTAAAAAAATAAATAAAGTTTCACGACAATGACCCCCCCCCCCCAGTCAGTAAAGCATGCAGTTCTCTCCTTACCTATTCAGAAGCTTTTGTTTTTAACACAAACTCTCACTATCCCCATCTTTTAACTTCTAATTGTGTACAATACAGTTGGAGGGTTGAATATAAAAAAAAAAATAAAATAAAAAATAAAAAAAAAATAAAATAACTTTATAAGCTTGGCAAAACAATGCATTCATCTGCTGTTATAAACTACAAAATTTTCAACCAATATCCTATTGGCATTAGTTTAAACTGACCTTTTTAATGGTCATTTCGCTTAAAATTGTATTTTCTAGTTTGCAAAGAAAACTTGTAAATTTTCCAACCTATTTCAGTGAAATTTTCACTTTCCAAAATTATAGTTTATAACTACTTTAGATATATGAGAAAAAAAAGTGTCAGTTTAAAATGATACCAGTGGTATATGGGTTAATGCAAAAAGCATATGTAAAGACAATGAAACGAACAGATGGGACCTCAATAAAAATCAACAGACAGGGTACAAACATGATCAACATACCCCCTTAACTTTTCTTCTTTTATTTTAGCATGTGCTTGAGCAAGTTCATAACTGTGTTCAAAGAAGCTTGAAAAGCTGAACTCTTAAAAAAAAAAAAAAAAAAAAAAAAAAACAAACACACACACACAGCTAAACCCCATTCCAAATCAACAACATGTACAACACAATCTATGCCAGAAAGACATACTTCTATGTGCCAAGTTTCTTCAGGACGTGATTGATCATGGTGCTCCACAACTTCCTATACTTTGTACCTCTTAGTAACTTGTCTTTTTGCTATCTGTTGATTTATTTGTTTTCTGTGGCTTATCAATCCTTCATTTACACAAGATCATTAGGTAGGTCATTTGCTGCTTTCCTTTGTCCCTATTGGCTTCAATATATCTTGTGAGTGTCAAATTCTCCAAGCTCTCTTTTCTCATTATCTGCACTAGAAATTTCAACTATCACTTTCTGATTCTAAGTATAAATGTCCTTTTTGTTTCCATTTTCAAGACACACTTTGTTTAAAAGGGCTTTTAGCTTCACTCTTTGGAATCACAAGTTTGCAAGTTTCTAAGTAGACACACTAGGCATGCATCAATTAATTGATTGACTAAAATGACCATTTACTGATTAATTCGTTATTGGCTTTTTTTTCTTCCACTTCCCTACACTCAGTGTTCATTCTTGATTATTCAAGTTTATTACATTACAGACATTTCATTCTGGCTTGAGAATTGTCAGTTATCTGAATTTAAATAAGAGCTTTAATTATTTTTGCTAATCTTTGAAAGAAATTAAATTTCAGTACTCTTCAAATTAAAATGCAAGAGTATCAAAACCTCTCCATTTTCAGAAACTATTTGTTACATCTACACACACACATTATTATATATATTACCTTATGTACCAAACACCATTTCATTTTCTACAGATGGCACACTCAAATATTTTAAAGCTAACTTCCACAAAAGTGGAAATCTCTATATTTCTGAGATGAGGTATTATTTACATTATTTGGACTATTGTCCTCATCTTTGTCGCCATATTTATTACAATGTTTCGGCCATTGTACGTTCTGGCCTTCTTCAGGTGGTTGGAATGTCAAACTGATCCCTTTATTTCGCTCACTGGGGTAGACTGTTCTAGCTCCACGTGCTATGTTTTTAATGGCTGATAACAACAAAGTTGCAATATGAGCTCTGGTAAAAACATGGAATGATAACAGCAAAATTGCAATATGAGCACTGGTAAAAATGGTTGCTGAAGACATTAGGTTTATAATACCCAGAAATTCATACTCAAGGACACATGGCACAGTGGATAAAGGCGTTGGTTAGATCCAGTGACAGGACCAAATGAGTGAGAGTTCAATAACCGGTTAAGGCAGTGGAGAACTTTCAGAGGGAAATTAACAGGAGATAACTGACATCCATTAAAAACATGGCATGTGGAAATAGAACAGTCTACCCCAGTGAGCGAAATAAAGGGTTCAGTTCGACATTCCAACCAGGCCGGAGTGTACAACGGCTGAAACATAATAAATATGGCGACAAAGAAGAGGACAATAGTCCGAATAATGTAATGTTTCTTTTGAATTTTGTACTACACAAGTTTTATTTTTTTGATAATACGGATCATATAATAATTGTGCTTGCCCCTCCCTCCCTCCCTCCATTGGTTCATACGATTGTTACACACTATCAATACCTTATGAATGATGGACTATTCCACTTTGATCATTTAGAAAGACAAAAGAAATAGAGAAAAAGAAAGAAGTATCTAACATCTCCAGCTAAAACATCATAAATAATGGACTATTCTATTTGGATCACATGGGAAGGCAAAGACACAACTTGGTTTCAGTGAGACAATGAAAGAAAGAAGGGAAGATAGAAATGTTTAACGGCTGCTTCAGTGAAATGGTAAAAGCTGTCAATTTGAAATATTTTTATTTATACCTGCTTACTTCTTAAATAACAACCAACATTCATATTTATGATTGTTATTGCAATATTTTGTTAAAGTCGTTAAGCTCAAATATTTAACAATGTGATAGGGGAATTTCTACAAATGTTTTATTGTCATAGAACTAGTCATCAGCTTATTCAATCATTAACTTAAAAAATTTTAAATAGGAAAACCATGAAATTTTCACAGGTTAAAACTAATAAATTTAAATCCTACAATTCTCTATTGCAAATAAAAGTGATGTTTATTCTTTTTTTTTTTTTTTTTTTTTTTTGGTAATGTTTAATCTTCATATATGGGGGGGAAAAAAAAAAAGACAGTTATTCCCTTTACATCACTCTTACTGTACTCCTTTGGCAATGTTTACTGTTTTTAAAAAAGCAATGATTAGAATTTTAATAAAACCCAAACATATGAAAATGGAATTATACATTTTCTTTGTTCTAAAGAATTCAAAAATATTAAACATTTATTAGATTGAATAAAAAAACTTGTTTACAGAGTTATTTATAAAATGGTAAATAATAAAATATTGCATTGTAGCTGGTTTACATATTTTGATAATTTTATAACTTTTTAAATACAATGGTAAATAATCTTTACAAAAGGTAAATAATAAATATTGCATTGTACTTGGTTCATATATTTTATAATCTTGCAAATAAACATTGCCAAGGGAGTTAAAAGTGTATACAGTAATTTTTTCAGGCATGAAAGTTAAACATTGTCCCCACTTTCTTTTTTTTTTTTTTTTTGTTCCTTTCTTTAGAATTCTTGGAGCTCCTTATTATCTTTTATCAAAAGAGAAAATTCTTCAAGTATATTTTAGAAAATGCATTGTATACTTTCAGATTCCTGATCATCACCAAAAATGGATAAAGTATTTTTTTCATTTAAGACAAACCAGATAAATTTCAGCAGCTTTCAAAGTTTCCAGTGTTCATTCCTTTTTATCCAATTTCTGAAATTTCATTTTGAATCTAGAATCTCATAAAGAAAGTGATGCACAAAGACTTGTTATCGAAATATGCTGAAAATCTGTTCTTAACTATAAAGTTCTTGCACTCGGTGATGAATTTTATTCAAGGTACTAACTTGCCTTTTATTATATAATCTTTTTTTTTTTTTTTAATCATTTCACCCCAAGTAAGGCAATAAAGACTCAAAGGATAACTGAGTGTGAGCATATATGAGAAAAAAGATTAAGGTGAAAGAACAGTCAAAGGACAGGAATTAAGTAGATAATGATTGGCACTGCATTTAAATATTTGAAGATCAATGTTGACTGGAAAGCAAGAAACTGGAAGAGTTCCAAAAGCAGGAAGTGTAAGAGAAGAAACTGTTAGCATAGAATTTATGGTTGGATTTAGTCATTTCAATGGTAAAATTGTAAAATGATGAGACCTAGTTGCCAATCTAGTACTGCATTTAAATTCATAAAGTCTAGGTACCATAGAGGAAAGTGATATTTATTTTGCATGAATTACAAAAATGTGGCACAAAGTCAAAAATGAGGATGGGGAAAAGGTTGGTCTTCTTCTGTCTTATAACTAAACTTAGCTAGCCACAATCATTGATCTGAACATAGCACAATATTCTTTACACCAAAACAACACATTCTTACAACAACATTCACCATAATACCTCAGAATCTCTATGAAGTCTAAACTAGTCTCCATAATTTCTTTTGTCTGTGGAGGGAGGGGAATACAACAATTTAAAAATCTAAACCCCCAATGTGTATTTACAATGCGTGATAAGCTATTTACAAGAAACCAAATATGATTTTCTAAGTAGAGATTAGATGTGGTACAAACTCAAATATGTGGGGCACCCAGTAAGGATCGAACTCACTCCTGTCATAATTGATCTTGTGAGGCAAGCTTGCTAACCATTACACCATGTTGATGTGCTCAAAATAAGCATAGCTTATATTTGGCACAAGGCCGAAAGTATGGGGCATTCAGTGAGGATCAAACTCACTATTAATTACAATCTAGCAAGACAAACTTGCTAACCATTACACACATTGAAGTACCCATAGAGGAAAATTCATGAGAAGAATTACCATGAAAGTATTTATAGAAAAGTCAAAGGGAAACAACGTTATGGAAATGGGAAAGTGACTGAAGCCAATAACATTGCAATAGTATCCCTAGTTTAAATTGTAGGAATAATCATCAAAGTGACTTCTCTCTTATTTTCTTCCATACTAATTTCTTTGAAATATTTTACAAGCTGAACAATTTTTTCTGCAAGATTTCTGATAAGAATTAAATATAGGGATGTTACTATCTATAGCATTTGTGACAAGATTACATTGTTGTTCAATATATTTTTCCAGCATGACATATGTTAAATTCCATAGAGTCTTTAAACCTACTTCATTCTCTAATAGGATGTGTGAGTAGTGCAATGATTCAGAAAAATATGCAAGCCCTGTTCAAATTCCAGCCAAGTTCATTGCATTTACTTTTGCACAAATACCTCTGAGAAAGATAAAAATGAATCTCTTTAATCAGCCCCTAACCCCAGCCCTAAGTTAAATAAGCAGAGCTGACTGGGTTCTCTTGCCTTGAGGTGACAAGTAGTCTAGGAAAAGGAAGCAGAAAAGGAAACAAAAAAAAAAAGAAAAGAAACAAAAAAAGAAAAGAAAAGAAACAAAACAAAAAAAAAAGAAAAAAAACAAAACAAAAAAAAGAAAAGAAACGAAACAAAAAAAGAAAAGAAAAGAAACAAAAAAAGAAAAGAAAAGAAACAAAAGAAACAAAAAAAAGAAACAAAAAAGGAAAAAAGAAACAAAAAAAAGGAAAAAAGAAACAAAAAAAAGGAAAAAAGAAACAAAAAAAGGAAAAAAGAAACAAAAAAGGAAAAAGAAACAAAAAAGGAAAAAAAAAAAAAAAGGAAAAAAAAGGAAAAAAAGGAAAAAGAACAGTGGAGAAAAAAGGAAAAAAAAGGAAAAAAAGGAAAAAGGAAAGTGGAGAAAAAAGGAAAAAAAAGGAAAAAAAGGAAAAAGGAAAGTGGAGAAAAAAGGAAAAAAAAGGAAAAAAAGGAAAAAGGAAAGTGGAGAAAAAAGGAAAAAAAAGGAAAAAAAGGAAAAAGGAAAGTGGAGAAAAAAGGAGAAAAAAAGGAAAAAAAGGAAAAAGGAAAGTGGAGAAAAAAGGAGAAAAAAAGGAGAAAAAAGGAAAGTGGAGAAAAAAGGAGAAAAAAGGAAAGTGGAGAAAAAAGGAGAAAAAAGGAAAGTGGAGAAAAAAGGAGAAAAAAGGAAAGTGGAGAAAAAAGGAGAAAAAAGGAAAGTGGAGAAAAAAGGAGAAAAAAGGAAAGTGGAGAAAAAAGGAGAAAAAAGGAAAGTGGAGAAAAAAGGAGAAAAAAGGAAAGTGGAGAAAAAAGGAGAAAAAAGGAAAGTGGAGAAAAAAGGAGAAAAAAGGAAAGTGGAGAAAAAAGGAGAAAAAAGGAAAGTGGAGAAAAAAGGAGAAAAAAGGAAAGTGGAGAAAAAAGGAGAAAAAAGGAAAGTGGAGAAAAAAGGAGAAAAAAGGAAAGTGGAGAAAAAAGGAGAAAAAAGGAAAGTGGAGAAAAAAGGAGAAAAAAGGAAAGTGGAGAAAAAAGGAGAAAAAAGGAAAGTGGAGAAAAAAGGAGAAAAAAGGAAAGTGGAGAAAAAAGGAGAAAAAAGGAAAGTGGAGAAAAAAGGAAAAGGGGAAAAAAGGAAAAGGGGAAAAAAGGAAAAGGGGAAAAGGACAAAGAAAAAAGGAAAAGGGGGAAGGGAAAAGGTTATCTATTGGGAACTGACAGATGAGGTAAATGAACTGGGAAAATGAAAAGGTGTGAGGGTAAACTCCTACAGTCTGTGTGTGCAGGTGTGTGTGGGGAGTGGGGGTGATGACGACACCCATTGGCAGTAAGGGTGATGGTTATAGAAGAAGAATCAAGACAGGGAAGGGGTTCTTTTCTTTTTTACAGTATTCATGTTGACAAAGAAAGCAGGAAAGTGAAGGAAGTCAGACTTAGTGCAAAAGGTGGGCAGTCAGCATAGCAGATATAGACATAGAAGATATGACAAGAATTGTTACATTCCCATCCACACTAAGTTCAGAGAGAAACCCTGACGCTTTATTTTTACTACTCCTGAACTTCACCAATGATGCCGTCTCTTTTTTGGCCTGAAGCTGTTTATACATAGGATCAAAGCATATACCTATTTTACTTGATTAATCTAAACAGCCAAGCAACAGAATTTAAATTCATATTAATGTTATACTTGTAAAATCCTTTTTTCAAGCCTAAAGATAATTTGCGATCAAAGAAAGGGGTCAACTTAAAAAAAAAGACTATGCTAAAAAAATAAAATAAATTATGGATAATTCTGACCACCTTGCAGAAAACAATAGAAAATGGACTGAATCTGTCCCTGTAGTATATAAAATGAATCAGTAATTGTCTATAATTTTAGGCTTATTAATTGTAATTGGCAATCAGCTAATTTACTTATCAATGCAACCTTAGACCGCAATATACACAGTATTCTTGCAAGAATCTATTAAGAAAAAAAGATTGAAACCTAAATAAATCTATAAGTGATATTATCATAATTGTCTTTAGGTTAAAAATATCAAAAATCTAGCTTCAACCTCAACACAGACATTGTCTCAGGTTATTGTGGTTTTACTACATGATCCTAAATAAGCATTTGCAAGAAAATAGAACTCTCACCAAAGCGGCAAAAATCAAGCCCTGTGAGTGAAATGGGGCAGACAGAATTATTCATCAATTGTTGTACCAGCACAAAGGCACAAATCATTTTGACCAATGTTTTTGGTATACAGACCTTGTTCAAACTGTTGATCATGCGAGATGATGTGCTCTCTCATAAAAACTGTAACCAAAAGTCTTCTCAGCATAGTTGCAGTATAAACAACAAGTAAGCTCTGTGGGTATTGAACACAAATGTGCCTGGGAAGGTGTCTACAACAAGGATTAGCTAACCTTAGCAGAAAGGCATATTCAGATATGAGCAGCTAGCCATTATTTTAAGGATATTCTTATACACAGTGAACTTGCCTTGTGCTGCACTTGTGGTTATTTCACAATCATAGATTGCATCTTTACTCCAAATAATTGAAATCATATTCTGTAGTTAATTGACTTCATAATTGTCTTGGTTAACACATTCCAGGACCAGAAGCTCTAATAATTTATTCCTTCTACTTCAGAACTGATCTCTGATCAGATCTGAAATATATCTGAGATGATCTAATCTTTTGTAGCAATTTCTATATATTTGCAACAGCCTATTCCATTTAAAAAGTGTGTGACAGTTTTGAACATTAACTTCTTACATAAAGGTGAATATTAGTTCAATATTTGCTATACTCAACAAGTACAGAAGAATAAAAAAAGGAGCAGCCCCATTATTTAAACAAAGGATCAACAACATTGTTTATGTCATACAGCAGATAGTAAACCACATCCATTGCAGAAGACAATATAATAAAACAGAATATCATTTGCCTTCTTTCAGTAATATTATTGCCTATTAGAAATTAAAGCTTACAACCTTATGTTTTCATCCAATCACCAAAGTTAAGCAACATTGAGTCTGAGTATTCTGATGAGCGATTGCTGAGGAATATTAGATGCCGTAAGCTATGCAACAGACCCAGCAAGCCAGCGATGGATATAATCTTGCAATATAGATGTACTTCTGGATTGGCCATAAAGACCTTCCAGGAGATGGACAAGTGAGTGGTAGGAATGAAAGAAAAATGATTTATTACAGAATTAAAAAATGCATTTTGTAAACAATTTAGTTGTTTTTTAACAACAGAAAACATCACATATATTGTTCTACATGAGCCAACATTGTCAAAAATCATTAAGTGCAATGATTTTGACAATGTTAATTTATTGGTCCATCTCAGCTCATTCATTCTGTCATTTCTACCTCAAGCCTGAAATGAAGTTACAAATTCAATTATGAACTGAGAACATTATAACTAGTAACTGGCTTGTTTAAAATGATGCAGGGAAAGAAAAGAAAAGAAAAGAAAAAAAAAAAAAAAGTTTTTTTCTGAAAAAGAAGGTTGATTTTTTAGTATGGCAATATCCACTTACATCTTGCAAATGTGTTACAGTAAAAAAAACAAACAAACAAAAAACAACAATAATAGAGCTGGAATGGGAAGTTCTTCTGCATGCACCTTTCTAGAGTGATCACTTGCAAAATATCACTTGTATCAGTTCATACAACACTCCTTTTCTGGTCAGTCAATTCAACAAATTAAAAGGTATTGAAAAGTCCCCAAGAAGAATTAACTGAATCAAAGTTGGAATACTTCTTTTATAATGGATTACACTACTTTCCAGCAATATTGTGCAAGGTTATAGAAGCCTAAAACAATATTTTGTAGAATAATAATGCTGTAAATTCATATAGAAGATTTTGTCAAAATATCACTTGTTTCACTTCATGCCTGATCTTAAGTTCTAACAATTTCAAAACAAAAAAAGAATTCGCAAGTCAAACCTAGAACCATTTTATTTATAACAGAATACTCCATTTAGCTGAAAGAAGCTTATGGCAACAAAAGAGAAAGCTAAGCCTGGCCTCAGAAAAGAATTTTTGTTCATTGTGCTATCTGTTGAAAAAGAAAAACCAAATCAAGATTGGAAGCACTTTAGTAGACCTAGAAATATGGTAATTGTTTGTACTTCCTTACTAGTCTTGACCAATCACGACCTTTCTTACCACAATAAAAGAACTCTACTTTGGACCATAGAACTGTTTTTAATTCTTCATGAGTAAAGAGGGAGTTGTGTGTTGCGATGGGAATTTTTTACACTTGATTCATGGCTTTGAGTATTTTCTTATGTTAGACTTACAAGTCTGATTTTTGATCCTTGGAATTACAACCTCAGACTAAGAATTTTGGGGGTATCTGAACCTTCCTAAGTCTAAGGCAGTTTTTTCTCAACCTTTTAAGCAATGGCACACCTAAGAGCAAATGAAAATATGGCACACATAGCAAAATTTTTAAAGGGTATACATTTAAATGTTATGAAATAAAATCATAGATTTAAAAAAAAAAAAAAAAGAAAAAAAAAAAAGAAGAAGAAATATACCCATACAAATATGCATTTACTTTATTTCAATGTTTCTATTCAACTATTTGTGCAGCTTATTTAGTGTGAAACCTGTGCCTGGTGTTTTTTGGCAATTTCTTCAATCACTTCAGTGTTTGGTCAAATAAGCAAAATCCACATTTCTTCTTCAGTTAAGAATATTTTTTCTCACTTCTTATTTTTGATGTTATTTAGGGCTGAGAAGCCTAATTCACATAAATAAATAAATAAATAAAAAAAAAGTGCATTAAAACTGATGAAGCCGTTTTAGCTAATGTGGAATGTACCATTTGTATTGAAATCCAAAATGTATCAATGGGTACCGTCGAATGTTTTATTTTGAGCCCTTAAAAAATGAATATTCTTTTTAAAAAATTAATATTAAAATAAACGGACACCTCTTTATATCCTCTTGTAATAAGTGCAAATGTGTCTTCAAAGAGGTTAGGTGACCAGAGAAGTCAGTAACTGTCCAACAGCCAGTGACAGAAGAACTGGTAGTGAGGAATCAGGAGTCGTCAAGCCGTATAGCCTTTCACAAGTTAGATTCTTGTGATAATTGGCAGCTATAAGAGTGTATTAGATAAAAGTAAGTCCTCAATCCCGCCTCCCTTCAACCAATTTGAAAAGTTATCATGTTCTGCCAATAAAGGAAAATGCTTTGCCCGCAAATTCTGTTCCAATTCTACAATTAGTGTGAAACCTGTGTCTGGTGTTTTTTTGGTGATTTCTTCAGTGTTTGGTCGAATTTATGCTAACAGACCCTGATTTCTTCTTCAGTTAAGTGTAGTCTTTCTTGCTTCTTATTTTTGATGTTATTTAGGGTTGAGAAGCCTAATCCACAAATTCAAAAAAAAAAAAAAAAAAAAAAGAAGAAATAGACGATTACAATAAAACTGATGAAGCCGTTTTAGCTAATGTGGAATGTTCCATTTGTATTAAAATCCAAAATCTATCAATGGGTACCCCTTTGAATGTTTTATTTTGAGCCTTTGATCACTAGAAATGGTGCCAAATTCTTCTTCACATAACTAAAGTTCAATATTAGAAGGAACATTTATGAAGGAATTTCAAATCCAATTCATGGCACACTTAATAGGTTCACACAGCACTTGAGAATCACTGGTCTAAGGTCATAGGAAGCGAGAGAAAACCTTTAATGACTGAATAATGATGTCATGTAATTATATAAATAAAAAAATTTCATTTGAAAACAAATGTGAGAAACTTTTTCATCAAAAAGACATTTCTGCCAAATAAAAATCACTTTTTCCATAGCTTATCAACAGATTACTACAATCATGAGATTATCTGTTTATCTATCCACATTGAAAAACAGGAAATCATTGTTAAAAGATTTAGCAGCTTGTTGCTTTCACAAATCAAGCACAATTATTATACCAAGTGCTTAATTATTTGGCATTTGGTGACATGGGCTCAAATCATTGTAAAAATACAAGAGAGATATTTAAACGATTAAATTCTAATTAGCACAGATTGTTAACATTTCCACTGTTGTGGATATACTTATGATGTAATGGAATAACCAGTCACCCCTATGAATGATTACACTATAGGTAATAAGTACCTATAAAGTCAACTGTCTACAAGAGACTTGGGGAAGAGTGAGAGCAAGAAGATGCAAGCACATCCGACCTTCCAATTAGTGGCACTCGCTACTAGATTGACCTGTGGGTATAACTGTACCGTATTTCATATTGTACTGGTTGTGTACAATAAATCTTTCTTCTATTATTCAACTGGTGTTAAGTATTTATTCCCTCAGCATGGAATATAACAACTTATATTATGTGTTTACAAAATTCATATTCCCTGTTGTTAACATAAGTTTTACTGTGAAATATCAGTCCCTAGTGTCTTTTTATTTTTATTTTTTTTAAATGTTCACCCTGCACAAAGCATGGGAGCCACTCAAGGTAGAGGGCTACAGAGTAAGAGATAAAGTTTATGCAATTATATAGGAAAGATAATGGTTAACACTAGATTTGAACAGGTTAAAAATTATAGTGATCAGGAAAGCTACCTCTTGGTAGTCGATTCCACAAAGCAGCAATGGGAAGAAGTTGCTCAAGTGGAACTTACATCTCACCAATGGAATATGAAAAGGAATGAGGGTAGTTTGCTACAATGTGCATAGCAGGATAGGTCTTAGCTGCAAAGGTTAGAACTGGTGGAACTAAGGAATATAGTTCATCTGAGAATTTTCCATGGAAATAGCAGTAGAAGTTTGCAACATCTTGTCTGTGAGAAAGGGCTTGTAGGATGGAATATAATTTGTCACCAACAAGAACGCCTATACACTTTCAGACTATTGAAACTGGAAAGTGAAGACTGGGCAACCCTTTCCCATAACAGTACTCCATTTTAAGCCTGATCTGACTCTTGTAAAGATAGAGGATACTACCAGGTACTTACTAGAGTCATACTAGGAAGTGACTATTTTTCAATATACTTAGCAATGGATCATATGTACAGGGTACAATGGATAAATTGTCGTCTAAATTACTCAAAAATGAAAATAACACTGACATCTCATTTTAACAGATATATTTATCAAAATTACACAAAAATATCTCGAAATACTAAAGAGTAAATATATTCAATAAAATCACCATTGACTTCAACCATGTCCTTAAAAATTACTAACATAGAAATATTAATACAGACAATAACATTACCAAGCAAGCAATTGTGCAGTTGACAGTTTTTAGATTCAAACAGTACATTTGAAGTAATCCAATATTTTTTTTAAAGTATTGTCATTAATTTTATTTTAGAAGTTATTCTTTCATTTTATTTTTATTGCAACACCATTTTTTTTTTTTTTTTGACATTCCACAACAGTTTTGTGGTGTTTAATTATTTTCATATTTTTTTCCCCCACTTCTTCCTAACTTTTATTACAGTTGTATTATTCCAATTACATATATACAAAGGTGGGGGGAGAAGTAATAAGTTAACATCATGGGAAGTAAACATTTAAAAAAAAATACTAACATATCAAAGTTAACAAGATCATATTTAACATTCTTCATATTATCTTCAATCAACATATGAAAATAATAAAAAGAAATATGAAGAAAATAAAAACTTCAGTTTCACAATATTTTTCTAGCATATCTCCAGTCATGAGATTGCAATTCTTTCAGTGATTTGTTGTATCCAATTAACTTTTGGATAAAAAAATGTCTTGTATTATGTAATATTATTGACTGACTTCTTACTTATATACATATCGTATATACTTGTATATCATGCGACATTTGAAAACCTAATTTTGAAGCCAATTTTAAGGAGGTTGCTTCATACATGAGATATAAAATTAGCATACGTGCTGCTGACTGACTATGCTGTTGACCAAACTATATATCTATTTACTGTAGTAAAAAAATACAGCTGTATTTAAAATAAACATGATTTTGTTAAAACTGGTGTTTTACTTAACTGTATCCAATAATAATGCATGTAATATTCCCATATTAGTATCATATTATAAAATACAAACATAGGGAATATGCATTTTTTCCATTGTTTATGTTTATAAGATGTTTAGCTGTTTCTTGTTTGGCTGTACACATTTACACAACGAGTATAGTGTTACTAACGATACTTTTAGCATTCTCTTTTACTTTTCTAACTTATTTAACTAGAAGATGAGATAGAGATAGAGAAAAAGAGGTTAGTCTATTGTAATTTGGTCTCTCAAAAAAGGAACTTGCATAATACATGTGATACATGATAAAATCATTTTTTATAGGTGAAAATTTGGGGGGATGTATGATACGAGAGATCGCATGTTACATACATATATGCAGTAATCTTATTATACACCATCAGGAAGTGACCAAAAATTATACTGTGGGTTGACCTAAAATTGTGAAAGATCATATTAGCTTTTATTTTATATAATTTTTGTTTCATCCTGAGTACTTTCAAATGTTGCTCAATTCATTTTCAAGGATTGTTCTATATTTTATATGCATAACTAATTATACGTCTAATAACTAATAGCAATTAAAAATGTACATATGCATATCTTTATCAATGAAGACAACCATATTAATATTATTTACTTATGTATTTTCTATCAAACCTTTATTACTCAATGACATTTTGATATTACCAATCTATTATCAATCTTTATTATAATTACAATATATAAATCATATACACATACATTTGTTCAACCATTACTGTTACTTTCATTTTGCAACAATATCAATACAATATTCCATAAAAACTTAAATAATTACTTACTGTAGCTCAGTTGTTTAATACAACAAAAGATTATTAAAATACAAAAACTATCAATTCAAACATCTATAATTTTTTTTTGTGTCAAATTCTATAAAATGCCTTTTTTTTTTCTTTTTTTTTTTTTTTAGGTCAAGCTGACTTTTAAACCTATAGATCCTTAATTTTTGGGTTTTGTTTTTTGTTTTTTTTTTTTGTTTTTGTTTTTCTTAACTGGAAGAGGGGAGATTCCCCTACACACACACACACCAAATTTTTAGCAGATGTTAAAACTTTTCACTAGACACACATGTGTTGATAACCCTGTCAGCAACAGTAAATCCTCTTCCGCTTTTGGGCATGCATAAAAAAAAACAAAAAAAACTGGGTGTATGCATGCTGTGAATCCCAAGGGGCTAGCTTTTTCTTTCACTTCATGCTGAGGTTGTGGTAGGACACCAAAATTAGCGCACCATGTAATAGACGCAGATGGCTTAGACAACACACTTTAACTCACCAACATAGTTCAATTTTTTTTTTTTTTACAGACTCAAAATTCCTTGAATTTGAACCTACTTTCAGAAACTAGTCTTTAAATTTTCTCTGTACAAAAAATTCGATAGAAATTTTTAATTCTATATCAATTTGTATATTTTCTCAACCAATTTCACACCTTTTGAAAGAAAGAAGTAAAGAAAGGTGTTTAATGTCTATTTCATTGAAATTGAAAAGTTGTCAATTTCAAATCTTTCATTTGTACACACTTAAAATAATGGCCAGCATTCATATTGTTATTGTAATATTTTGTTGATGTTGTTAAGTTCAAATATTTAATGATGCAATAGGAGGATTCCTAAGGATATTTTACTTTCATAGAACTTGCTATGAATTTATTCAATTGTTAACTGAAGAATTAATATTCATCAGAAATTTCAAGTAGGTAAACTGAAATTTTCACAGGTTAAAACTAGTAAATAATTATGCTGCTACAGTTTATGTGCGTAAACCACTAACAAGTATAAAAAAAAAAAAAAAAAAAAAAGTGTATTCTCCAATTGTCATGGTGAGGAAAAAATATAAATATGTCACAGACGCCATCTCATTCTATGAAAAGTAAAAATAAAAAAATAAAAAACAGATGGAAAGGAAGAGTGAAAGTTAGTTATTGTTTTTTAATCCATGTGTGGATTTCCCCCCTCCCCATAATCCACCACTATAATATTGCTGAAATCTTTAAATAAAATCAGATTTCATCTTTATTCCATTAAGTCAACATTAATTATTTTGCAGTTTGAGAAGAGATTTTTATCAAACAATAAACTAACATGCATTGGATTTCTTTTTTCTTTTTAGCGGCACTTTCTGTGAAATGAAACACTTGATCATGATGAAAGGTTTGGTAGTTTAATAAAGAGGGTGGGAAGAGAGATAAGGGAAGTGGACTCCTTGGGTTCGTGGACATTCTTAGATTGGCACCAGGATGGAGAAAAGCAACAAAAAAAAAAAAAAAAAAAAAAAGATTTAAAAATATTTTTCTTCAGTTAATTAATGCATTTCAGCTTTGGGAAATTTATAAACAAGCAATGATTGAAAATTACCAAGAGGAGGATGAGAAGTTGGAAAATGAAGACAGAAGAGTCTAATAAAGAATATTGATTTCATAAATGTCCTTCCAGGACTACTTATGGGGGTTTAGCACCCATGCTCAGTTCATATTAAAACTTTCCAGAATACTTACATTTATGTCTAATTGTACACAATTTATTTGAATCTGGATTGGTAAACTTGATAAAAATCTACCGTTTTGGAGTTATTGCCAGTAAAGGTTTGGATTCATTCACATCACGGCAGCCATTACTAGCTGCAGAATAGCTATGAGTAGAATATTCACTTGTCTTGATCATTGCACACACAATATAGTTCTCTTGGGCAGTAATTGAGACAAGTTGAAACAAGTGAGATCAGTAAACAATGTCATTAACTACATTCTCTTCTGCGCTTAACTTTCTGCAGTGAATGTATGCAAACAATAGCAGTAATGGCTGCTACCAATGATGTGAATGAATCCAAACATTTACTGCCGTTAACTCCAAAACAGTAGATTTTATCAAATTTATCAAGCCAGATTTGAATGAAGCATGTACAATTACAAATAAATGTAAGTATTCTGGAAATTTTTAATGCGAACTGGAGGACATGGCATGTAAAAGAAGAATACATTATTTACATGCAGACTACTGACCCACCTTAGACCCTGTGTAAATAAATGGTAACTCCCCATCCCAAAAATTCAGACAAACATTATCTTACCATTTTCATTTATTTCATAAGGAGGATTAAAAAAAAGTCACCATTTTTAAATTATATTTTCTGTCTGATTAATATGCAATAAACATTTAAAAATTCAATTTTATTGCTTTATTTGAAAATGACAATCTTTTTATATTATTTAAGATTAGCTTCATCTTAAGTTTAAGTTTTTTTAATTATTTCACCCCAAGTGAGGCAGTGAAGCCATTAAGACACAAGGAGTTACCGAGTGTTGAAGAATAAGAAAATAATACAAACATAATTAAGGAGAGAGAACAATAAAATAAAAGTAATCAAGAAGACAGTAGATAATGATTGACATTGACCTTCAAAAATTTAAATACAAAGTTGGCTGGAAAACATGAAGCCAGAAGGGAGTTCCACAAACAAAAAGTGCCAGTAAATAAACTGTTAGCATAGAACTTACAGTTAGGTCAAACCAATTCAACTTTAAATTAATGAGACCTTATTTCCAATCAAGTACTGCGCTTAAATTCATAAAGCCTACATCATCAATACACTTTTCAGCATTCATGTGTCTACCATCGTACTCAGTAACCTTTTGGAATTTCAATCTGAACCCTTATTTAATCCAAGCAGTAGATTGTTCTCATTCTGCTTTCCCTGCTTAGGGGAGATAACTCATATCTAAGATAATTTCACCTATGTGATTCACTTGTGTTAAGCAAATCTATTTTTACAAATGAAACTTGTGTTCTGGGTCATTTAGATCAAAGACTTCAAAGAACTTTTTGATGTCATCAGATGACCTTACAAAGTGGAGGTTTTAATCCAAGTATTCGCATTTGTTGGTTGTTGCCAAAAATTAAGCAAGTTAGCTGATGAAGCCAGTTGTTGCAGAAATCTGCTTCAGAGCAGAGTCCGTTTACTACCATTCACTGACCTGACAAGTAAACTATACCATGTGACAAAAGCCAACAACTATCAAATGAAGTTATTTCCAACTTATTGCTGGTAAGCCTTTTATGTTTTTTTTTTTGGGGGGGTGCCTTTTTAGCTACTGACCAAATCACTAAAATTAAAATAAATCGTTTTTTATTTACTATAAAATTTAGTTGGTCTTCCTGTCATTCTATTTGCTTTTCTTTATTTTCTTTCTTTTGTCACACACGACATTTGTTCATTTCTTACACTGAACCAGTGGCTTTTTCAGAACAACCAAACCCAGAGATCGAACTCACAACTACCAAAAAAGAAACCAACAAGCAACCAAAGGTGAACAAGGTTGACGTATATTAACCGAGGTGAAACGGGTATGAGAACAATGGATTGGATAAAGAGTTCAGTTCAGAATTCCAAGATGGTTACTGAGCATGTTCACCATAGTCTATGAATATAGAATACAGCACAGTACGTAATCTGTTCAATGAAACAACGTTAAATATCAACACTCATGAGTCAGACACTCTACTGAATATGACTTTATCGCCAATACCAGCAGAAGCTGTTCCATAATTCTTCAGTCTTCCATATCAAAGGCAGGCAGTGCATATTCGGGAAAAACATGGGCGCCCTTATACACGTCGCATTAAATATTTTGAGCCTTTTGATTGGTTAAGCCTTCTATTGGTGAACTATAAAATGAGTCAGCTCATTTTGGCTGGCTCACTAGTACACCAGGGTACCCAAAAATTCGAACAACCTGAAGAAGACTAGAGGGTATATGACCGAAACTTAAATATAACAACCAAAGCATGCTGGGGAGAATAGAAAATATATATTTTCTCTGGTTTATAGGTGTTTATTATCATTTTGTAGTCCAACAAAACAACCAAAAGAATTAGAAAGAGGGTGGGGGGCATGACAGAATTTTTATAGGTTTGTTTTTTGATATTTTTTTTTTTAATCAGTATCACCTCATGCAAGAGGATAAAAGCCACTGACACAAGGGGTTGCAGAGCGTTGAAGAATTATTAGGTTGGTGCAAAAATAATTTCGTTTTCTCACATAGTAACATATGTTAGAAAACAAAATTATTTTTGCACCAACCTAATAGAAATAGAAATATTAATAACTAGCTTAAAAACCACCCTATTGAGGGCATTTAGGCTAGCTCCTGCAGAGGACTATTGATTGGGCCTTCATCTCAATAGGTAAGGAAGAGTAGATGTGATAGACAACAATAAACTACAAAAGAACTCGAAATTGATCGCTGCATTTAAGTACTGAATTAATATTTAAGCTTACCTTTTTAAAGTTCAACAATAATTCTTCTGTCGCCACTTAATTTAAAGACAATTTGATGTACGTAGGTCCTTACTTTCTATACAAACAATTATTTATATTTCATGATTGACTTTTGCTGGATTTTGCAATTACTTTTGATTATTCCCAAATTTATTTCCTAGTTATAAAAATTGTTATCATACAAAAAATTTGTTGCAAAAAATGACATAATAAAAATAAAATGAATAAAAATTTTATAAAAGTTTTTTTTAAAAAAACAAAAAAAAATTGTCAAAAACAATTGCAGTAATGAAAATTTGGGAATCCAAAATTTCAGGATTGTGGGTCCAGATCTGGCCTGGAATGTTTTTAATTTCCTCATGGATTCAGCCTGATTACAAAATGGTATGATATGTTAGACTACAGCTTCTAGGAGTAAAGTTGAAAAAGTGTGACACACTGACATTCGCATGAACAGGAAGTGGGAAGAGTAATCAGGAGGACAGTAGATAGAGATTGATATTGCATTTAAATTTTTGCAGATTAAAGTTAGCTGGAAAACATGGAGCCAGAAGGGAGTTCCACAAGCAAGAAGTGCAAGAAAATAAACTGTTAGCATAGAATTTACAGTTACATCTACCCAGATCAACTGCAAATCGATGAGATCTTGACACCAGTCTACTACTGCACTTAAATTCAAAAAGTTTAGGTACCATAGCAAATAGCTCATCCAAACAATTACCATGAAGGTATTTATAGAAAAGACACATTAAAATTAATAATCAAACTTTTGTAGCTCAGAGTTCTGAGGTGAGGGATGAAATTTCAAGTCTCATCAGAAGCCATCTATTCCCAATTCTGTGCCATTTACTGATTTAAGAGACTATCAATCCAACAGGTTGTGATAGAAAGCTATAGGTATAAAAAAAAATGTCAACTAATAATTAGCTTCTACTTGTTGAGCACATTTTCAATTTGGCTTGCTCTGATGATGGAGTCAGCTGCTAGCATCAATGAAAGAATATTTGCTGATAGCTGCTTGTTAAGTTTCGTCCTGTTCAATATCTTCTTTGCTCATTCCAACGAAAGAAGACAAATACTCATATTATCAATGACTAATATCATCTTTCAAAATGAAATCAATGACTAACACACATGAATTATCAGACTAAAATTGACAAAGAGAATTCGAAAATATGTGGCATCAAAATAAAATCAATTGACAGAGTTATTTAGTTATTTTCTGTAGAATCACTGAAGTTAAGCAACACTGAGCCTGGCCAATACCTAAATAAGTGAGCTTTCCTTTTCTTTTTCTTTCTTTTTTTTTTTTTTTTAACATAAGGCTCAGAGGTAGAGGATTATGTTAGGGGTAGTTTATATGGGTAGGAGAGGAAGATAATGGTTAACTCTAGAGTTGAACAGGTTCAGATTGTAGTGATCAGGGAAACATCCTCTTGGGAGTCTTTTCCACCGAGCAATGGTTCAGGAGAAGAAGCATTGTAATGAATAATGACTCAGAATTGGAAATTGGAGAGCCAAGTTACAAATCTAGTGAGGTTCATTATATTCACTTAGGTGCATGTATTCTTAGGAGAGGTATGAATCCATCATGTCTCCCCCAGTTATGGGTTAATTAGTAGGATTAGTATCAGTAATTCATTATCTTCAAAACATTCTTACAATTTAAAAATATTTTCTGGGTTTAAATCAACTGCAATGGGTTGATAGACCATAAAAAATAAATCAATCAGTTATTTTGCAATCAGAAAGTAAATTCAATGAAAAACATTTCATTTTTTTTTCTTAATCCAGTTCCAGAGGAAATCATTTATTCTAACCACAGATAATATTATGAAGACCAATCAATACCAAATACATTATAAAGTTTTAAGTCAAATAAATACTAATTTCAAGTGACATAATTGGGAGTTCAATCCCAGGTAGTGCAAACTTAGACTCAGTGAAAACAGGACAAGCAATAATTGAGCAGTACTGACATACTAGACGAGATATCCTTAGATATGGTCAGTAGAACAAGAACAATATCTCCATAGATTAAATAAAAGGTTCAGTTCAAAACTAACTGAAAACTACCAGCAGACACCTGAAGAAGGCTGAAAGGTACAATAGCTGAAACATTATAGTAAAATGAGAATCGTCAGAGTGTAAATGCAAATAATCAATAAATTCTATATTTATTTTTTAAAATACAAACATGTGAAAATGATGTAACTTAGTATTACACATTCACTTCCAACATTTGTCCTATTTATTATACATAATTTATAATACTAATCCTAAACAGGATGCACGGTGGAGTAATGGATAGCAGCTCAGATTGAAGAATTGGAGAGCCAAGTTCAAATTCCAGTCAAATCCATTACATTCACATACATGCTAATGCTCTTGGGAAAAGTATGAATCCTCTTCTCCCTCTAGCTGTGGGTAAATAGCAAGACAGACCAGGTTCTATAGTCTTGGATGGCAACTTGTCTCCCACAGAAAGAAATGGCAATCTAATGTGGGGAAAAATCTGCCTCATCAGTCATGTATCAAAAGATACATGATTGCCTAAGCGTGTATCATGCATGGTACATAACTGACTGAATCCTAAACAGAGGACAAGGAATAAATCTAATGATGATTTATAGATAATCAGTATACAATAAATCCCCGCAAAACACACTTCTCCATATCAATATTCATAAAAATTACACTTAAAGAATGTAGGAACCAAATACTTACAGATGATGTAACTTAGTATTATACATTCACTTCCAACATTTGTCCTATTTATTATACAATTAAAAATACACTAATAAACAAAATTTTTAAAACAATTAAATTCTGCTAACATTTCAAGAATTAAAGCACACACATACACACAGATATTACAGAGTATACATGACCACACAACAAAACTGATTCATACACAATAACGCTAAAAAAAATTAATTTGTGATGTCTACATAACGTATGAAAAGAAAACATAGAATTGATACAAGTCCAGATTATTACACTTTCAAAATTTCTGATAAAGCTAAATACATGACGAAGCAGGTTAAATTTATAGAAGTTTCCCAACTTGTTGCAGCTTACAACCATATCATGTTGAAACACCAGTTCCTGTATGATCACTGAAGTTAAGCAACAGTGAGCCTGGTCAGTGCATAGAAGGGTGACCACTTGAGAATAACACAAGCTTGGTAGTGCAAGTGATAATGTCTTAGCAAAATTCCAATTCTGATCATTATATTTACATGGGCAAATACCCTTGAGAAAGGGTATGAATCGGCCTCTCCAGCTATAACTTAATTAGTAAGATTCATATCACTAAATTATTATTATCTCAAAAAATTTTAAAAATATGATCTAAAAATATTTTCTGGCTTAAAATAACCTGCAAAGGGTTAATAAGCCATAGAAAACAAATCAAACTATCAAAAAAAAAAAAAAAAAAAAAAAAAAAAAAACTCCTTGTTGGTTATTTAATCATATAACAATTTATAACCATGAATGTAAATGGTTTCCAATTTTTATTTCCTTTCCTTAATATAATCAGCCAGTTATTGTTACCTAAAAGACTGTGTCTCAAAGTGATCACAATAAATGGCTTCCTTTGTATTTGGCAAAATCTAAGTCAGATGAAGTGAAGAGGTCAGATAGGGGAGATAACTATTACAAAACTACAACTTAAAAAAAGTAACTTGATAGAGGTCTAAACCAACATTAGCATCCTTTACTGCATATGGCAGTTGGAGAATGCTGTGATATAGGTGAGAGGCATAATAGGTTAGAGGAAGGGAGGGCAGTAGGAAGCAAGAACATAACTTCCTGTTCTCAAATTTGTAGTTTTTTTGTTTGTTTTTTTTTTGTTTTTTTTATACTTTCTTTTTCAGCTTGAAAGAAGAGGAGCAAGAAGAAAAAAAAAAAAAAGGAGTAAAGAATGAATTTTTCTTCTTCGTCTTTAGACTTCTCCAAGAATTCTGACACTTCCACATACACTCTTCTTTTCTCTCAGATGCAAACACATGTCTTGTATTCCATTACAGGAGAATAATCTTCCAATAGAAATGTTTCATATAACAAAGTTATGTTTCATCTCAATAACTGCAACACGAGAAAGAAAAAAAAAATTTTACCAGAAAGTCAGTTTAAAATTTATTCATATAAAGTTCCCTTTTTGTTTCTCACATCAAGTAAATTAATTTATGTACTAGCTAAAGTACTTGTACATGCAGGACAAGAGGGCAAGACTTAGACAAAGCTGGCTATAATGACAACAAAACAATTTCTTGGTCTTGAAAAGTAATGTCACATATATTCCTAAGCTTAGACCTGATGCTGTACAACCTGCCGCATGGTGGTTGGCATCTAAACCAGCTCTGCCACCAGTTTTTTTTTGCTGGTGAAAAGGGTGGCATGTCACCCCCACTGGATGAAAAACAAAACCTGTCAAAGAGTGGATGAGCTTCTTATATGAGCCAACGGCCACCATATATAATACTAGCAGTAGAGCCCGGTGTTGCCCAGGGATGTAACAGTAAGAGATAGATCAAGTATCGACCATCATAAAGACTGAAAAATAAAATTGACAAAGATTATTGTTTAAGGTTGACGGACACGCATGTCTTAATTAGTTTTTTTTTTTTTTTTTTTTTACGAATTGGTGAAACCCAAACTCAAACATTGTTTTCAATCGTTATGAGTCTACCAATTGAATAGAATTTTATTATAAACAATTGTCTTGTAAATGGAATTTTTAAAGCATTCTGAATGTAAAAATAAAGAAAAAAGTGTGCAAGACAATAAGAAACACTACCTGCCAAAAAAAGAAAAAAAAAAAAAGAAAAAAGTGAAGTTTTGTTGAAATTGGTTGAAAAATGTAAGAAATCTGATCTCATAAACGAACACACACAAACAACCTGGGTTTTATAATAAGTATAACTCGATATGAGTTGTCCCCCTTTCATTCTCGTGATGCCTCTTAATCGTGTTTTCAAATTGATTTTGTGCAAAAACAATTGTGTTTTTCCAATTTTTGGCGCTGTTAGAACCACCGCAAGGTAATTTTACGTAGTCCTGTGAAGTTTTGTTGAAATCGGTTGAAAAATGTAGGAAATCCGATCCAATATATAAACGTAGAGACACACACACAATCTGCGTTTTATAATAAGTAAGATTCAACTCCTCAACTCTAGAGTTTCATAGATGAACCATTTTGTAATTGTTCCATCCACTCGTCAGGAGATATCAGCAATTAAGGCAAAGATGGGGCCTTGAGCCTTAAATGGCAACCTTCCTAGAGATGGTGTCTCAATAAAAACACTTGATGTACTGGATTACTGTGAGTGTCCGAACTGGAGATCAGGAAGAGCATTTTGGCTTTGTAAAAACTTGCCTCAAATCATTTACCAGTCTCATTATGTTGAAAGGCATATATGGAAAAATAAATGGATTTTCACTGCCAGGCAGGACTCACCTTGCTAGTATGAGAGTAATCTCGGTCCTGCTTCAAAAACATGGCTATGAATTGATTTGATTCACTTTATTTTTTTACAGCTTATCAAGCATTTGCAGGTTATTTAAAACCAGAAAATACTTTTAGATGGTAAAATTTAGGGGGTGGGGTAATGATGGTTTAGCAATATAAGGTGGAGGCACAGTGAAGTAATGGATAGTGGCTTGGATTGAGGAATTGGAGAGCAGAGTTCAAATTCTATTCAAGTTCATTACATTCACTTACATGCAAATACCCTTGGGTTGCAACCAATCTAGGAGAAGGATAACTCTGAATTGAAAAAACTGTATGTAGCCCTGGCAAACCACATACTATGCAGCTAAAGAAAGGATCATGGAGTTTACTATGATTGTGGTTGGTTTAAAATAGGAAGAAAGAAAAAATTATACAAGTTAACCCATAGCTGGAGAGAGAAGAGGTGGATTCATACCTTTCTCAAGTGAATATAACGAACACAACAGGAATTGGAACTCAGCTCTCCAATCAACAATTCCAAGCCATTATCCATTACACCACCCAAACATCTAAAGCTTACAGCACCTGGCAAACATGATGAAACCGAGTTTCACTGATCCCAAATATAGATGATCCTTTTTACATTAAAAGCCTAAAAGGAAAAAAAAAAAAAAAAAAAAAAAGAAAAAAAAAAGGAGTTCCATCATAAAAAATCTATCTTGCATGTTTATAAATCTACAATTTGTCCATGCATTGAATATTACTGCCATATCTGGTCTGGTGCTCCTACTATATATCTTAAGATTCCTGACAAATTCCAAAATAGGATCTATAATGGTATCAGTACTGATCTGGCTTTTCGACTTCAGTCAAATTCCCAGCCCCATGACCTGGCTTTGCTTTGTCCTTTCTATAAGTATTTTTTCATGGCAATTTTTCTAATGTGCTCTCCTCCTTGGTACTTCATGAATTTAAGTGTACTATTAGGTTGGCAATTAGGTCTCATAGCTTTACTTTTAGAGCTAGATGTAACCGTAACTTCTATTCTAATAGTTTCTTTTCTTGCACTTTTCACCTGAGGAATACTCTTCCAGTTTCTTGCTTCCCTGCCACTTACAATCTTCAAAAGTTTAAATGCAATGCCAA
Source organism: Acanthosepion lycidas (assembly GCA_963932145.1). Lineage (NCBI taxonomy): Eukaryota > Metazoa > Mollusca > Cephalopoda > Sepiida > Sepiidae > Acanthosepion > Acanthosepion lycidas. The sequence continues at coordinate 74,002,604 of OZ010587.1, forward strand.
CTGTCGTCATTGGTCTTCCTGAATTCTCTTCTGTTACTGTCTTTTCTTTTCACTAAAGTCCCCTCATTCACTTTCACTCTCAGTAACCCCTGGCATCTTAGTGGCAATATCACCTTGCATTGGCAGAAATGATTAAAAAGAGAAAAGAAAAGAGAAAAGAAAAGAGAAAAAGAAAAGAGAAAAAGAAAAGAGAAAAAGAAAAGAGAAAAAGAAAAAAGAAAAGAAAAAAGAAAAGAAAAAAGAAAAGAAAAGAAAAAAGAAAAGAAAAAGGAAAAGAAAAGAAAAAAGAAAAGAAAAAGGAAAAGAAAAAGAAAAGAAAAAAGAAAAGAAAAAAGAAAAAGAAAAGAAAAAAGAAAAGAAAAAGAAAAGAAAAAAAGAAAAGAAAAAGAAAAGAAAAAGAAAAGAAAAAAGAAAAGAAAAAGAAAAGAAAAAAAGAAAAGAAAAAAAAGAAAAGAAAAAAAGAAAAAATACTATGAAAAATATATTTGAATGGGAAACTGTTCAGTGACCTTGCATTTAAAAAAAAGTAAAAAATAAAAACAAAAAACGGAAAATAAAAAATAAAAATTATTTTTTTGTGAAGAAATTAATAATAAAGGACAAATTTTAGTCTTATACTGATTGGTTGCAAACAGTAACTGTTATTTTGAAAGATAAATACATATATCAGAAAAAGGTAGATAGTAGATACTACTTTTCTTAATGAGAAACCAAGTTTCTCTTATAAGAAAGTGGATTCTTCATGAAAGAATTTGGTAGTGGATAATAAACAAACAAATTTTCTATCATATATTTAACGAGAGAAGTGAACACACACTATATATATATATATATATATATATATATATATATATATATATATATATATATATATATATATATATATATATATTATTACTTAAATGTTATTTTTAGTGGATACCTATACTTTGTCTTCCTGGGTAGGGTAAAACTTCATTAGATCTGTGGCCAACAAGTCTAAAGAACAAAGTGCATCATTGATCAAGCAAAGTTGGATAGTACCTTTAAAACACAAATCTTTCCCAAACATATGATGCACTTCATGGCCAAGATGTGTAGATCATGTCAGATGGCGCATCTTTTTCTTTAATAAGAATTCTCGAATATTCAGACCAGTAGATGAAAGTAAATAAATATAGTGCTTAATAAATAAACAGAGTGTCTACTCAAATATGGGTATCCACTAAAAATAATGTTTAAGTAACAAAAGCTGTCGGATTAATAAAAATCCATCACTTCTTTAGAAATGTATATATATATATATATATATATATATATATATATATATACACACAAAAAAACCATTGTGTGAAAGATGTTTTGGTTGGTCACTCATTTTTTAATGTTAAAAGCTAAAAAGATCAAAAATTATAAGTGGGTAGCAAAGAGTGTGAGCATTAAATGTATTAAAAAAAAAGAACTGAGAGGCGGAAAAGGGAGAAGAATAAGGTTTAGTCAAATGATATAAGAAAGAGAAATAAATGGAAATAAAAACATGAACTGGAAAATTATTAGGAAAGAGAGAAATGAGGTAATGAAAGGATAAATATGGGAAGGGATTATTAAAAAATATATAAAATAATAGGGGTGGTTATGAGGAGCGAAAATGAGAGAATCGGATAGAAATATTCCCCCTGCTCTTTCTCTGTATCAATGGAAAAATCTAGAGACCAAAAACTATTAATAAGTTGTCAAATATGAAAAGAAAAAAAAGAATGAAAAAAAAGAATGAAAAAAAAGAATGAAAAAAAAGAATGAAAAAAAAGAATGAAAAAAAAGAATGAAAAAAAAGAATGAAAAAAAAGAATGAAAAAAAAGAATGAAAAAAAAGAATGAAAAAAAAGAATGAAAAAAAAGAATGAAAAAAAAGAATGAAAAAAAAGAATGAAAAAAAAGAATGAAAAAAAAGAATGAAAAAAAAGAATGAAAAAAAAGAATGAAAAAAAAGAATGAAAAAAAAGAATGAAAAAAAAGAATGAAAAAAAAGAATGAAAAAAAAGAATGAAAAAAAAGAATGAAAAAAAAGAATGAAAAAAAAGAATGAAAAAAAAGAATGAAAAAAAAGAATGAAAAAAAAGAATGAAAAAAAAGAATGAAAAAAGAATGAAAAAAAGAAAAGAAAAATATATGTGTGTGTGTGTGTGTCTATATTTCTGAGATGAGATATTGTAACTATTTATACTATTCGGACCATTCTCCTCATCTTTATTGCCATAGTCACATTTCAGCCATTATATGCTCCTGCCTTCTTCAGGAGATATATAAGAACAATCTACCAGGATGAACTAAAAAGGGTTTGGTTTGAAATTCCAAGAAATATCCCCTGAAGAAGGCCAGAGCATACAATAGCTGAAACGTTGTGAATACGACAATAAAGATGAATAATGTAAATAGTGTGTGTGTATATATATATATATATATATATATATATATATATATATAAACAATTTGAAAAATGACTATTTTGACAGGTTTTGCTGATGAATCAGTTTCATCAAATTTCTGATAAAGCTGATCTAATGACAAAATGTCAAAATATATACACACACAATTTCACTTTACCATTCTCAAGAAAAATAATTACTTGCTTATCACATTGCAATCCTATTATATAATTTTCTAAGGTATAGTTTTCAATCTATTATGCATTCAATTACTATATAATTTTCAATCTATTAGTGTGTTCTTTTTGTTTATTTAATATACTTTCAATTACTAATTGATGATGACCAATGCTTTGCATGTTCAGAGTGGAAATTCTATATCACACCACAGGTAAATTTTTCAACTATAACTTTCTTCTACGAGAAGCAAAAATCATTTTTATGTATTGATTGAAGATCTCCTACATGCTGATTACTGCGATCCAATCTTATATTCTCAGGAGAATAAGCAATTATTGATGAACATGATTTTTGTGGTTTGTAAGTAGTTTGGTTTGACAATCAGTTTAAAGGAAATGGTTGTTACGTTTTAATCATCTCCAAATAAATATGAAGCGTAAAATCTATGTTGAAGGTAAGCTGTTGAAAAGTTTCCTTACCTTGTGGGTAATTTAAAACCATCATAACACTAAAGATGAGATTAATCTCCACCTGAAGAAAACTACTGAGGTTTTCAAGTTACTTGATGTTCACATTTGGTCTTGAAGTATTTAATTTAGGACTTAGTGGTCTACAATGCTTGTGTTACTTCTGTCTTCGTTTATTCATGGGTTCCTTCTTAGGTTTCCATCAACACTGTCTCAGAAAGAAAAAAAAGCTAAATATCTATTGGTCTTGCCACATTCCAGGCTATGTTGCTCTTCAAACAAACTTACAATAAGTGGAGACAATTCTCCACAAACATCAACTACGGTGGGCAGGGCATGTGATAAAATTTGGGGTTGACTGTTTGCCTAAGAAAACATTCTATGAAAAACTTAAAAGTAGTAAGTAACTACAATTCAAACCCAGGAAACATTTCAAAGATTTTTTATTTGACTCATTTTCTCTGGCCTATGTAGGTAATCAGGAAAGGTAAAAAAAAAAAAAAAAAAAAAAAATTAAAAAAGGGAGGGAGGCAGTCTCTCCTTTTTGGGATATTATTCTTCATACTTAGGAATACATCAACCAGGTCGGAGTAAAATATACAGTTAGAGAGATTGTATTGACTCAGCTGGGACTCAATGGGTCTGTGAAGAATGTGGCTCTGTCTGCTTATCACAAGCTGAGCTGCAAAAGTCACATTGAGAGTCATGGGTGAGGACATCAGATTGAATATAAATGTTACTATTAAGATAGCCATAAACATGAGGTGCCTTGACATGGAGTAATGGTAAAGATAGTCTGTTTGATCATTACTATGGAGTGTTGAGTTTGATCTACACCGAGTGCCAAATACAGAATTTTGAGATTAAATAACTCAACAAGCGATGACAGGTCATAAAATCAAGCAACTATCAATCAGTATGTGATAATAGTTAGCAAGGCTAATCTGGTTGACTATTACTACCAAATGGTGAGTATGCTACACACTGAGTGCCTAATACAAAAATTGAGCATTAAATAACCCAAGGCATGACATGTAAAAACAACCAACTAACATAAACAAAAGTCATATATTAGATTACATCTCAAGTAATTTTCGTTTTGGGGGACTAATTACAATATTTTGAAGAATAAAGTTAAACAAAAACGGAAATTATTTATGACTGAACTTATCTCAGTATCATTTTAAGGGTGGTCATGAATCTCTATCTATAAAAGGCAGGATGTGTGTGTGTGTGTGTGTGTGTGTGTGTGTGTGTGTAATGAATGCACGACCGCAATTTTCGACGGATTTGCACCAAAATTTATATGCACAGGCTCCAAGTGGGAAGGCCAAAACCGACTTTGCATTTCCCAACTTCCATTGATAGTGGAAATAATCGATTTTTTCATGCTTTTACAGCACTTTTCATGTAGTTTGCAGCCATTTTCTACTGGCCAGAGTGAGAGCCTATAGCTGGCTGCCATGAATAGGCAGGAACATTCTATTGGCCAGCGTGAGAGCCAACAGCTGACTGACATGAATGTTAACTAGCATGCAATAAATTCGATAGCTGCACTCATCACAAGTGGCAAAAATTTAAATCTGAATAGCACTTTACTCCAATTGGCTCATTTGCTTGCTTAAACTCAACGTTGATTCTGATTCCGCAGGAGTGGGTTGGGTGTGAAAAAGTATTTGTTGTTAACATTCTTTTTTCATTTGGTTTTTCCAGTTACGAGTCCTTTTTTTTTAAAGCTGATTGTTTTGTGTTCATTTTGTTTAGTATTTTTTTTCGTAACAGATTTAATGTTTAGTATAGAGCTTAGAAAAAATTTGCAGTGTGAGATAGGCCAGAAGTAACACATGTAGCAACATCAGCACGGCAAAGGGCACTCCTTTAAAGGCAAGGAAGGGCAAAAATATTTTAAGTCAAGTCAAGTCATAGCGATTGCTGTATGAGTCGTACGATTTTTGAATCAAGCACGGGCAATGCCGGGCCATGCTGCTAATGAATTATAAAATGAAAAATCAGAGAGACAAATTCCAATTGCAGTTGGGTTCATTACATTCACTTACACACTAATACTCTTGGGAAAGGTACGAATCCATCTCTTCCCAGTTACATAAAATTAAACTTTCACTCATTTATAAATCTATAAGTTGCTTTCACAATTTAACTAATTCTTTTTTTTTTTTTTTTTTTTTGTACTTGCTTCACAACATTTATGCCAATCTACTTTACAGGTTTCTTCAGACTGAGGTATACATCATTTCCATTTTGAGGAACCACTTGCAATATTTGGAAGAATAGAAGTTGATAGACAAAAATGAAAATTATTTACGACTCAACCGAGAAAAATTAAGAGGAAAGAAAATACTTACAATAATTTAAAAACAATTGTGTAAAATCTTAAATTTAAAACTACTATAGAAAAAATTCAACTGAAGATGACTGGAGAATTAACCAGTTACACCATTGATATTAACAATAACAAAAGTCTTAAAAAAATAAATAAATAAAAATGTTTGTCAACCTATATAAGTGCAGTCATTTTGAATAATTAATTATGCATTTTATGGGTGGAATCTAAAAACCAAATAATCTAATTGGTGCTATCTTTGAATACATTTTGTATTTATCTTACTGACAAAGTGATAAAATATCCTGCAGAATGTGTAGGTATTTTATAAAATGTTTAGTGTATTTTGTCAAAGTTAAAATCAAGTTGACTTCATTCTAACCTGAATATAGAGGGTTATTGAAAAAGAAAAAGATTTAAAAAACTTAATAAAAACAAATGTTAAGAGAAAGACATTCAACATATTACTGGATAGGAAAAGGTTCAAAGTTATGTAGTCATGGTTACAATTCACAAATTGTAGTACGTAAAACAACATTTCTTGTGGTGCGGCCATTTTATGGGTTGACACAAATAATATAAATTTATACAAAATCTGGAAAAAAAAAAAAAAAAAAAAAGGCAGCATCATTGAACCTTTTCCTATCTAGTAATGTGCTGAATGTGTTTCTGTCTGTTGTTTTTAAATTTTCAAAAATAAGTCTTTCTTTTTTAATAACCCTGTACTTTACCTAGGAATAATTTTTTTTTTTTTGTATTTTTTTTTTTTTTTTTTTAATCATTTCACACCAAGCAAAGCAATAAAGCCACTAAGAAATGAGGGGTTACTGAGTGTGAAAGAAAATGAGAAAAAGAAAACATGAAGAACAGAGAAAGAAAAAAAAAGAACAGGAATTAAGGCAGAAGATAATGATTGGCATTGAATGTAAATTTTTGAAGATCAAAGTTGACTAGAAAGTGTTCTATAAATTGCTGAGCATTTTTGTGCAAAACATCTTACAGCATGTAAAATGGCCTGTAATTTTTACTGCACTAGTTATCTCACTTGTATGGGATACGCCATTTTAAGTGAAATAAAGCAAACTGTTCAAAGATGTTTAGAAAGCCAGGAAGGGGTGAAAAGACCGACTCCTTGAAAGAAAAGTGCACAAAAATAATAACTGGAAAAAGAAAAAAAAAATCTTTGTCATGGGTTAGAGTAAGCAGTTTAATTAATTGAAACCCGAGAAACCAAAACTAATTAAAAATATAATAGAGAACAGGAAATGATAATATTTTACTAACAAATTGATATCTGAAACAAACTAATTAAAAAACATATTTAGATGAACATTGCATCATTTTAGTTTTCTCTTTATTGCAACAGTCTCCACTTGAATGACATTTTGAATTGTTAACACACAGTACATTTTTCTTAATCTAAAAATAAATCCGTAATCTAAAGAATACCTCAGAAATGTTTGCAGATTTTATAGACACTTCAACTTCATGAATTTAAGTGCAGTACTAGATTGGCAGTTAGGTCTGATCATCTCACTGTTGAAATTGCTAAACATAACCATAAGCTCTATGCCATTAGTCTCTCCTCTCACACTTCTTGCTTGTGGAATTCTCTTCTGACTTCCTGCTTTCCTGTCAACTATGATCTTCAAAAATGAAATGCAATGTCAATTGTCATGTTTTGTCTCCTTGAATCCTTTTCTTTTGTCTTGTTTCTTTCACTCTCTGTACTACCCTTGCATTTTAGTGGCTTTTATTACCTTGCTATTAAATTGAACTTATATATATATATATATATATATCCCCTGACGAGTGGATAGCATGATTGCTGGAGAGTGTCTACAAAATTCTAGAGTCAGGATGCTGAAGGTAATATCAGCTAAATGGCAAATTTTATATTTGTATTAATTATAAATAGATTATAAATATAGATAAATTAATTTTTAAATTGCAATTTAAAGTGCTTCTTGTCCACAAAGACTGATTCGTATATGAGTAAATACAATAATTAAACAGGGTTAATTTGCACTTCAATGTGATTATCAAATACAACTGGTTAATTAGCACTATGCCATTTCTCCTACTTACAACTAACTAAATATCAAGCTACAAATTATTATTGACATTAAAAATGTTAATGCAATTGGTTGAATATTCCTTAAGAATTCTTTTAGGAAAAAAAAACAAAAAAAAAAAAAATCATTAGTATACAAAAATTTACAGCTGTATTTCTCCCCCATGTTTCAAATGCAGGACTTCAACTTAGATATTTAATGTTTGGTTTAATCCTGCACAAGACCACAACAAGGAACATAGTGAAGGTTAAATTCACTAACAAAAGCTAGTGAAATTTATTTGTTGACCATCACTTATAGCAGGTGTCTAAGTACAGTCAGTCTATCAAAACATGCTATCTGGATAGACATTGCAAACAGTACCTGCCTCTTCAAACGCCTCCAAGATACAAGCAATCATGGATTCTTTTTTCTTTAATATCTGCAAAATATGCATTGCCATAATTGATCCCAAGAAAGGCAGTGGTGTGGTTTCATGTTCTCTCTATAGTTTTGAATTCAGGATTGTTGTTGTCCTCCTCTGGTTCCCAGCCAAGACTAGAGAGCCCAGTTTGCTTTCTTATTTAACCTATAGCTGGAGGAAGCAATGTCAAATCTGAATAAAATGACAGATTAATTATTAAATATTGAAAGCTGAAAATCATCAATTCATTTTACATTTGCAATTTAATGCATTAAATTCAATATATAATTCAGTAAATAGTTGTTATTTTTATCTTTTAGATTTTCAGGAGTGTTGAAAATTTCTCAACCTGAGTAAAAAGCACTAACACACAAAACAAATAATTATTATTTACATTTGGACTAATAGCCTCATCTTTATTGCTATTATCACAACACTTCAGCTATTCTAAACTCCAACTTCTTCAGATATCTGTCAATCCACAAGACATTAAGGAAATTTAAAACAGAACCCATTATTTAACCTGAGGATGGATAAGTAGACAGTTCTCATTACAATGTCCATGTTTAGGGATATCCCGTCCTGTTATTTTTCATACTGCTCAGTTATTGCTCACCCTATTGCTATATTACTACCCAGTCCGGCAATTGAATTCAATTACTGTACAACCAAATCCATGACCTAATTCTTTAATCTACAAGGCTTAGAGGGAGACATTAGTCTAAAAGTAAATATCCATCAGAAGTGGCTCGGTAGACTAATGGATAGCGGCTTTGAATGAGGAATAGGAGAGCCGAGTTTGAATTTCAGTCAAATCCATTACATTCACTTACATGCTAATACCCTTAGAAAAGGTATGAATCCTCTTCTCCTCCCAACTATGGGTAAATAGCAGAACAGACTGGGCCCTATAGCCTTGGGTGGCAACCAGTCTAGGAAAAGAAAAAACTGAATTCAAAACCAGCTATTGTAACCCAAGAAACACCACTTCTGCTGTAGCTGCAGTAAACATGGTGCCCCTACGACCCTACATGTCACAGGATTTAAAAAAAAAAAAAAAAAAAAAAAGAAAAAGTCCCCCCCCTCGCAAATGTTTGGTCAATCTTTAATCTTCATGTCTGCGCAAAAAAAAAAAAAAAAAAAAAAAAAAAAATTATGCCAAAAGGACAATTTTTTCCCTTGACACCATTATTATTTTAACTACTTTCACTCCTTGTCAATGTTAGAAACTAGTTATCAGACACTAGAAATTTTAAAATTTAGCATCTCTATATCTCAAGAGTGGGATTGGTATGCTCAGGATCCATCCAAGATCATTGCTTTCACTTTCACACAAATACAAAGGGTATGAATCCATCTCTTCTACCAGTTAGGGCTCAATAACAGGGCAGACTATAGCTTTGGTTGGCAACCAGTCTAGAAGAAGAAGTATGAATTCAAAACAGGTTGGACATGTAGCTAGTAACTCCACCCTGTACTAATCTACTTGCTACAGAAACCACAGCAACACCTATTGTGGTGAGGCTGTTGCCTTTACAGGGAGAATAACAGGGTTAATAATTAAACTTAAAATATAAGTTTTGTGGCCTGTATCCAAAACAAGAGCCCTGAAAATTTGGTATTAGGTGCTATAGGAAGGTAAAAGATAAACATGAAAATAAACCAAAACACACTTGCAGGAAATCCAATATTTGGCAAAAAAATGTACTTTTCTTTTTTTGATATTTCAATACTAATACCCATGATCTTCAGAATCCTGTTATAATTTTGCTTGACTCTCCCTTAGTTCACACGATCGTTACGTCCTGCCAATACCTCATAATGAATATCAGCGCCGCTACTTGGTTTCAATGAGAAGATGAAAGGAACGAAATAGAGAAGGAACGAAATAGAGAAGGAACGAAATAGAGAAGGAACGAAATAGAGAAGGAACGAAATAGAGAAGGAACGAAATAGAGAAGGAACGAAATAGAGAAGGAACGAAATAGAGAAGGAACGAAATAGAGAAGGAACGAAATAGAGAAGGAAAGATAGAAGCGTTTGACATCTGTTTCAGTTAAATGAAAAAAGTTGTCAATTTCAAATCTTTTCATTCTTACATTCTTCTTCAAGTAACAATCGGCATTCATATTTATGATTGTTAATTGCAATATTTTGTTAAAGTTGTTAAACTCAAATATTTCACAATGCAATAGGGGAATTTCTACAGATATTTTATTGTCATAGAACTTGCCATGAGCTTATTCAATCATTAACTTATTCATCAGAATATTAAAATAGGAAAACCATGAAATTTTGATGGGTCTTTCTAGTATTAATAATTATTAGTAATATTAATTTCCAATTGCTTTCAAATATTACTTGTCATTTCAAACACACAATACCCCGAGGAGAAAACACACACACACACACAGTAACATTAGCAACATAATGCATCAAAATTAGTTTAATACCAAAGTCAGCTGTGTGTCATTTTTTTAATGGATGAAAAAGAAAAACAGTAATTTAAATAAATAAATAAATAAATAAAAGATTATCTCATCCCAAAAGCAAATCCCTATGACATTAATTGTCGGCATTGAAAAAAAATAATTTAATTTTATTTACTGATCTCTGGTTTTTAATACCTTTGGAATTTGAAATACCTTTTCAAGGACAACTAAAAAAGTAATACTTAGTAAGAGTGAAAAGGGCAAGAGGGGAGAGAGAGAAATAATATCCTTTTCTTTTTTTTCTTTTACTATTATATATAATCTGATAAGGTGTAGCAGATTAATAGTCTCCCTTAATCAACTGAAGTTCCTTTAATCTGAAATTGGAATGAAAGCAGTGGTAGTAGCTACCTTGAATCCATCATAAAACATTCAGGATGTAGATTTAGTAAATACAAAACACTTCAAATATGTATGGATTGGTTATAATAAATTTAGTATAGGAGAAAAGGAAATTGAACATAGAATAGGCTGTGCTAAGAGTAGCTTTGCCAAAGATCAAGAACCTGAAAAAACTTGTATCATGTTCTCAAATAGCCTTTCATATGAATGTCATATATAGCATCAAATCTGTTCAGAAATATCTAAACTGTCAGCTGTGTACAACTGCATTCTCAGAATGTCTTTGAGTGAGTGAAGCCTATGGGTCTTGGTAAAGACCACACTTCTTTGAACCTTGTGAACTGGTGCTACAGAATCACAAACAGATAACTGTATGAAATAATAGAAATCACATCACTTGAGGACTTTCAACAGCTAAAATGGACATCGCATGTAACTCAAAGAGAAAATAATGACATAATCAAGATGTTGCCATTCCACACTACTTCAGACGAAAGGTTAGGAAAAAATCCCCATCAATACTGGAAAGAGCAATAATAATGACTGGACTTAAGAACATTTTTCAGGAAAATTGGTTTCTCAAGAGAAATATTTTATAAATTTCAACCAACAGGAGTACAAGCTGCTCAGTCAATAAATGTCAAATATTTCCTTATCAGGAAACACTTAATATTACCATTACTGATCATGTTCAAATATTTTTTTCTGGATGGTGCATCCATAAAATCTTTGAACTAGAGTCTATTAGGGCGATCATTCAATAAGCTTTGAGTAAATAAAATTTGTTGAACATTACTGATTGTACTTGAAAAACATCTTGATTCTCACCACCAAAAGCATCACAAATAAACTAAGGCAGTGATTCTCAACTGCTGTGATGCAGCACACTAGTGTGCCATGAAATATTATCACAGTGTGTGTGTATATATATATATATATATATGTGTGTGTATGTGTGTGTGTGTGTGTGTGTATATATATATATATATATATATAGAAGTAGTAATGGTACAGCATTAGTATTTGAATAAATAAAGTAGTATTAAACATTTTTTTCGAATAATTTTTTTCATCATTCTTTGTTTGTTATTTTAAATACTGTTTTAATATTCATTTTTTTGAAAAAGTATTTTTATACTTTTAATTTAACTTTTTAAATTTTTCCATTATTTAAATAAATGAATATTAACCATTTTTTCCTATAATTGTATTCAATACTCTTTGTTTTATTTTATAATATTTAAATGTATACTCTTTAAGAATTTTGCTAAGAGTGCTATGACATTTTCATTTACTCCTTGGTGTGCTGTTGCTTAAAAAGGTTGAGAAAGACTGGACTATGGTTAGATTCAAGTACTGATAGTCTATGACATCTGGAGAAACATTAGCTTACCAGATAAATTCAGATGCAAGAATTGGAAGAGATTTGGGGGGGATATTTTTACCATTTAGGAGGTGTATACCACTAAATACAATCAGAAAGCAAACATCATTTCAGGTCATTTTTGGCAATCATGGTTCTTCAGATTCAATTTCTTTATATTATCTGTGAATTGTCATGAGTAACTGGAATATATAGTAGAGTGGTTTCCCCTTTACCCTCTCCACAATCTACCCTGCTATTTAACCTTTAGTTGGGAGGAGAAGAGATGGATACATACCTTTCTCAAGGGCATTTGTGCAAAAGCAAATGCAACAGAGTAAGTTGGAATTTGAACTCATCTCACCAACTGCACTTTCCATATCAATAACTGTTATGCAACCCAAACATTCAAAACTGAGATATGACTAACATTCGTAACTTCGAATACAGTTAACACTGACTTGTGACAGTGTTTTGTGCTTAAATGCAATCTTCAGGCCATGGTAACTGTTATATTTACACATGCTCTATCCCTGATATTGAACACTTTTACCCATAAATATCTTTCTTTTATGTGCCATGTCCCTTCAGGACATAGGCAATCATGGTCCTCAACCTCCTGTCCCTTGTAACTTTTTGTTATGTCTCCCAGACCCTGTCCTGCTATCCCCTTGCTCAAGCCCATTATGTATGTCATGCATTGCTTTCACCTGTTCCTCTTTCCCTCTATCATGTCCTGTGGGTATCAGATTTTCCAAATTTCAGAAATTTCAACTGCCTCTTCTTGATGTTAAGTTTCCTCTTTGCTTCCATTCTCTCCAAAACCTCGTCATTGCTCACATGTTCTGCCTATAGTATCCTTAGCATCCTTCTGTAGAACTACGTTTCTGTTGCTTCGAGCCCCTTCTTCATCTTTGAGGAGATTGATCAACATTCACTACCATACAGGAGGACAGATATCACATAACAGTTCAGTACTTTTTTTTTTCTTTGTTTCCAAGAAAACTTTCATTTCTCTTAATACTCTGCTTAGCTTTTGGAATACCTCTTTGGCCATCCTAATACATCTTTGTATCTCAGTATTGCATTTTCCATCCTCTGTTAGAATATTTCCCAGATATTTAAATTTCTGTATCTACTTGATTTTACTATTTTCAACTTGTAATTTGTATTTTAAGCTCATCTTTTTGCTGATGACCATGCATTCTGTCTTCTTGTAGTTTATGCTTAGTCCCTTCTTCTTGCTCTCTTTCACTACCTTCTTTAGGAGGTTTTGTAGTTTCCTTTCCATGTCTGCTATCAGCACTATGTTATCTGCATATCTTATATTGTTAAGATTGTGGCCACCAATTTTGAACCCTGGTAGGATTTCTAGTTGTCTCATAATTGCCTCGCTGTATAGGTTGAATAAGTCTGGTGAGAAGACACATCCTTGTCTTGGACTCCTTTCTATTTTTGTATATCTGTTGAACTTACTTTTTATCTGTATGCAGGCAGTTTGCTGCCAGTATAGATTTTTGATTATTCTAATGTATTTCCCAAATATGTCAAGGTTGCTGAGTAGCTCTAACAGAACTTTGTGGCATACTTTGTCAAACACTTTTGCATAGTCTATAAAACACAGGTCCACATCCTTCTGCATTTGTATTGATCTTTCCGATAACATCCTGAGCAATATTGTGTTCCTTGTTCCAGTGTCTTTGACGGTCCCGCAATGTTCTTTTCCCATCTCTGGCCCAATTCTACTGCACACTATTCATCAGAATTCGGATGATGAGTTTTGTTATGTGGTTCATTTGGCTGATTGTTTGGTGGAGTTTACATTTGTATGCGACCGGTTTCTTAGACAGGGCTATGAAAATAGATGTGCTAGGGTCTTCCAATATATCCCCACTATTGTAGATTTCATTTATTATTTCTGTAATCTGGGCTATGCCAAAATCATCTAGGACTGCCAGCATCTCTATTACAATTCTGTCTGGCCCTGCCACATTTTTTCTGTTCAATTTGGCCAGTGCAGCTTCCACTTTAGTTTTTAGTATTTCCAATCTGTCAGTATTTCTGTGTATTGCCGGGTGTTCTTTCATTGTGGAAGAGATCTCCAATATATTCATTCCAACGCTGAAGATTTTTTTCCTCTAATATGAGTGTCCCGTCCTTGGATTTTATACAGCCTGTTGATGAACACATCTTCTGTCCTATTAGTTCCCTTATTTTTTTTATAGATATCTCCATTATCTGTGATATTCATTCTCTCTATTTGTGCACATTTTTCATTGAGCCATTCTTCCTTAGTCTGCCAACATTTGTTCCTTATTTCATTGCGTACTTTTCTGTATTCTGAATGAATGAATAAATGAAGACAAAAAAGGAAACTCAGTGAAGGAGAAGAAATAAAGGTAAATGAATGAAGGAGAAGAAATAAAGGTAAATGAATGAAGGAGAAGAAATAAAGGTAAATGAATGAAGGAGAAGAAATAAAGGTAAATGAATGAAGGAGAAGAAATAAAGGTAAATGAATGAAGGAGAAGAAATAAAGGTAAATGAATGAAGGAGAAGAAATAAAGGTAAATGAATGAAGGAGAAGAAATAAAGGTAAATGAATGAAGGAGAAGAAATAAAGGTAAATGAATGAAGGAGAAGAAATAAAGGTAAATGAATGAAGGAGAAGAAATAAAGGTAAATGAATGAAGGAGAAGAAATAAAGGTAAATGAATGAAGGAGAAGAAATAAAGGTAAATGAATGAAGGAGAAGAAATAAAGGTAAATGAATGAAGGAGAAGAAATAAAGGTAAATGAATGAAGGAGAAGAAATAAAGGTAAATGAATGAAGGAGAAGAAATAAAGGTAAATGAATGAAGGAGAAGAAATAAAGGTAAATGAATGAAGGAGAAGAAATAAAGGTAAATGAATGAAGGAGAAGAAATAAAGGTAAATGAATGAAGGAGAAGAAATAAAGGTAAATGAATGAAGGAGAAGAAATAAAGGTAAATGAATGAAGGAGAAGAAATAAAGGAAAATAAAAGAATAAAGTAAGAAAATGAAAAAAAAAAAATGGAATGAAAGAAATAATTAAAAAGCTATAAGAAACCAGGTTTGAAAGTTAGAAAAAATGAATTTAGAGAAAATGCTTGATAATTTTTTTTTTTTTTTTGAAAGATCTCTGAATTCATTTTATTGCTGGCCTAAAATATTCTGCAACTAAATCATGTAATGGTAAACAATCTGGAAACTGCACAGAGTAAAGCATGAAAAGTTACACATATATACACATGCCAATGAGTACATAATGGACCTACATGTGCATAATTCATTTCAAATATATTTATATAAATCCTCAAGATCATCAGATATGAATATGAACTTAAAAAAGGTTCCAGTGGTTAAAAAAAAAAAAAAAAAAAAAAAAAAAAAAAAAAAAGCCTTTAAATAGAACACCATAAGAGAAAAAAAACGAGAAATTGCTGGAACTAATGAATGGAATGATGTGGTCTGAAAATACATTCAACTTTATAAAAAGTTTTGTAATGAACTTTGCTTCTCAATATCACTTTTTTTTTTTTAGAAATTCCACCCTATTTTACCAATTTTTGAGACATCTTCTTCATGATAGACAGAACAAACAGCTATCATCAGATGGGTCCTAATTAGTTTTAATAATTACACCCCTTTCTTACACACTTTACCTTGATTTTGATGATCAAACAGCCTAAATTTTGCAAAATTTTAACACCTCAGCCATTTCACACCTAATATAATCGTATTGCTAATAATTACATGATTACTTTATATTTCTATTTTGCATGCAATCAAAGAGTTCCTATAATATCAGACTAATTAACAGAAATTCAATCACTGCAATCATATACCACAGATGGGGTATAAATAGGAGTACTTTTCTCTGTTTGATCATGTTCAATTTGACTGTCTAACAGTAGACATCAAGAAACACTCATAAATAAACAAATATAAATAGCACGTAGTAATTAGGGGTTGCAATTGGGAATTGCAAGACGAACTACTTTTCAGGATGGTTAAAATTTATTGTATAAAAAATCTGCTGTGAAACACTAAAATAAGTTGAAATTTTAGGTAATTTTCTTTTTAAGCCCCACACTAAATATCTAATAAAAATTTCCCAAATAGTTATATCTACGTGTAAATTTACATGCTTAATTTGAAAATAAAAAAGAAATTTTGATAAAATCTACCTTTTTGGAGTTATCGACTATAAAAATTCGTCATGGCAGCCATTACTGATGTTGCTTGCATATATTTGCTGCAGAATAGACACTTGTCTCAATTATTGTGCATGCACTGATGCAAACAACGCCAATATTGGATGCCATATTGTAGCCGACAACAACATGAATGAATCTGAAATTTTATTGTCGATAACTCCAAAACGGTAGAATTTATAAAAATTTCTTTATTATTTTTTAATTAAGCATGTAAATTTATAATAAAAAATAACTGTTCAGGAAATTTTTATTAGATACTTAGCACGGGACTTAAAAAGTAAATCACCCAAAATTTCTCATGGAATCATTAGCGTAAATTAGAATTTTTCGAGGTTCTTTTCAAACCATTCTCTATGGTATATATCACAATATAGGGAAAATAGGACCCCAAAATCAGGTAGGCATTCAACCTTCTATTATCGCCCACAATGCCACAGCTACCACAAATCACTTGCAGCACGGATCAGCCATCTTGGACCCCAAGGTATGTGCTATAACGATGGACTACTGTATCATTCCATGCAAAGCAATAGAGTCACTAAAACAGAAGAGGTTAATGAGTGTGAAAGAATAAGAAAAAAAGAGAAACATTATTAAGGAGCCAGAATAAAAGAAGAGTAATCAAGAAGACAGTAGAAAATGATTGCCATTGCATTTAAATTTTTTAAAATCATAGTTGGCTGGAAAAGCATGGAGCCAAAAGAGAGTTCCACAAGTGAGAAGTTTGAGAAAAGAAACTGTTAGCATGGAACTTATGGTTACATCTAGCTATTTCAACTGTGAATTGAAGAGACCTTGACAGCAATCTAGTATTGTGCTTAAATTCATAAAGTTTAGGTTCTATATCAAAGAGTCCATCCAAACAATTACCATGAAAGTATTTATAGAAAAGGCATAGAGAAACAATTACCAAGAAAGTATTTATAGAAAAGGCATAGAGAAACAATTACTAAGAAAGTATTTATAGAAAAGGCATAGAGAAACAATTACTAAGAAAGTATTTATAGAAAAGGCATAGAGAAACAATTACTAAGAAAGTATTTATAGAAAAGGCATAGAGAAACAATTACTAAGAAAGTATTTATAGAAAAGGCATAGAGAAACAACATTATTGTGGTGAGAAAGTGACTGGAGCTGAGATGCCAGCTCAGGGCCAATAATATTGCTGATTTCTTCTTTGGATTTTATCAAGAATCTTTAGATATATAACAGGAGCACAGTACCATATGTGGCAGCAATATTCAAAGCATGGACAAATGGAAGACTTATAAATATGTGAGATAGCTTCAGGAGAGAAAAATTGTCTAGTATGACATGGTAAACCAACTTTCTTAGCAACAGCCCAAGCAACGGATTCAATATAATCTTTCTACTTCATGCCTGCTAAGACTGTAAGCCAGAGAAAGTGCAAGGAGTCACTCTCATCGAGGTTAGTATCAGCCATGCCGATGGGAGACAGGATGAGTTCTTTAATTCCTGTTTTAAAAACTCCTTTGTGAAACAGACTCCCACATGGATGCTTCCCTGAACACTATAATCTTAACCTCAACAAGTCAAAGGTCAATCATTATCTATCCTCCTCATCTTCACTTTCATTTATATCACACACATCTTTCATCATTGCCATTTTGACTGTAACCCTCTACCTTGAGTGACTCTCGAGCTTTGTATTGGGTAAAGTTTAGTATTAAAAAAGACTTTGGCAATCAAGGACTTCATCTTCTATTTCTTGCAGATAAAGTTATAGACATTTTATTTTTATTTTACATAATATAAATTCGGTATTAAATCTTCTATATACCTTCAGGAAATGGGTGATAATGATTCTCCACAACTTCCTATCCTTTGTAGAACTTAGTAAGGTCTCACTATCCCTCCCAATCCCTGTTCAGCCATTTATTTACATAAACATGTTAGGTAGGTTACTCACTGTTATCCTTTGTCGCTGTTGCCTTCAATGTGTCCTGTGAGTGTCAATTTCACCAAGCCCTCTTTCCTCATTATGTGTCCGAGAAATTTCAATTGACTTTCTGATTTTACGTATAAGTGTCCGTTTTCTTTCCAGGTTACTCATGTGTTCAAATCCATGGTATTCTCAGCATCCTTCTGTAGAACTACATTTCTGTTACCTCATCTCATCTGTGAGGAAATTGTCCAACATTCACTCAAAAGACCTAATTAAATACTATGTTAACTAAAAAGATCTAAGCAATGAAATGCAAACATGAGCAAGGAACTAATTCTTAACCAAGTCTTTTCACCATCTTAAGTCACAACAGTAAATACAGGTAAAATACACCATACCATAGTGGCATAAATGTCTACTCACATGATCCTCTTCTCTTGAACCCATTCCTAACTAACACCACCTGACAAACATTAGGGTTCATAATCAGCTTTTCAAGTAGAGGTTTGATAGCCATTATCTGCTGGAAGACTAATAGATATTACAGGCACTTGGTTAACTGGACTGTGGTTCCCCGCCCCCTTGAGATGTGTTCTACCTTCCTGTTTTGATGCATGGATTTCCTTTTTACTAGAACACTCCCCACCTTTCCACTCCTCCATTTAACACCCCCAGCCTCTGAAAACTCTCCCTCTGCTGCTTTTTAGTATCACTTCTGGTTGTGTCTAGCACATGGGCTTGCTTAGCTTCCTCCTAATTCCATCCCCCACCCAGGTTGGAGGAGAGAGGAGCAGAATGAGGAGAGGTCAATGAGAAGAGAAATTAGGTGGGGTGGGGGGTAGTGGAATAAATGAAGGAGAGGATATGAAAAGGAAGAAAGGAATTAGCTTTTTCTCTTCTCTGGTCCCATCTGCTTTACCTCCATTCACTTCCCCCAGGAAGGGAATTTTGATATAAACTCCATCTGTCTTTCTTTTCTTTTTTTCTACTCTCCAGGCATTATTATTATTATTGTTATTATTCACAGGCAGCTTATTATCATTAACATCCCTTATCTGAAGCAGATCTAATACTGTAATTTAACAATCAGGACCCAGGGTCATAACAAATGACCCAGGGTCCTATCATTTCTTCATTGTTCTACATCGACAAAACCTTTCTTGGAATTCTGGCTGTCCTAAGCAGTGCTGTTTTTCTAAAGTATCTCTCATTTCTCTTGTTTGGGAGAGTCATGTGACAATTATATATAACGGAGGAGAACAGAAGCAATACTGAACAATTATAGATTCCTAACTAGGACTGACATTGGGACTGACTTTAGAGATAAGACACACATGTATGCATTCTCTTAAAACACTTTACCAAATTTAGTGCATTAAAAACAAAACAAACAGCGCAATCATAGTATTAAGCATAAAACAGTGAAATCATAGTATTAAGCAGTCATAAAATATGACCTATTAATTTACCTCCCTTGGATCTAACCTAATAAATTATTTGCAGATTTAAATGTGACAGCTTAACAGGGCTAAGTATCCAAACACATGAATGAATGCATAATTTACATGGTGCCCCCCCCTCCCAAATCAAATAAAAGTATTACAAATATAGGATGAATGTTTGTCACTCAAAACTTTATTGGAGCAAAGACAGAAGTTTAGAAAATTGTAAACAAGATAATGGATTTTGCAGCAGTATTGTTTTTACTTTGTATTTGATGAAACATTATTTTTCCAATATGCTGTGTCCCTTCATGATGTAGGCAATCATGGTTCTCCACAACTTCCTGTCCTTGTAACTCTTAAAAATTTTTGTCTTTTTATTATCTCTCTTAAACATTGTTCTACCCTCCATTTACTCAAGATAAGTAGGTTATGCGTTGTTTTCCTAGCCATTACATATTAGAACTTGAAGGTGGCATAGCAGTTATCAGCACAAAATTAAATCAGGGAGCTAAGTTCAAATTCCAGCTTAGTCTGTTGCATTCATTTTTGCACAAATGTTCTTGGAAAAGGCCTGAATTCTCACTCCATATATAAATTAAATAGCAGGGTAGACTGATCTCTCCAACTTTAGAATACAGCAAGTCTATGAGGAGGACTAGTCTGAATACCAAACCATTCAACTATCTTTCTCCAGAAAGTCACAGTAATTCACAAATAAAATAAAGGAAGTTGTGGAGAACAGTGAACACCTATATTCTCAAAAGATAGGACATCTTTAAAAAAAAAAAAAAATATTTAAACATAAAATAAAAAAAATAAAAATAAATAACTAAATAATACACTTGCCTGAGAGAATACACAGTAATTTTGAATATTACAATAATTTAATTGTGCTTAATATTTGATAGAATACATGATTGGTCAAATTTGTTGGGTATACTTTTCTCAGATAAATATTTTTATAATGGTAAAATTATAAAGATATAAAATGAACAATTTCAGATCAAATAGTCTGACATTAAAATGCTTAGTATAAAACAGGTTTGAAATTTGTTTGGAGTCAACAATTAGCATTTTTTAATGTAGTGTATTTAAATTAAAAAATTAGAGCTACAAAGGACAAAAAGAGACATGATCACCAAGGTCCTGAAGGGACACAACACATAGAAGATTTAAATTAAATATAAATACAATATCTGTTAATGAGTTCAACAGATTTATCTAACCTCCCTCAACAAGTGGTGCATCTGCAAAACTAAGTCAAAAAGATAAGTCTCTTGAATTTTTATTATATATTGTTGTTCTGTTTTTTTAATATTGAGCACTTTGTTGATGTTTTGTCAGGCATTAATGATCTTCGTTATACATTATTCATTTTAGATTAACATTTACTTTTCTCTTGATTTTTTTTTTTTAGTTGCTTTATCATAACTTAGCATGGATCAGAAATAAAGGGTAATTTATTGATGAGATTTGAACTCATGTCTTTTGTTATAGGGGAGACTGGTAAATAACAGCCACTTTACCACAAAGCTAATAGAACCTGATGATGTTAAAAGAACAAATCTAACCCATAACTCATCGTTCTATTCCACAATCTCTCTTGACACTATATTTCTGTTTTTAGAAAAGTAATATCAGCAGGAAGGCACGGTGGAGTAATAGATAGCAGTTCGGATTGAGGAATCAGAGAGCCAGGTTCAAATTCCAGTCAAATCCATTACATTCACTTACATGCTAAAAGCCTTGGGAAAGGTATGAATCCTCTTCTTCTCCCCTCCCCAGCTATGGATAAATAGCAGGATAGGTTCTATAGTATTGGATGGCAACTGGTATACCGCAGAAAGAAATGGCAACCTACTGCGAGAATAAAAAAATCAAAAGATACATGATCACCTAAGCGTGTATCATGCATGGCACATAACCGAGTGAATATCAGCAGCAACAGTATCATTTTTTTTTCTTTAGCTTTTTATTAAAAACATTATCAACCATTATTATTCATTTTTTATTGCAAATAGAGGAGTTCAAATCTTGTGAAACCTTAACCTTTATTTCCATTGTGTACCATTTACTCACTGCTGCAGAATTAACGGTCAGTATAAAGTGGCAATAAAAAGCCAATTGAAAGCAGCAATTGTCAAAAATCACCTAAAATTAATAGAGAAATAGCATAATATTCCAGTGAGATGTTATCAGACAAGAATTTTTACAATATGCCTGGGAAATTTCCATTCATCTGCTGTATTCCGTTTTGATATTATCATTTACTTTCATCTTTAAAGAATTCAATTTAGTGAAAAAAAAAAAAAAAAAAAAAAGATGCCTAGAACCTTTGATCAGAAAAATTAATATCAAAATATTTTTTAAATTTGCTTTTAAAATTAACCATTAGCCATCTTGGTAGTAGAGATTATGAAATATGGTTTTAGACATCTCCAACTTTCATAAAGTTGAAAATGTCCAATAAATTGTATATATCTAGCACCTCTAGTTGAACATGTGACATGTTAACGTTGTGCCTCGAAATACAATGCTACTAATCAACCGTACATAGCATTCAGGCACACCTGAAGTGTAAGCATGTGAAACTTGCAGTTACATTTGGGCGTTTTCAACGATAAAGAGTTAAATGGTTAGATAATATTGCACAAACGTGCACACCAAACGAATACAAAAATAAAAAAAATGGAAATAAAATTTAAAAAAAAATAATAATAAAATTTTTTAAATTTTAAAAAATAATATTCTTTTAAGGGGTAGGTTTAATGCTTATTTTCACTTTAATTATATACAAAAGCTATAAAAATTCTATTCTAATTCTTTTGGATTATATGAATTAAAAAAAAAAAAAAGTTGGGTTCCTAAATTGAATTTCATTTACCAGTCTGAAAACTCCTTGCATCATTCTATGGACAATGGAGTTGTGCATTCTTTGCACAAAGTTGTCACCATTTTTCACCTCTTTTGTCTTTGAGAAGAATACATGCTAACCTAGTGTTGTATCCTTAAAGAGGTTAAAAACCAACAAAAGTTGGTCCTTGAGCAACACAGATGTAGATGAAAGAAGGAGTGATTTATTGTAAAAGAGAATACACTACTGAAAGATAGGGAATCGGTTAGCAGGCTAGTAATTCTCAAAGCAAGTTCACCAGGTATATCCTGTGCTTACTACATATATATATATATATATATATATATATATATATATATATATATATATATACACACTGATATAGTCAGTCCACATAGGCGATAGGGACTGTGGGACATTCCATTACAATACCTAGCAATGACTTTGATTTGTTCTTTTCACTCCTTCCAGGAAACAAATGAATCCTAGTAAATAGTAACATCATGGATCCTAGAATTTCAAGTTGGCTATTTAGAATGATGCCTGCCTCATTGAAAAAGGTTAAATTATCAATTGATTATATCCACTGATCTTCAATGAAACCTCAACTGATGATGCCAACTGTTTAAGGGTTAAGCGAAATGATTAGCAAATTCAGTACAAAATATTCATAATATTGACAACTAGGTCTCATCCTTTTACAGATCCTTTCATACGAACACAGGTGTTCCCCAAGGCTCTTAAGTGGTTTCTGATCTTCATCAATGATCTCCCTGATGTCACTTACCAAGTAGGCATTTATGCTGATGACACTACTATTTACTTGTATCTCAATAGCAAATCCATCAAAGTTGACAAAGTTAACCTGGCTGTTGCTATTGACAAAGACCTCTAATCAGTGGTTAGCAGGGTCAAGAAATGGCTCCTAAATTTTAATGCCTCCAAAAAGAAATTGATCTCATTTAACCACCATAGAGAAACTTCTCTGCCCGTCATCAGCGTGGTTGATGCTAGACTCATTCTGCCTTTTTGGCCTCACATTCTCAACTGACTTGAAGTGGAATGTCTACATCGAATTGATAGCTGCATCTACTGCAAGTTGGGTCACTGTGTCATGCCAGAAAGTTTTTCTTGTCAGAGTCCATCTTGTACATTTACAAATCTACCATTCATCTGTGCATTGAAGACTGTTGCCATATCTGGTCGGATGCTCCTGCTACTCATCTTGAGGTTCTTGACAAAATCCAAAGAAGAATCCGAAATGTAATCAATCCTGACTCAGCATCTCAATAGTCAATTTCTCATAGATGTAATGTGACTTCCCTCTATCTTTTCTACAAATATTTTCATGGCTACTGCTTTGACAAATCAAACTTTATCGAGAAGCAAGAATCCAGAAAGAGAGTTCCACATGCAAGAAGTCTAATAGAAGTAACGGTTAGCATAGAACTTATGGTGACATTTAGTCATTACAATTGTAAAATGATGAGACCTTGCCACCAATTTAGTAACATAAATCATATTGTCTTGCTAGACTTTATTCTTGTGAAATAAAAATTCTTTTTCTGGTGATGGCAGGTCATTGGCAAAAATGTTTTAAAAATGTCTAAATACTTAAAATGCATATTTTTTTTTTTTTTTTTTTTTTTTATACATTAGCTTTAGGCTATTAAAACCAAAATTTAACTTCAAAGATATTTAAATTATTTAAAATACATTTTTAATTTTATTTTTTTCAACTCCATAGTGGCACCTAGGATATAGTTACAGATATAGCAGACAAATTCAGCAAACTTACTATATTTTTCCCCACTTATTTACATAATTTGGTAGAGTTTTAATAAAATCTAATTAAACAGATTATCTTGACTTATTTAGATAATCCAGTAATTTTCTTTTTTTTTTTTGTTTGTTTATTTTGATTCCACTCGACAAATTTGTAGTAATGTGAAATGTCAGACAACAATGCTTATGGACACTGCCAGTATTAAAATTATGAACTTCTATATAAAAAAAAAAGAAGAAAAAAGAAAATGTTGATTTATTTATTTATTTTTTTTAATTATTTCCTTTATCTATTTGCTTACTTTATGTCCACTTAAAAAAAAAAAAAGAAAAAAAAAAAAAAAAAAGAAAAATATTTTTGGAAGCATTTATTTTCCTTTCCCCTCCCCCCGCAACGTAAACCGTTATAGTCTTTCTGCTAACTTATGACTGAATTTTCACTCAGTTATGTGCCATGTGTGATACACACTTAGGTGATCATGTATCATTCGATACATGACTGATGAGGCAGATTTTTTCCCCACAGTCGGTTGCCATTTCTTTCTGCGGTAGACCAGCTGCCATCCAAGGCTATAGAACCCAGCCTTTCCTGCTTGGAGGAAAAGAGGATTCATACCTTTCCCAAGGATATTAGCATGTAAGTGAATGTAATAGATTCAAATGGAATTCAAACTCAGCTCTCCAATTCCTCAATCTGAGCCACTATCCATTACTCCACCATGCCTCCTGAATTGTAAGAAACTTAAATTCTTTCTCTACAAACATGAATTTAAAAAAAGAAACACCTCAGAAACATTGCTTATATATGGCATTTTAAAAAATTTTTAAACTGAAAATAAGTAACTCAAATGAAATATTTATATGTTTTTAAAAATTGTTATCCAAATCAAATGCTACTGCCCACATTCCAAACACCATCTGTTAGTGTGCGTGAATATTATATATTATAAATTTACTTATTTAAAAATACGGTTCATCACTACACAGGAATTACCATGTTTCAAAAACAAGCAAGAAACTTCAAATTCAGTTATAGAATTAAAGTCCCTAGTTCTGTTTCATTTTCAAGCGAATTTTGGAATAACTCATTTTGAAATTTATTGAGTTTTATAAACACATACATAAAATTTGTTTCTATGGATATGAGGAAAACCAATCATTTTAACAAGGGGTGGTAGTGCATACTTTTTCCACTGACAACTATTGTATCAACATATTAGTTACTTTCAAAAAGAGGTTAAGTCAAGGTAGGGTAGGGAGTGCCTTTTTCAAACGAATGATGACATCTGTTCAACGCATGTTTTTCAACGACATTTGTTTCGCCATTAAATTTGTACTTGTATACATAAAGAGTTTTTCTAAAAGGGTTGTTTCTATATGAATACATTGTATTGAACTACAATTTTAAAATATTCTTAATTTTAATAATAGACTATATATCTTTTAAAACAACTAAATGTAATAGAATTAGTTAAATTATTAGGTTGGTGCAAAAAACGATATTATTTTTGCACCAACCTAATATTCAAATATGAAATATAAATATGTATATTTCATTTATCAGTTTTATTTTATTTTTTAAACATTACTTAAGGAAAATTTTTGACAATGTCAGCAGAGAATAGCTATTTCATTTCTTTGATTAAGTAAATATTTATTTTTTATAAATCTAGTAATAGAGTTTCTCATGTATGCACAAAGGACATGGGTCATTTAATGACCTACAAATTCTAGCTTTTCTCATTAATTTCTATTTCCCAGTAGGCGTTTTATTGATTTCTTTTAAGTGCCAGAAATATTTCAATAGGGACATCTGATTTCGGTATTTATTTATCCTAAAAGAACTTTGATGTTGGTTAAACCATTTTTTGAACTTGTGTCTTGTACATCCTATGTAGACTTTTACATTGTCTGGATCCTCAATAGACGAGATATTGCATTGGTATACTAATGACTCAGGGTGACATCTATTATTAAGAGGACAGTTATGAAGATTTCTGCAGTTACATAATTTTTGTTTATCTTCATCTATTTTTTTATTATACTGTTCAAATTTCTTTGGTCTTGGTCTCAGTGTTTAATCAAGATATTAGCATTATGTTTCTTAATAATTTTTTCTAAGTTTTCAGTCCAACTGTAACTTATTTTTAGGGTATTTTTATTGAAAATAGTACTGAGTTTACTATCTTTAGGAAAATGTTTAACAATTAATGCAAGGAATTTTTGTCCTAATTTGTTCTTTACCATTTGGTTGTATGGGGCTGTATACCAAATTATTTTTCTATGCTTTCCATTTTCATTTAAGTTAGTTTTGGGGTTTTGTAGCCACTGTCTTTTAGAGCTTTATTATAGAAATTAATATGTTCATAGAAAATCTTCTCATTTGCAGAATTTGTACTTATTCTTTTCGATAGATAAAAGGTATATGCTTAATTATAGATGGAGGATGATTAGATTTAGGGTGTATATACAAAGGATTAATATCGGGGTTTTTTATAAGGTATGTATACATTTTTCATTAAATCTAATATTATATCAAGGAAGTTCACCTTTTTCAATTTAGTGGTTACAGTAATTTTGAAGTTCAGGCTTTTAAATTCTCTATATAATATCTTTCTAATTTTATCGATTTTAAAGTTCATAGAGTTCTTTATAACCATAAGTCCATCGTCTCTGTATAATCCAATGTCAGTTATATTAATTTCATGATATGCTGTGAGATTGTATAATATAAAAAAACTTATAAAGTCAGAAGAATCAGCTGAGTCTAGTGATCCCATCATGATGTCAAAGTGGTCATAAGAATTTTTTATCCATGGCTCACCTTTGTGTATTAGTACAGATTTTTTCACAATTATAATAATGTTCTTTCCTTTTTCTGTTATGTCCATGTACTTGGTAGCAAAGTCCAATGCATTCATGAACAGTTCTTTTGATATTGATTGATAGTAATTTTCAATATCAAACTGCATTAGTGTACAGTTTGTTTTATCTTTGATTTCAGTAAAGCAGTTTGTTACTTCTTTGGTATTAATCCAAAGATTCAATCCTGTTTTCTTTTATTTGTTGATTAATGCTATCCAGGATTTTTTTTAATTATTTTGCCTATCTCAGGTTTTGTTGGGTTTATTATTCTTGTAGTTGGATTAGCTTCAAAATCTGGTCTGTGGTCCTTTAGAGTAATATAGCACTCTTTTTTGTTAAGTTTACCTATCACTAATCTTCAGTTTATCTGTGATTTTTTTTACTGCTAATCTTAATGTTTTCCATCATGTTGCAGTAATTATTATTTGCCTTTTTATAGTTCTTACATAAATCCTTATTTATTAGATTGTTGTAGTCCTTTTAAATAAGTAAATTTATAATATTTATGCTCTGCAGATTTGCATTGAGCACTGTTTTGTAAAAATAAAAATATTAATAATAACACCGGATTATTATATATCTTACTGTTCTTTCTCATATATATATATATATATATATATATATATTCCCCAAACACACCAAGGATCACCAATATGGTACTACAAAATCCTGTACCTTTATAATTGTCACATTTCTCTTTTGTGTCCTATAAATTGGAATAAAACTTATTTTTAAAACTAATTTCTTTTACTTGGCCTAAAATATACATGTATCTGCCTTAGACTGTTGATCAGAAAAGACAAAAAGTTATATTAAACTGATTTAAAATGTTCTTTGCGAGTGGTGAGACAGAAGTTACAGAATTCAAATGTTCTGTTAACTTTTGAGACAAAGTTTGAAGTCCACATTCTCATGGATTAAAAGTTAACAGATTGATAATTATATAGAGTTCTGTTGAACAAACAAATATTAGGTTGGTGCAAAAATAATGACGTAATAATGTCGTTTTTTGACGTTAAAAAAATACGTCAAAAAACGACATTATTACGTCATTATTTTTGCACCAACCTATGATTATTATGGTGAGTTAATAATGGTGTTTTAGGGAACAAAATTGTTCTACAATACACTCTACAAACCTGCAGACAAGGCAAAGAGTTATAGTTTTTATTAACATTCTCCCCACCCCCAAACTTTCCAAGGATGGTATAAGGGTAGACAGAAACAGAATTGAGGGTATCAATATGGTGGGTATTAATTTAATACTATTAACAATAAACTTCCTTATATCAAACATATCTAATAGGCCCTGAGTCATAAAATTTAAATTGGGAGAGCTAGGTAAAAATACAAAAGTGAAAGTGAGGAAAAAATATTAAAATTGGAAACAGAGAAACACAGAGAGGGTGTAAAAAAGTTAAAATAAATAAGCTGACCAAAAAAAAAAAAAAAATTTTCTTTTGTCATTTTATTTAGTCACTGTCTCAATACATTGTATGGTTGAATGAGTATTTACTTTTGGCTATTATATTTTTACTAGTACATGAATAAATTGCAGTAAACAATGCATAAAATAACTATTAGAGTTATTTTTATAACTAATTCTCAAAAACTAAGACAATGTAAATTAGTTCTAATTATCTTGTCTACAGAATTGTGCCCTAGTAAATTTTGTAATATAAGATGTATATAATCAAATAAGCTGAAATTTACATATGTAATATATGCTTTTCCAGTTGTATCACAATATAGAAGCTGATGACATCAAGTGATTTTTTTTAAAAACTTTTTTTTTTTTTTTAAAGAAGATTTATCATTTATGCATTTTCTACAAAATTAAAGAATTTTTCCATTCAAGTATATTTTCACTATGACAATTTAGAAGTTAATTATAAAAATATTTTCAGTACAAATGATAAGCAAAAAATTAGGTTACACACTTTTCTTCTATGATTAAATAAATCTAACGTACATAGACACAGAAACTACACCGATAATAATAGTAAGTACTATTGGTTAATAACGAAGTACCCAACAAGCAATCTGATTGGTTCATAGTGAGGCTAACTGGCATATTCAGTGCCAACACAATTCTTTTCATGAGAATGGTGGACTGGTTAAAAAAAAAAAAAAAAAAAAAAAAAAAAAGAGAAAGAAAGAAAGAAAGAAAAAAGAAAAAGGAAAGCACTCCTGGTGGTCTTGGAGATAACATTGTTGTTTTGCTGTCTGTAGAACTGCCCTACCCCTTGCTTGTTGCAGAGTTGACCAAGTAGGAAAGATCACAATTCTCTTCTATACAAATATATGTAGTAGCATGACAATTTCCTTTGAAGGATTATGATGATAATAGTCTCCCATAGTTTCTTCTACTTTTGCAACTATACATAAAATGAGTGTTAACTATTGTGTATAGCTTGTTAATATCTTGAAATGATAAATAATATACAGGAAGGATTTTGAGAGTTTAAAGTCATGTAAATTGTTTAAATGGTTTGCTTCTATAAAAGTAGTAGAAGAAGCTAGAGAGAAGAATGCAGCAGAGAGAAGAATGCAGCAGAGAGAAAAAAAAGAAAAAAGTAGGCTAGAGAGAGGGAAAAAAAGGGAAATAGGTGACAGAGAGAGAAAAAAGAAAAGAGAAGTAGGCGACAGAGAGAGAAAAAAGAAAAGAGAAGTAGGCGACAGAGAGAGAAAAAAGAAAAGAGAAGTAGGCGACAGAGAGAGAAAAAAGAAAAGAGAAGTAGGCGACAGAGAGAGAAAAAAGAAAAGAGAAGTAGGCGACAGAGAGAGAAAAAAGAAAAGAGAAGTAGGCGACAGAGAGAGAAAAAAGAAAAGAGAAGTAGGCGACAGAGAGAGAAAAAAGAAAAGAGAAGTAGGCGACAGAGAGAGAAAAAAGAAAAGAGAAGTAGGCGACAGAGAGAGAGAAAAAAGAAAAGAGAAGTAGGCGACAGAGAGAGAAAAAAGAAAAGAGAAGTAGGCGACAGAGAGAGAAAAAAGAAAAGAGAAGTAGGCGACAGAGAGAGAAAAAAGAAAAGAGAAGTAGGCGACAGAGAGAGAAAAAAGAAAAGTGAAGTAGGCGACAGAGAGAGAAAAACAAAGAGAAGTAGGCTATAGAGAAAAAAACGGATGTAGACAATAAAGAGGAAAAATGAAAAAAGAGAAGTAGGTATGAATGAAAAGTGTGAGAGAGAGTTGGAATAAAAGAAATGAATGTAGAAAGAACAAAGAAGAAATAAAAAAACTGAAGGAAAAAATATCTTTAAAAAATTTTTCAACATATTTAACTTCTCAAATGTACCCAATGCTTTGACCATTTTTAAAAATCATTTACTTTCATTGTCCAAGATTATAAAAATTTAATTATAATCATTATCATTTGACCATCTGTGCATTATTTATAATCTACTATGAATGCTGAAAATAACATGGAAAAAGCTTGTGACAAATGAAGTTTTAAAGAGAATAGTAATTGCTGTTAATAATCAGAAAAACATTGCTTTAATTTAGGAACCTTTTTTTTTTTTTTTTTTTTTTTTAATCATTTCATTCCAAGATGATAACGCCACTAAAGTTCCACAAGCAAGAAGTGCAAGAAAAGAAACTGTTAGCAAAGAATGGTTACATTTAGCCATTTTAATTGTAAAATGATAAGACCTTGTTGTTAATCTAGTACTGCACTTAAATTCATAATATCTAGGTACCATAGAGGAAAGTTCATCAGAACAATTATCATGAAAATTGTTATAGAAAAAGCACAGAGAAGTTACATCAGCTGTGGGAAAGTGGCAAACCGAAATGCCAGGCCAGGACCAATAACATTGCAGATTCTTCTACATAGCCGAAGTACCAGAACAGATGTCAGAGCAATATTCAATGCATGATGCATAATGAATGAATGAATGGTAGACTTATAAATATGTAAGATAATGTAAAGAGGAAAGAAGGCTTAACATTCACAGGACACATCAAAAGCAAGAGAAACAGGGTGAGCCAGTAAGAAACAGTTTAATTAAATGGATGGACGAAAAAGTACCATATAAAAAAAATAAAAAAAAAAAAATAATAATAATAATAATAATATCATAAAGGGAGCAAAAGGGAGTAAATAATACTGAGAGTAACAAAAAAAAAAAAAAAAAAAAAACAGGAAGCTGTGGAAAACCATGAAGAGACTAACAGTAATTAAAGTAATAAACACGAACTGTTAAGTAATGGAGGTGTTAAAAGGATTTACTATTATTAGCTGATTATCTATGCATCAGAATTAATGTAAATTGTGGTGGTGTGTTTTTTTATATTACACCATGCAAGGTAATAAAGACACTAAGATGTAAGGGGTTACTGAGTGTGAAAGAATGAGCAAAAGAGAAACATTAAAAGGAAGTGAAAACAAAAGAGTAATCAGGAAGACATCAGATAACAACTGACACTGCATTTAAATTTTTGAAGATCAAAGTTGGCTAGAAAGCATGAAAACCGGAAGAGTTCCACAGGCAAGAAGTGCGAGAAAAGAAGCTGTTAGCATAGAACTTAGGGTTACATGTAGCCAATTCAATTGTGAATTGACAAGAACTTTTAGCCAATCTAGTACTGCACTTATATTCATAAAATCTAGGTTCTATAGAGAAGATATCTGTCTATATTTCTGAGATGAGGTATTATGTACATGAAATTTATCTATGAAATCATAGACAAAGAACATCATTGGAAAATTTGTAAACTTAAGGAATCAGCACATATGCTAGGCCACAAAATCTCCTGAGCCGACCAAGCATAGAAATGAATACAATATGGGAACCAGTAATAAGGAGTACCAGAGAAAATCAATAACAACAAAAATTGCAATATGAGTGCTGGTAAAAAAAACATATGATAACAGCAAAAATTGCAATATGAACACTGGTAAAAAAATGGTTGCTGAAGACAATACCCAAAAATTTACACACAGATGTCCTCATGGCACAGTGGATAAAGGTGTTAGTTAGATCCGGTGACAGGACCCAAAGAGTATGAGTTCAATACCTGGTTAAGGCAGAGGGGGAATTAACAGGAGAGGGGGAATTAACAGGAGAGGGGGAATTAACAGGAGAGGGGGAATTAACAGGAGAGGGGGAATTAACAGGAGAGGGGGAATTAACAGGAGAGGGGGAATTAACAGGAGAGGGGGAATTAACAGGAGAGGGGGAATTAACAGGAGAGGGGGAATTAACAGGAGAGGGGGAATTAACAGGAGAGGGGGAATTAACAGGAGAGGGGGAATTAACAGGAGAGGGGGAATTAACAGGAGAGGGGGAATTAACAGGAGAGGGGGAATTAACAGGAGAGGGGGAATTAACAGGAGAGGGGGAATTAACAGGAGAGGGGGAATTAACAGGAGAGGGGGAATTAACAGGAGAGGGGGAATTAACAGGAGAGGGGGAATTAACAGGAGATAACTTTTCATCAGTATGGTAGGAAGATTGAGTACATTTTAACCGATAACTGACATCCATTAGACATGGTACGTGGAACTAGAACAGTCTACCCCAGTGAGGTTCAGTTCGACATTCCAACCACCTGAACACAGCCAAAACATTGTGATAAATATGGCAACAAACATGAGGATAATAGTCCGAATAATGTAAAAAGTGTCCATAGAGAAGAGTTCATCCAAACAATTACCATGAAAATATTTACAGAAAAGAGATAGGGGATCTACATCACAGCAGTCAGAAAGTGAATTAAACCAAGATCCAAGTCAGGACCAATAATATCACTGATTCATCTTTGGATTTTATCATGAATCTCTAAATATATAGCAGGAACACCAGACTATATGTGGCAGCAATATTCAAACCATGACGAATGGTAAACTTATAAGATAGAATTGTTAGAGAAAAATTGTCTAGCACAACAGTGAACCAACTTTCAAGGCAGCAAACCTAGCAATGGATTCAATATAATCTTTCCACTATCACATCAACCAAGACTGTAAGCACGAGAGGTTGGTATCAGCCATGCTGACGAAAGGCAAAAAGGGGTCAATATTTCATACTTGACAAAGTATTTCCCAAAACCAGAAATGGATCTTTGATATGTATTAAAATTGCAAACTTTTACAATAGAAGAACCAATGAATCAAATAGGCTCTCTTACACTTTCAAAATACTACAGGTTGGCTATCACCAATCTAGCAATTATTTATCTGGTTCAATCAGTACTCCTGCACTAATTTCCACAACAGCAATTTCAGGTTTCATGAGTACCACAAAAACCTGCCACTATTGTTTGGTAGCACTAACTGCTGGAGATTAACAAAATCAAACAAGTACAACAATTTAAATATCTGGGAAGTGTTTTAACAGAGGCCAAAATTGTGACACCAAGATCTAAAGGCATATTGGAATAGCAAAAGATTCCTTTGACAAGCTAAAAGTATTAAGAAACAGAAAAATTTCATTAAAAGAAAGAAAAGAGTACTAAACTTATGTAATATCAGTCCTTCTATATGGCAATGAATACTGGACAATCTCCTCACAGATGAAGAGACTTGAAGCAACAGAAATGTGATTCTACAGAAAGATGCTAAGAATAACATGGACAAAACATAACAGATACAGTATATGTAGTGCAGCAACAACCTCATTTGTTTACAAGATTCTTGATATGAATTTTACATTTTGCTACCAAGATTAAAGAAATTAACTTATACACTATAATTCACAATAGAAAATGAGGAATTAGAAAAAAAAGTTTGACTTTTCAGTGGGTCTCATTTTTATAGGATTATAAACATTCTTGATGGCAAGTTTGATCAGTTCAAGGCCAAATTGGCAGATGAACACAAAAATGACCTACAATCTTGTTATTAACTGGGGTAAGAAATGGCTTGTTAATTTTAACACCTCCAAAATAAAAATGTTCTCTTTTAATCATTTGAGATAAGTTTTTTGCCCTTTATTAGCATGGCTGATGCTAATCTTCAAGAGGAGGACTCCTTGTACCTTCTCAGACTAATTTTTTTCTACTGACAACAAATGGAAAGATTATATTGAATCAATTGCTAGGTCTGCTGCTAGGAAAGTTGGTTCATTGTGTTGTGATAGACAATTTTTCTTACTAGAATCTATCTTACACAATTTATAAGTCTACTATTCATCCATGCATTGAATATTGCTGCCATATCTGGTCCAGTGCTTCTACTATATATATTTAGAGATTCTTCATAAAATAAAAAGAATTTGCAATGTTATTGGTTTGGACCTGGTATCTTGGCTTCAGTCACTTATCCTCTGCTGCAATGGAGATGCCCTTTGCCTTTTTCTATAAATACTTTCATGGTAATTGTTCTGATGAACTTTTCTATAGGGTATTGAGACTTTATGAATTTAAGTTCAGTACTAGATTGGTTGCAAGGTACCATCATTTTACAGATGTAACCATAAGTTTTAAGCTAACAGTTTCTTTTCTCACACTTCTTGCTTGTGGAACTCTCTTCCAGCATCTTACTTTCCAGCCAACTTTGATCTTCAGGAATTTAAATGCAATGTCGATTGTTATCTTCTGCCTTTTAATTTCCATTATTTTATTGTTCTCTCTTTCCTTAATGTTTTCTCATTTTCTTTAACACTTAGTAACTTTATTGACTTGCTTGGGGGAGAAATGATTATAAAAAAAAAAACATGTAAATGCTGGGGTTGTAATAATGGAACTATCAGGATGTTTATAATAATAATGATGATTGTAGAATTTAGTACATTGGAAATTTTAGAATTTGCAGCCTTTAATAAATAATGATAATTATTGGTTTTTATAAAAAATAATCTGTGAAACAGATTTCATATTGTTAATTTATATCAGAGAAATGAAAGTGAAAGTAAAAAAAACAAACAAAATCAAAAGCTTCAAATTATAATTATTTTTGGAGGGAAAAGTATTAGCAACTGTGGGCCAACTACATTTATAAAAATTCCTGCCATTAGTAAGGTAGGAAGACTGGATATTTTCAGAAGTATGGCAGGAAGATTGGGTATATTTTAACTGGATATTTTTTCACTCATTTTCCCAGAGGCAATTACCAAAATCTTCCGTTAACTTAGACTGAATGAAAGGCTTTAAAGAAAAAAAAAAAAAAAAAAAACACAAATCTTAATTTTTCTAATGACAAACCATTATCTTTGAACATAAGGTTTATTTCATACAAGAAAACCTGAGAAAATTTAAACAAATCCTCTATTTTAATTCCAGTGTTTCTTATAAATTTTCGCTTAGAAAAATAACTATGTATACAATTTCTGCATCAAAAGGGTTTGAATCAACTTAAAATTAATGACATATAATGTCCTAATTCAGTGAATACCAACTGCTGTAATTACGGAGTGCAATTCAACCTTTGCCTTTTCCAGATTTACAACTCTTCACCTAAATAAAGGTCTCTGATATGCCACTATCCTGAATATAGAGCACTTGTAAAGCAAGCTGGTAGAAAAAGTCAATATATTAAACCTTTAATGGGAAATTCCTATTTTTCTACTGTTCAAATTTAATTTCTGAAATAAATGGAAAACGTATAAGTTATAATGCCCATTTCTGATGCTTGAATAGAACTAATTTCTTAGGAAGTTTCTTTGGCACATTCAAGGGGAAGTTCTGTAAAGAATCCTAGTTGTATGTTGCAAGATTGTTCTATCATGATATTTGTGCCCCACCCCTAAAAAAAAAAAAAAAAAAAAAAAAAAATTAATACTTCCACTGCAGTGGACATACTTATTTGTCTTTACTAAACTTACTGTCTGCTGAAATGTGTTTTCAAGATACCTTGAAATGTCAGTCCTTAGTATTTGTATTATTATATGTTAGGGGTGTTGTTTAGCTTAACCTTTACTGAAGAGTATCATATGGAAACCAAAATGGCAGTGTCCATGAACAATCAACGTCTTATTTCCAGCAAATAGCAATTTC
Organism: Acanthosepion lycidas; assembly: GCA_963932145.1. NCBI lineage: Eukaryota > Metazoa > Mollusca > Cephalopoda > Sepiida > Sepiidae > Acanthosepion > Acanthosepion lycidas. The sequence goes on from OZ010587.1 coordinate 74,038,705, forward strand.
CTATTTTTCCAAAAATGGGACAGCACAGCCAGGCAACAATGCTATAACAATGCCACAGTGAAAGTGTTAAAAACATTTAGGGTCAAAATATTTATTTAAAAAAAAAAAAAAAAAAAAAAAAAATTCTCAATTGTTGAATTGAAAATATTAAAACTGTAGATTTATTATATTTTTTTTTACATTTATCAAGCAAAATCACAAATACTTTTTCATAAGGAAAAAGTTAATACCCAAATTTAAAACAATATATACATGAAAAATATTAAGTATATACTAATTCCCCATCTATGATTGATTAATGCAACTATAATATTCATTGGGATTTAACAAATTGTCTTGCTCCACCCAACAATCCCAAGGGTGAAACTAGTTATATTTAAAATATAATGTCTTTTTTTATTTCTTATCCTTTCAATTCATTATTACACATGTTCTATAATTTAATTATATTTGTTAAGTCTGCAGGAAAATATTCTGGACAGTGCAATGTTGCTGATCCATAATAGTCCTGTAATACATGTGTGTGTGTGTGTGTGTGTGTGTGTGTGTGTGTGTGTGTGTGTGTGTGTGTGTGTGCGCACACACACTGGTGGTAATAAAAGTGCCCAGTGTAAAATAACAAAGCTAAAATTTATACATTTAATAATAAATATACATTTATATGTTTGGCACAACTCAGTTTCATGCATGCAGTAATCTTCAGGTACTGATTGAAAGTAGCTGCACCAAACAGTGAGGAAAAAAGTGTGTGTGTGTATATATATATATATATATATATATAAAAATGTAAGTGTGTCACACTTTTTCAACTTTACTACTATAGCCCAACATAATACCATTTTGAAATCAGGATGATTCTGTGGGCAAATTAAAAACATTCCGGGCTGGATCCGGACTCATGACCTGAAATTTTGGACTCCCAATTTTCATCATTTTGATTGTTTTTGGCAAGATTTTTTCGTGATTTTTTGTGACACATATGTTGTACAATTTTTATAACTTGGAAATAAATTTGTGAATAATCAAAATTATTTGTGAAATCCAGTAATGAAATAAAAATAATTGTTTGTACAGAAAGTAAGGACCTACATATATCAAATTGTCTTTAAATTAAGTGGTGGTAGAAGAATTATCATTGAACTTTTAAAAGGCAAGCTTAAATATTAATGCAATACTTCAATGCAGCAATCAATTTCAAGTTCTTTTGTTGTTTATTATTGCCTATCACATCTACTCCTCCCTACCTATTGTGTTGAAGGCTCAATCAAGTGCCCTCCACTAGCTTAAATGCCACAGTTTTTAAGCTAGTATATATATATATATATATTATATATATATATATATATATATATATATATATATATATATATATACGCACACACAGATTGGTCTATAAGGAATAAATTCCAATAACCAAACAATAGTATTTTTAAAAGAGTGCTCAATACAGAGTAGAACAAATATAATTATTTATTCGAAAATTATAACATAAATATGTTATAAAATGTTAGACACTAGGCTATTGTTCTGTATGGTTTGTGAATTTGGTGACATAGGAGTTGTGAGTTCAATCCCTGGGACGAGCAAGTGTGTACTTGTACTCGGTAGAAACAGGTGAGCAATAACTGAACAATACTAAATAACATAGGACACTAGACAATATCCATAGATATGAGCAGTGGAATGAGCACAGTCTATCCCCATAGATTAAATAAAAGATTCACTTCAGAATTCGCTGTAGGTTATCCAGATCGTTATACACCTGTCAGTTTATCTTTTTAAAGTGATAATCAGAGTTGTGTTTTTTTGTTTTTTTTATGTTTTGTACAAAATTTCTTCCAACCAATCATCCTGGTTATGACAATAAACAACATCCAGCAACAAGGCCTCTGAATGGGAGGTTTTGAGGAACATAGAACCACCTCTTAATTGCTGTTGTTCCCAGGTTCACCCTGACCTAGGGTGGTAGCATCTGTTAGAGTTCCAGCCATGAGCAAATAGTGAACCCCCAAACTGGGGGTGGGGGGGTTAAAATATTATGAAAATATAAAAATACATTTTTGTAGTAAGAATACCAGCATTATATTTCCATAGTAAAAAAAAAAAAAAATTTATCAGCGATACATTTTTGAAAAAAAAAAAAAAAAAAAAAAAAAAAAAAAAAAAGTTACCAAATCTCCCAGGAAAATTAAATTTTGGCATTAAATGGCCCATAAGGAGTCAATATTATGTTAAAGAAACCAAACCAAATCTACCAACCAAGTCCTACTCATCAGCCTTAGAATAAATTAACATACACAAATAATGACATGAGTGAGATGAAAATTACTTCTCTTCAAAATGCAAGCAGCAAACAATGTAGAGCTGATACAATGAAAAGGCAATAAAAGAGAAGTTAAAAAAAACACACATGAACAGTGAATTGTAGTAAAGTGCAGATGTTTAATAGTTTCACTGGCAATGCCTTAGATTTCAAGGAAAATGCAATAAAGGCTGGACATCTGTCCTAGCATAATATTCAATGTGATTAAAAAGTAAATAAATAAAAGTAATTATTATAACAACAACTAGTGACAGGTGGTCAGAAATAGGCAAAAAGTAATTGATCTTTTAACTAAAACTATTCCACCATGATTTTTTTTCTTTTACTTATTCCACCCCATGGTTGCGTAGGTAGTGTAACAGTCAACAGTACAGAAAATGAAACCAGTGAGCAGAGTTCAAATTCTAGTCTTGTCTATTGCATTCACTTTTGTAACAAATGCCTTCAGTAAAGGTATGAATCTGTCTTGTCTCCCCAGCTATAGGTTAAACAGCAGGGTAGCCTAGGCTCTCTGATCTAGTCTAGAAGAACAATGAATTGAAAATCATGGAGAAGGCAATGGGAAATCACTACTATTTTTTTGAGGAAAATAATGTTGCCAGAAATAGATTTTCAACAAAACAAAATCATTAGCAGAAAAAAAAAAAAGTTGTCGGCATTAAATGATCCATTGAGGTTGATATGCCATAAAACAAAACAAACAAAACAGGTAATAAAAGGAATCTGTAGAGAATCATCATTACCTATATCCTGAAGAGACATTGCGTTAAAATAATTCACCACGCCACAATAATATATATTTGTACAGAATCCCTTGTAAAGAATACATTGTACTTGATGAGAGAGTTATTCTTATATTGATAGCAACTTCAATAACTGCTAGGTTTCCATAAATTCAAAGTTGGGTTAGTCCAAAAAATACCTGGTTCAAATAAATCTACTCGTCTGCAGGCAGAACTCAAGTCATCAAATCTTACAACCAAATTTGTCAGGTTATGGATACAGGTTAGAAAAAGGGAGGTAAATAATTTTTGCTATTTTTTTGTTTATGTAATTATTGAATTTCAAGTGATTTTTTATGCTTCTCCCCTCCTTATCATTTCAATCCAAGCAACACAATAAAGCTATCAAGACACAAGGGGTTAACAAGTGTAAAAGAATAAGAAAAATATTATTAAGGAGAGAGAGCAATAAAAAAGAAGACTCCAAATGATAGTAGATAACGATTGACAATTTTTTGAAGAGCAAACTTGACTGGTAAGTAAGAAAGTAAAACAGTGTTCCACAGGGAAGAAGTGCAAGCACTTACGGTTACATCTAGCCAATCGAACTGAAAAATGATGAGACCTTGCAGCCAATCTAGTACTGCACTTAAATTCATAAAGTTTAGGTATCATAGAGGAAAGTTCATCAGAACAATTACCATGAAAGTATTTATAGAAAAGGCAAAGGAAAGCAACATTATGGTGGTGGGAAAGTGACTGAAGCCAAGATACCAGATCAAGACCATTAACATTGCAGATTCTTTGGATTTTATCAAGAATCTCTAAATATATATATATATATATTACAGGACCATTATGTGGCAGCAATATTTGAAGCATGGATGAATGATATACCCATAAAATAGATTCTGGCAAGAAAAATTGTTTAGCACAACACAGTAAACCAACCTTCCTAGCAGGAGACTTAGCATTTGATTAAATCTTTCCATTTTATGTCAGCAGAGAACATTATCCCAAGAAGGAGTAACAAGTTGCTCTCCTAGAGGTTAGCATCAGCCATGCTGATGAAAGGTAGAAAAGGGTCTTTCAGATGATTAATAGAAAGCAATTGTGTTTTGGAGGCATTAAAATTAACAAACCATTTCTTGCCCCAGTTAACAGCAGATTTTATGTCATTTGAGATATAATAATAAAAATTTCAGAAAAACGTTTGAATTTACACGACTTATAAACCATTACAAAAATGAGTTTTTCTAATTCCTGATTTATTTTCATTAAATTTTCCAAGTGGTTAGTCATTTTTTATTTTTACATTTGTTTTTTATATAATAAAAAGATAATTCTTCAATTTAAAGTTTTCCAAGGTCTATTTGGTTATATGCTTGCTGATACCAACTTTCTAAGATAAGGGTAAGTATTTTGTCAGATAAGTGGCTCACTGCCTTCCCTATCTCTCTTGCCCTCAATACACCCTGTGAGTTAAGTTTTCCAAGCTCTCCTTCCTCGTTATGTGACCAAGAAGTTAAGCGATTTTTTTTTCCGATTCTGAATACAAGTTTTCTTTCTGTTGTCTTTTTTTAAGATGTCCTTGTTGTTTACTTGCTCTGTCCATAGAATTTTCAGTATCCTTCTGTACAACATTTCTGCTACCTCTATTTTTTCTCATCCGTGGAGATACTGTCCAGCATTCACTGCCACATAAGAGTATGGATATCACATAGCAATCCAGCACTCTTTGTTTCTAAATAAATTTTTCTGTTTCCCAGCACCTTGTTTAGCCTTTGGAATGCTTCTTTCACTAGTCCAGTGCACATTCGGCTCATTCTTCTTTTATGTGCCATGTCCCTTCAGGCCCTCCACATCTTCCTGTCCCTTGTAGCTCTTAAGTTTTGTCTTTTTGTTATTTCTCCCAAATCCTGTTCTACCATCCATTTGCTCAAGTCCATCAAGAATTTTACACACGGCTTTCCTCTCTCCCTCAATCTTTCCAATGAATATCAGATTTTCAAAGCCCTCTTTCCTCATTATGTGCCCCAGAAATTTCAATGAACTCTTCCTGATGTTAAGTGTAAGTTTCCTTTTTGTTTCCATTTTCTCTGAAACCCTGTTGTTGCTCACATGTTCAGCCCATGGTATTCCCACCATCTTTCTGTTGAACCAGATTTCTATTGCTCCAAGTCTCTTTGCATCTCCGAGAGATTATCCAGAACTTTCTGCCATACAGGAGAATGGATATCATGTAATAGTTCAGTATTCTTTTTCTTTCCAACAAAATTTTTCTGTGCACTTTTCCCCAATACCTTCCAGATTTATGTATGCTTGGTCAGAAAGTGTAACTGATCCCAGCTCAGAAGATCTGGAGTGGGTAGCAGACACAAGACACTGATCCTAAAAGACATGTAATCATTATTTGTACATACAAACAAGAATATTATTTTAAAATTATTTTATTATTTACTCATAGTCTATCTGTGCTTCTGTTTGCCAACCCTCATTCTTTCCCACCCCTTTTACTGTTCTGACTAACCACAATCATGCTTGTAATGACATTGTCTTGTTTATGACTGAGAAATTACAGATTGAGTTATGTGACCAAAAACAGCTTGTAGACAGTGAAAAAAAAAGGTAGCCATTGTGAGAAATTCACAAATTTTATAGTAATTAAAAAAAAAAAAAAAAAAAAAAAAATATTGACATCAATATTCTTCCTCCCACCCCCACTGCCACTTTCCATTTTGCTAACAACCTACAAATTGACCCCAAAAACGTCTAAAGGAGTGGTGATCAGTCATTGAACAAAATTTGCAATTTCTGTTTAAAAACATCAGTCCAATATGTAAAGATTATTTCCTGTGAGCTGATAATATTAACTCAGGAAATCCTGAGTCATTGCTTAGAAAACTTCCATAAAGAAAAAAATTTGTAATTACAAATTGCCTTTTTATCATAAAAAGTTTTAGTGGAAGATATTTTTCTTTTCTCATGTGGTCATTTTAAGGGATTCACAGATATATATATATATATATATATATATATATATATATATATATATAATTAGAAAAAAAAAAAAAAATAAAAAAAATAAAAGAGTCCACATATGCTTCATATAGTTTGTTTATAAAATAGAGTAGATAAGTTGGTGTCAATAAAACAAAATCAAACGAAAGGGTACCGATGAAATCAGTACAAAAAACATTTATTAATATTAACCAGGTGATAAAAAGGAAGCACAGATATTGAGGTTCCAAGTTCAGAATTTTCGAACATGCCTGTGTTCTTCATCAGTGGATATGAGAAATATTATTAGAAAACAATCCGTACTGTTTGATTTCTCGTGTGCAAAACTTTTTTCTTTTTTTCCTCCTCTCCTTCACTTTACTTTTAGTGACAATCTAACCATGTTCCTACATTTTGTATTACTATAAACATTATATTTAGTGGGTATATATGGACATCCCTTTTTCTTGTTTTAAACAGTGAAATTAATGTCTACCAGCCTGAAAATTGAAAGTCTTACAAAAGAAAATGTAACTCAATGCAAAAATCAAAGCTGTATTGCCTGTTTCAATCAAAAAGAACACTTTTAAGCTTATAAGACACTTATTACAAAAAACTATTTTTAAAATTTAATATTCTGTTCAGAAGGTTATTTTTATTAATAACTATTGTAAAAACACAAGTTCATAGTGTCTTATCTAAAATTCTGATAAGTGAAACTGGGGATCTTTTTTTTTTTAACACTAATAAAAAGTATGTGTGCTTTGATGGTCTATGTTTATTTTGTTTCATTTACTACTGTACAAATATACTGTCATATTATTTATAGTTTTAATCAGTGTCAATATCCCTACAGTAGCACTGCTATCTTTGAACAACTTAAATGATTATCCTACATAGGATATACGTGTTACCATTCAAAAATCTGAAAAATTCCATAAAGTTTCTGAATCCTAAGAGTTTTAGAACTAACTTCCCCAACCCCTTTATCCAATTCCAAAACTAAGTGATTTTTACTTTCTCTCTGAAGGATTCATTATGAAACCACGATAAATATCAATTAATAATTTTTATTTTTTTTTACAGCTTTAGTAGTCAAAATTTATGAAACTGCTTGAAAATGGGGAAAAAATTGGGAGTCTAGTTGGTCTAATTCCAAGATAAGTTTGAAATGAGCTGTCAAGTAACCCAAAATCTAAATAGCAAAGAATAAAGGAATCATATAACCTTTTATATTCCATTTTACTGAAGTGGGAACTATCTCGAACCTATATATATATATTATAATAAAAAGGCTTAAACACTAATATTCCATGGTTATAATTTATTCCATTGGAATCGTAAATACGATCCAATTCATCAGACCTACAAATTCAAAAAGAAAACGGAAAAGAACAACTCCGGAAATAAAGAGTGTAAGTATGAGAGTGTGGGACGAATGTTAGTGCTAAAGGGAGGGGTAACATATGAGAGAATTTGGGAGATTAAAACTTAACAGAGAGGGTTTTTTTTAAAAACTAGGAGGTGAGTGGAAGGGGGAAATATGAATGTTGTCGGATGTCTAATACATTAAGGATACATTTCGTGGTGACATACACACACCATAGACAATTTAATGTTAAAGATCAGAATAAGAAGGAGGGAGAGAAAGGGAAAGAAGTGGTGGGGGAGAAAGATGAGGCGATGAAATTAAAATTGGAGGACACATACTGAAAGGGATGCTGTGTAATTGAGAAAATTTGACAAAAATAATATCGACCACAGGTTACAAGTCAAATATAAACATATAAAGAATAAATATGACGATTATCTAATCTAGCAAGGACCTATATTTTTATGTTCAAAACACATGCGAATACACACATACACAATAACATATACACATATATACATACACATATATACATATACACACACACACACACATATACATACACACATACATACATATACCCATGTACACATATATCCACACAAATACACACACACCTGATTCAATATCTTAGCTCTATCTCTGATACTAAGCGCTTTCTAATAAGTACCACGCATATAATATACAAATAATTATACCTACATATATACATATACACACATACATACACGCACACATATATATATATATATATATATATATATATATATACACACACACACACACATATATATATTTGAATCAAGCTCTCCTAGCTACTGACGTATTTCACATAGTAAAAACATTAACATCTTCCTTCCAATCTGCCGTGTGACAATAACTTGGGGGTGGAATCTCTGACTGATGCCAAAGTGGTTGGGTTTCGATCCCAGCTTAAAACAATCGGATGCTACACTCATGAGCTGTGATACAGCGAAAATCTGTGGATGGCTATGCTCTCAAAATAATTCGATTGAGCTCTCAGAGAGAAAGTGCTGATTTTATAAACAGTGCTTGCTGCTGCTAATGCAATGCTCTTCTACTCAAATTGAGCTCTCCTAGCAGCAGACATATTTCACATAGTAAAAACATTAAAATTTCCCTTCCACTCTACCATGCAACAATAGCTTGAGGGTACAATTTCTGATTGATGCCAGCGAAAGAGTCTGTCTGTGGATGACTATATAAAATAATAGTGAACATTGAAGTCAACACCCAGTGGTGACGGTCTGTCTCATGCTGATACACAATCGTCACACCGTCAATGACCTAACAATTGCATATAAGCATGAAACAGACTGCTACTGTGTATTGACTTCAATGTCCACTTTCACATTTACATACACTATCCTTGATATAGAGCCTTTTACCCTATAAATAAAGCATACCTTAAACATTATATATATATATATATATATATATAGAGAGAGAGACAATGAACACTTCAAGGTAGAAAACAACAATCAAAATGATAATGAATGAAGTGCATGACATTCATGTGAGAGGTGGAACTAGGAAGTGAAGATAAGGAGGAGAGATAATGACTAACCCTTGACTTGAAGAGGTCAAGATTATAGTGTCCAGGCAAGCACCCACATAGGAGCCTGTTCCACAAATTAGCAGTTCTTGGCAGATAAAGCTGAGTGAAACTTCCTTCTTACATCTGGTACATGAAGGAAATAATGGTGATTCAACTCTGTGGGAGTAAAATGGCATGTTTTAGCAGTAAAGGTCTATACTAAATGAACTAAGGAATGGAGTTCATTTGAACATTTGCCATTAAAATAGACTAGCAACAGGCTTGCAACATTGACAAGTATTTCTTTCCTCTTAATTTCAATTGCTTTTTATCACAACTCCCAGATTGTCATTCTACAATCATTAATAAGCAGCAAGGACTCAAAATAACAATGAGGCTCTAAATCACAGTCACAAGCATCTCGTGAGTTTGCCTTTCCAAGGCAGCTGTTTTAGCCATTAGTCTATGAAAAACAAATAATGATAACCATCCAAATCTTGCCATATAGATTTTATTTATAATTTTTCTTGCATGCCTGACATGCCACCATCTTCTTTGTTTACATACACTAGTAGTATAAGATATAATATCTGAATGTCTTAGATGAAGTATTAGAAGAATATATCTACTGAAATTTAGAAAACTATTTTTCTGAAAAATTGTTTTAAGACAAATTTTTTATAATTTTCATCCAACAGTAATACTAGCAGTTCGGTCAATGAATGACAAATGTTTCCTTAAGGTAGCGGCTAATATTACCATTACCAATTATTAATTTTTGACTGGTATTTTTTCATCCTAATTTCATTTACTTTTTATTGTAATGTCCAAATTCTCATTCTGGGATTATTATTAAGTAGCATGGATTGGAAAATAAAAGATAAACATCCAGCAGGATTTGAATTCATATCCTTATTTCCAGAAAGGTGGATTTCTCCAAGGATAATGAATCTTGCCAGAAATTTAATCTCCTTGTCTAATAGGCTCCTAAGAAATATGAATTTATAGAGGTTTCAGGGGAAGTGGGGGGCAGAGAATTTGCATTAGTTGTAATATCAATTGAATTTCTTAGATAAGGTATTATCCATTATTACTTTTTGACTCATTCTTTCATCTTAATTTCTACTGCTTTTTATCACAACTCCTATATTGTTAGTAATGAGTGCAGATCTGAAATAAAAAGTAAGCTTTTGACAAGATTGAAACTTAAATTCAGAATCATTCTTTCTTCCTAATCCAGACTGTAGAATGACAATCTGGGAGTTGTGATAAAAAGCAGCAGAAATTAAAATGAAATTCAAGTCAAAAAATAATAACTGACAGTGCTTTATCTAAGAAACTAGATGACTTCAGATTATTACATTTTATTACTAATAGGCATAGAAAAAATGACTAAAATTAAAAATAAAAAAAGATGTAAAAAATTCATAATTTACAATGTTCCAGATAAAGCAATTTGAATGCTATTATATCTAATAGTACTAGTCTATATAAACAAAGATGACCATGTAATTGCATTAAAAATACAAGGAATATAGCTAGATGACTAAATTTGAATCACTTGTCAGTTGGCTTTCATCAGTTTTAACAAGCTAATATTTATTTCTGATTTTGAACTGCTTACAAAAGATTATAGGATCACAATCTGAGAATTGTGATATAATCTAAGAAAAATTAAGAATCAGTTACTTACAGGATGGAATTTTACTATACTTAGAATAGAAACAGTACAAGAAAGCAAATCAATAGTTACACAATAATCATACAGAATTCAGTTAATATTGGAAAAATTCACAGGATATTAAGGATAAAATGAAGTTTAAAAAAATATATATATACTGATAAATAATCAATATCTGATATATGATTAGATGACAAATCTGTCGATTTAACAAATTCAATAAGTCATCATAATCATCCACACATTGAGTATTATTGCCAAATCTGGTTTGGCACTTCTACTATGTATCTAAAGATTCTAGAAAAATCCGATGAATCTGCAATATCATCAGTCCTAACTTGGCATCTCAGTTTCAGTCACCCCCCCCCTACACACACACCATAAAATAGCTTCTCTGTGCCTTTTATATAAATATTTTCATTGTAATTGTTCTGATCACTTTTCCTGTTTGGTACCTCGACTTTACGAATTTAAGCCCAGTACTTGATTGGCAGATAGGTCTCATAATTTTACAGTTGAAATTGTTAGATGTACCCATAAGTTCTATTCTATTAGTTTCTTCTCTTGAACTTTTCACTTTCAGAATTCTCTTTCAGTTTCTTGCTTTCCTGACAATTACAATCTTCAAAAATTTACATGAGATGTCAATCATCATCATCATCTGTCCTCTTGAATCTTGTCTTATTACTGTCCTCTCTTCTCAATAAAATTTTTCTTGGATTTTTTCACTCTCAGTAACATGTTCTATCTTAGTGGCTTTATCACATTGCTTGGGGTGAAATGATAAAAAAAAATAAATTCTAAAGCCTAAAAATCTGAGAGCCAATTAGGCTCACTGGATGTTTCCTTTTTGCTTTTTCAATGACACCATTTTTTTCTTCAGACTTTATCTACACTTTGAAATTTATATTATTAAGCCTCATTGTAAACATTATTCCATTTGATTCTATTTTTATTTGAATGTGTATTCTCCTTACATAAGTTACTTCTAATTGTTATAAAGATGATATCAATAAATATTGAAATTCAAAGTAAACTACTTGTTTGCTTAGCAAATATTTTTACTTACAAGTATGGTTTTACACTGACTTTCAATCTTTATTTTTAAATTAATACACAAGATCAGTGAACACTAACTGATTATTTTAGAAAAGTTGTCAAATTTAAGTTTCAGATTATTGCGCTTATACTGACAAAAGTAAAAGGAAACTCCATATGCAAAAATTATATGTATAGAATAACATTGCTGCCCAATATTACATATAGAGAATAACATTAATGCAAAATTTTGCATGCAGAGAATAACACTGCTGTCTAATATTGCATATATAGAATAACATTAATGTGCAATGTTGCATATATAGAATAACAGATGCAAAACATTGCAGGCATAATACTGCACATATATAATATTGTTATTAAAACAACTAAGAAGTTGGTTGGCTAAATAGTCAATCTTGTTTTGTTTTTGTTTACACTATTTACATTATTCGGACTATTGTCCTTATCTTTGTTGCCATATTTATCACTTATAAATATGGCAACACAGATGAGGACAATAGTTCGAATAATGTAAATAGTGTACATAATACCTCATCTCAGAAATATAGACAGTTACTTGTCTTTTTGTTAGTTGCCATTAGGAGCATTTAGATCTAACTCACTTGATTGTATTAGACACCCATCATCAACATGAATTTTATTAAAATTGTTATACACTTGTATATTTATTCTAACATGTAGGATGGAAGAAAATAAACCTTTTATAATAAACTTATAATATGAAAAGTAAAGTAAAATACAATTCAAACACAAAAAGATGTGCGCAGCTTATGGAGAAGGTAATGTATATGATCAAATGTGTCAAAAGTGGTTTACAAAGTTTCAGGCTAGAGATTTTTCTCTGAACAACATTCCAGTCAAGCAGACCAGTTGAGGTTGATAGCAATCAAAACAAGACAGTATTTGAGAATAATCAACATTATATGATACAAGAGATGATATCACAAGTAATGTGATAATTACAAATTATTATAGCTGTAAAAGGTAGTGCACAAGTTCTGCCTCATTTTTCTTCTCTTTTACTTGTCTTAGACTGCAGCCAATTGTTTCTACAACAGCCTTTAAGTAGAGATACTGAAGTACTGATAGCTTCCCTAATGGAGATCACACAAAAATAGCTTATCTGTAATGACTAAAAATACAACAACACACTTAATGCCACTATTTGATTATAAGTAGGTGAACTAAATATACTTTGGAAAAACTTACATACATGAAAAGCTTAGCACCAAGGAACATTTTTTACAAACACTAAAAGACTATTCTTAAAAATGACTAAAGTTTGACTCTCACTGGGTGACTGTGGCAAATCAAGATAATTAGTAAAGCAAAAATCACATTAAGAATATTTTTAAAAGAAACAAACATTTAGGTTTAGTGATAATAGTCAATACATATTCCTTACATTGAAAGTGTGCTTCAGAGTTTCATGTTCAGTACAATCTTCAGATACTGATAATGGTTATGAACTGTATATAATAACATTACACAAGAACCAGAATTTTTGAAAATACTAACAAGTGTAACAAACAGTTCATCACCATAAGTACCTGAGGATTGTAATGAACATGAAACTCCAAGTCATACTTTTGACGTATGGTAATATGTATATTTACTAATATATACTTTATAGCTTTGTGTTGCCACATTGAGCACTGTTTTGTTAACACCAAAAATTAAATTAAATATTTATTTGCAAATTTATATATGTGCATGATAACATGCATGTATGGTTACTTGTATCTACATTTATTTAATTCGTGTGTGTGTGTGTGTGTGTGTGTGTGTGTGTGTGTGTGTGTGTATAAAATTTTCATGCAATGCATTTTGTCCTTTAGGACTCGGAACCATATTTTTTTATTTTAAAAATGTTACTCTAATTAAAAGAGAAAGCAACTTAAAAAGACGAAAATGTATAGAAAGTGCTTTAATCACTAGGTCATCCACAGTAAATCTACGTCCAGGTTCTTAAAACATTTCACCTTTATTGGCAGATCTTCTATTATCACAATGTGGAATATTTAACAAGAAATTGCCTAGACTATATACCTAAAATTTAAATTTAAAATTCTCAGTGTTCCCTTTGTGTGCATGTGTAGTAGTCGCATAAACATAAAAATCACTTTAGTCTAATGAAATCCTAAAGGACGAAACCCATCAAACTAAATTTTTTTCTACTTTGTCAGTTTTTTTTTTTTTTCCTCTAAAACTGTTCATGATATATAAAAAATTATATATTATTTTCCCATATAATACACACAAATATGGAGGGGGTGATGAAATATTTTCGGACTGATTAAAAAAAAAAAAAATAAAGCTTAAGTTTAATAATTTGGTAACATTTTGGAAAGTGAGGTGGGTAGAGAATTTTTCAGTACCCTTTCATCATAATTTCTTTACAGCCTCTTTTGAATCTCCTGGATGGATAGAGGTATTCTGACCTACCCCTACATAGTAAATTGACTATTCTTCTGTGTATTTGTAGCAAAGTATATTTGTAAGATAAATGTTTCTCCAAAATGAATGCCTCCTATATTATCAGGTTTGTCCACAAAACCAGAGGCAGATAGTCGTAGTATGATACTAGAACATTCCTAATAACCCCACAGTTTATTTTGACAATGTACAGATTGCAACTGAACAGCCTGGCAAAATGGCATCTGACATGAAATTTCACACATGTAGAAATGTTCCACTGAATTCCTTCATGGAAATGAAAAATTTCATCCACTAATATACATTATTCATTTAACATTTTCAGAGTCCAAACAGTGAATGTGAGCACAGTTGATGGATAACATTTCAGCAGTGACAAAAGCAATGCGTTTCAAGTCAATTTCCAGACACTCCTGCACAGGTCTCAACCCACAAAATATTAATCACTGAAGAAACAGCATAGGCAATGGTGCTGTGTGAAAAAAAAAAAAAAATCGTATTTTGTAGTTGAAAAATTGCTTTCTACAAAAAAATGTCATTGTGCTCTTCATATCTATTGTAGTGTAAGATTACCTCCACTTGGCTTTGCCAAGTTTCCCAAGATGCCATTAGGTGAAACTGTAAACAGCTATAAAAACAGGACATTTCCTGTTTCTTCTACTTTTTCTTTCAGCATGCTGTAGTAGCAACACCAACATGGAACTTGTTTTCTGCTAGAGTATATCTTTCCCAGAGTGCCTGAACATTCACACACACGTACATGTGTATCACACACATAATACCTACTAACTTTTAATATTTTCCTTCTTTTCAATTATTTTTACATGCATATAAGTATATTTTATTTCTTGCTAATCATTTATTAGCCATATGAAAAATATTGCCCTGTTGAAGTTTACTCCATTTCCTTTCATCGCTACTAATGATGGCACCCATCATTTATATGTATAAAATATGTTTACCACTGCTTTTAGTCCAACTAGAAGAATATAACAGTAGTTTCCATTCAGAAATTTATTTTATGTGGCAACAAGAATAAATGAAAATGTAGATTTAATCAACACTTTATATCTTATTGTTTCTCTTTTCTTTTTTTTTTTGTAAGCAGTCCTAATTATTATTATAATCTTAATTCAATCTCAAGCTTATAGCCACATCACATTAAAACAGCCAAATGATCACCAAAGTTAAGAAACATCGAACCTAGGGTGGCCACTTGGGAATACCTGGTGCTGTAAGCTTAAATGTGCAGGTGGTGTAATGGATAATGACTCAAAACTGCTAATCAGAGAGCCAAGTTCCAATGGGATTGTTATATTCACATGTACAAATGCCTTTGAGAAAGATATGAATTCACCATTTCTCCTCCAACCTATGGGTTTATTAATATTACTTGTATCACTAAAATTATTATTATTATCTTAAAAAAAAAAAAAAAAAAAAAAAAAAAAAATATATATTCTTACAATCTAAAAATATTTTCTGGCTTTAAATAACATTACTAGTTTGTCACAAGAGAATATTAATGTATAGCCTCTGAAAGTGGCTTTCCCTACAGTTTTAATTCTATATTTGTATAGAACTACCTACATACACCAGTTTGATCTATTTGAAAGCAGAAACTTCCTATAACTAACAATTTATCTAGTTTATTGTTATTTCCATTATTTACACACAGACTAATATCCTAATCTTTTTCATTATAGTCACAACATTTCAGCCACTCTGCCTTCTGGTCTTCTTCAGATGGTTGTTGATCCAGGGAATTTTCAGGGAATTTCAAACTTAACCTTTTATTTAATCTAAAAAGGTAAATTGTTCTCAATCTGCTGACCATGTCTAGGAATATCTCATCTAGTTCTTATTTAGGACTGCTTGATTATTGAACAACCAATTTCCACTGAGATCAAGTATACACTTCTTCACACATGGACTGAACTCCAAATTACCATATCACTAAATTAACAAACCAAATAATGTAAATAATAACTCATTCAGACCAAAATCAGTTTTTTTTTTACTAATCATAACATTTTCACAAATACAAAATGTTTTATCAGAGTTCCCAGTTTTGGCCTAGATAAAAAAAAGAGAAAAAGAAAAAAAGGGGGTACACTATTACTCCTGTACATAATATATTTCATTTTATCCAAATTTAGCTACCATCCACTTGAAAAGGTATGCAGCAATCCTGATACCTCTTTCCACTTTGGGTACCAAAATCCAAGATGTTGTGAACAACATAGTACTTCTGAAGAAATTTTACCATACTGCCACCCTGTTTGGAAACTTATCATTTTTGTACATTTGTACTAAGATAACTTTTGCCCAAGACACATCACTGTTGCTACAGCTGCAGTACATATGGCACTCCTAGTAGGTTACAGGACACATCATCATGACTAAGATATTCTGGTGTTATTTCAGTGAAACATCACCTATATTTAAAATTGGTTGTATTCTCCTATCTAATATGCCCGCAGTGTATGTGGAGGGATGCAGCTGATATATTTGGGTCAACTCTTTAAGAAAGTAAGTTCCTACTTAGAGAGTTACCAAGTTACTGGAACCATGGCTGGCGAGTGGTGTCAGTTTGGTTCTGAAATTTCACCAAGTAACCAGGCACTAAAATGCAGCTACCAAATGGTATTTAACCTATTTTTACTAAGTACTCATATACCAATTTCCTGGTAACCAGTTAAATTTTCTTATTTTGATCAAGTTCCAGAAATGCAAATACAGGTATGCATATGGTTGTGGTTAGAAGAATTCCTGAAACTGTTTAAATTATCTGATTGTGTCTCCAAAAACATTGGTGCTTGTTAGTGTCATCTTTCCCTTCAACCAATTTCTCCAACACTCTTTCACAAAGAAAACTTTGACCTTTTTTTTTTTTTTTTTTTTTTTTTTATTGGCCTGTTTACATTGAATTCATTTTCTTTATTTTGATTAACAAACAAAAAAAAAATTAAAAACATGAAAAATGTTGGTATTTTAGTACACATGTACCAAAATATTTTTCAAATTTCAATAATCACCACAATACTAAGCCTCATAAAGTCTGAGATTTTTATGATCAAAATGCATATAGTTTGGGCATCACCATGCAAGTTGATATTCTACAACTGAACAAAATATTAAAAAAAAACACACAGACACAATAAATGACCAGCTTCCACAGAAATCAAACTTTTTTTTCAGAAATAAGAAATTTATAGGTTTCTATTTAAGAGTCTTTAAAATTTGCAGCCCTTAATACCTAACTAATGAAGAAAAATACATTGAAAATATTTTTAAAACACCCCACTAAGTTAACGTTTCATATTCACAGAGCCAAAATAGAAAAAACTATAACAACTAAACTCATTATATTACCTACACAGCAATAAAAGCCACTAAGATGCAAGAGGTTATTGAAAATGAAAGAAACAGAAAGAATAATAAAAAGAACAGGATTCAAAGAGAGAAGATGACAATTGACATGGCATTTAAATTTTTGAAAATTTGTAACAGCAAGAAGTTGGAACAGAATACTACAGAATTCTACAAGTGAAGAAGAAATTATTAGCATAGAACTTATGGTTACAAGTAGCAATTTCAACAGTAAAATGATGAGACCTTGCTGCCAATCCAGTACTGCACTTAAATTTTTGAAGTCAAGGTATCAATGAAGTTCATCTAAATAATTACCATGAAAATATTTATTGAAAAGTTAAAGGGAAGCTACATTACTGTAATTAGAAAGTGACTGAGCCGAGATCCCAGGTCAGGTCTGATAATATTGCAGATTTTTCCGATTTTGTCAAGAATGTCTAGATATAAAACAAAAGCACTAAACTAGATGTGGCAGCAATATTTGATGCATGAATGAATGTTAGTTTTATAAACATGCAAAATTAGATTCTGGAAAAAAAAAAAAAATTGTCTAGCATGACAGTGAACAGATTTTTCTAGAGCAGACTTAGTGATTGATTCAATATAATAATTTTTCTTAATGTCAGTGGAAAACGTGAGACCAAGAAAGTGCAGTAAATTGTTCTATTGGAGATTAGCATCAGGAGAGAAATTTCGTTAATCTCAATATAAAATCATACTAAGCACTTTAAAAATTAAAAAAATTAATCAATGTGAAACCGAGTTAATTTTAATTTAGAAGCAAGAGTTGATCAAAGATAATGTAAACAATGCCTCTAGAAACATTATCAGCAAGACATCCTGAGATTTAAAGAAAAGAATACACAAACATAAAAGGACTTAGAATTAAACAATGTACTCAAGGTACATGTGTGCCAACACAACCTTCATGAACAATTTCAACCTGGAAAATTCCACTTTAATTTATAATAAAAAAAAAAAATAAATAAATAAAAATATGGACACTACTTAAATAAACTGATCCACTCTTAAAAAATAGGGAAAATCATGAGTAGCCTAGTCTTTTTAAGCATTGCCAAAAAGTGAAGAAAAGTTACTCAAAAGATGCATTGAGTTTCCTACAATTAATATATGACCGGTCTATTTCATTTTATCCCATTTTATAAAATTAGTACTGGATGAGTACTGATATATAAAACTTGAAAATAAAAAAAAAAATAAAAAAGGAGTTAAAATCTAATTTCTATAAATATAATCATACTATTACCAGTATGTTATCTGCCTGGTGCCTTGTGACACATAAGCAATCTTGTTTCTGTAATGAAATTGTTCTATGGAGTGAGGTGATTGGTTCCACACCCAAGCTCAGTACTCTACAGAAGGATTGTTTTTTTTTTCTTGTCAAGAGTTTTCCTTCTATTAAATATTGACATGATCCAGGCTAACAAGTTCCATCTACCCAGGAATGTGAATTCAGAGTTTTCCTTCTCCTAGGCTGGTTGCCAACAGAGCCTAAAGAGCATACTCTGCCCTACTATATAACCCATAGCTCTGTGTGGGGGTGGGTGATTGATTCATACCTTTCCCAAGGGTGTTTGTATAAAACTGAATGTGACAAAGTCAACTAGAATTTGATCTCAGTTTATCATTTTTTTTTGTTGCAAGCCGCTAGCCATCACAGCACAGACACATCGTTTATAATAATACAAGCAAAGTTCAAGTCCTCAGATGTTTTTTTTTTTTACTTTTATCATTTCACCCCAAGCAAGGCCACAAAGACACAAGGGATTACTGAGTGTTAGAGAATATGAGAAAAAAGAAGAAAAAAAAACAACACTTAAGGAGAGAGAACAATAAGAGAACAACAACGATGATGATTGACATTACATTTAAATTTTTGAAGATCAAAGTTGACTGGGAAGCAATAAGCCAAAAGAGAGTTCCACAAGTGAGAAGTGTGATAGAAGAAACTGTTAGCATAGAACTTACTGTTACATCTAGCCATTTCAACTGTAAAATGATGAGACCTTGCCGCCAATGTAGTAATATAAATCATATTTTGTCTTGCTAGATTTTGTTCTTGTTTAATAAAAATTCTTTCTTTTTCAGATGGTGCCAGGTCCCTGGCAAAAATGTTAAAGTAGATGAAAACAAAAAAAAATTAATTCTTCAAACTTTTGGATAGTACCTCACATCATCAAAACCTTTTATTTTTTTGAAGTGATTAGAATTGTCAAGTCTTATTTTTGTACAATCATATACTAATGATCACTGATATTTCACATATTATTGGATTTGAAGGCTTTTATGCCACAATTTTTTTTTTTAATTATTTTAATACTAGTCGAATACCTGTCCTACATATAATGAAAAGTAAGTTATCATAGAAGTTCTGTTAACTCTATAAAAATTTCTATATAAACAACATTTTCAGCAAGACCTATTTCCTAAACTTCCTTTTGTCATTATGCTAAGTATAAATGAATATAGATAGGTACATACAGAGAAAAGTCACATACCCGTCCTACATACAGAGAAAAGTCACATACTTTTCTCTGTATGTAGGTTGGGTATGTTGTAACAGAAGTTCTCTCACCTCTACAAAAATTTCCATACAGTGTAACCTGGATATAAGAGACCCAGATATAAGAGAAACCCATTATATATTATGCAATATCAATTGTGAACATATCAAAAATTCATCTCAAACCTTACTAAAAAAAAAAAAAAAAAAAAAAAAAAAAAAGGTCTTTTTCAATTTAAGTGGGTGATGATAGTAGAAGACTACTCTTGTTGACCTATAACTTAAGTGACAACCCATGGGCTACTATGCATAAACAAACATTATTTTTGCTTTGTTTTAAGTATGAGATTCAGCATTACTTCCATAAAATCCAGTTAATTCTTAAATTTATTAATTTACTTTGAAACAAATCTCTCAGACAACTATTGGATGATTTTGAATTTTCTTTTTATCATTTTATGCCTATAATGGAGGGTCAATGAGTGATGAGTGACCGTGTCAAGGTTTTAAAAATATCTAAAAACTTTAAATACATAATTTTTTTTTTTTTATAGATTAGCTCCAGGCTATTAAATAACTTTAATTTCAAGAAGACATTTTAACATTATTTACATTATTCAGACTATTGTCCTCATCTTTGTTGCCATATTTATTACAACGTTTCGTCCGGTGAACGCTCCGGCCTTCTTTAGGTGGTTGGAATGTTGAAACATTGTAATAAATATGGCAACAAACATGAGGACAATAGTCCGAATAATGTAAAATAATGTACATATTACCTTATCTCAGAAATATAGACAGATACTGAAGACATTTTAAATCATTTAAAAAATGCATTTTTAAGTTTGTTACCTAGGATAAAGCTACATACAGCAGACGATAAGTGCAAACTTACTATTTTTCCCCTCACTTATTTAAATAATTTGGTAGACTTAATAAAATCTAATTAAACAGATTATTTTGACTTATTTAGATAATCCCTTAATTTCTTTTTGCTTGTGTTGAGTCCACTCAACTGATTGGTAGTAATGTGAAATGTCAGACAATGGTTATGGACACCAAATGGGCCAAATAGTTATGGACACCAAATGGGCCAAATGGTTATGGACACCAAATGGGCCAAATGGTTATGGACACCAAATGGGCCAAATGGTTATAGACTTTTATAAAGAAACTTAGTATTTTCAAAATATTATTTACTTTATTTGTTTAAATTATGTCCACTTAAAAAAAAATCTATTCTTGGAAACATTTATCTTACATCTTTTTTTCATTGTAAACCTTGGTATTCTTTCTGCTAACTTATGACTGCATTTTAAGAAACGTAAATTCTTTCCATACAAACATTAATTTAAAAATAAAATCCATCAACAGAAATATTGCTTTCATATAGCATTTAAAAAAAAGTTTGAATTAAAAATAATACAGATGAAATATTTAATAAAACATGCTTTTAAAAATTGTTATGTAAATTAAATATTACTGCTTATGTTGTAAATACTATTTGTTACTGTCTGTGTGTGCGTGATAATGATATTAAAAAATTTTTTTTTATATGTCAAGAAAAATTTTAGGGAAAAGAAGTATGACAAAGTGAAAAAAGTTTTCATGCAACAAATTTCAACCTTTAGGACTTCAGACTAAGTTTCTGTTGATGAGACTATGTACACATGAATGAAAGAGGCAATGAGAATTTTACATTATATATATATTTAAAGATATGTTTGGTGGTACAAAATTTTATCACTGCCATGAATAAACAAAAATTAGTTTTATTACCACCACACATGATAATAAAAAGTAAAAATGAAAAACTGGCTAGCTAATCGGTTTCGTACCTTGCTCAACAGAGCTAAATCGAGGTAAATAAAGTAAATTATATAATAATAATAAAAAAATAAAAATAAAAAAATAAAAAAAAAAAAAACAATGGACAAAGTTTATTGGTGAAAAAAAAAAAAAAAAAAAAAAAAGAAGATTAAATGGTAATTAGTTGGAGGCCTAATATAAAGTCCTTCTGCTTACAAAGAGAAGGCTTTAAAGATAGAATATAGATGGCCTCCAACACTTTTAGGTGGTAATTTGTGTGGGACTTGCTAAGGATGGTAAAAGCGTCCGCACTAAAACTAACAGCACAATTATGGCTATTTATAAGGTGTTCTGCAATGGAAGATCCATATGTATTGGTCAGAATGTCCGAGGGAGTGTACTTCCGGTTCGCTGGAACGTGTTGTTTAATTCTAGCATCTAGCCTTTGCATCGTTCTCTCTATGTAGTGCGAACCGCAAATACATTTAAAGGAATAAATTAGTGAATTATTATGGTGTGGTGGAAGAACATCCTTACGTATAGACAGAAGAACAGGCCTGGCAGAGAAAACAACATGTGTATTAGTGGCAAAGTAACAATATCAAACTGCGGTAGAACCCTGCTTAGCAAACCTATCACTGATACTACCTAGCCAAGGAAGGCGTAGATACACAGGACATCTTTTTACTATAGCGGGTTTCACTTTGTTAAATTCATCAATTTTGTTCTTAATAATTACTTGAACAATTCCCAATGGGTGGGCATTGTTGCAGAGAGTAGAAGTAATAAACCTGAGTTCATCATCCAACTTGATGTCTGAACAGATCATGAGAGCCCTATGCGTAAGGGTCAGAATTAAATTAATTTTGCGTTTCCTGGAACAAAAAGAATCCCAACAGGTATACAAACCAGTAAATATCAGTTTACAGTACACAGAAGTAATAAA
The DNA here is from genome assembly GCA_963932145.1 of Acanthosepion lycidas. NCBI lineage: Eukaryota > Metazoa > Mollusca > Cephalopoda > Sepiida > Sepiidae > Acanthosepion > Acanthosepion lycidas. The sequence continues at coordinate 74,061,513 of OZ010587.1, forward strand.
ACCTGATGTAGATCTGCTGACGAGTACACCGAGAAAGGGAAGAGATGAATCAACCTCCTTTTCCTGTGTAATTTTCAAGGCCGAATGTATATTGTTAAGGGACGCAAGAAATTGGTCTGCTTTAATCTCGTTATCGAAGAGACAAAAAGTGTCATCAATGAAACAAAAATAAACGTCAGGTTTATTAGATTTTAATAATACACCCTCTTCCTGGAACCCAACAAATCCTACACATGGTAGGGTTTTCAGGCACTTTACAAAGTTGCTACACACTGGGATCAACCTCGATCCATTCTGATAATATACACACACACGTTTAAAAATTGTTGAAACAAGGCAATGACCTTTCAGTTGGGGAGAGCTCGAGAAGCTTGATGAGGAGAAACAGTGGTCCCAACAGGATATTGTTCCTCCTCACATTGCTAATGTCACCATGGCATGGCTCTGTGAAAAGTTTGGGGAGCGTCTCATCAGCCACAAAGCTGAAGTGGAATGGGCCCTTCACTTGCCTGACCTGAATCCCCCATATATATATATATATATATATATATATATATATATATATATATATATGTGTGTGTGTGTTTTGGTTATATATTCTAGTCGATTTCATTTAGATTCTTTTTCTTTCCATCACTTTTGTCATTAAATATCCCACATTGTGGTAATAGATCTGTCAAGAATGGTGAAATGCAAAAACCTAGATACAAATTTAATGTGGATGATCTAGCAGTTAAATATATATGTTAAATGTTACTGCATATGTTGTAAATAACATTTGTTAGTAAGTATATATATATATCTCAATAATAATATTATTTGATAATTCAGATAGATAATTCAAAAGAGGATATAAATCCAAACAAAGCTCAATGTAAGAACAGAGCAAATGATAATGATGAAGCAGAGACTTTAGAAACCCATGATAATATATTATTTTGCAAAACCGATTAAACAATCTCATCTCACCAGACCAAATGTTTTTTTGTTGGGGGTTTTTTTTTTTTTTTGTTTATTTTTCCTTCTCCCAGATTAAAACTTTTTTTTTTTTTTAAAACACATCTTGTATTTGAAAATTCCTTTTTCACTTGTGCCTGGATGAATTTTAAAGCCATTTATTTGTGAAACTGTTTGGTCTGATGAGACAAGATCGTTTAATCGGTCTTGCAAAATAAAATATTACCATGGGTTTCTAAAATCTCCACTTTCATCATATATATATATATATATATATATATATATATATATATATATATATTACACAATAAGATTTTATTATGTGTTGTTAACAATCTGAGCTGTGTTCTTCAGACAAAATTTAGCTTTATGCAAATTTATAAATTATGCAGGTAGTATAATGGTTATTGGCAACCTAAGTTCAGATTTATTTACTTTCACACAAAAACCCTGGGAAAATGCTGGGCTCCATCTCTTTTCTCAAGTAAGGGTTAAATAGCAGAGCAGATTGAACTCTCAAGACCTGACTGGCAGCCAATCTAGGAGAAGGAAAATTCTAAATTCAAAACTGTTGCAAAAGCAATGGGGAAAGTCTTTCACAGATCATAAAGAAAAGGAATCTATGGAGAGCTATTATCGCCTACATTCTGGAAAAAATGCTGAATAAACAAACTTTATGCCAAAGGCATGTTTGAGAGAATGGTTTCAGATAGCAAAAGTTCTGGGAACACCAATATATTTAAATGCCACAATAATCATGCTTATTCATTACTGTAAAAGCTCAAAAACAACCAAAACATTTGTGAGAACTTTTCACATGCAGATTTATTTATATATTATTAAAAACTGTTTTACTTAAGGTTTGGACACATAATACACTAGTCACTTGGGCATGCTTATCTTTTGAAACTGAGCCTGGAAAAGGAAAAACACAACAAGCGATAGGTTATTATAGCATCATTGGTTTGGCAGACTACATGTGGCACACTGCATAGTTTAAGTTCCTTTAGAAATAAAAAGGGTATTTGTTAAATTAACATATGCTAAGATGAAGCAAGAGAAAATAATGTCTTTTTTTTTATTTTTTTTTCTTATTCTATTATATGCCTATTCTTAATATTGTGAAGCATTGGTAAGCTAAATTAAACTTAGAAACTTAAAAGGCATGATAACAGAATGTACATATTGGGTAACATAGTGAAAGAAATTTGTAAGAACAGTTTATCAACAAACCCCCTTGGGACAATCGACAATATGGACAATTTCTGCACTCCCTTACTCCAACCAAAAGAAAACGTAATAATGTTGGAAAAACTAAATATAAAAAATTAAAATTTTCTTTTTCTGTCATATTCAATGAAACATACACTATATAAGTACATTTCAATTAAAGTCTGTAGAAAGACTATGAAATCAGGTATGGCAGATCATGTGTGGAAGGAAGTGATTGAAAGAAATCAAAATAATAGTTAGAAAACAGCATTAAAAAAAAATAGAAAGGTAGAAAAAGAAACGACATAGATTCTAGGTACTGATAATATACTCAGTAGGCCTTGCATAGAAATAAACACCATATGAGAGCCTTTGATCAAGAAAGGACGTTAGATTTAAAACTCCAAAATTCTATCACCTCCAACAGATTAGTGAATATAAATTTTCACTAAGTTTAAGCAATATACTTGATGGTCTTGAATTCAATCCTTAGGTCAGGCAGTGAAGAAGCAGAAGTGGCAGACAAGAATAAATTAACCTGGAAATATTAACTGCTACAAGATTATATTTCCTTTTACCCTAATAGATAAAACATTTAGTTTAAAACTAAATCATAACAAGAGGAAATAATAATTTAACAGACACCCAACAAACTAAGTTTTCAAAAAGAAAATTTTGCTAATAATTTTTCAAATAATAAAATCTAGCAACAACAACAAATAATTACTAAATTGAAAGTAAAATGCAAACTAAAAAATAAACAAGAAAAAAATCAGATAGGTTTTTCAATTATCAGTCAACAAGCTACTGTTGCTTCAAATTCATTTCAAATACGTCAACAGCCTTCTTGAAGACAAAAACTCTGAGGATTTGATTCAACACTGGTAAACCACACCCATTTTTTCACCTTTCCCCTCAATTTGATTTTTAATTATTTTTTTGGTTTTATTTGATCTTTCATCACATTCCTTCTGAATCACTGATGTTTAACTCTTACAAAAATCAGTTCTGTCTGAATGTATTTGAGTAGTGTTCTAGAAATTGTATTCATATATACTTTAAACTCTAACCTAAACCACTGAAGTCTGCATCACTGTCAAAAGTTACAAATCAATTAGCAATAATATCTTAAATAATTCTTATTTCCCTCCCATTAACAATTCTCTTTTGTATGCAGACTGTATGGTTTGAAACTGGAGGAAGCACCATACAATTGTTTTGCAATGCTCTAAAACAACTCAGATTTTGGCATTTTTTATAGCCATTTCCTTCGTTGTGCTTTTTTGTAATACTACCCAACATATCAGTTATTTCCTTCATTTTATCACAAGCAGCACTTTGCTAACTATACTCTCCATTGACAAGTGAAACTGAAAGCTTGCGGCAGATAGAATAAATGGTAAAGCATTACCCTGAAGTAACAAAATAAAAATTAAGTTTACAGTCTAATATAAAAGTCAATACAGACCATTTTTGAGTAAAAGTAACTAATAAAAAGTAAATTGTTCAACTTATTTGCCAAATTTTAAATGCAAAGTGTTTTATTTATAAAAAAAAAAAAAAAAAAAAAATCACTTTTTTTATAATAATATTCACCCTGTACACTTGTGGTAGAGATTTACAAATAAGAGGCACAGTTTTTGTGGATATGTGGGCAAGATAACAGTTGACTCCAGACTTGAACAGGCCAAGATTATAATGATCGGGGAAGCATCCACTTAGGAGTCAGTTCTACAAAGCAGCAGTTTGTGGGAAGAAGCCGTTCGATTGGAATTTACATACCACCAATGGAACACAAAGAACAGTTGCTCTCTCACAGACGCACCGTCGCCTCTCTCTATCTTTTTTACAAATACTTTCATGGTAATTGCTCCGAGGAGCTGCATTCGCTGGTTCCCAGACTTCATGAATTCAAGCGCTCTATGAGGCTGGCATCCCGCTCTCACCCTTTCACTGTTGAAACTATTAAATGTAGCTGTCTCTTCTACTCCAATAGCTTCATATCTCACACCTCTTGCCTGTGGAACTCCCTTCCCTACTCCAGTTTCCCTGAGAGATATAATCTCCAACTATTCAAATGTAATGTCAATCGACATCTCCAGTTGCCTTGATCTATCCACTATCCTTCTCCTCATCCTTTCCTCTATCAATCCTATCTGATCTTGCTCCAAATCTTGTTACCCCTTGCGTCCTAGTGGCTTCCCGAATTGCTTGGAGTGAAACGCTTAGGAAAAAAAAAAAAAAAAAAAAAAAAAAAAAAAGAGAAATGAGGTCAGTTCTCTACAACATGTGTGGTATGGTAAGTCTTAGCTGTGAAGATTAGAATTTGTGGAACTAAGAAATGTAGGTAGTCTGTAAGGATCAATCTCACTGTTCTGTAGTTATGGTCTGATTGTCCATTACTACTGAGTCACCCATGCAAAAATAACATTATTTGAAGAATTTGTGAATATACAATTCTTCAAGTTTTCAATATATTAGGTTGGTGCAAAAATAATGACATAATAATGTCGTTTTTTGACGTTAAAAAATACGTCAAAAAACGACATTATTACGTCATTATTTTTGTACCAACCTAATATCTATATTGAGAGATGCAAATGTGCCTATTCAAAACTTGTATGTATAACGCTAATCTCTCAAATCACATTCACTCAACTGTTTCAAGTTACCTTCCTACTCACAGATCTCTTAATAATCCTATTGGTAAAGAAAGATCATCTATGCTATTCAATGAGAATAAAACCCAAAACCTAACTTTCAAAAATGTTGGAATATGATAAACTTTTTCCTATACTTACCAAAACAATATTAGGAAATCTAATTTAATTATTAATTGATATACAAAATTATATAATTTCTGTCCGAATTACTAGGATGATGAGTTATTATTTACAAGCAGATTATTGTTTTCATCTTTGTTGTTGTTGTTGTTATCACATTTTGTCTGTTGTATCCTCTGACCTTCATACCATCAGATATACAGCTGCTGATATGTCATGATAACAACAACAAAGATGAGGACAATAGTCTGCATGTAAATAATGCATATAAAAAAATAAAAAAAAACTATGAATATTACAAAATATAATTATATGAATAATAATTTAATGATGAATATAATTATATAAACTTTCATCTTATCTATTTTCATTTTCTGGTGAATCAAAATTCTTAATTTAATGATGGAGTAAGCTCATGATGAGTTCTATGACAATAAAATATCCATAGAAATTCACCCATCACATTTTTAAATATTTGAGCTTAACAACTTTAACAAAATATTACAATAACAATCATAAATATGAACGCAGATTATTATTTAAAGAAGTAGGGGGATACAAACAACTAGATTTGAAATTGACAACTTCTCCATTTCAACGAGTGAAATCACTGAAAACAAGTAGCGTCTCTGACGTGTCTTTTCCACAAGTAGCGTCTCTGACGTGTCTTTTCCACAAGTAGCGTCTCTGACGTGTCTTTTCCACAAGTAGCGTCTCTGACGTGTCTTTTCCACAAGTAGCGTCTCTGACGTGTCTTTTCCACAAGATCAAAATGGAATAGTCCATTATTTCTGAGGTATTGGCTGAGTGTAACGTACATGTTAAGTAATGAACTAGGAGAGGGGATAACAGAATTATAATATACTATTACAAAATGTGATTTAATTATTTAGCAGAGTTAAACAGAAAAGAATATGTCACTGAGTCATTTAAACTAATATCCTCATCTAACCAGCACCAAAAGAAAATACAACAGCCAAAGTATTTTATTTTTAACTATAATAAAAGTTAAGATACTTTGGTTGTTGTACATTGCAAGCTTCTTTTAATACCGGTTAGATTCTGGAAATTTTAAACTGAATCCTTTATCTAATACAGTGTAACCCGGATATAAGAGAGTTGTCGGGACCGGGGAAGTCTCTTATATCCGGGTTTGGTCTATTTTGTTTAGGTAAGTATGGCTCTAATTTGAGACCAGAGAAAATCTCTCTTATATCCGGTTTTCTCTTATATCCGGGTTACACTGAGGGAGATTGTTCTCAAATATATACATGAACCTCTTTTAAAGAAATAGCTTTAAGAACAACACCATTGAAGCCAACCATATGTGGTTGACATATTCGTCCTCTGGCCTCATGAAAAAAAAAAAAAAAATGAAATTCCTACTAGATTATGTGCACTCAATAAAACTTCCAATGCAGTTACATGGAAGAGGTTTTGATTGATTCATTTTCTACTGCTTATCAACTCTTTGCAGGTTATTTAAAGCCAGAAAACATTTTTAGATTGTCAGAATTTTTTTTTTGTGTTGAAATAATAATGGTTTAGTGATACAAGTTTTACTAATTAACACATGGGATAGAAGAGGTGGATTCATGCCTTTTTCAAAGGTATTTGCATGTAAGGAAATATATTGAACCCAATGGGAATTGAAACTTGGCTCTCTGATTAATAATCCCAAGCCATTATCCATCACACCACCCAGTATTCCCAAGCGGTCACCCATTTAGGTACTGATCATGCCTGATGTTGCTTAATTTCAATGATCATACAAGAACAAGTCCATGGAAAAGGGTATGTGCAATCAACTGGTATTCTTGTACATAGTAATAACCTTTACAGAGGGGGGCTTTCAAGAGGTATGTATATTTTAAACCAACATTATTACTAGAAAATAATTGAATTTCAATTCCCATCAGCCATACAATGTGAAGAAAAAAATCATCCATTATCTACAACACTGAGCAAAATTAATAAATGGCAACATGGACACACAATGAGATATTATCAATATTAACTTTTATTTTGGGAAAAAAAAAACATTTCAAATTTTTTTATTTTATTTTATTTTTAATATCTCTATCTATAAAAGGCAGGATGTGTATAACGAATGTATGGCCACAATTTTTGACGGATTTGCACCAAAATTTACATGCACATGCTCCAAGTTAGCGGGAAGGCCAAGACCGACTTTGCATTTCCCAACTCCCATCAATAGTGGAAATAATCAATTTTTTTTCATGCTTCTACAGCAGTTTTCATGTAGTTTGCAGCCATTTTCTACTGGCCAGAGTGAGAGACTATAGCTGGCTGCCACAACTATGCAGGAAGATTCTATTGGGCAGCGTGAGAGCCAACAGCTGACTGACACGAATGCAAAAAAAATTGATAGCTGCATTTGTCACAAGTGGGAAAAATTTAAATCTGAATAGCACTTTACTCCAATTGGCTCATTCACTTGCTTAAACTCAATATTGATTCTGATTCCGCAGAACTAGGTTGGGTGTGAAAAAGTATTTGTTAACATTCTTTTTTCATTCGGTTTTTCCAGTTATGAGTCCTTTTTTAAAGCTGATCGTTTTGTGTTCATTTTGTTTAGTTCTTTTTTTCATAACAGATTTAATGTTTAGTATAGAGCTTAGAAAAAATTTGCTGTGTGAGATAGGCAAGAAGTAAGGCATGTAGCAACATCAGCACGGCAAAGGGAACTCCTTTAAAGGCAAGGAAGGGCAAAAATATTTTAAGTCAAGTGATAGTGATTGCTGTACGATCGTATGATTTTTGAATCAAGCACAGGAAACACCGGGCCATGCTGCTAGTAGTAACTAAGAAGCTGAGGCACATTGAAGAACCTGAGTGGTGGCTAACACCTCTACCAGACATATAAGTTGACAATTGGACTCATTTCTAGCTTAGAAAAGCATAAAAAAAAAAAAAAAAAAAAAATTATCAAAATCGACATATAAACAAGTATGTAACTGTTTTTTAAAATGTTGTGTTTTGAATGTCTATTCTTCCATCTCTGAAAAAGATGCTTTCAGTAAAGACGTATATACACATCTGCTACCAGAGAAGGGGTTAAGAACAGCTTTCAGAATAAAAACTACTTTGCAAGTATAACATTGGTTTTCAGTACCTGAAGTAATATTAGTATTCTCCCCACAAGAAAACTGTATTACTGGGCAGAAGGCTTTCAAGATTGAAATCATTAGCAAGAGCACAGTGTTCCCTCAATGGAATCAACAGCATGTATCTATGACCAGGGTGAGCTCCTAGTTGGAGGTCATCAACTGTGGTCCGACGTGGAGAGGAATGGATTTCGTCAGGTCTACTTGCCCAACATATGAATGAATAACTCTCCCACTTTTAACTCAGATATGTGGAAGGAACTGCTCAGCTGTGCAGTGATTGTATGATCACACCCAGTCATGGCATTGTTGATTATGATAGAGCATGAAAATGTTGGTCAAATTGGATAAAAAAAAGTGGGGGGGATCAAACTTCTGGAAAATTGTCCAATCGAGATTAAGGAAAATATAGTTACTGTTACAAGTATAAATACTTTGTGTTGTTGCTACTTTGTTTTATGGCCACAATTGTGCTGTAGGCAACATCACCATGAAATGCTTGTTGCTACCTTTTCATGTATAAATGTTAGCAATATAATTGGTTGAAATATCAGAGAGCAGCAACCGAGGAAAATATCACAGGCAGAAAAATATGATCTCAATAATCAAGAACACTGACATTTTTAAGAGAGAACTTTCAAATCAGAACATGTACTCAAAATATTCATGAACTTTGAGTCATCATGATTTTACAAGAATACAACTCAAATTAGAATTTTTTTTATTTTTTTTAATTATCATAAGTAGCTGATATATAAAAAATTAAATAAAAACCCTTACAAATAAGTTTTCATTTGTCACTAATAACAATAAATTTAGCAGCTATTTATTTTTATTGCCTAGATCAATAATTACAGATTATGTATAAGATCAGGAAAAGAGTTATTAATATTATCAAAAAGTGACATCAGTAAGCTGTATTTCAAAATTAATATCATATAAGAAACAATAGCTTAAAAAAAAAAAAAAAAAAAATTAAGAGGATACAATCCAGAAAATTCCAAACTATCAAGAAAATTCCAAAATTCAATACATCTCATTGAACTACAATAACTCAATACAAAGTAAAATTTTTACCTGAAGAAATTTAGAGGATTAACTTGTGAAAATGTAATTTAAAAAAAAAAAAAAAAAACGGTTTCCACTGATTCTAAGTCTGCACTACCCAGACCAGGGATTGAACTCACAATGTCACCAAATTCACAAACCACTGCTTTAATCCGCTAGACTATTATCCCATTGAAACAAAGCAAATAACTGAGCAATACTAAATAAGAACAAGATATCCCTAGATATGGACAACAGAACAAGAACAATCTATTTCCATAGATTGAATAAACAACCCAGTTTAAATATTCCCTGAAGGTTACATAGATCAACCTAATGAAGGCCAGAGGGTACAACAGCCAAAATGTTATAATAATAATAATAATAATAATAATAATAATAATGAGGACAATAGTCCAAGTGTAAAAAAGAAAAAAAAAGTCATGAAGAATCGTTAAATAACTTCAGTTAATTAACAACCCACCTATCATGTTGCTATCGGTCTAAGTGCACAATTAAATGCAACCAACAAACCAATAGCAAATTGTTTTTCTTTTTAATCATTTCAGCCCAAGCAATTTATATAGATTTTTAAATTCCAATTTATTTTTAAAGTTTTCAATTTTGTCTGCCACAAATGGTAAACTTTTCTCATTACAAGTATTAATGCAATACAGAATAATGGGCATGAAAAAAGTTTCCCCTGAAATATTTGACTGTTCATTTGTAAGGTATCACATCTAATAATAAGGTGGTTAAAGATTAAAGTAGTATTCCATTTTCTTAATCATTTCACCCCAAGCAAGGTAATAAAGCCAATGAGGCGAAGATAAGAAAACGTTAGTGAAGAGAAAGGACAATAAAAGAACAGGAATTAAGAAGACCAAAGATAGTGATTGATGTTGCATATATATTTTTGACGATCATAGTAGAGAGGGAAGAGAGTTCCACAGGCATGAAGTACAAGAGAAGAAACTATTAGAATAGAACTTATAGTTATATCTAGCAATTTCAACAGTAAAATGATGACCTAGTTGCCATTCTAGTATTATGCTTAAATTCATGACATCAAGGTACTAAAGAAGAAAGCATGCTAGAACAATTGTCATGAAAATATTTATAGAAAAGGCGCAGGAAGTTACGTTACAGTACTGGGAACATGATTGAAGCTGAGAAAGAGAGAGTTCACAAAAATCTAACCAAATAATACAACATAAGAAACGAAGAGTAAGAGCAGGCTAAGCTAATCTCTGCTCAGGTATATTTGTGTTTGTGGTTTATAGTACAACTACACTGTGCATATCTTAGTTTCTGGAAAGGAGAGTAGTCAAACAAGACCAATATGCTCAAATCTTTGGTCACAATGACTTGTGACTTTATGGCTAGCAGAAGCATTGGCATCCTTCAAACAGTATTACCTACCTAATTTTACTAACAATGTTTGGGTAAATTGTTCTCATTCCACTGTCTATGTTAGGTATTATTTGTAGCCAAGTGGTAAGAGCATTAACATTCCAACCATGAGATCTGGATTTGAACCTTACTATGGTTGCATTTGTCAAGGAGGTGACTTGATTAGATTGGTCTGGAGAGACATACCCAGCATCATTGGGAAGTGCAAAAAAAACAAAAAAAAAATACAACAACAACACATAGGTTGATCAAAGTCATGCGAGTAAATGAATCTGTTCAGAAGCAATCAATGATTGTACTACCACAAAGTTGTACATCATTATAACCAAAGTTTTAAGTTTACTTGTGCTATTTCCACAACTGATCATGCTATATTATATCCACTCTTTCCTTGAAAATGTAACTAAGATTGGCTCAGCATAGTTTCATTATTCATTATAAACCAGAAGTTCACTATGGGCTTTGAAAAAACACATTTGTGCCTGTGCAACAGGAATTGGTTAGCTTCTCTACAAATAAATGTACTCAGAAATGAACAGTTGCCATTATTATTAATAATAATATTCATATACAGAACAGGAACAAACTTACTGGTTAATATTTAATATTTCCTATTTGCAAAAGTTGCATAAATTTCTTAATGGCTTGCATATTATCTTTTTTTTTTTACTTGAAAAGTTTATTTGAGTAATTGGCCATTCATCATTTTATATCTACAAAAGAAATGGCTTGAAGCATGACTAACTTTTCAACAATTTGTGGTATTGGTTGATTTTGTTCCCTGGGAAGAGAATTTTAAAATAACAAAAATTTGATAGACAATGAATTAAAAATACAGCCTGATGATAATTGATCATGAAGTGCAACTAAAAGAGAACCAACCTAATATTTAAAATTTTGTCTAAGTGATGTTGAAGAAATAAAAATGGTCATAAATGTCCATGAATTGCAACCTTTAACATGATACAATCTTTAGTGTGAAGAGAAATCAAATGGTAGAGATAATAAATAAAAACATGAAAAAAAAAAAAAAAAAAAAAACATCATTCCCAGGGATTTCGTACAGAGCCTGTAAATCCAATTGTTAAACTAATAATGAAGTGATCTGTCATAGTAAGTCTTTCCACTCAATTAAACTTGTACAGTCAAATCAATATAAGAGTTTTAAATAAACTGAACTTCTTTTTCATGAGGGATTTATTGAGAAAAAAAGTTTTATCTTTAGTTGTAAGTGAACAACAATTTATTAGGTTGGTGCAAAGATAATGTCGTTTTTCTTTTGAAGTTGAACACCAAAAAACGACATTATTTTTGCACCAACCTAATATATAGCCAAGTCTTCAGTGGAATTTTCTATTAATATTATTGACGTAATAATGTCATTTTTTTTTTTTTACGTTAAAAAATACATCAAAAAACGGCATTATTACGTCCTTATTTTTGCACCAACCTAATAGCAACAGAATTGTCAACTTATCGTCAGTCCCATGACCAGGTATGTTCACTGAGAATTTGTCCAGTTCCCTCCTGGGTTAAAAGTCAGAGAGGTATTCCTTCATGTATAGCATGTCAGGAGGAAGTAGACTGGGTTGAGCCCATCTCTCTCCCGGTCAAATAAATAACAATGCCCTCCTTGAATGCTCACTTTGGCCATGGACACATGGTTACTGATTACATTAGAACCCTCCACCCTGGCCATCAACTAACATCTAGGTAGCCCTCCCCCCAATAATGCCATGTTATCAATACATAGGTTACATATATAGCTGCGGAGCCCAGTCAACCCAATTGTGCTATATTGCTGCCAACTTCTACAAGGAAATCAATCTGTTCTTTGACAGGTCTTGTTTTTAATACTGCTGGGTATCTAGCCACCAACCTCACTAGAAATGCCTGGTTACAGAACCAGTGTAGTCACTGATGATCTAACCATGCATCAGGTTACATGTTACTAGTAACACTCAAAGTGACTCGATATAAATTCTCCCCATGAAAGGGACCACTGCACCAAGTGTCTGTGTCTTGGATAAATAAACATTAATACAGATTAAAACAATTTTCAAATTGCAATAAATATTTGTACTCAGTTCTATGGTAGTTTTGTTTTATTTCCTGACATATATTTACTTCATATTACAGTAATTTATTTATTCATACAAGATACTCATTTTCTTAATGAAATATTCTCAAGTCACCAAGAATAAAAAAATGGTGTATCAAAACGACAGTTTTTTCCTTGACAACACTATTATTTTAACTACCATCATTCCTTGGAAATATTTATAGTTTTAAAAAATGATAATTAGAATTTTAATAAAAAAAAAAAATTAAAAAAAAATAACCATAAAAGTGAATTTATATATTTTCTTTGTTCTTGAGAATTGAAAATAATATTGAATAATTTATTGAAAATAATAAACATTATTAAATTGTTTATTGGAATGGTTGGTAAACCATTGGCTAATTACCAATCAATTAAGACTTTATAAAATGGTAAATAATAAAGATTTCACATATTTTAATAAATGCTTATAAATTTATGAATAAAAAATTCATATTTATTTCTTTAGAAATTGGTAAATGATAAATATTGCATTAGTTTTAATTGTTTTAATTTTTAGAATGTCAAAAATATAAAATTCTTGTAAATAATCTAATAAATAGTATTTCATATTTTTGTTGTAAATTCCTAAGAACAAAAAAAAAAAAAAAAAAATGTATAAATTCATTTTCATGTGTTTAGGTTTTATTATAATTTTAATCATTGTTTTTTTAAAATAAACATTGCATAGGCATGAAGGTAGTTAAAATAATGTGTGTGTTAAGGAAAAAGGTTCTTTTGACAGTTTTTGTGAGCAGAAAGAAAAACAAATATTTTTGATCCCCCACCCAAAAATATCAGTTCTATAGTTCTGATAAATCAAAAGATGAAAATACGAGTTCAAATAATTCACTGAAAATAAATTTTTTTAGTCATTATGCACATTTCTTTTTATCCTCAATTAGCTTTGAAGAGAGAGGAACAGTAACCAGGTTTATCAATTCAACAAGTAATTTGTTTTTTTTATTACCCTTTCTCTTCCTCTCCTTTGTTTTATATTTTTGTACCTATTTATATGCATCTTTAAAATATCCAATTTTAAGGCTTTAATTGAAAATAATTCATTTATCCTGGAAAAAAGAAAAGAAAAAAAAAAAGAAAGGTGGGACAACAGCAACAAGATATGAATTAATCTCCTTCCATAGATTTTGTTATGGGAGTGATTCTGAAATGGGAGACACTTAGCTCCCAGAAAAATAATTTCAAACTCTAAAGGCATGAAGTTTAGCTGGGGAGAAATTGGACATTAAATCAAATAAAAATTTATTTTATGATTTATTGAAATAAAAATTTCTTTTTCATTTGATTGCAATTCATAAAGCAATTTGGTTTCATATTTCAATAATCAGCACTGTTAAATGGTCAAAAATAAATAAATAAATATATATATATAAGAAATATAGTCTTAAGATGTGCTATATTTATGGGATAAAGTGCTCAATATCAGAGATAGAGCGTGTGGCCTGACGATTGCGTTTAGCATGAAAAAGATTGTCGCCTCTAAGTGTTGACTTCTATGGTCACTTAATATATATATATATATATATATATATATATCAAAAAGAAGAGAGAAACTGCAAACATTTTTGGTTGTAATGTGGATTTTTTTTAAAAATATAATATGCTTCATTTTCCATAATTTTGCTACACAAGTTTCTGGTCTCGTGAACTTCATCAGGTCAAGAGTGGATATTTCCATATATTAAAATGAATTAATTTTTCTTAATTTTTTCAATATTAAATATTCTCGATATTAGACATTCTCTTTTTTGTGTGTTAGTGACCCAAATGTCTTACTTGATTAGCTGACAATTCAAAAATGTGAGAGACCAATCAGAAAGCAATGATCTCAAGGGAAGCAATTGAACCTGTGAATCTGAAAAGTACTGTATTAGCGTTTTAAGACAATTTTTTGAGGTGGAGAAGGATTAACATCAAGTCTGCTGTGCTATTGTTATGTTTGTTTTAAGCCAACTGTTTCAGTTTGGAACATCAATTTTTATGATTTGATCCTTGGCTTGATGATCGTCCTGGGTAAGACATTAAACTACATCCGCATCTTGGGGAAGATGATAAACTATGTCCAGCAGCAAAGCCTCTGATTAGGAAGTTTTGAAGAGTGTGGAACCACCTCTTAATTGCTGGTGTTCCCAGGTCCACCCTGACCTGGGGTGGTAATACCTGTTAAGGTCCTTGCTATGGGCAAATAGTTAACTATTACCAGCAATACTTTAAAAAATATTACCAGATACAGATTTTTGACAAAACAAAATAGTACCAGCAATAAAAAATTTTGTTGGCATTAAATAACCCATTGAGGTTGATATGCCATAAAACAAAATAAACCAAACCAAACCTTGGCTTGAAGAGGTCAAGATTGTCGTGTTCAAGTAGAGCATCCACAAAGGAGCTTGTTCCACAAAGTGGTAGTTCTTGTATATAAAAAAAAAAAAAAAAAAAAAAAAAAATAGCTGTCAAAGTGAAATTTTCTTCTTTTTGAGCATGGGGAAATTAATGGCAATTTGACTCCATATAAGTTGCATGACACATCCTAGCTGTAAAGGTCTGAACTGGTAGAACTAAAGAATGAAGCTCATCTGAACATTTACTGTGGAAATAGCAAAAAGAGTTGCAATAACCTTGCAATGTCACATATGTTGGAAAGAGGCTGTAGAGTACTTCCTGCAGTTTTTTCCCTAGTTTTTCATTCTCAGAAAGTTTATTCTATCTTTGAGGATCAGAATGAGATGACAAATTGTAAAAACAGACAAAACATACTGAGATTAGAAGGACAAGTCTTCAGCTAACAAAATTGTGAATGATACATTTTTTGTTTCTCTTTTTGTAGACAAATGCACTTGAATGTGATTTCAAGATAAGAAAAAAGCTTATCTCAAAATAAGATCAGAGGCTTATTTCCTTTCAATCCAGTCATTTTATCAGGAGGAAGTAAAGAGCACATGTCAAAAAAAATAAACTAAATAAATAAAAAGTAACTAAAGATATATTTATTGTTTAGAATCTGAGAAAAACACACAAAAATAAAAACAGCAATATGACCATTCCATGATTTATTCCAATAGACATTTAAAAAATTAAAAACTTTCCATGTGCACACACACGCCACCTGCACATTTTTTTTTTATATGTTTATGCATATATAAACAGATAGAGAGAAACAGAGATCGCATTTATTTAAAAATAAAAAAAAAATGTTTCTTTCCTAAACTGTCTCCACACAAGTTGACTGTACCCCAAGGCATCAAAAACAAAAAAATAAAAAATCTGTTTTTGTTATAGACTTCTACCCAGATGCAGTAAGTAGAATGTATCACTCCTACCCTGGTCTTTCCCAGGATGCGAGGATACTTAACAGATAAATGAGAAAGTGGGTGGAGACACTAAAAAAAAAAAAAAAAAAAAATAAAAATAATGGGGACTGGGGTGGAGGGCTTCTACCATTATGCAATTCTTTTGCCATTCTTCCAACCATACTAAGTGCAAACAACAGAGAAAATCTTAAAAGAAACATTTTTACCACTTATCTGCAGAGCAAATGCCCCGTGTTTCAGGATAGGTAGGTGCTTGGTTGTAGAATATAAAACTATCATTCTTTCTGAATTAAATGCAATAAATGCTCCTAAGATGTCACTTTAAAGGGAAAAGTTCAAGCAAGGGCCAACACACTTCCCACTTGCATAATTTAAATCTAACAGGTTTGGGTTTATACATTGATTACAAGCATAGAATTTTTTTAACCTTACACTTCAATATTCTTGATTGAATTTTTGTCTAAGTCAGCAATAAAAAAAAAAAAAAAAAAAAAAAAATAAAAAAGTGTTTATAAAGTTTCCTACATTATCACTAGGAGGCATGGTTAAGTAATGGATAGGGGCTTGCATTGAGGAATCAGAGAGCAGAGTTCAAATTCCAGTCGAATCCATTACATTCACTTACATACTAATAGCCCTGGTTAAGGTATGAATCCTCCTCTCCCCGCAGCTATGGGTAAATAGTAGGACAGACTGGGTTCTATAGCCTTGGATGGCAATTAGTCTACCACAGAAAGAAATGGCAACCTACTGCAGGAAAAAAAAATCTGCCTCGTCAGTCATGTATCAAAAGATACATAATCGCCTGTGCATGTATCACGCATGTTACATAACTGACTGACATTATCACAAAACACAATGTATCGACTTTATTCTCACAGATCTATTGATGGCTTGTACCTCATATCTAGTGTACGTAATGTTTTCAATATTTCTATACTTCTAAAATTGTTACACCCAATAGATATCATAAGGATTCTATTCATGCAAAAAAAAAAAAAAAAAAATAATAATTCAATCAATATAAATAATGCCTGAAGTCAAACTCCCAAAAAGTTAGGAATATAAAATTGGACCTTGTTAGTGATGACAGACAGGATCCAAGACACTTTGCAAATAGTGAAATCTGCAGATAAACCTTATATAGTATACTAAACATGTCCTCAATTTTATTACTAAGAAGCCAAAACTACTTGGGGTGGGGGGAACATAATTAAAATTTTGAAACCCCCAAAAAGTAAAGAAATAAATAATAGAAACTTTTGTTAAAAAAAAAAAAAAAAAAAAAAAAAAAGTAATAATCATAAAAAGAATTGGACTATCAATGATTACTATAATCAGCAATAATTTTACTATACCATAAAGCCCATTGATTTATAGAAGAGACAACTCTCCCACTAAGAAATATGTTTGAAACCAACAGTAAAAATGTAAAGAATTAGACAAAAACATTCCATTAATGAATAAATGAAACTTTCCCCTTCAACCTCATTTAGAACCTAATAACTCAAATATTAAATGGCTTTGAGAAAATTTCAATTGATTTTGTTTACTGCTCAAAATATTATTAATAATAATAATAATAATAATAATAATAATGACTTATGTCTGTTGTTTTTTTATATTTAACAAAATAGAACTTTAATGAAAATTTTGAATATGACAGATTTTCCAGTTAGGCTAAACTACAGATAAGAGAAATTACAGATGGTGATGACTTGTGTTTGTGTGTGTAGGGTAGGAAGCAATACATTTGCATTGACATAAATGTTCAATCAACAATGTTGGACTCAAAGAGTTTAGTTCGATATTATAAATATATTGTACATCAAACCCCCCCGCAACTAAAGAACCACTTCTCTCGTTTCCATTTTCTAGAAAGTGAAAAAAACGTTCCCAAACAAAAGTTATTTTCATAAAGAGCAGGACAATCTACACCAAGAAAATGCATTGTTGAACGAATATTACAAGATTCTTAATACAAATCAAAACAAGTCTCAACACTGTTTTTTGATGCCTATATTCAAAGAACACTTACTTTTTTTAGTGCATCATTTTACTTAGAATTATTGTCACATGACACAAACAATAGTGCATTATTTAAGCAAATTAGCTGTAAATAATCAAAAATGCCTTTTTTGTAACCATCTGTCACTTTTTTTTATATATTATATTGCCAACTAAAACTTTAAGTAGAAAAGTAATCATTCTAAGTAACGCAGTTAATTGAAATAAGTGCTGTGTAATTTGTTGCAATTTTTTTTTTAAATTAAAAAGAATAAATAAATTTAAAGCCAAAGTACCTAAAATTCAATAAAACATTAGATTACGGAGAATATTTTTCCTAAATTTTTACAGATGTGTCCACTGTAGAAGAAAATTAGATAAACTTCCGTCTGTCAGTCAACCTGTCAACAGCTTCTACCTCCATGTTAAAAAATGCTTTTCTGCTATATTTTAACCTGAAATATTCGTTTCAAATCAGATTAAACATTAAATCAGCTAATAATATTCCTCAAATACAGTTTCAGAAAAGTATCATTTTATTTATTATTATTTTTTTTAATAGAGAATTACATTGTGATGACAGATGGCTAGTAAAAATGGTACAAAAATCAGTGATGCATATTGAAAATATATAATTTAAGCTTGAAATTAAAACTAAAATAAAAGCTTCAAGAAAGATTTTCCATTTTAAAAAATTAATTTTAAACTTTAGTTATTGCCTTTTTGTAGAGGTACCTACATAAGTAACGTTGTCCTTCCTGTTGTAATCATCTTTTAAAAAACAAAGACAAATGTATTTTTATCACTTAAAGACTAAAGAGATATATGCATACTTTGGTTGTTAATGACGGATAATTGTATAATTAAGATCAAATGTTTTAAATATAATAATAAATATTGTATAATTAAGATCAAATGTTTTAAATATAATAATAAAAATCAAGGCTTAATTTTATACGTTTTTAAAAATTATGTATTTAACGCTATTACAACCAAACCTCCATATGATGCCCTCCACCTCAATGCTGTAGCGTAGTGTATAACTAAAAACAGGAGAAAAAAATATAAGAGTTACATAGACACGTGTGTCAGTTTGAAATCTAAAGGACAATACAGACTATGTGTTCCATAAATGTGTGGCAAGATTACATAACTGTAACTTTAAAGCAACATTTAAAGCGGATAGTGAAACGTTTGGGCAACACAGCAAACAGGCACAAAAGACGAGAAGAAAAGTCTAAAAAGGACAGCAACAGGAGTGGCCGAGTTAGAAAACGAGCGAACAATTAGAGAGCCAACGGCTTGAAAAGTTCACTGTCATTATTTTCACCCTTATTCTAAGCTATTAAAAAAAAAAAAAAAAAAAAAAAAAAAAAAAAAAAAAAGAAAAGAAAAAAATTCATTATTTATACACACGTTTGAAATATGAATTTAAATCCGATAGAATGATGAAACAAGTTTGTTGAATAATTTTATAATTTTAACGATTCGCTATTTAATCAAAAAATTGCTGATGAAGCTAAATTTAAATTATTCAAACATGCTAAGATTTATTTTTTTATTGTTTTTTTTAATGATATAAATGATGTATATGCGCACACATACCTGCATACTGTCAGTGTACACGATACGATAAGAATCAATAGAGGCAAATTAATCAATCAATCACAAAAATGTGTGAACTGAAAATGATTCCTCGAAAAAACAATTATAAATAAAAGTTCTATTATTTTGCACCGGACACCACGTTTGAAATTAACTTTAAAAGTTAAATCCATCATGTTTTTTAGTAAGATAATTTTATTCTTAATCCACTTTAAACAATTAGAGATATCAAGAACAGATTGAATGAAGATCCGCCTACTTTTATGCCGTATTTATTTTTTTAAATCCTTTTGTTACGCTTCGGCTTTCTTATCAGTAAAACAAGCAATCCAGTTTGGCTAAGTTTTCAAAACCAAATCTCAATAAATACCTACATGTTGTAAATTTTCACTAAAATTGACCAGCTTATTGCTAAGATTTTTATTTATTGTACATTTACAATCATGAATTAATTTAGCAATAGAGTGACAAATTGTAATCTAAAAAGTACATGGCAGATGTCTTGCTTGCTATATAGACACATTTTCAATTGATATCACCAGAACAAATTATTTTTTAAATGTTTAACTTATATTCCTATTATTAACTTTTAATACATTCTTGATGTTTTTTGGGGTTTTTTAATCAATGGCTTATTTTCACAAATTAGCAGTTACGAATTTAACAAGGATACTTGGCGTTGCCAGAGGAAAATAACTTCAAAAGGGACAATTATTTTTATACACTTACGTCAAGTTTTGGGAGATAACTCAATATTTTTCTCAATGAAATTGGTATTATTAGTAAAATTTCAGGATATACTCTTGTATACTAAAAAAAAAAATGTGTGTACCGGCACGAGTATTATTCACCCCACCCCTCGCCAACCTCGTACACGGTAGTTATTTGGTAGGGTACGCTTATTACTTTTCAAATAATGTTCTCTGCAGCACAACTATTTCTAAATCATTTCACCCCAAAACAAGGCAACAAAGCCACTGAGATGCAGTGGTTTACTGAGCGTGAAAGAATATAAGAGAAAAACATTAAGGAGCAACAATAAAAAAAAAATAGAAATTAAGACAGAAGATAATGATTGACATTGCATTCAAATTTTTGAAAATCAAAGTTGACTAGGAAACAATAATCCTGAAGAGAGTTCCACAAGCGAGAAGTGTGAAAAGAAACTGTTAGTATAGAACTTACAGTTACATCTAGCTATTTCAACTGTAAAATGAACAGATCTTGCCACCAATCTAGCACTGTGCTTCAATTCACAGAGCCACAGTACCCTAGCAGAAAGTTCACCAGAACAATTACTCTGAAAGTACTTATAGAAAAGTCAAAGGGAATCTACATTATGGGATTGGCAAAGTGACTGTGGGTGTTATCACAACATTTCAGCCGTCGTGCCCTCCAGCCTTTATCAGGTCTATGTCAATCCAGATAAACTACAGTATAGTTATTGATATTTATTTTAATGGATTTATATAAGGATTTCCATGGGTTGTAATAAAGAGAAACAATGTTTTTTATTCTTATTATTAACATTGAATGATAGGAAGAAAATATTGGAAATTGCAAAAATACTGAACAAAAATGATAGAAATTAAGAAAATTACCATATATACTCATGTATCATTCAACTTTTGAATATCTAATTTTGAAGCTAAATTGAAGGTGGTCACATCATAGACGAGATATAAAATTAGCATATGTACTGTTGACCCTGGTTACACCGTTGACCAAACTATATATCCATTTACCATAGTCAAAAACTACAGCCGTATTTAAAATAAACAGGATTTTGATAAAACTAATGTTTACTTAACTGTATCCAATAATAATACATCTAATATTCACATATTAGTATCGTATTAGTATTATAAAATACAAACAGTGAATATACATCTTTTCCACTGTTTATGTTTATAAGATGTTTAGCTGTTGTTCAGTTATTTATGGCTGTAAACATTTATGCAATGAGTATATTGTTACTAACAATACTTTTATCATCCTCTTTTACTTATTTAACTAGAAGATGAGATAAAGAGATCAAGAAAAAGATGTTAGTATATTGTAATTTGGTCTCTCAAAAAAAAAAAAAAAAAGAAAAAAAAAAGCAACTCACATGATACACGAGATACAGGATAAAAACATTTTTTATAAGCAAAAATTTGGGGTCGCGTGTTACACAAGTATATATGATAATTAAAAACATTGGCAAGATAACAGTGAGAAAAGATACTGGCTTTAAGAATATCATAAAAAGAGATCTGAGAAAAATTAGAAGAAAATAATTGCAGAAGCTGCTGTTGCAAATGTAAACAAAGAGAAAAGATGCAGAATATTAAAAGACTCACAAAAGAAATACATGAAAACTTATTTCTCAACAAGATTTTTTAATGATGAATGCAGAGCTACATTGGAGGGACCTGATGGCTGAGAAAGAGATTGTCAACCAACATGACTTAGAAAACAACAAGAGAGAGATATGGAGCAATGTTTTGATCTAGGAAGTAAAATTATAGTTCAAAAGTTAATGAAATCAAATACAAAGAATTCTTGCAAGACATCTTAAGTGGAATAAGTCACAATTAAAAAAATTTTAAACTAAAGTGTATCTTCATGCAAGACAATGCTCCTTCACACTTTGAAATTTCACAGGCTGGTAGATGTAGATTTACACTGTTTAAAAAACATTTATTGAAGCACATGTATCTACAGAATATAATATTTGAAGAAATACAAAATGGTGTTAAATGTTTTTGCAGCCTATTATTTGTGAATTTGTTTATAAATAAAAATTCATGTCTTTTTGTTATTTGCATAAGACTGAACATTACCAATATTTTTCTTTTTTATAAATAAGGATAGATATGAGTTGAAACTCACATACTATTTTGCTTGTATAATTATCTCTTGAAATTTTATCAATACTGATTTTTTAATGCCAATTTTATTGCTAAACATTGCTCTACAGAAAAATCATTTACATTATTTACACAAGTGTGGAAGGTTCGCTTATAAAAATATTCAACTTGTCCATACAGAAAAAAAAAAAAAAAAGAAAGAAAACGGATTAAGTGAAAATTCAAAACTTGAATATTTCAGAAATGGTTGGTGTTTTACAAAAATGGTGTTTTTTTTGTTTTTTTTAAGTCCAGTTATTAAGCCCAAGCCCCAGGAGACCTTCTCCCCAGACAGTACCTCTCCTTTGAGAGGGGACTGGGTTTATTGCCTGAGCCTGAGGCATCCCCAAAAGGGGACGTGGTAAGGGGGCTTGGGCAATTTTTTCATGGTATTGCAGTTAAACCCACTTTAAACATTGACCATGTGTCACATTCTGTAGCGACATGGGCATGCTGAAAAATAAATTCTTATGAAATTAGTTTTCCTTCAACAGGAAATAAACTAGACCCATGGTTCCTAACGTGAGGCTTGCATCCCATTGGGTAGGGGTAGGCAATTTGATTTTTAAGGGTGGGGGAAATTTGAGAATGCGTTATTAACAGTGAATTTTTTTCTAGTGAGACTGTGAGTATGAGTGTGTGCACAAGTTGATACATATGATGCATATGCATACTTAAAAAATATGTATGTATGTTTGACAGTTTCATAGTAATTTTTTCCTTAGTACAAGTGTCCTTTTATTTTTTTTTCTTTCATGGAGGCCATGTTCTTTGGAAGCTTGTTTAGGCCAAGTTAATGGCCTTTTAGGCTTCCTCCACATGAATAGGATTTCACTTTTTGAATAATAAGAATTATATGCCATGGGGCATCAGGATTTAGAAATGCTTAGGTGGGGCATGACCCAAAAAAAAAAAAAAAAAAAGTTTGGGAACCAATGGAATAGACACAGGAAGATTTCTTAATGAATTCTCTTACTATTTCAACTGGAACCGTTACTCAGACTGACTACTTGATACTTTGTCTTTTTATTTACACCAGTCAATTGGACATAGAAGTAGACACAAGAATATGCATGAATAAACAGAAAAATGCTTGGCTTTATTTGAATGTCTTTTACTTGAAGAGTATAAAATCTTTAGTAACTATAAAATGCTTGAAAGCTCAAACTTTGCAGGTTAATAATGTAATATGCATTTTAAATACTGTGTAATTGTCATCATTCTCCATTAAGTCAATTCAATTTTATTTTATTTTTTTTTTGGTACCCACTCAATTGGGATACAGTAGAACCTTGGTTTGCTGCTATAATCCATTCCGGAAAGTTGTTCAAAAACCAAGGTAATATTCCTATAAGAAATAATGTAATTAATCCATTCCACACTCCCCAAAATATTAAAAAATACAATTTATACAGAATAATTATAGTTTTACATAAAACAATAAAAATATAAATGACAACTAAATAGAATAAATGAGCATTTAACTTTCACTTTATCAAAGACTCTTGTTGGTATATGTAAGATGGTAGGGAGGGGGAGAGGTATTATTCTTTGGAAAGAGAATCCACTTTGCTGAAAAAACAGCATAGCATGATGAAAAAAGCCCCAAACTTAATAAAAACAGTTTTATCATCAAAATGTTTATTATTATTATTAAGAGGAAAGACCAAAGTATTTTTTTTATTATTTTAATAATTTTTTTTTAATCATTTTTAGCACATTCAAAATTTTGGTTAAAAAAAAATCTTTTTTTTTTTTTTTGTAGTGGCAGTTGACATAATATTTACAATTAGTGTTTTACACCTTTTTCAGGTGAAAAAGCACACGGATTTGGAAATGTCTTGCAAAAAAAAAAAAAAAAAAAAAAAAACAAATCAAATAATTTTCGGATTTTAATTAAACTTTCTGGACATATTCACAAATGAATGATAATTATTTTTTAAATATTTTTTTTAATATACGGTACCCCCACCACACACACACACACACACACACACACACACACACACACACTTAATTTGATGAAATGCTGAGAAATAAAATTTTCAACCAAATTTTTTTTTTTTTTATTAGTTAAAAGCATGACTCCTTGGAGAATGTAAATCAATTTTTTTTTCCAAAACAACTATTCATTTCCCAAAAATCTGCTCTGAATCGTAAAATAAAAACTGCAATAAAACTATGACATTATTTAATTAGAAAAGCTTAAATAAGTTTTATTAAAGAGACTATTGTCCTAAAAGAAACATTTTTAATGAATAATGAATTTTTACAAGAATTGTTTAATTTTCTTCAATTTTAATTATAATAATTTAAAATATATAAATCTTAAAATTCTGCATTACTTTCATCCAGTTAGATGGTATTGTTATTAAGTGAAATCTATGTTTACTAATCAAAAATTGAAAAGCTTAATACAAATCATTTTGCACCAAGATTTTTAAAACAGTCTTTATATTATATATATATATATATATATATATATATATGTATGTAACATGCCCACTTTTAAAAGTATGGTTGACCATACATAACATTATCAGAAAATAAGAGCAATGACTATAGTAAATTTAAAGTCAACTTTCCTAAAATTAGATTACAAAGAAAATTTTCCAATATTTTTAAGATTACCTTGTACTTAAAAATTATATAAGAATGGGGCACACCCATCATTTTCTTAAATTATTTCTTAACAGATAAAATCTTCATAGAACAACAATAAAACCGTCAACACCTTTATCAGCACTTGTTACGTGATTGACGAGCAATAAATATGTAATCATCACTACTGTTTGTCGAATGATAACTAAATCATATCATAGCAGAGGCGCTCGATAACCGAGGTTCCACTTTATTGTATCTTATTCATAATTTTTAATAAAAGGAACCTTTTATTTTGTCTGAAACTGATTAATTAATAAAATATGTTCTAATAACATGTCTGCTATAAATTGAATCTAATTTGTTCATTTTACCAAGTCTTAATTTATATAGATCTTTAAGTTTTCTTCATAAATGCTACACATGTAAATTAACTGTTACTGAAAAAAAAAAAGCATACTGATGTATCTTGGTGCACTAAATAAATGATGGAGTCTTTTAAATCAACAGGAATTCTAGAAACACAACATTAGTGCTTCTACCTGGAGTGCCACGATGAAAAGTTTGTTTGGGCATCCAACCCTAGGGTAACCTACATCAAGCAAGCTATAGGAAAAGCATAGGAAAGTCAGGTTAAGGCCATTAATCTTCAGAGATTGTACATTGAAATCACTTGAACTCAAAGGGCAAGTCTTTTAGAATCATGAGGATCTTATAAAATAAAACATTCTCCTTTTTGCTCATCCCCATTAGGATAATTGCACTGAAAACATGTGAAAAGAGCAGCTCAACAGCTAGGCAAGTTTTAATGCCCAACTTTGGAGAGTCAAGAGTCTGCTGGGAGGAATACTAGGCAGCTCAAGAGTACTTAATTGGGTTCTTAACAGCTTCAAAAGTATCAGAAATTATATCAATTGATTTGTACAACTCAACTGCCCCCAAAATCAAATCTAACATCTTTGAGGTTATTTCTTTGACTGCATCATTCTTTGAAATTAAAATGCCTTACTCACAGAGACACAGATGAAAGAATGCAAACTGCTAAAAAGCAGTTTTGAGACATTTTTTTCTCATTTAAAATATTAAAAATAAAATTCAAACTTTATTCAGATAATTTTTTAAATTTTTATTGGAAAATATTTTTCAAGCTTACATGTTTAAAAAAAAAAAAAAAAAAAAAAAAAAAAAAAAGCACTTTAGCACTTTGCATTCTTTCATCTGACTGAAATAATTTACTTTATTCCAAAACTGGCCTTACGCATGTGATATATATATATGTATTGTACGTGAGTGACTTACATGTGCTTGTACTATTTAATGTAGGTACCTCTACAAATTCATAAAAAAAGTGGGGGGGCGGCATACCATAATGAAAAAGTGTCCAAACTTAATAAAAAAAACAAAGTTTTATCATCAGAATCTTTGTTATTAAGAAAAAAGACCAAATGATTTTTTGATTAGTAAATTTTTTTTTTTTTTTTTTTTAATCCTTTTGAGAACATTCAAAACATTTGTTAAAAATCTTGTTTTTCTTGTGTCAGTGGGAAGGGCGGGCTAATCAAAGATTTGTATAGGGAATTTTAGCATCCTTTTTTGCAGAAAATCAAATAATTGCCAGGTTAAACTTTCAAGACTTATTCACAAATGAATTAAGTTATTATAGAAATTTAATTCATCAAATTAATTTTTGTATCGCTAAATATTTATATTAGTTATAAGCACAAGTCCTTGAGGAATTAAAAACCAATTTTTTTTTTTTTTTGCGAAACAGGAACACAAGTTACCCAAAATCTACTTTGAATCATAAAATAGAAAATGCAATGAAACTAAGACATTAATTAGAAAAACTTTTAATTGCTTTTATATATGCTTTATAATTGCTTGATATATTATGGACAATATTGTCTTAAATTTTTTTTCCAATGAATAGTGAAATTTTACAAGAAGTGTTTTAACTTTTAAATTTTTATTTAGAATAATTTATAAAGTTTTAAATCTTTTAAATTTCTTTATTAATTTGTACCAGTTAGATGATATTCTATTTCTGTAAAAACTATATTTACTAATCATAAATGGAAAAGCTTACCAATTCAGCAACTCCACAATATTTTAAAAAGAATTTTGAATTTTTTTGTGTGTGTATAAACATGCCAATTTTTGTAAATATGTCTATACACAACATTATCATAAAATAAGAGTGGTTACTACAGTAAATTTAAAAGTAAAATTCAATAAAAACATTAGAGAATATTTACCTAAGTTTTTAAGGTTATTGGGTAGTTAAAAATTATATTAAAAAAAAAAAAAGGCACTCAGATACAGATATGGCCACTGTAGAAAATAAGTAAACTTCTCTCAGTCAAGCTGTTAACACCTTAAATAAACATTTCTGCAATATTTTAAACTGAAAGTAATATTTGTTTCAAATCAGCTAATATTTCTTAAATGAAGCTTCAGATAAGTATATTTTATTTTTGAAAAATTTTTAATGAAGAGAATTACATTGTAATGACTGATGGCTAAAATTGGCACTAAAATCTGTGATTTTTAGTGATGTCAAAACAAAAACTACTTTCAGTCAATTTAAATTAGTTTTGAAATACAGCAAAGTATTTTGCTTATTGGCAATATTAAATTTAATCTATTAGCTTGAAATTAAAATTAAAAGCTTCGAAGAAGATTTTTCCTTTTTTTTTTAAATTTATTGTAACTATATCATGTTACAAAAGCTTCCAACATTGGTATAGATCTATATCATATTACATATATAAAGTGCTAGGCATTTATTTTTCTGTATTTAAACATATCTACGACACAATCACATATGAAATGTAATAAATAAAATTCAGTGTTTACTTATCTTATTCCTACTCTATGTTTTGTGGAGATTACATCAGGAGACTTGCTTATAAAATTTATTTTCAGCAGTCATTTAATTTTTAAAACAATAATCAGTAACATGGGAATAACCATCCTTTTTTTGACACTATCTTATTGCAGGCATGTAAGTCTATGTTTGCCAATTTATTTTTTTTTATAAAACTGGAAGTTATATTAATGCGAAACTCAGAGTAGGGATAAGAAAAGTGAACATTTAATTTTATTCATTAGTATTAATGCTCTATCTCTTAATATCAAGCATGATATTTACAAAAACTTCTGGGCCGTATCCCTTTGGTTCGTGGGTGGTAATAGTTCTCCACAACTTCCCGTCCTTTGTAGCTCTTAACAATATTTGTCTTTTTTGCCAAACTCTCCTAATCACTGTTATGCCAACCATTTACACAAGCTTGTTAGGTAGGTTATTCACTATTTTCTTCTGCCCATCTTGCCTTCAACATGTCATGTGAGTGTTAAATTTTCCAAGCCTGCTTTCATTGTTGTGTGCTTTACTTTCCTTAAAAACATCATCTTCCAAAATTACCCTGGTTGACTGATAGTATTTTGACAAAAAAAAAAAAAAAACAACATTATTTTTATGTATGTATTAGGTTGGTGTAAAAATAATGATGTAATAATGTCGTTTTTTGACGTTAAAAAATACGTCAAAAAATGACATTATTACGTCATTATTTTTGCACCAACCTAATTATATATATATATATTCATCTACACACCCACTCAAACAGCTGTATTTTAAAGTGGGAATCTGATGTAGACATGGATTAGTAACAAAAATTACTCAGGCTCCCTCAACACTTCCCTTATGCTTCACCTCAAGTATCAGGGGTTGTCTGACCCTCCCACTTTAAATGCAATGGGAGAGGTCCTAAATCAAGTGGTAAAACACGTGAGACTGATCACTTAACCACCTTTAAAACTCATCCATAAGAAAAAATAAAAAATAAAAACTAAGAAAATAGACAAAATACTACATGAAAACCAATATTCCAATTGTTCTTTTCACAAACACATGCTGTGCTATCTTCAATGGGCCAAACAGATGGCATAAAGACTGGATGACTACTGGTAAAAAGCACTTTTGCAGGTTGAGACATCAACAAGTCAAAGATAGTGTGGGACTATAGGAGTTGAAGTGGCAGGCCGGTAGCAAGTTCCAAATTGTGCTACGATATACTATTTTTTTTATTTGCACATATAGAGCGATGACTAAAAGATGAAACCAAATATTTTCAGGAAAAATGATTTTTTTTTTGTGTGATAATCACACTCAGCAAAGAAAACTAATGAATGCAACAAGTTTCAAAGACATTCATTTAATGAAGTGGCCAGCTTGTGCACCTTGCAATCTTAACCAGATTGAAAATTTGTGGAGCATTTAGAAAAAGATTTAAACTAGCAGACATCAATTTACAAGCAAAGATGAACTTTGGTATGCTATTCTAGATGCTGTATGGTCTGTTTCATATGAAAAATGCAACAGCATATTAAAAAAAAAAATATTATATATAAAATGAATGAATGACTTCTAAAACTAGTTTTGAAATATGTAGCATACATTTCATGAAAAAGTTTAACCTTCATGCCTCCCCACAAAAAAAAGAAAAAGAAAAAAAAAAAAAAGAAATAAAATAAAATAAAATATGACGTGTCAAAAGAATGTTTTTTTTTTTCCCTTGACAGCACTATTATTTTAAATACCTTCACTCTTTGGCAATGCTTTAAGAAGTGAGGATTAGAATTTTAACAAAAACCAAACACATGAAAGTGAATTTATACATTTTCTTCGTTCTTGAGAATTTACAGCAGAAAGATTAGCAGGCGAATTGTGATCTTTGGAATGGTTAGCAAAACACCAGCAAATTGCCAATATACTCAAACTTTATAAAATGGTAAATAATGACTTTATTATAGTTGGTTAATTTAGTAAATTTTTTAAAATTTATGAATAAAAAATTTTCATATTTATTTCTTAATAAACTGGTAAATGATGAATATTGCATTATTTTAGTTTACATTTTTAAAATATAATAAATACGAAATTATTCTTGTAAATAAACAATCTAATAAATAATATCTAATATTTTTGTTGAAAATTCTCAAAGAAAATGTATAAATTCAATTTTTTTTGTTTGGGTTTTATTAGAATGTGTGTGTGTGTGTGTGTGTGTGTGCATTAAATTGATACAGTTCTCATTTCAATTACAGTGATTTTCAATTTAGTTGATTGATTGATTTGTTTTTTTACTACTATTGCAGGTTATTTAATACCAGAAAAATAATTTTTTTTTTTTTTTTTTAAGATAAGAATTTTTCAGAGATAATGATTTAATGATACAATTCCTACTAATTAACCTATAGCTGAAGGGGAAAGGGGTGGATTCATATCTTTCCCATGGGTATTTGCACATAAGTGAATATTATGAACCTGACTGGAATTGGAACTTGGCTCTCATATTTCCAATTCCAAGCCATATCCATTACACCACCTGCACAGCCAAGCTTACAGCACCTGGTATTCCCAAGTAGTCACCCATCTCGTACCTAGATAGGCGACTTGCTTAACTTCACTGATTGTACAAGAACCAGGGTTTCAAAGTGATATAGCCGTAAGCCAGCAAATTTGGGTCTTATCTGGCACTATTTGCAAGTTTTATAACGTTCAGAAAACATTTGTTTTCATTAGCAAGCACAAGAGTAAAAAATTGAAACGAAACAAAGCGTTGTCATCAACTTCTATCATAGGACACATAATTCTACACAGCAGTTAATTTTGAATGCAATATTCTACGATTGTAAATTGTGCATGTAGCCAGGGCTACATGTGATTTTGAATTGAGAATTGCACTTCTCCTAGGCCAGTTGCCAGAAACTTCAGTCTTCTCTACTATTTAACCCATAGCTGGGGCAAGAAATAAATTCATACCTTTTCCCAATGTTATTTGCACAAAAATGAATGCATTGACCTCAACAAGAATTTCAATTCAGCTTGTTTCATGCCCCCCCCCACTCATTGTCACACTACTTGAGCATCCTTAAACAAAGCACTTCCCATCTTTTGCATCAAATACTAAACTTTATAAAATTTTAACCAATTTCATCAAACTGAATAGGTCAATAGAATAGCTGCCATTTGAACTACGATACCCACTCTACAGACAGGACAGTGAAAAACAAGAAACACTATGGATGTGTATACTTCTATGTGCCATGTTCCTTATGAAAAAAAAAATACCAATCATCATGTCCCAAAACCCTAAACATAACTTCATTCTAATAAATACGGTGAGAGATTGTCAAAATTCAAAAAATCTGGATGGAAGGTTTTACCTACTTTTAATAGTACAATACACTTAGTACAATGTAACCCGGATATAAGAGAGATTTTCTCTGGTCCCAAATTATTGCCATACTTACCTAAACAAAATAGACCAAACCCGGATATAAGAGACTTCTCCTCCGATCCGACAACTCTCTTATATCCGGGTTACACTGTAATGATTATAATACCTATTCATGTTGTAACATTACATCATAAAGGAAAAGGAGTAACTATAAACACATTAATGTGAAAACAAACTTGGTTACAAAAAAAAAAAAAAAAAAGAGCAAAACCCAAATTACAAGAATAAGGATTTCAGTTTACAATTTAAAAAGTAGGTAAAAAATTTTCTACAATATAATCTCAACTAAAAAAAATAAAGTGATATAAAACTGGTTAAAATAAATAAAAATAAAACTTTCAATTCTTCTTGTACATCAGCTAAGTGATGATATGAAGTGTACGTTTTATATAAAAAAAATATATATATATAAAAGAGAGGTGATTTAGAGGGTTCGTTTAAAAATTATAGATAAAACTCGTGTGGATTATTACATTTCTCTTTAAATATTCCCTGCTATGAACAAAGTGCGATTTAGACCGCTAAATGATGCCTTGTTTA
Source organism: Acanthosepion lycidas (assembly GCA_963932145.1). NCBI lineage: Eukaryota > Metazoa > Mollusca > Cephalopoda > Sepiida > Sepiidae > Acanthosepion > Acanthosepion lycidas. Next base: position 74,093,435 of record OZ010587.1, read on the forward strand.
GGGTCAAGTATTAGGTTGGTTCAAATATAATGACGTAATAATGTCGTTTTTTGACGTATTTTTTAACGTCAAAAAACGACATTATTACGTCATTATTTTTGCACCAACCTAATATTAAATTTTACACGTTTATCACGTTTATACCCTTTATTTCCTGTGTATTTGATTTGGGATAATATATTTTTGAACGGTCAATACTCAATATTTATTTACTTCACAAATAGCACTATAGTGCTATTTGTGAAGTAAATATTATTATATTTTGCATGTGGTTTCACATAATACAAACTTGTATCAGAATTTAAAAAGAAAGCCTGTCATTACAAGGAAAGAAAATTAAGTCACATTAACTAAGAAGCTTAGACAAATAAAAATAAAAAAATGCATTATTCTTATTACACAGTGAAGAGGTCAGAGCTCATAAAAACAGATCCCACTATTCTTGAATCCAAAAGTTCGAACATAAAGTAGTGTACTTGTAAAACATTTACATTTACAAAGCTTTTGCAGTTTTCCTTTCTTCATGTATTCACTAACAATTATAAATACATTCATTGAATCATTTGAATGTATAATAATTTGTTATGTGTATGTGTGAATGGGAAATATGTTCTCACCCATAGATGTACAATGTACATTGTACAATACAACTTCGGCCTCCACAGCCTGCATATGCAAGAGAAGTTTGCATTCCCACAAGTATAGATTCCCCGTGCACCCAACTAGATGTTATATCGACATACAAGCCTCTAGTGAAATCCAAAACTATCATCAGTCAGTCAGTCAGTCAGTGAAAGGCGTAGGGAAAAGTGATTATAGTAAGTAAGTAATAACACAGTGTAGTGATGATCACAGATTTCTTGATTATTTCATTGATGTGAACGAAAGCGAAAATTGATCGCCTAGCTCTCTTGGCTTCTTTTTATGAAAACGAATGACTTCTCTGTAGCGCACACAAAAAAATAAAACGTGTTTTGACAGCATTTTGTGGGTGAGTGTGAGTTTTATTCATAAAGACCCGTTGAGCAGACATTGTTGTGTATGCCATTGGCATTAATTCTTTCTGAAGGGAAGTTGAATACCACTAGTTATAGCATCCATATGTGTTCTCAATGAGAATAAAGAGTGTGAGTGTTTGTGTTTCCGTTTTATTTCCTAATGAGTAGCTTTCCTTTAGGCTTGTGTGCAGAGTGTGTACTGTAAATGTATGTGTACGTGTCTCTGTGTTAAATGCGTACTGTAAAGTAAATTATGCCCGTCTTCCTCCGCCTCTCAATTTAGATAGGATAACTATTATAGTTTATTCAACTATAAAACTTTTAAGTTAAAAGTTTTAGCGATTTGAGACATTGATCTAGCAAGAGAGATTATTAATTTAACAATAAACATTGTTTTAATTTTTAATCTCTCTAGAAAGAGCAAGGTCTCAATCGCTGATCACCCCCAGCAACGAATAATTTCTAATGTTTGCTTTGCTAGCCAACAACAGAAACATACACATTGTTCAGTTGTTGTTTTTTTTTTTGGGGGGGGGGGGTATTTGTTTTATGGGCATACATTAGTTCCAGTGTGAAGTATTAGTCCCCCCTTCCAATTTCACCGATTCAAATTTTGGGTCTACACATGTCCACGCATACTAGCATTTTTTTACTGTAGTAGTGTGTAAAAAGAGTGAGAAAAAGCGTAGAGTGTGTTTGTATGTTACACTTAGCTGAATTTTCTTAGAACCAAACCAACTATCTGTAGCCGGAATAGAAGTTAAGTTTGATTAACCCATATTATATTTTCTTTGTGTCACCCAATCGTCTTTTAAATTCAAGCGGTAAACGCTAGAGAGAGAGCGGAATGCCTGCCTAATGTTTTGTTTACAAGTTCAACTTTAAAACTTCAGTTTTATTTTCCTTCGTTCAAAAAATACAAAAAAACCCTGATTTTTTGAAGTAATAAATGTTGTTTCACTCAGATTTTTATATAAGATCTCTAGCTAGTGGCCAAAAAGTGATATTAAAAAAATAAATAAACAATGTTACTGTAAACAATGCAATATTAAAAGACAAGAAACTGTTTATTTCATAAAAAAATAAAATAAAATATGAAAGGAAACTCCAAAAAGTAGTAAACCAAAATAGTAAGAAAAATAAGGTTTGTTTATTCTCCCCATCACCGCCATCAACAACAGTAACACTTGCATCACAAAGTTCAAGAACAAGTTTTCGTTTTTAGTTTTTTTTTTGAGATATTTTCTCCCCAGAAGATTGATTTTAACCCAAAACCGAAAATACTATTTTAAGAAGCAGCTTGTAGATAACTAGGCAAGCATAACTGCTGAAATTCGATAATTACCTGACTTTTTTGGTAGATTTTTAAAGTGTGGTGCGCTTCAAAATAGTGATTTATTCTGTACGTGTTTTAGGTGTTTTCTCTCGACTATACTTTTTCGGTCTTACTCTTCTGACACATACGATAAGCTACGCTTACAAAATTGCTCAACTGTTTTAAAAGATAAACAACATTTCAAAAATAAAATTCCCTGGTTCTGTACATAATGGATACAAATAGTTTTTCAATTCTTCATTTGAATGCCAATACTTACTACGACAGACTTACGACAGGTTACAAATTTGACTTTATCAACACGTGTTGCCTTGTTTTCAAGTGCTTGCTTATCGATTTCGACTTTTAAAGAATATTTGAACTTTATACTAAAACTAAAAAAGTAAAGAAAGACGTTTTACATTTGGTTTTTTGCAAATGTCGAGAAAACAAAAAATAACTAGAAAATTGTTTTTTTAGCAAATTTGCCATCATAAACTTTGCAAATTTATTTTTTTTAAATATACATCATTCACTGATTCAAATATCAAAATTATGAAAAATTGGTACACTAGTCACCCATAGACACAATGAATGGGCCATGCCGCCATCATCATTTTATTTATTATTTATTTTATTCATTTATTTATTTTTTGTAAGACAAGGTACGACAAACTCTTTAACCTTACCGAAGAGAGAAACAATATAATGGTAGCAATCCTGTGGTTATCATCATGGGTTTTTAAAGAAGATATTTTAAGCTTATATTAAAAAAAAAAAAAAAAAAGGGATTTTCTTATTTAAATTAGTGGGATTTCATTCAGGTGGAACCACCAAGTCTGCTGAAAAAAATTATGCTACACTTACACAGGAAAACTGTTAAAAAAAAAAAAAAAAGTATTCACTTAGCAACAACGAACACGTGAAATTATGCGGAACAAACTTTCTCACCGGAACCCATTTTAAAGTACGTAGTCGTAATCTAAAACTCTAAAAATGAAGAAGATAGTTACTGCTAAATTATTCCACTACCCCCCCACACACACAAAAAGGAATAAAATTAGCCTTCTTATGCATTTTTAATCAACGAATTTAAAAAACAAGAACAAACACCCCTGAAAAAATTTACACCACTTATTTTTTTACTTTTGTTAAAGAGAAGACCTTAAGAATCTTAACTCAAGATTGTCTACAGTACCTTTTAGTTTTAGGTCAAATGTTCAAGGCAAGAAATATAATATATATTATTCAATTAATATTTTAAAAGGATATATTCTGTTTTTAAAAAAACTTTCAAAAGAAACTTAAAAATCTTTGAAAAACATTTTAAACTTAATCCCAAAAATTAAAAAAAAAGAGTCCAGTGAAGGGGAAAATCTCACAATTTATAAAAATATGTTCCTATACCCGTAAAAACTGTTCTTTTCGAGTACACATTGTTTGTTTTTAATATTTCATGCAAGTTTTCCAGCGCATAGGTTACGCAATTAATACAAACACTCCATTTCACGAGCAAGTGAAAGTCTTACTCTTTTTACACTTACAGATTTGTCAGTCAAAAAAAAAATAATAATAATAATTATATATATATAAACTTATTCCATTTTCAAAGTGTAAAAGGGATTTTGTTCGAATAAAGGCAGTACCATCCATGCAATGAAAAAGAAAGAATTAAGATTTGCTTTTAATTTTGAAGAAACTTTTTCATTCTCACAATTTTATTTTCAATTGTTGAAATGTTCATATCTAATCTAAATGACTACCTTTTTTTCCCTTTTGAAGTCGTGTGAAAAGCGAATAAGCTTTAAAACAACTAAAATAAACTAACTAAACAAACTACTTTAAGAATTCTTTCTGGAAGTAAAATCGTTTCCTGTTTTTTTCCGATAGATCTACAAACGGCATAAGAATCGCGCGATTTTTACAGCAACTTCATCTCATATGCGTGTGTGTAAAAAATAATAAAGTGCCTGCTTTGCAATTGTTCAAGGTTATTTTCACAAAAGCAAAAAATAATAATTCGTAATATGAAGCAAGAGAAAAATATTTTATGTTTGGAATGTTTTAAGAGGTAGACTTTGTTTTTAGTTTATTCTTTATGACGAAATTATGAATAAAAAGATTTAACTAATGAAAATATTCAAACAACCAAAAAAATACAAGTTATGCGTGATTTTTTTTTTTTTTTTTTTTCCATACCACGTTTTTCTTTTAACAATTTTTTCAAAAAGTAAAAGTGTAATAATAATGATTATGTCAGTAAATGTCAGTCAGGCGAGAAATAAGAATATGTGTATATAAAAAAAAATAAAGTTGAAAATAATATTGATTCTGTCTACTAAATGTTTACTTTAGTTTATTGTTTAGATATGTTTTTTTTTTTTTTAAATAACTGATTACTGAATGAGTATTTTTTTCTTTCTACCGGTATCCGCTTTTATCGAGACAAAAGAAACATTTTAAAAATAACAATTTTATTTAGTTCCATCCATCTCTAGGAAATTCTGAGAATCTATTTTTATTTTTTAGTACGAGAATTAAATAATTTCAGAAACTTTCAGCGATCGCTATCCCCTTTTCTTTCCGAAAATCTCAACAGTAAGAAAAAAAAAATAATTGATGGAATTTCCAATCAAGTGTTAACTCAACTTAAATAGAAAAAAGAAAAGAAAAAAAAAAAAGCAACAACGTGGTTCCACGCCTCTTCCCATGATTAAGGCTTGGCATTGTCATTAATAACAAAATAAGTCATAAAAATACTAGTTTTTACCATTATGAAAAAAGCTAGTTATTGTTTCTGTTTCCAAAATGAAACAGTAATTCAAAGTTTGAAGAAGTGAAATGAAATAAAATCTGTTTATTAATCATTCCCAATATCTTGAATGAAAAATGACAAAAACAAATAACAACCAAATTTTAAACACATGGATTTGGAAAGGGGGTGAAATTGACGAATAAGTTCTTTTTTAAATAAAATGTAGACAAAAAAAAACAATGTTTTGTAGTAAACAATTTTAATCGGGTGTTAAATTAATGATAAAAATTGGTAATGCTAAAATTGCTACTAGTCGCTATATATTTTTAGTGTACTTTAGTAACAAACAAGTTTTTTCGAGTGTAGAAAATATATTCTCGACAGAAAAAAAAATGTATGGCTTGACTCTTAAAGAAAAAACGTGGAATGGTTCCACAGGTTTCGAGTGACCAGATTTGTAGGTTCGTATATAGCGGAAAATATATTCCATTATTTTAGAAAATTAACTTTTTATTGAGAGAAAAACAAAGGTTACTGAAATGAAAATGAAACTTTTTTTTTTTTTTTTTTTCCACAGGGTTGTTTTTAACTTTTCCGCCCCCACCAATTCTTTTAAAATTTAAAACAAAAAATAACTATATCAGCTGTAGTAAAATTTTACTTACGAATATAAAACAAAACAAAAACGAAAAACATGCGTGGAAGTTTGCTAAGAAAAGTTTAACAAAAAAAAAAAAAAAAAAAAACTTTTCGTATGAAGTTGTTTTCTATTTTTTTTCTTCATAAAAAAAAAAAAGAAATGAACACATTTTGATTTTGTGTGCCTATGTAAAATATTCACACAATTCTTCAACCATGGTTTTTTTAACACTTGCTTGGCATTTGTTTCTCTTCTTTAAGGGTAAGAACACCAGTCACCCCTAAAATGGGTCGATCATGCTTTTAGGTACCACTAAAATCAATGAGAATCCATCCATCACGCTCCATCGCAAGAAGCAACAAAATTTCAAAAACCTTAATTAGTTAAAAGAACAAAATAACTATTTTTACAGACACTTCTCCAGGAATATACGAGGTTTGAAATAGAGAAAAGCAACCTAAAAAGACTGTCTTTTGTTATTTTAGTGAGCAACAATGAGAGAGAAAAAAAAAAAAAAGAGAGCGAAGCTTAAAACTTCTCTATTCAACAGTCAGCTAAACTCCTGAGCCCGCCCAACTCGAATAGTAATTACTATTCTTTCTCTCTTTCTCTTCGCTTCTTCGTGGTGATTATTTTTTGGGCCCTCGTCGGTCAAATAAAGTTCTTGACCGGCAAGACCAGAAGAGGACTTTTCAAAGTTGATGGGTGAATAATTTCCAAGTGGAAGATCCAGTTTGTACTCACCGATTTTAATCCGTAAACTCTCCTCCACCCGTACATCGGCGAGTCCTGCCATGATGACCCAGTTTGAGCTTCGGAAAGCGGAAGTGACCTCTGTGGGGTTCACTGAGCGCCAATTTCAGCCAGCAGCAATCAGTTGAATAAGCGAATGAATGAATGAATGAATGAAAGAAAGAAGGAAAGAACGAAAAAAGCGAATCAATGATGGAAGGAGCGAACAAGTGAGTGACTGAATAAATGAATGAAAGTAATAGTCAATGAAAAGGCGTTTGATTGATTTTGTTGTGTAAAAGAATGAATGGCTTGAAATTAAGAACTAAAAAAAAATGAAGTAATGAAAAAGATGGGGGGAAAGAAAACTGATAGCTCCCACACATAACAAGAAATGTTTGATGATAAATGAATAAAAAAAGCATTAATAAATAAATAAATAAAAGGAAAAGGAGTTGAATGAGACAACAAATGAAATTCTACATGTTAGTGTAGAAACGAATAACTAAGTAATGAATGAAAAATAAATTGAAAACATTGATGAAATAATTGTACATAAAAAATAAAAAATCATTGGATTTTTAAAACATATAATAAAAAAACAAATCAAGGAGATTAAAAACAAATTAGATTGAATGAATAAAAACTGAGTAAAAAAACAATAGTAAATTAATAAGAAACTTCATAATGAATAAGTGTGGATTTAAAAAGAGATAGAATTAAATTAATGAATGAATTAGTAGGCATTTTTATCAGTCTGCCTACATTGCAACCTAATGTGACACAAGGTCAGTTTAAAGTGGGTTTACCTAACAAACTGTGGAAAAATTCCTCAAGTCTCCGTGGTACTTCCCTTTTTGGGGACACATCAGGCACTGGGTAATGACCCCAGTTCCTTCTCAAGAGTGAGGTATTGCTTGGGAAGATGGCTTCCTGGGCTTGAGCTAATATTAATTTCAACTTTGTTCAATAGAAACAAACTTCTATACATGGTAAGTAATCTTTAAATATAGTGATTTACTAAACGTAGCTTAGATGTGGCACAAGACTGAAAGTATGGATTGAACTCACTACACAGTCATAATTGGTCTTGCAAGACAAACTTGTTAACCATTACACCACATCAAAGTGTCTTAATAAATGAAAAGGTAGATTTTTAAAAAGATATGAGTTGTGGTAAAATTAAATAAAATCAGTAAATAATATAATAATAATGAATAATAATAAAAAAAGAAATACATTTTTCCATGATACTAAAAGTAAAGGAACCAGAAATATAATTATCCCACTTGGTTTCTTCAAACACTGTCAGGCAGTGTAGGTTAAGTGTATAAAAAGACAAACATTTTTCCTGCCTTGCTCTCTTTATCCACCTTGCTCCAGAATATAGTACCATATTTTTGCTGGTAATGTTAATTTCCCTGGTTCACTGACTAATGACTCTCCTTCCACTTTCCAACACATGGTGTTTGCATATGGCTTCAAAAATCTCCACCTATCAAGTAGATCAAGCTTTTCTTTTGGTTGTTCCAACTCTGCACAAGTCTGACTTGAGCTTGACCATTGTAATGACACTTATACTGGCTTACCCTAATTTCTGGACCAAGAAAAAGAAAAAGAAAACAGACATCCCATAGCCATATTTAAACCTTCCAATGATAAAGTAAATAGAAACCATTCTTTGCTCACTCCAACTCTATGCAAGACAGATTTGTTCTCAGCCAATTAATACAATGCTTATACTTACTTACCCTAAGTGCTGGACCAAAAAGAAAACAGGCATATCCAAGAGACATAAAAACACATAAAATGTCCATAGTAGAAACCTAAGTTTTTGTATGATTCTTCATGAATTATTTACATATGAACATGCACTCACATATGTAATAATGAGCATATGGTTGCAAAGGAAAGAACAAACAAGGATTAAAATTTCAATAAATTTTCAGAATATATGCATAATTGTGTGAAAAGTGACAAAATTATTGATATGTGGTTCTCTAGGTCCCATGGGTAAGGGAAGTGATTAAATGTAAGGGTGTTGTTGGTAAGGCTGGGGCACGTGTAGCAAGTCAGTTAACTGAGGTCACAGTTGATACCAGGAGAGATGCCTGGATTGCATTAGTAAAGCCATGTGGTAGCATGAGTCGGGTGCTGTCGGCAGGGTTGATCCATCTATCCTCAATGTTGAAATATTTAAATCATTCATTTACATTAAGTCATAAAGTTTGTATAAATTAAAGCGAATTTGTATTTCAAGACAAAAGTTGAAATATTAATAGCATAAATTTTTAAAGTTTTTTATTATTATTAAGTTTTTTATTATTATTAAGTTTTTTATTTTTTATTAAGTTTTTTATTATTTTTTATTATTATTAAGTTTTTATTTTTTATTGTTAAGTTTATTTTATTATTATTTATTTGTTATTATTATGTTTTTATTTTTTATTATTAAGTTTTTTATTTTTTATTATTATTTATTTTTTATTATTATTAAGTTTTTATTTTTATTATTAAGTTTTTTATTTTTATTATTATTTATTTTATTATTATTAAGTTATTTTATTATTAAGTTTCTTATTTATTTTTTCTTATTATTATGTTTTTATTTTTTATTATAAAGTTTTGTTTTTTTATTATTATTTATTTTTTATTATTATTAAGTTTTTATTTTTTATTATTAAGTTTCTTATTATTATTTATTTTTATTATTATTAAGTTTTTATTTTTTATTATTAAGTTTTTTATTTTTATTATTATTTATTTTATTATTATTAAGTTATTTTATTTATAAGTTTCTTATTATTATTTATTTTTATTATTATTAAGTTTTTATTTTTTATTATTAAGTTTTTTATTTTTATTATTATTTATTTTATTATTATTAAGTTATTTTATTAATAAGTTTCTTATTATTATTTATTTTTTCTTATTATTATGTTTTTATTTTTATTATTAAGATTTTTATTTTTATTATTTATTTTTTATTATTAAGTTTTTATTTTTTATTATTAAGTTTTTTATTTTTATTATTATTTATTTTATTATTAAGTTCTTTTATTATTAAGTTTCTTATTATTATTTATTTTTTATTATTATTATGTTTTTTTTGTTGTAACATCTTTAAAGACAGTGATAGTAAATCTTTACAAATCTCTCTTGGGCACTTCAGTGAGATGTAATGGTTAACAAGTTTGTCTCGCTAGATCACTTACAACTGAGTAGTGAGTTCAATTTTCACTGTGTGCCTCATACTTTTCAGTCTTGTGTCACATCTAAGCTATAAGTAAATGGTATTTTGACATGGTATAATGGCTAACAAGCTTGTTTCGTTAGAACAATTACAACTGAGTTCAGTCGAATCCATTACATTCACTTACGTGCCAATACTCTTGGGAAAGGTATAAATCTTCTTCTTCTCCCCACATCTATGGATAAATAGCAGGATAGACCAGCAGGTTCTATAGCCTTGTATGGCAACTGGTCTACCACAGAAAGAAATGGCAACCTACTGCAAGAAAAAATCTGCTTCATCAGTGATGTAATGGAATAACCAGTCACCCCCCATTAATGATTACACTATAGGTAATAAGTACCTATAAAATCAACTGTCTACGAGAGACTGCAGAAAGAGGAAGTGTGAGAAGATGCAAGCATGTCTGACCTTCCAATTAGTGGCACTCACTACTAGATTGACCTGTGTGTATAACTGTACCGTATTTCATATTGTACTGGTTGTGTACAATAAACCTTTCTTCTATTATCCACCGGGTGTTAAGTATTTATTCCCTTAGCTTGGAATATAACAATCAGTCATTTATCAAAAGATACATGATCACCTAATTGTGTATCATGCATGGCACATAACTGAACTGAGTGAGTTCAATCCTCACTGTGTGCCTCATATTTTCAGCCTTGTGCCACATCTAAGTTATGCTTAATAAAGGGCATTTTGATGTGGTATAATAGTTAACAAGCTTGTTTCACTAGATCATTTACAACCATGCAGTGAGTTCAATCCTCACAGTGTGCCTCATACTTTTGGCCTTGTGCCACATCTAAGCTATGCTTGTAAGATCACCTTCACAAATCTCTGACATTTTCATTAGTATTTTCATAGATTCCAATAATACTGTGATTTGTACAGTACTTTCCCAGCACTGAAGGTCACTTTTGGTCAGAGGTAGAGTAAGCTGTTCTCATTTTAGATGAGAGAAGGTGCCTGGCCCCAATGGTTTCTAACCATGTGCCCCAGCTTCTTCCTCTCTGCACTAAGATAGGTGGGGTTGGTGTAATATTAATGTCAGCATGACAGTGATTGCAGGGACCAGGCAACTTTTGTCATTTGCTCATATGTATATGAGTACTTTACATAAAAAAAGACCTTGTGTCACATCTTGCCTTAATGGGAAGGGCCAGGTAAATACTTACAGTCTCTTTCTTAAATTTCTAAATATATTCATTGAGTTTCTAGGAGTTACTGGTGGCCTTTATTAAAGTTTAAGTAGCAACAAGTTTCCTCAATACTCCTATATTCTTCCCAGTATCCTACCAGTTTCAGTAATGCTGTCATCTGGATTGTTCCAACACGTCCCTTATCTTATAAAATCCAATATAAATTATTAAAATTAAAATAGATATACAGCATTATTTATAGTTGTTTTTTTTTTATCAGTAGCACATGAAGCAAGGGAGTACAGCCACTAAAACAGGAATTAGGAACAGAAATATTAGTAATGAGCAGAAAGAGAAAAGAGCAATCAGGTGAACAGTATATAGCAATTGACATAGCATTTAAATTTTTGTAGATTAAAGTTGGCTGGAAAGCATGATGCTGGAAGGGAGTTCCACAAGCAAGAAGTGTAAGAAACGAAACTGTTAGCATAGAAGCTACATCTCGCCAGCTCAACTGTAAATTGACGTGATCTTACTGTCAGTCTAGTACTGTGCTTCAATTCATACAGTCTAGGTACCATGGTGAAGAGCTCATCCAAACAACTACCATGAAAGTATTTATAAAAAAAGGTAGAGAGAGGCAACGTTACAGCAGTGAGCAAGTGGCTAGAGCTGCGCCACCAAATCAGGACTAATAATATTGCTGATTCTTCTTTGGATATTATCAAGTAGCTCCAGGTAAATAGCAGGGGCACTAGATCATATATAGCAGCAATATTCTAAGCATGGACAAATGGTAGACTTATAGATATGCTATATAGATTCCAGAGAGAAAAATTCTCTCGCACGACACAGTGAACCAACTTTCAGAGCAGCTGGCCTAGCAATGGATTCAATATAGTCTTTCCACTTCATGTCAGCTGAGAATGTTAGCCTAAGAAGGCACAACAAGTCACTTTCTTGGAAGTTAGCATCAGCCATGTTGAATGAAGGCAAAGAGGGGTCTCTCAGATGATTAATGGAGAGAAGTTTAGTTCTGTAGGTGTTAAAATTGACAAGCCATCTTTTGACCCAGTTAACAACGATCTTGGGGTCATTTTGTACATCAGCTGCCATTTTGACCTTGTCAGATTGATCAGCCTTACTATCGAGGCAGGAGTAAATGATAGTTATCAGTGTAGATGCTGAGTTGAGTGCTGATGTCATCAGGAAGGTTTTAATGAAAATTAAAAATAGCATAGGACCAAGGATGGAGCCCATGGGCGACACTCATGTTAGTATGAAAGGATCTAGATGAGTGGCCATTCAGGATAACTTTCATTTAACGATTTGACAGGAAAGACTGGATCAGCTCAAAGATTTGTCCAGAGATACTGTAAATTTTCAGCTTGTGGAGAAGACCTGAATGCCAGAATCAAAGGCTTTTGAGATGTCCAAGGCTACAGCCTGGACTTCACCATTTTTATCTAGAGCATGACTCTTTCGACAATTATCAACAGTACATCAGCAGTTGACCTGGAGAAACAAAAGCTAAGTTGCTTGTCTGAGAAAAGGACCTGCGATGAGAGATGATGAACCAAGTCAGTATTGATTAGGGCCTCTAGGGGTTTCCCTAAAAGCGGTAGAAGGTTAATAGTTGGATGTGTCAGATGGTTCACCAGAGTTCTTAAAAACTGGAACAACAGACAATGACACCAGCAGACAGGAAACAGGAGGCAATGAGACATTTATTATACAGTTTAGAGAGAACATGAGCCAGTTCAGGAGCACACTTCTTAATGGCTATTATAGGGATACCATCGAATCCACAAGCTTTGTGGGGATCTAAAGTTAGAGATGATACCAGAAACCATGGAAGGGGTTATATGTATATCATTTAACAGAGATTCAGTACTAAGCTGGAAGTTAGGCAGAGATACTCCAGATGAGTCAAGAGTAGAGTTTGAGGAGAATTTACGGGCAAAGCATTTGGCAGAGGATAACACCTCAAATTGATTGGAAAGGGAAGAAATAGAGACTTTGTAATTACTTAGTACCCTATTACAGAGCCACCAGTAATTACAAGAACCAAAGTTGTTAGAGGCTATGTGGTGCCTCATTCTCTCAGCAAACAGGGACTTAACTCCTTCAAGGACTCGCTTACATTTATTCCAAACAGTAACAAATAGGCACCTGTTATGACAAGAGCTGTCACCCTGATTTAAAGTTGTGGTTCTTGTGTGCTAAGGCAGCTGAGCATGCTGGTGTGAACCAAGGAGAGGATTGTAGTTTCACCTGGTATTTCTGAGAAAATGAAAGCATCCATGATGGCTTTGACCTAAGAAGAAACCTCAGTGGCACAATTTTCAATTGAGAGGTTGAAGATGTCAATCCAAGGGGTGTCACAAAGAAAATCCCAGAGTGAATTCCAATCAGCATGCTGGTAAGGGAAAGAGGTCTTATAGATAGGGGGTTCCTGTTTAATGGATGCTTGGAATTAAATATCAATAGCTACCACAGAGTGGTCCGAGTTACCAAGAGAGCAGTATCGTGAAGCTTGTCAAGAGCAAGGAGAGGAGTTAGGAAATAAGTCCAGAAGAGAAGCCTGTTGCTTGGTTTGGCTAGGGAAAAGAAGTGGGAAAGTCCACAATTTGAGTAAGGGATTGAGCAATGGAAAAATTTAATGTCTGCATACCAGCAACATCAGTACCTTTAGAATGTTTCATCCATTGAAGACAAAGATGTTCCCAAATGGATGGAGAGAAAATGCCTTTTCTTTACTGTCAGCTATTGCATCTAATATACTACAGTCTTGGGAAGAGGGGAAGTAATAAAGCAAAAAGTGATAGCTGACAGAGTTTAGTAGCAAAAGACAGAAGCACATGAAAGAGTAGTCAGCAACCTCAAAAGACAATTCCCTATCAGAATATTATCCCAGATATAAACACCAAGGCCATGAATGTGAATGTTGGAATCTTTTCAGCAAAGGGAAAGATAGCCTGGTACCAATGGAAGAATTCAAGTTGAAGAATTTCACAATGGGCAAAACTATCTGACAACTGTTCCAGGACAAAAGATTCTAAACTGCAGAAATTGGAACCGATACCACAAATATTAGAGAAAGAAAGACTGAGGTGGGTAGGTGTTTTTTTTTTTTTGTTAGCTGGTTTAGTTGTATTTCTTTTCATTGTGATTTCCATGAGATATGTTTTGAGGAGAGAGAAAAAAGACCATCATAATTATCACCATTAGTCATTAGTGGCAATACAAACCAGCCAGATACAAATTCCAGTATTATTAGGTTTGTAAAAAACAAATAATAAATTATAAAAATAAAAATTCAATATTATTTATCAGTTAATATAAATTCCAGTATTATGTTTATAAAAATCTGGTATTAATTATAAAAAATAAAAATAAAAATCCAGTATTAATTAGAGTTATAAAACAAAATGTGGTATTAGATGTTTATAAAAATCCAGTATTAATTATAAAAAAATGATATAAAAATATAGCATTACAGGCTTATAAAAACATTCAGAATCAAATGCTTATAAAAATCTGGTATTAATTATAAAAAAATGATATAAAAATATAGCATTACAGGTTTATAAAAACATTCAGTATCAAATGCTTATAAAAATCTGGTATTAATTATAAAAACTTAAAATAAAATTATATTGCTTGCCCAATGTTTTTTTAATTGACAAAACTTATTTTTCTTATATCCTTACTCAGATGGGTTGGTTCACTGTGTTGTGTGAGACAATTTTTTTTTCTTACCAGAATCTATCTTGCGTTTTTATAGGTCTATCACTTGTCCATACATTGAATATTGATGCTACATCTGGTCTAGTGCTTCTGCTATGTATCTAGAAATTCTCAAAAAAATCCAAACAAAATCTGCAATGTTATCAGTCCTGATCTGGCATCACAGATTCAGTCACTTTCTAACTGCCATAAGATAGCTTCTATATGCCTTTTCTATAAATACTTTCAGAGCAACTGTTCTGATAAGCTTTCCTCTTTGGTACCTCAATTTCATGTGTTTAAGCATAGTACTGGATTGGCAGTTAGGTCCCATAGTTTTACTGTTGAAATGCCTAAATGTAACCGTAAGTTTTATTCTAATAGTTTGTTTTCTTGTGCTTCTTGCCTGTGAAATTCTCTTCCACTTCCTTCCTTTCCTGTTTACTACAATCTTCAAAAATTTAA
Organism: Acanthosepion lycidas; assembly: GCA_963932145.1. NCBI lineage: Eukaryota > Metazoa > Mollusca > Cephalopoda > Sepiida > Sepiidae > Acanthosepion > Acanthosepion lycidas. Next base: position 74,108,464 of record OZ010587.1, read on the forward strand.
ATATCAATCATTAACTTCTGTCTCCTTGAACCCTGTTCTTTTATTGTCCTTTCTCCTGAATAATGTTCTCTTAGTTTCCTTCACTTGCGGTAATTGCATCTTAGTGGTTTTATGACAAATTTCAGCAGTCTCTTCCTAATGTTAAGTATAAGCATCTGTTTTGTTTCCATTGTCGCTAAAACTTTGTTGTTACTCGCATGTTCAGTTAAAGATATTAAAACCATGGAATTTTCACAGATCCTGCTCTACATTATTAAAGGAAATAAATGCCATAAAAACCTATCTGAAAATTATTATAACATGATATGCAGTATATGGCTTTATGGGTATTTAATGAATTTTTAATTTATCCCTCTTAAAATGTAAAAGCAATAGTGTCAAAAAGTGTCAACCATAGAATTTCTATAGCTCCAGTCATTTATTATTATTATTATTAATAGCAAAAAGTTGCGAAGACAGTATTGTTCAATGATGTAAGAAAATACAAGAAAAGATGAACAGGGAATGTATTATACAACTTAAAGAGTTCATTTAGTTTATTGAATAAAATTTAAAGCAGTTTGTTTATTTATGACATTAACTTTCTTGAAAATGCTTACCATTTTCATCCATTGTTTTCTGCCATTTTTCATCCAACTTCATAATTCCATCCTACCAGAACTATTTTTTTTATTCTTGCTCAGCAAAGAACTGATCTTAGTTCCTTTTACAGTTGCAATGTTATCATTATAATGAATAATAAGAAAACAAGACTAAATCTCTCACATGTAAAGTTATTGACTCACCTCCTGACTTTGTTAGTATTGCTGTTCAGGTGTGTGGTTTTGTGGCCTTTCTTCAAACATGGATCTTCTCAAAATGAAATTTTATCATTCTAAAGACTAATAAGAACATGAGACTAAATCTCTCATAGGTAAAATTATTAATTATCCTCCTCACTTCTTTAGTATTGGTGTTAAGGTGTGTGGCTTTCTGACCTTTCTTCAAACATAGATCTTCTCAAAATGTAATGTTATCATTGTAAAGACTAAATAAGAAGACAAGACTAAACTCTTCAAATGTAAAATTATTGTTTCTTCACCTCCAATCTTCATCAATATTGGTGAATGTGTGTGTGGCTTTTTTGCTTTTTCTGAACATGGATTTCCTTCTCCCAAAAATGTGATAGACTTTTATCTCATATATATTCTTGTCATCCAGTTGTCCTATATAATGTGCACATCCTAAGTGCTGCTTGGTCATCCACCTGTTTACATGTTGAGAGAAGCCACTGACATCTTGTGTAGGCATGGATCTCCACTTGGTGATTTGAAAATTGTCATCCACATGAAGCCACTCATGCACTTGGCTTCTCTGATGCAGTGGTGTAACAGAGTGCAGTCTATTTTGGTATCATCTGGGGTGATCCCAATACATACTAGGGGTGGGGGGCACTACTGATCACCTTCTCATAGGACAAAGCTTCCTTATTGATATTAAATTAGATTCAGACCATCTGGTATTTTCTGACATGAATCATATCCTACACAGTCTTCAAGGGAATTTAATTTTTTTTATTAAGACACTTCTGTAAAAACCAGAACAAATGGCAATTTAAAGGTATAATATCTGGTGAATATCACCAATGAGTGACAATTTTTAGTCAAGCAGTAAGAGATTTTGTTTGTTTTCCAAAGAAACATGCTGTCTGGTTTTATCCTAATGGAATATCATGTTCTTTTTCTGAACTAATTTCAGACACTTTTCATTGATTTCAATCAAGAGCAACAGTTGTTTGAAGCAATTGTCTGCTTTCTCCAGAAGGAACTCAGAGTAAATGTTTCCTTCTAATCCCAGAATATGCACCACATTACTTTCTCTGAATGACAACATTTGGTATGACATTTATGATTCATTACACTTCCTCTAATCTCTTGTGTTTCATTTTGCTATAAACTATCCACTTTTCATCACCTGTCAGAATTTCTTTTAAAAAAAGAAAAAAAAAAATTCTTACATTTAAGTAATGAACTGTACCAAGAAATATGGGTTAAAATATTTCTTTCAGCCTTTTGACACATTTAATTAGTCACTGTACTTTCTGTATAAATTGTCCCTCATTTTCTACTTGATTAAAATTTTTACTTTTCTTAAAATAAAAAAACTTAATATGCCAAAAATATTGTTTTCTTTCTTCAATGTTATACTCATAAAATATTAATAATGAGGACATTGATTTTCCTTGCAAATAAAATATTTCTGAAAGTTTTTTGGTAATATCAAAAGTTTTCAGCATTCTCTCAAGGAGGCTCCCTGCCTTAAATGCCTATTGGGACACAAGTTTACTCCAGACCTCAAGTGTAACTTATATATACAATCCATAGCTAAAGATGCTGGAGAAGTTGTCAGTTTCTTTTATCACTCCAGTAAGTACCTGACTCCTCTTGCCATGCTTTATCTTTACACGAGCGAGATCAGACCAAAAATGGAGTACTGCTATTATATCTCGGCTTGATTTGCCTAGGCCTCACTACCCAGTCCTGACAGAGTTCAAAAACGTCTATGCAGCCTTATAGGTAATTAATTTTTTTCCACTTCTTACAATCCCTTTCCTGAAATGTCACAAACCTCTCACTATTCTATCACTATTTCCATGACAAATGTTCAGATGAGCTACATTTTTTAGTTCCACCAATTCAGACCTTCACATCTAAGACTCACCTTGCCATGTACATTAGAATGAATCATCCCCATTCCATTTGTATTCCATTAGTACAAAGGAAGTTCCATTAAGACAGATTTTTCCCAAGAACATCTTCTTTGTATAACAGACTCCTGAAAGGGTACTTCCCTGATCACTAAAATCTTAATCTCTTCAAGTCTAACCATTATCTTTCTAAATGAAATTAATTGAAACTAAGCACTCATAATGTCATCTAGCAATAAAATCGACAATGTTTTAGGGTCAGCCAATAATGTTTTTCTAATATATAAGTAGCATTCATTAACGCAATTTTTTGTATGGTGGATTTCTTGGGATTTTATTAATGTACGTACCTTTTTCTTTTTAATCATTTCTCCCCCAACAAGGTGATAATGCCACTAAGATACAAGTATTTACTGGTAGTGGAAGAGAATGAGAAAACAATAAAAGAACTGGGTTCAAGAAGGCAGAAGATAGAGATTACTGTTGCATTTAAATTTTTAAAGGTGGCAGGGAAGCTAGAAATTGAAAGAGATTTCCACAGGTGAGAGGTGTGATAAAAGAAACTATTAGAATTTAACAGAAAAATTCTTGGCTCTTTTTGAATATGCGTTACTTGATGAGAAAATTTCAAATAGCTTAACTATACATGGTTAAAATTAAAATTTTACAGATTAATAATTATATTTTAAATACTGTGTAAATTTTATCTTTCTCCATAAATTACAATTAAATTTTATTTTTAGTTGGTATCCACTCTGTAGAGATATCATAATTTATTAATAATTTAATTTTTTTTTTTTTAGCCGAAACTGAGTAATTAATAAAATATATTCTAATAATGTGTTCCTAATTGTTATAATTTGAATCTGTCTAATAGTGTGTCATTTCACCAAGTCTTAATTTATGTAGATGTTTTGTAGTGTATTTGTAAATAGGGTTATAGCTATTTGCATATGTTAAGTAGAAGAGAAATAAAGTGTATAGTAACAAAAGAGACAGAAGTTGACTACTGATCACATGTTGTAGAACAATACAATACAAAATTATGGTTGTCAATGCTAGGAGGTCACTTGAATGAATCAGAATTTGTCAAGACTTGGATCTAGTGTTTTGCAGTCCAAGCTAGGGCTAAAAGGTGGAAAAAAAATAGAAATAGAAAGTAGCAATTCCTGAGAGAGCAAATTTAATCATACAAAGAGGACATAACACAGCCATTATATCAAAGAAAAAAAAAGCCTAATAGCTTATTCTGACCAGTTAAGACCCAGAATTGAAGAGGGGAACATTGTGATGGAAGAAGATCTTGACAGAGAAGAAAGGATGAGTTCTTCAGATCAGATTAATTCAATAGAAGACAAGCCTATGGATGATAGCAGGAGTGACTCAGACATGGAAGAAGATGAAACCAAGATCTCCATTAAAAAGAACAGGACATAAACCTCAAGGATGAGAAGAGGAAAGAGATTGTAGAAGTTTGAGAACCAACGGCATTAAACTTCTTCCGTTTACGGAGGTGTAGTGGATTGATGAATAGGATTGTACCTATTTGCATATGTTACATAGAAGAGACATAAAGTGTATATTAAAGTTGACTATAGATCACGTGTCAAAGAACAACACAATACATGTTTAAATTTTTTATTCACAAACACTACAAATTCACTTTGCAATTTTTTTAACTTCATCTAACATAAGTCGTAACCTTTTCCCTTTACAGAATAATAGGCATGAAAGAAGGTTCCCCTCAAAATATTTCACTGGTGATTTGTAAAGTATCACATAAGGTCTGTCTACACAAAAACTAGGTACAAAAACTTAGGAGAGTTATCAAGTGGAATTAATTGAAACTGAGAGATCCAAGAGCATGGCACAGGGAATTAGAACAATCTATCCCCATGGACTAAATAAAGGGTTTGATTTAAAATTCCAACAAATATCATCTGAAGTAGACCGGAGCATACAACAGCCGAAATGTTGTGAATATGGCAATAAAGATGAGGACAACAAACTGAACAATGTAAAACATGTAAATAATAATAAAGTGGTTAAAGATTAATGTAGTATGCCATTTTCTTTTTTTAATCATTTCACCCCAAGCATGGCAATAAAGCCACTGAGACGCAAGAGGTTAAAGAGAGTGAAAGAAACTCAGAAAATATTCCTGGGGAGAAAAAAAAACTATAAAAAGAACGCAACCCTTGAACCAGTGACATTTTGAATTGTGAACTTTTCAAAGTAAGTAAATTTCTTTTGTTGCTAAGAAATTGATATGAATTGCTGCTCTAAAAGAAAGGTGTAAAAATCCCTTTGTTATTAAAGGAAACATTTGCTTTACAGAAAACTGATTTGTATTTGAAAGAACTGTTAACCTGTGTTGATAATTTGAGTTACACAAGAGAAATTTTGTGCAAGCCTATAATTGTAATTTATACTGTTTGTATATTATTGTGAAAAATATTTTTGTCTTTGTAATAAACGTTTGTTTTTCTGCAAATTTCACATCAAAGTAAGACTCTTATGTTTTTTCGTTTGCATCATTCAAAATATTTGAGATCAGACATTTAACATTCTCATATCTCTTTTTCTCCCAGCTAAATCCTTTTAAGATAGAGGAGGCAATAACACTCTCATGGATTTTTAAGTCTGCTTCTGTGAAATAGAAAAAATTATCAGTTACAAAAATTTATTCATTTGTACCCTCTTACTTCTTTAAATAATGACCTGCCTTCATAATTATGTTATTGTTAAGCCCAAATATTTCACAAGGCAATATAGGGGAATTTCCACGGCTATTTTAAAATGTCGTAGAACTTGTAAATTGTAAGTAGTTTATTCAATTATTAACTTTAAAAATGATTCATTAGAAAAGTCAAATAGCAAAACCGTTACTTTTCTTCTTCTTCGATGTGCCGTGTCCCTTCAGGATGTTGGTGATTATGGCTCTCCACAGTTTCCTGTCCTTTGTATCTCTTAAATCTTAATAAATTTACAGGTACTACTGATTACCGTATTTGACGGCATATAAGATGCACTTTTTTTTTTTTACTAAAAATATCTTTAAAAATTCCCGTGTCTTTATGCCATAGGTTTAACTTTAAAATTCGCGATAGTCGGCCGAAATTAGCCACCTAGCAACTCCTATTAGCTTAGACTTTTAGAGTAACTTTCATATACGATACCTAATGTCATTAAAAAGAATATTATGCAGATTAAAAGTGTTATCGTTGGAATATTCATTTTAGTACTTTGTTTCACGAAAATTATATGCAATTGTTTCATCAATATTTTTCTTGCGATAACTCCCGGTTGCATTATTGGTAAAAAAAGTAAAAACACAATCAGAATTTTTATATCCTATATTCCACTAAGACGTTTACTACAAGAGTACACAGGTTGTACAGATCAAAGGAAAATTTTTGACTGAATTTTTTTTTAATGGTAAGTACTGTTTTACTTTTGCTCAATTAATTGCTTGATTTTTATTTTGTTTTCTTACCTTTTTTTGGATAAAGATTTTAGGCTCGTGTTCTTTTTTTCCCTATTATTTTTCGTTTAATCAGGGCTTGTTTAACCAAAATAATACCCCATAAATTATCGCCTAGGCTGTACCATAATAATTTTTTTACTAATTTTACTAATTAATTACTATTTTTTTCTTGATTTACCCTGCCGAAATGGGGGTGCGTCTTATACACCCGTGTGTCTTATGTCGTCAAATACAATCATGTTACAATAGTTCTTTTTTTATTTCGACATTTTATTCCAATGAACAAACCTCGCTTTTTCATTCGATTTTTTTAGGCCTCTGAATCTTTGATTTCTCAATTTTTGAAAGTAGTTTATTTAATTTCTCTTCTCTTAGCCGGACGAGTTGTTTCAGAACCTCTTTCAACGTTGGTATATAATCCTTTTCTTTCTTTTATTTACGTTGCTGTCATCGTTGTTATTGTATTTAAAGAAATTGTCACAGTGGCAGCTTTTGTTTGCCACACGTTGTGATGATATTAATAACTTAACATCTTGTTGAATAACTGCTGTCTGTTTTGTTGTTACATTTGTAGCGACAGCCGTAAGCACATGTCATAGTTTTAAGTCCACGTTCCCCTTGTCTGTTCGAGTCGGAAATCGGCTAACAGGCCAGGCATTAAACCTAACGAGAAGCGACTGTCCGCACACACGAAAAAAGTAACAGATCATAAAAATAAAACAAAATTATAAAATAAATGGTAAAAGTCTTTTAAAAACTTTCTGTCTGTAATGCTCAGTTTTCTTGTAAGACCTTAAAAATGAAATGACAAAAAAAAAAAAAAAGAAAGCTGGCTTATTTCTGATTAATTAGTTTTATTTTCTCTTTCTAATGAAATAAAATGAAAACTAGGAGTTATGCAACTTTCGACAGCAGGCTGGGGGTGGAGGTTAAGGGCTAGGTTTAAAAGCCCTTTCATTACTTGGGACATTGTGTCTGTCTCGAATAAAGACACTCTTCTCTACATTTCTGTCTACGTGAGCACTCACTCACTCTCTTTCTTTCACTCTCTCTCTCTCTCTCTCTCTCACACACACATACACACACACACACACACACACAAAGAAAGAAAGAAACCCTTCATAAAAAAAATCGACTGTTACTTTCTTTTATTTTTAAATTCATTTTTATCCATAACAGCTAAAAACAAATGTGTGTGTGTGTTTATTACTATCTTCTTCTATGTACCATATCCGTTCAGGATGTGGTCGATCATGGCCCTCCACAATTTCCCGTCTTTTCTATCTCTGAATAAGGTTTTTATTTGTTTTTTTTTTGTCTATTTACTTTAACTTTATCTATCTTAATCCCTGTTCTGCCAACCATTTTTTTACACACGTAACACAAGCACATTTAGCCTAAGGTGTTATTTTTGCTGCTCTATTTTGTTTGTGACTTTGTCCCTCTTGCCTTTTTTTAATCATGTCCTGTGAGTGTCAAATTAAGTCCATTTTCCTCATAATGCACCCTAGAAATTTCAATTTTCTATTTATGATTCTAAGTAGAAGTATCCTTTTTTTTATTTCCATTTTCCTTAAAACTTCATTGTTGCTCACATGTTCAGTCCATGACTCCATAGTATTCCATTTCTGTAGAAGCACATTTCTGTTGCTTCAGATATCTTCTTCATCTGTGATTCGCTGCCATATCGGAGGACAGATAACAACAGTTCTGCGCTTTTTTCTTTGTTTCTATCGAAATTTTCCAATCTCAGATTTTTAAACATAGACTTACCTTACAGTCTTTTTGTTATATAGTTGTCACATTTTGGCTCATACATATTTTATAAAATATAAACCTTATTGTGGAAGATGTAGTACATTTTTTTTTCTTTAACAAATGACGTTATCTTTGGTTCCACTGAAAAAAAAAGTTGCTAAAATAAAATGCCAGGATATGCGGTGTACCGTGTATATGTGTAGTTTTTATTTCGTGGGTGAGTTGTTGTAGCAGATGATAAGGTTGGCTGTTTAGAATTTTTTTATAGTTGAGTATATAGACTTGATATTTCCAGTTTGTTCAACTGGAACGATCCATTTTTTTTAATATTCCTTCGAGCAAATTTGGCCTGTTTGTAATTTCTGTGCATTTATTGTTGACAAAATATCTATTATTTCTGTGAACTATGGTTTATTTTTTAAAGAAGCAATTTAATTTGGTTATCTATGATGCAATTAATGACTAGTGTTTGTTTTCTATCTATCTATCTATATATCTATCTATCTATCTATCTATCTATATATATATATATATATATATATATATATATATATATCATACTTATTATAAAACCCAGGTTGTGTGTGTGTCTGTACGTTTATATATTGGATCGGATTTCCTACATTTTTCAACCGATTTCAACAAAAGTAAAACTTTACAGGACTACGTAAAATTACCTTGTGGTGGTTCTGACAGCGCCCAAAATGGAAAAAGCACAATTGTTTTTGCACAAAATCAATTTGAAAACACGATTAAGAGGCATCGCAAGAATGAAAGGGGAACAACTCATATCGAGTTATACTTATTATAAAACCCAGGTTGTTTGTGTGTGTGTGTGTGTGTTCGTTTATATATGGGATCAGATTTCCTACATTTTTCAACCGATTTCAACAAAACTTCACTTTTTTTTTGGCAGGTAGTGTTTCTTATTGTCTTGCACACTTTTTTCTTTATTTTTACATTCAGAATGCTTTAAAGATTCCATTTACAAGACAATTGTTTATAATAAAATTCTATTCAATTGGTAGACTCATAACGATTGAAAACAATGTTTGAGTTTGGGTTTCACCAATTCGTAAAAAAAAAAAAAAAACTAATTAAGACATGCGTGTCCGTCAACCTTAAACAATAATCTTTTTTCAGTCTTTATGATGGTTGATACTTGATCTATCTCTTACTGTTACATCCCCGGGCAACGCCGGGCTCTACTGCTAGTGTATATATATATATATATATATATATATATATATATATATATATATATATATATTTGAATAAATTACAGACATTATGTGTACTAATTTTTAACAAAATCTGTTCATACTCATGAATAACCTTCTGTGTATATAAAAATCTACTATTCATAGCATTTACTTTTTTAAAAGTGCTCAATACAAAGTATAACAATATTAATATTTTTGTTTCTAATAATATATATATATATATATATATATTAATATGTCCCGGAAAGGGTTATATTTGTTTTGTGGTTTTGGACTACAGTAACCGGGTAGGACAATCTAGCAGGTAAATGTAATGGACTGGTCCTTGTTGTAGTGGTAGGCAATAGGCGTAGGCAATAGGCGTAGTCCATGTACCTCCACATCACTCTGTATTAATGTCTGACACCAGCCAATCATATTACTGTGAGGGGGAACCCAGGTGTATGCATATTCATTACATCATATATATATATATATATATATATATATATATATATATAACAGCTGGCCACTCGTATTTGAGGATATCCATCTGCCAGCCAATCTTTATTGCAGACTCTTGTTCAAGCACATTTGTGTTTGTTCAACACCTACAGAGCCAACCTGTGGTTTATAATGCAACTATATGCTGAGCAGACCTTAGTTACAGTTTCTCAGAGAGAATGATCATTCTAGATCTAGATCAACAATCTGAACAAAACCAGCATACTCAAACCCTCAGTCACAATGACTTGACTTCATGCTAGCACAGCTATTGACGACCCCAATTGTTCGGTTTACCCAATTTCACTCACAAGGCTTGGGTTGACCAGTGGTATGGTTTTCGAGCACTTTCTAAAGGTGCCGCACGTTGGGATCATACCCCCTCCAGACTGATAACATCAGGAAGACTCCTGACAAATCAACCTGTGTTTCATGGTCAGAAGCCCAATATATATATATATATATATATATATATATAAAGAAAGAACAGTAAGATATATAATCTGGTGTTCTTATAGATATTTTTATTTTTACAAAATAGTGCTCAATGTAAATTTACAGAGCATTAATCAATTTATAATATATATATATATATATATATATATATATATATATATATTATACATGGCTGATGTGTATACATATATATATATATATATATATTTATACATGGCTGATGTGTATACATATATATATATATATATTTATACATGGCTGATGTGTATACATATATATATATATTTATACATGGCTCATGTAAGTGTCTTGTACCCCTGACCCAATCTACTACATCTCAATTTTCATGAGGTAGTATTCTTATAAAATACTAATTTTATTGTAATTATGTACACTAATGAATCATATGCAATATAGGTGAACAATTCAACTAGAAAAATTGAAAATAAATACAATGTATCTGAATACAAATTAGAGACATGTCATGATAGATCACTCCATCTTAAATAAATCAACAATGTCATGCAGAAATTTTTAATATTAACTTGAGATTTTTCTTGTTAAAAAGTTGAAGACTGGCTGGTATCATTCAATACATTCAAAACAAAACTAGTTACAATTCATCACCACCAAGCAGACCCTAAACCTGCACCAATCCTTATGAGTGGTCATACCCTCAAAGAGGTTCCTTGACTTGAATGCATACTGGGTCTAAAGATCATTCTCAACCTCAAATTGAACATGAATATTCTAGGCATCACAAAAGATGCTGGAAGAATGGCCAATTCCTTGTATCCCTCCAGAAAATACTTCAACTCCTTCTGCTATGATCTATCTTCAGAAGAGTTAGATCAAATCAAGAATGGAGGATTGCTACCATATCTGGGATGGTGTTGCCCAATCCCTACTCTACAGTATCGACATAGTTCAAAAGAGCTCATGCGGCCTTGTGGGTGATGAGTTAGTAATCAACCTGTAACCCTTATCCCACAAACGAAATGTTGCTAGCCTTTCACTATCGCTATTGTTATGGCAAATGCTCTGACATGTTACATTCAGCTCAGATCTTCAAAGCTAGGACCCACCACACCATCATTTTTTTCTAGTTCCCTTTGGTCTTACTGTAACATCTGTTCCTTTGATAAGGAGTTCAGACAGCTTTTTGTTCAGAACTCTTACTTCCAATCTCAACTAGAACACGTATATTCGCATAGGATGCTGGAAGAAGGGCTGGTTCTTTGTATCCCTCCAGAAAATACCTGAACTCCTTCTGCTATCATCTATCTTTAGAAGAGTCAGATCAGATCAAGAATGGAGGATTGCTGCCATATCTGGGCTGGTGCTTCCCAATCTTCACTGTACAGCCTTGAGAGAATTTAAAAGCACTTAGGGAGTCTTATGGGTGATGACTTATTCCCCATCTCACAACTCTTATCCCACAAACGAAACCTTGCTAGCCTTCACTACTATATTGATATTGCTATGGCAGATGTTTGGATGAGTTACATTCCTTAAGTCTACCAGCTCAGACCTTCACAACTATGCTCACGGTGCGAAACCAACTCCCATTCCTTTCATGTTCCTTTGATAAGGAGCAAGTTCCACTCAGCTTCTTCCTCAGAACTTGTTCCTTTGTGTAACAAATTCTCAAGAGGATGTTTCCTTGACAACTACAATCTTGGTCTCTTTAAGTCCAATGTCAACCAATATCTATGCTACATATTCCCATAATATGTCCTTCTTACTTCCTCCTTCCCCCACCTTTCTAACAATCTCACTCAGTAACCCTCCACCTTGTGTGACCTTTTTAACTTGTATTGTGTGAATTGACAGTAAATACATATATATGTGTAAAAATTTCAGATAGCGTATATCTGTAAAAGGTCAATATGAATAAAGACAAAAGGAAAACTTAGCTGACATGTTTTGTCCTCTGAGGGATTTTATCAAGGCAAATGTAAGGATTTTATTTTGTAACAAGTATTTATATACAAGAGCAAAACTATTATTGGTTTTTCAAAATTTTTAAATGACACAATTCAATGTCTAATAAATGAAAGTGAGTAAGTGATGTTTTTGAATTTTTTTATGCAAATTAGTATTTAAATTATTTTGTTTTGGGATTACTTTATGTGTTATATATTTTTAATAACATGAGGTTATGAATTTAACTGTTTTCTTTCAATTTTTTAACTTTTTTGTGATTATGTATCTTGGTATGGCCCTGGATTTTTTTTCCAAATCTTGAAATAATTACTACTTTCTCAAGCCAAGATACATGACTACAAAAATGTTAAAAACTTGAAAGAAAAAAGTTAAATCCATAACCCCATGTTATTCTTAGAAATGTCATCAGTTCTCAGCTCAGTATCTATGCTGATGGCATAACTATATACTCCTGTCTGAATATTAAGTCTGATCTGTTCGATAAGGTCAAATTGGCAGTTGATCTACTGTTATTAAATAGGACAGGGAGTGTCTTGTTAAATTTGAACACTTCAAAAACGAAACTGCTGTCTTTTAAACATCTGAGAGAACCCTTTTTACCTTCCATCAGCATGGCTGATGCTAGCCTCCAGCAGAGTGACTCATTGCACCTTCTTGGACTAATGTTTTTAGCTGATATGAAATGGAAAGAGTAAATTGAATCAATTGTTAAGTCTGGAGCTAAGAAAGTTGTTTCACTATGTTATGCGAGACAATTTTTCTTGCCAGAATCTATCTTACATATTTATAAGTCTACCATTCATCCTTCATTGAATATTGCTGCAACAGATGGTCTGGTGCTCCTGCTATATTTTTAGAGATTCTTGATTCTTGTTTCTTGAAAAAATCATAGGAAGAATCTTTATGTTATTGGTCCTGACCCTGACATCTCAGTTTCATTTCCTTTCTCACCATTGTAATATAGCTTCCCCGTGTTTTTTCTATAAATACTTTCATGGCAATTGTTCCGATAAAATTTCTACTATGGTACCTAGACATTATGAATTTAAGTGCAGTACTTGGCGGCAATGGCCCATCATTTTACAGTTGAAATGTCTAGATATAAGCATAAGTTCTATGCACTTCTAGATATAAGCATAAGTTCTATTGCACTTCTAGATATAAGCATAAGTTCTATTGCACTTCTAGATATAAGCATAAGTTCTATTGCACTTCTGACTTTTAGAACTCTCTTCTGCTTTCCCAGTCAAGTTTCATCTTCAATAATTTAAATGCAATGTCATTTTAATCATTATCTTTTGTCTTCTTAATTCTTGTTCTTTTATTATTCTCCCTCCTTAATAGTAGTTTTTCTCATATTCTCTAACACTCAGTAACCCCTTGCATCCTAGCGACTTTATTGCCTTGGTTGGGGGGAAATGGTTAAAAAAAAAGAAGTTTTTAAACACTGACAGATGTGCTTTTTTGTAAATTCATTTAGAAATGATTTTCTATAGCTTTCTAATTTTTTTGTAAGGCTTTTAAACTCCATACTGATTGAACTTGCAGTATAGAGGTGAATAGACTTAAAAAACACTTCTAATCAGGACTGGAGTATACTTTAGGCTATTATAGGCTGCAACCTAGGCAACCCCACTGAAGCTTTTATAAAGCAATGATTTTAATTTTCTAGATGTCATAACTTCTAAATAGTTTCATGAACTAAAATGATATCAATATGACAAACTCATATTTATTTAACTTTGCAGGAAGCAAGGCAAAGAATGTTTTAGTTTATGTCATTGTGTTTAAAGTAGATAACATGTTTCATGTTAGTTTGGAATATTTAAATCTTAGAAATTTTTATAGAGCAGTGATTTTAATTTTCTAGTTGTTATACTGTCTTAATAGTTTCGTAAACTGAAATGATATTAATAGGACAAACTCATATTTATTTTGATTGTTTTATTGTTATAAGTCTGGTTATAAAATATCTATTTTTATTAGTATGGTCATGTTGAAATATGTTCTAATTTAGTTTGCAATAAATAGTTAAATAGTGATATAATAAAGATCAGCAAGTACTTTGAACTGACTGGTGAGATTGCCAGATTGTGGAAAATGCCAGAGAAAAATGTTAGTCATCCTGGTAGTGATTGGAGCACATGGTTCAATTCCATTGATCACTGAAGTTAAAGCAACATTGAGCCTAGTCAGTATGTAGATGGGTGACCATTTGGGAATACCGGATGCTGTAAGTTTGGATGTGCATGTGGTGTAATGGATAATGGCTTAAAGTTGTTAATCAGAAAGCCAAGTTCCAATTTCATTTGGGTTTGTTATATTCACTACCCTTGGAAAAATTATGATTCCACCTCTTCTCCCCATAGCTATGGGTTAATTAGTAAAACTTGTATCCCTAAACCATTATTATCTCCACCAAAAAAAATTCTTACAATCTAAAAATATTTTCTGGCTTTAAATAACCTGCAATGGGTTGATAAAACATTGTAAACATTAGAACTTGGTGTAAAATACACTTTGTGAATGCTAGTCATGACTCCCTATAACTTCCTATATTTTTTTTTACCTGTGAGCAAGATTTCACTTTTTGCTATCTCTCTGACTCCTTGTTCTGCCATCCATTTACACATGTTCATTAGGTAGGTTACTCACTGTTTCCCTCTGTCTATCTTGCCTTCAATACATCCTGTCAAATTTTCCAAGCCTTCTTTCCTCGTTGATTATCTTAGAAACTTTGTTTCTTACTGATTTTAAGTATAAGTATCCTTTTTGTTCCCATTTTCCTTAACACTTCCTCTTTGCTTGACGTAAACTGGATTATTTTTTTCAATTCTCCAATAAATGATTTAAAAGTTGCCGCATTAACCAACATGGCCGAAACAAATTCTAACATAGTTTAGAGAGCTAGTCTAGTTTATCATTAGTATTTGAGTAGTGAGTTTGAGCCTCACTCTGTGCTCTATATTTGTGGCCTTATGCCAAACTAAGCTGCACTTAAAAAGCAAAAATTAGCTTTTCCCATGCAGTGGCCTACGAAGTAACAAATAGAGAAACTTAAGTTAATCACAGTAAATAACAGATAGAAACTTGAGCTTAACAGGATATCAATGGTAGGCAATATCTTTGGTATCAATTTTCAGATCGTTCCATAGATCATCTGATATCTTTGGCCTATATTTTCTCGATAAATTCTTTTACAAAATCTGCTCCTCATATTCCACTCTATCTTCTTCTCTAGTCCACACTATACACAAAAAGAATACATACACCAAGATTTGATTGATTCTTCTTCTATGTGTCGTGTTCTCTCAGGACATAGACGATCATGACTCTCCACATCTTCCTTTCGCTTGTAGCTCTTAATATGTTTTGTCTTTTTGTTATTTCTCTTAAACTTCATTCCGCCATCCTTTTAATCAAATTCACTAAGCAGGTAACACGTTGTTTTTCTCTGTTCCTCTTACTCTCAATCTGTCTTGTGAGTATCAGATTTTCCAATTCCTCTTTCCTCATTATGTGAACTAGAGATTTCAACTATCTATCCCTGATGCTAAGCATATGTTTCTTTTTATTTCCATTTTCTCTAAAATTTCATCATTGCTCACATGTTCAGTTTGTGGTATCCTCAACATCCTCCTGTAAAACCACATTTCTGTTGCTTCACATATCTTCTTCATCTGTGAGGAGTTTTTTCATATATAGGAGGCCTGATATTACATAACAGTTCAATACTCTGTTTCTTAATGCTCTGTTTAGCTTTTGGAAGGCATCTTTCGCTAAGCTAATGCACCTTCGGATTTCAGTGTCACACATTCTGTCCTCTGTTAAAACACTTCCCAGATATTGTATTGTTTCTTAAGACTTTGCTTTCCTTTTCAAAGGGATCTTTTGTTTTTCCAATGTACCTTCAGATTTCAGTGTCACACTTTCTGTCCTCTGTTAAAACAATCCTCAGATATTTCCTTTTCTGTACTTGTTTAATTTTGATAGTTCCAATTTGTAATTTGCATGTTGGGCTCTTCCTTTTGCTAACAACCATGCAATTGATGCTTAGTCCTTTCCTCTTGCTTTCCTTTACAAACGTCTGTAGGAGTTCTCATAGTTTCCTTTCTGTATCTCCTATCAACACTGTGTCATCCATATATCTTCTGTTGTGAAGATTGTGGCCACAATAATGAATCCTGGTAGGACTTCTAATTCTCTCAGTATTTTCTCACTGTATACATTGAATAAGTCCAGTGAGAAGACACATCCTTTTCTTACACCCCCTTTCTATTTTTGTTTATCTACTGAATTGATTTTGATTGATTGAGGAAATTAAGGAAGACGATTAAAAAAATGGCAATGTTTAAACTTCATGCCCACAAAAAATAAATGGTGATTCAAAAGGATGTTTATTACCTTGACACTGCTATTACTGTATACACTTTTGACTCCCTCGGCAATGTTTATTGTTTTAAAAAGTGAGGATTAAAATTTTAATAAAACCCAAACTTATGAAAGTGGATTTATACATTTTCTTTATTCTTGAAAATTGACAACAAAGATATTAAATACTATTTATTTATAAGATTGCTTATTTACAAGAATAGTTTTATATATTTACAAGATTATGAAAATATGTGAACCGACGATAAAGAAATATTTATTATTTAACACTTTATAAAGAAATAAATATGAATGAAAAGAAATTTTTTTATTTGTAAATTTATAAAAATGACTAAAAAGAAAATTTAAATAAACATATAACAATGAGTAAATGTAATTATAAATTTTGAAAAAAATCATTTTCTGGATATTTCTCTCATTTGTGCTCATCACATAAATTCACTAAAATAAGTTGAGAGCATCTTTTCCTTTGAACCAAACACCTTTTTAATTTTAGATTTTAGGTAAAATTACGAACACTTAACATTATTCATTGAGAGGACAAAGTTTTCTTTGTGTATAATTGCAGAATCTCTGTAATTTTTTACTGGTTCTTACCTTACAAAAATTTGTTTTCATAGTTATTTATAAAATGTTAAATAATAAGTATTGCATGTTAGTTGGTTTACATATTTTGATAATTTTGTATTTTTTTTATAAATTTTTGAATAAATTTTTTTTTTAACATTTGTTTGTCTATAAAATGGTAAATAATGAATTTTTATATAGGGTAAATAATAAATATCACATTGTACTTGGTTCACATATTTTTATAATATTGTAAATAAACATTGCCGAGGGAGGAAAAAGTGTGTCCAGTAATAGCAGTGTCAAAGAAATAACTGGCCTTTTGACTCACCACTTTTTGTAGGCACGAAGGTTAAACATTGCCAAAAGAAAATGTTGTAAAGATTGAAATTGATAGTTTTCAGGTGTGATTTTTTCACTTTATTTTATACCATAAAAAATCCATTAAAATATAATACTGCTTTCTGTCTGAATTTCTGGGATGAAGAGTTATCATTATTTACACTATTTACATTCAGACTCTTGTCTTCATCTTTGTTGTTGTTATCACGTTTTGGTCAAATGTACACTCCGGCCTTCCTCAATTGTATAGTGATCCAGCACAGGGATTGAAATCACAATCACTATATCACTAAATTCACAAACTGATGCTTTTATACACTAGGCCATTGTCCCAAACAGTTTGTGAGTTTGGTGACATACAGTGTTGTAATGGATAGTGGCTCGGATTGAGGAATTGGAGAGCTGATTTCAAATTCCAGTCGGATCCATTACATTCATTTATGTGCTAATACTCTTGGGAAAGGTATGAATCCTCTTCTTCTCCCCCCAGTTATGGGTAAATAGCAGGACAGACTAGGCTTTATAGCCTTGGATGGCAACTGGTCTACCATAGAAAGAAATGGCAACCTACTGTGGGAAAAAATCTACCTCGTCAGTCATGTGTTGAAAGACACATGATTGCTTAAGTGTGTATCATGCATGCCACATAACTGACTGACTGAGTGGTTGTGAGTTCAATCTCTGAGTTGGGCAGGGTGTACTTGTACTCAGTGGAGACAAGCAAGCAATAAATGAGCAGTACTAAATAAGAATAAGAACTAGACAATATCCTTAGACATGAGCAATGAAACAAGAACAGTCTACCTTTTAAATAAAGGTTTCAGTTCAGAATTCCTTGTATGTTACCCAGATCAGTATGCACCTGAGGAAGGCTGGAGAGCACAACAGCTGCAACATTGTGATAATAACAACAAAGATGAGGACAATAGTCAGAATATAAAAAGTGTAAATAATAACACTGCTTGTTTTCATTTTTTATACAACAGAGACTTTTGTTTAATAAAACCCACTCATAAATTTTAATAACAGAAAAAAAGTAAGCTAGGTCTCACAGCAGCTAAATTTTTGTCTGAATTTCTAAGAGTTCTCATTATTTACCCTATTAGGCTGTTCTCGTTCAACTGCCCTAGTCTACGGATATCTCAACTAGTTCTTATTTTTCGTATTGCTCAGTTATTGCTTGCTCTTTTTCCACACTGCCTGGCCCAGGGATTGAACTCAAAATTACTATGTCACCAATTTCATCTGTTATAATACAGAAACTTGTAAATTCCAAAACTCAGTTTGCATTTTAATGCCAATTCTAAAAGAACCTATTTTATACAAGGATTTTTATCAAAACAAATTAAGCAAATACTTCAGCTCTTTCACCTTTTGTACTTCTCGCTGTAATTGCTTATTTGTTATTTTCATCACATTTTAGAAAGATGGTTTCATGCCATTTTCTCTCCATATATGATCTGGTATTCCTGATTTGTTTGTTTTTTGTGTTCATAAATTAGAGAAGAAATATTTGCATTATTTGATTTCTTAGTGATTTGCAACTGTTTAGGACTAAGCTAGGGTATGACTTGGTTTTTATTATTCTGCAACTTATTCAGGGTAATATTTTCATTTTGGCTTTTACTACATATTGACTGATATACTCTTTGACCTTCCAAAGGTGTATATAGTACCCATGTAATATCAGCCATCCTTTGTGGCAGTGAATGCTGGATAACTTCCTCACATGTGATTAACAAGGGAATTTTAAGGAAAATAGAAGCAAAAAGGTTGTTTATATTTGGAATCATTGATTGATTGTGTACTACAGCTTATCAACCTATTGTAGGTTATTTAAAGCCAGAAAATATTTTTAGATAGTAAGAATTTGTTTTTGGTGGAGATAATAATAGTTTAATGATACAAATTTTACTAATTAACCCATAGCTGAAGGAAAAGAGGTAAAGTCATACTTTTGCTAAGGGTATTTGCACTTTAAGTAATATAACGACATTAACAATAATGATTCCTCAGAGATTAAATAGCATGGCTGAAAAACAGGAATTAGTTACAGCAGTGGGTGGTGGACAAAATGAAGACAAGGTGTGAATTTCAAAAAGGGGATGTTAAATAATTCATTTAGTGTTTACCTTATAAAGTATAAAATACGTTAATTAACATCCTTTAGTACTGAACATGTTAAAAGTATCGTCTCAAACTTTGAGGTGAGTTATTAAAATTGTTGAGACAATTGAACCTCTCCTTGCAGAACTTGCTGCTGTTAATACAACATTTCGGCTGATCTGTTCTTCAGTCTTCCACATTGTCATGTAAGTATACAAAAAGAAACATTCAGTTGTCTGAACATTGTTGGGTGTGTTAATAGGAACAACACATTCCCAATTCATTTGAGCTCTATGTATTGAAATTTGAAAATCATTCATTGACAGAATACATCCCTCTTCTTGAATTGTTGCATATAACAAATGACTACAAAGCAACAACAAGAGAAAACATTAGGATGAACACAAGAAGCATTGAGGAGAAAAGAGCAGAAACATAAAAAAAAGTAAAAAGACAAATGTAGTTTCACACACAGAAGTCAAATCACTGAATGTATGAAGGGCATTTGTGGAGTTGTGTCATGAGAAATTTTTAGAGGAACTCACTTCAAGCTGATATCAGGTCTTCCAGTTTGGCGAGTCTTGCTTCAGTTAAACTGTTACTAGTTCATTGACAGTGCAAGTAGACACATGTCCTTTTTAGTGAACAATGAGATTTGAAGGATCACAAACGAGGCCAATGGTAAAGACATCAGAAATTGAAACCAGTGATATGGTCTTAAATGTTATAGATTTTTTAAAAGTTTTAAGTTTAGAACTTTTTAATAATGTGTAGTTTTTCATGAAAAACTACACATTATTAAGTTTCTAAATAATAAAAATCTATTAAACAATAGACATGAGTTAACGGTTTTTTGCCGACATCATCAAATTTTTGCATTGAATGATTAGCATAAAAAACTAACAAACAATAAAATAATTTTTAAAATCCATAGTCCTAATAAATAGTTTAAATGCCCTACAAAAAAAGATAACCCTTTATGAAGTCATCAAAAAACAAATGTTAGCGATTCACAACAGTTTTTATATACACAAAACCTTTTGAGAAAAAAAATTAAAAAATAAAATAAAAAAACAATTAATAATAGACACTTAACCAGACTAGCATTGTCATCTTCCCCTTTAAATTTAGACACCCCAACCTTACCCTGACTTGACACCTGTGAATGTAACTGAGATATTGATACAAATTATTAATATCTTACGCCCCTTTTTCTTTAAACAATTGCTCTAGCTGTTACCATAGAAATTTTGATTTCAATAATGAATAAAACACGTAAATTTCAGAAATAAGTTATTCCAAAAAAATTTTGCTTGAAGATGGAACAGAGCTTAGTACTTTAATTCAATTTAATTCAAATAATTATATTGAAGTTTTTGGCTTTTTTTAAATAAATAATTATATAAAATTCTGTAACTTCCATTAGTCTGTCTGTTCATCATGCCCTCTAAAATAGCAATACCACGACCGATCAAAATCAAATTTTGGGTAGAAGTGCAAACAGGTAAGGAGGTAGGGACAAAATACAGTATTAATTTTTTTTTTAATATAACTTTGCATAAACTATCTGAAATCAGTTGTTTTAGAGCAAAAACAACTTGATTTTGCCTACATTTTAGATATTTTAGTAATTTTGCAAACATCAGTTTTTTTTAACAAGAATCCAATTTGCCCAGTGTTTGCAAGAACTATAAAAAAAAAAATCACAAAGCCAAACTCTTCAGAAAGTCGGAATTTGGCTCCAGAAAGAAATATTTGCACATGGCCAGTTGTATATTGCATGCTCAAGAGTAAGAAATCCTAAGAATTTATTCTTTACTGTTAAAAGGGAAAAAAAAGAAATTTTCTTAAAAAATATTACCATGAAGTCCTATAAAATTAAATTAAAGAAATTATTAAACTGCAAAATAGGTTTTTTCTCAAAGTATTTTTCCAAACAAATCAGCTTATTCAAATTTCATTGATTAGTTTGCAGTTTGTAAATCACGTCAAAAATGTTAATGATAACTTCAACAATACTAAATACTGTGAAGATTTCCATACACTGACATGTGTTGCAAAAAAATTGTAGTCTTTAAAAAAGCCACTCTCTATAATATCCATTTCCACTACTATAATTTACATTATTTACATTTGGATTAATATCCTCATCTTTGTTATTATTATCACAGTATTTCATCCAAGTTGTGGCCTTCTTCAGATATCTGTCAATCCAGGTGTTAATAATGTAATGAAGTGGTGGGGGTGCCAATTAAATGACAACATGAAACTTGAAACTCCATTACTTAACATTTTATCCATTCCCTTTGTCAGTTACTCTTGGCTAGTCAGTGGTATGTGGCCCTCATTTTCACCAAACCACTCCCTGCAGATCCTATGTTCTCTGATTGTGGTGTATGAAAGACTACCTAAATCATCTCTAGGACTGTTTTATATATATATATATATATATATATATATATATATATATCCATCAGTTCAACATCCACATTCTCATGCTTGCAATACATGATGCAGGTGTGATGTCATATACTTCTACATTTGGTGGCTGGGACTGATGTCAGGTGAACCTGAGATTCCTTTAATGTTCTGGTATGAAGTTTGAGTGTAGCGTCTATTTTGGTATAATAACACAATAACAACAAAGATGAGGATATTAGTCCAGATGTAAATAATATAAATAATGATAACTCCTCATCCTTGAAATTCAGACAGAAAATCCATCACTGTGTACCAGACTTTGTTGTGTTTAAGTTTTGTTTTTGTTTTCTTCCAATGTTCATCCAATGCAAGGCCTAAGAGCCACCTAAGGTAGAGGCTTACTGTGTGGTGTTGATTTGAAGAGGTCAAGATTGTAGTGATTGGGAAAACATACTACTGGAAGTTTGTTCCACAAAGCGGCAGGTCTTGAGAAGAATTTTTCGGAATGGAACTTACTTCTTTTAATGGAATGCGAAGGGATGAGTCATCCTTATGCATAGCAGGTCCCAGCTGTAAAAGTCAGGACTGGTGGCTTGTCATAAGACTTGTCATGGAAGTAGCGATAGATTAATGAGAGGCTTTCAATGATTCAATTTTGGGAAAGGGGTTCTAGGGTAGGAAATATTTCAGCATCAACAAGGCCATGTACATGCTTTTGAATTCTATCAAGACAGACAAGTGAAAAGTGAGCAGCTCCAACCCACAATACTCCATTTTTGGCCTGATCTGACTCTTATATAGAAAGAGCATAGCAGGAGGGGTTAGATACTTACCAGAAAGGTACAATGAATTGACCACTTTCTCAGTATCTTTAGCAATAAAACATATACAGTGTAACCCGGATATAAGAGACCCGGATATAAGAGAGATTTCCTCTGGTCCCAAATTAGAGCCTGTGTTAATGTAAACAAAATAGACCAAACCCGGATATAAGAGAAACCCAGATATAAGATACTTCTTATCCGGTCCCGACAACTCTCTTATATCCAGGTTACACTGTATATGAGTTCCATTTGAGGTCTGGGTTGATATTTAATCCCAATATTATATCACATTGAAACACTAGATCTTGTCTGATCACTGAAGTTAAGCAATGGCAAGCCTGGTCTGTACCTGGATGGGTGACCACTTGGGCATACCAGGTACTGTAAGCTTGGATGGGTAGGTGCTGTAATGAATAATGACTCAGAATTGTTTATCAAAAAGTAATATTTCAATTGCAGATGGGTTTGTTATATTCACTTATATGCAAATATCCTTGGGAGAGGTATGAATCTACATCTTCTTCCCCTAGCTATGATAATTAGTAAAACACGTATCACTGAAACCATTATTATCTTCCCTGCCAAAAATAAAATTGCATGCAAACTATTAGGTTGGTGCAAAAATAATATCGTTTTCTCATATATGTTACTATGTGAGAAAACAACATTATTTTGGCACCAACCTAATATTTAGATTTTAGCATTAAATAACCCATAGAGGGTGATATGCTGCTAAACAAAATACAACCAAAAAAAATTGAATCCCAAAAGATGTTCAAGGCAAGAAGCCTCCTTGAACATCCATCCATTATGATAGGTGAAAGTTCAGGGTCTACATGAAAACAATAAACTTAGTTTCAAATAAAGGTAAGTAATAGATTCTTCATGGACGTGACACACACTGCATATCAGTCTCACTTGTGAACAATTCTGATCAACATAATAAATATAGATTTCCACATTTGGCATGCCTGACTGATCAAGATTTGACACATTATCTTATATAAAAGTTAATGTTACTTTTATTGGTTGCTTGGTTCACTGGTTTTGTCATAAAATCAAATCCAGGGTGTGATGGATAAATTGTTATCTAAATTATTACACAATAATGAAAATAACACTGACATCTCATTTTAACAGATATATTTACCAAAATTACAGAAAAATATCTTAAAATACTAAAGAGTATATTTATTCAATAAAATTGCTATTGGCTTCAACCACGACCTCCAGATAACTTTGAAATTCCATTCCATGTAACTCTTCTTCATGCTCTCCCTGTTTAAGTTGGTGAATGCTGCCATAATCCTTGCCTTCAGTTCATCTTTGGTGTTACAAAGAGTTTTGTTAATTTCTTGCTCAACTGCACCCTGCACATAATAATCAATCAAGGGGGTTGCAGTCTGGGAAGTTAGGGGGTCAGATGTAATGGGTGATGTGGTTGCAGAAATTATCTGATAGACATAACTGGGTTCTCCTGTTTGTGTAGCATGGTGCAGAGTCCTGTTGCCAGACATAGGGTTTTCAGCAGCCACCCTCTTGACCGAGGGCAGCACTACCTCTTCAAAGCAATTGATGTAGGCTGTGTTGAATCTGAGGCCCTGTGGGAAGATGAATGGAGATGTAACATCACTATTACTAGTGGTCACTGCAAACACCTTCGTAATCACCATTAGACTAATCCAACTCTTTCTGAACTCTTTGACATCCAAATACTCTGAAATGTTCATATTGGAGCTTCCGGTATGAATGCCAAGCAGTATAGCATGCTACTTCCAAATTTCTGGTGGAGTGAATTGTGTCATGGTGCTTTTTTTCTCACAGAGGGTGCCCAACTGACCTTACTATACTGTGCAGCTCACAAAGTCAAAAACAAACAATGCACACATGCAAAATTAAAAATATAAAATGGCGACAATTTACCCATCGCACCCTTTAAATACAATTAAGTGAATTCAGCCCTGATTTGAACCATTACCCAAGTGGTAAATGATATAGCAATATGGCAGCATACCCATTATCAGAACTGTTTCGACTTGAAGACACACTATAAATCAGTGTGATTTCTCATCTTCAGTATGGCTCCTCAGTTCAGACTCATTTGTGTTTCTTCAACACTGATCCTCTGGTTTATACACATCTATGCTGAGTAGACCTTAGTTACAGTTCAAGCATATGTTCCACCAGGGACAAATACAGTTTTCAATTCACAATTGTCCTCCTTTCCTGGTTGTCAACCACAGCTAGAGAGTTCAGTCTGATTTGCTACTTAAAACATAGCTGGGGGAGAAGAGATGGATTCAACCCTTTCCCAAAGTCATCTATGCAAAAGTGAAAGTAACAATTACTACTGGAATTCAAACTCTACTCCCCAATTTCTCATTCTAAGCCTCTAACCATTACACCACCTACACATCCCAAAACATAGACATAAGTGACATATCAATAAGCTAGCGTACTGCTACTGATATATTTAGGTAAAATTAACTTTGAAATACATTTAATGAGTGTTTTTTTTTTTTTACTGTTTCTAAGTTTGTAATTATTTCTATCAAGGAACGAACTTCCAAACATTTTTTTTCTTATTTTCTCTTTCAAGGTAGGTACGTTAAAAAGAAAACTTCTCTCTAAAAGTTTTGGCAGCTAACAAAATTGATCAGTTAGAAAGCAAAAAAGGCATTATGTGCAAACAAATATTTGAAATAATGACAATAACAGAAACAAAGAAATTATGGATAAATACAATTACATGAAATAAACTGAAGCAGGAAAAAAACAAATTTAAATACATCTAGAGGAAAAAAGAAAAAATTATAATTAAATGATTTAAATAGGTGAAGAGTGTTCCTGCTCATGCTTACATATGTGTTTGATATCAATTTAGTTAGTCAAATGTCTCATTTTTTAGTAAGTTAGATTTGCTTAAGGAGGAATTATCTTTTAGATAAACTGGAGGTAGCAGAAATGTGGTTCCACAGAAGGATACGGAAAATTCCATGGACAGAGCGAGTAAGCAACAAGGAAATCTTAAAGAAAATAGTAACAAAAAGAATGCTTCTATTCAGAATTAGGAAACAAAAGTCAAAATTCCTTGAACACATAATGAGGAAGGGCTTGGAAAACTTAACCCTCTTGAGATATACTGAGGGCAAGAGAGATAGGGGAAGGCAGTGAGCCATTTAGCTGACGAGCTTGAATGGATGGTAGGACAGAAGTCTTGGCAAAAGGAGAAAAACTGTTAGGGTCATAGGGAACAGGAAGTTGTGGAGAGCATATATCATGAAGTACAAGGCTCGAGAGCCACTAAAAGAGGAGGGTTACTTTTAAAAGTGTAACTATCAATGAGGTTTGTGATTCGTGCCTTGAAAAAGAAAAGCTTCTATTTTTAGATGTTTATGCCTTGAAAAAGAAAAGCATCTATTGATGCTCATGTCTTCAGATGAAAAGCCTCTATATTTAGAAGCTCATGCTTTCCAACAAAAAGCTTCTATGTTGTGATGCTCATGCCTTCCAACAAAAAGCTTCTATATTTAGTTGTCCATGCATTCAAACAAAAAGTTTCTATCTTCAGATGTTCATGACTTGAAAAAGAAAAGCTTCTATCTTTAGATGCTTGTGCCTTTAAAAAGAAAAGCCTCTATCTATAGATGCTCATATCTTCAGACAAAAAGCTTCTATCTTTAGATGCCTTTAAAAAGAAAAGTTTCTATCTTCAGATGTGCCTGCCTTGAAAAAGAAAAGCTTCTATCTTTAGATGCTCATGCCGTCAAATAAAAAGCTTCTATCTTTAGATGCACATGCTTTCCAACAAAAAGCTTCTATCTTTAGATGCTCATGCCTTCAAATTAAATGATTCAGTCTTTAAATGCTCCTGTTTTGAAAAAGAAAAGCTTCTATCTTTAGATGCTCATGCCTTCAAAAAAACGAAAACCAAATAACAAAAAAGGCATGAATCTAAATTTCCTTTTACCCTGTTCCATCTTCATTTTACTTCAATGAGATGTAATGAAACAATAATAATAAATCGTCCACTCTACACTCCATTAGATTAAAACTTTTACTACAATGATAGATACCGTCAAGCTTCAGTCCTCCTCAAAGGTGACTGATGTTGCATATAAAACCAAGTGTTTGTGTGTGTGTGTATTTGTGTGTGTGTGTATTTGTGTGTGTGTGCGTTTCTATGTGTGTTTGTGTGTGTGTGTGTTTTCTATGCAATGAACAACATGATTGTATGGGAAGGAACTTGACATTAAAACCTCTTTTCATTTCTTATTGTTTAACTCTGTTCACTTCATGTTTAACAGGTTTGTGGACACTAAAACAAAAAACTAACAAGATGACATTTAGCAGTTTTTAATTCTTTCATTCATATATATATATATATATATATATATATATATATATATATGTATATAGTCAAAATCTGGAAAAGTGTTACTTACAATAAACATTTATTTGAATTAATTTGATTTGTAATGTTCCCAAAAACACCAGGATGTTTCCAACAGAATCTTGTCTACAATACTGACAACATCCAGTTCTTGATAATGACTGAAATGGTTGAAAGTACTAGAACAAAAATATGAACTTTGTATGGTTTAGCCACAATTTTGATTTGAATTTACAACATTCGAAAATTGGAAAAATGCAATAAAAAGTTAAACTTTCTGACCCTGTTCATTCAATTTAACAAAACTTGTTTATACATACACACACACACACACATATATATGTATTACATGTATGGATGTATACACATACTTTTTCTCAAGTGAGAGTGTGTATCAAATATATATATATATATATTATTACTATAAATGTTATTTTTGATGTGTTTGAGTCATTATTCCTGTTTTTTTTATTTTAGTGTACCTGCTAAAATAACGTTTATAATATATTGGGTATGTTCAGGTAGTATAATGGCTATCAGTATAGAAAGTGGAATCTGCATACAGAGTTCAAATTCTGATCAAGTTTGTTATTTTCACTTAGCACTAATGCTAGTTATTGGTTAAATAACAGAGTAGACTAGACTACCTTCCCATTGATGGCAATGAATCTGAGAGAAGGAAGACATTGAATTCAAACTGGTAATACGAATTGTGAAAAGAGCAGGCCTTGTATTGAAGTTTGGTCAGGCCATTCACTGCAACATACCATCCACCAGCCATTCTGGACTCACCTTGCTGCTGTATTCCAGTGATGATGTCAAGAGGGCAGGATTACCCTATTACATGAGGATCTACATTTTTTAAATGGTTCATTGAATCTTTCTGTGGCTGAGTGATCTGAAGAATGTCAGATCAGACAGTAGTTTCATCTACAAAGATAGATGCAGGTTCAAACCCTGCTTGAGAGGACATTCTCTTTATTAGGTCTTGTGAATGTAGGCTACTAGATGTAATTCACACTGTTTAAAAAATGTGTCTACTCAAACATGGGTATCCACTAAAAATAACATGTAGAATATATATATATATATATATATATATATATATATATATATATATATATATATATATATACAGGGTGCAGCTGGTATTTGAGGGCATACAGATTTAAGATTAATACTGCTTCACACTAATTTCTAATGCTTTTATTTTTCAGAAATCAAGAATGGCAAACCCTATGATAACAAATGCTGTGATTGTGGCATTAAAGGTTGATCATAGTGATTTAGATATTGCATGTTTCCTCAGAGTTGTAAGATCGTTTGTCAACAAGATACAAAAAGAGTTAGAAGACACTGACAGTTCCCCAATATCTGTATCAAAATGTTAAAGACATTCTGTACGTTCTGATAAAGTGAGAACATTCAAATTTATTCAGGAAGTCAAGCAGACAATTGATGAAAACCAAGGTCAATCAAAGAGGTCAATTGCCAAAAAGCTGCATGTGTCTGAAAAAACAATCAGAAAGAGTGTTCATGAAGACATTCAATACAAGTCCTACGTGATGAAGAGAGATTAATTTATGTCAGAAAAACAAAAGAAAATTGTTTAAACAGATCCAAAAAGCTTTTAAACAAACTTAAAAATCCTTCAGAAGCTGGTGTGATTTGTTTTTTCTCAGATGAGAAAAATTTTGATCACATTTAAAAACTTAACAGAAGAAATGACAGATGGCTTTGTTCAGATTCTTCTAAGGTGCCAAGAGTGATGTGCACAAAATTTCCTTCAAGTGTTATGGTATTGGGTGTTGTTAGCAATGAAGGACAAGGTCTTAGAGTAAATGCTGCTGCTTACATTGAGGTTCTAGAAACAGTTGTCAAGCCCTGGATTGACAACACATGCAACGGCAGGCCTCACATATTTGGCTCCATCCCACAAGGCTCTATGAACACAAAATGGATTGCTAACCATTTGTACGACCACATCACACCCAACATTTGACCTCCTAACTCTCCAGATCTCAATCCACTAGACTATTATGTGTGGAGTGTTGTTGAGAATGAGGTTAATAAACAGCCTCATAACACCAAAGAGTCTCTTAAAGCTGCAATAGTTCGAGTATTGTCTGATATAAATAAGGACCAATTAATCAGAGATTGCAGCCGATTTTGACCTCGTGTAGAGGCAGTTATTGATGCTAGTGGTGGTTTTATTGAATAAAATTAAATAATAGTTAGATAAATTTCATGTTTACTTGTTTTTAATCAAATATAATTATATTCATTTGTTCAGCAAGATTTTTACTAATCCATAAAATCTGTCCTCGAATACCTGCTGCACCCTGTATATATATATATATATATATATATATATATATGAGTTCATACATTATATATATATATATATATATATATATATATGAGTTCATACATTTGTGGTTAAAAAGTCCACAAAAAATGGATTATCTACATTCACCAGATATGGATCCCTGTGATATTCCAACTACATATATATATATATATGTATATATATATTATTTTTAGGAAATGGATTAAATCTGACATATTGTTTTTTATAATTTATTTTGTTTAAACATTATTTTTGATGGGTACTCATATTTGAGTAGAAGCTCTTTTTTTTAAAACAGTATTTTTTATACAATTACATTTACCGGCCTGAATATTTGAGAAATCTTGTCCGAAAATTGTACTTTCTCCAGCAAGATATGAACCTGCATCCCCTATCAAATATTTTTAAGAAAACATTTGTACCCGAGCATCTCAGGGCATATTCCAACTTTCACTCTCTTGCAACACAAACTAGATGACTCATTTGGTGCCAAGCAGTAGAGGAAGTTGTGTGTGTTCTTGTTATACTGTTGGTGGAAAATGAATTAAAAGTGTCTGAAGCAACAGATTAGTTTGTGTGAAAAATGGTAAAGAGTGGCAGTGAAAAGTTAGACTCATTAAAAATTATTTTTGATAAACATACTGAGGAAATTAAGTATTCTTGAGTGGCACTATGTATTCAAACAAGGGCAAGAGAATATGCATGATGCTACAAGAAGATCTAAATTTGGATAGAGTGTGAACCTTGGTGCGCTCAGATTGAAGATTAAGTGTGTAGCTGATAGCAGAAGAACTGAAACAGAGTGGAAGATTCTAACAGAGAATTTGGGATTTAGAAAGAGTTCCTAAAAAATGGTGTATCAAAATTTGAGTGATGAGCAGAAACAACGATGGCTTCATGTTTCATCTGATCTTTTGAATAATGCAGAGATGTTTGGCCAAGTCATTACCAGTGATGAAACATCAGAGTATTCAGTGGAAAACAAAGAATTCACTACAGCTGAAAATACATACACATCTTGATCACAGTTCAAGACCATTCTTGTGTGTTTCTTTGTGTAGTATTGTATGCAAATTAGATAGACAAGTATAAATAGAGAACAACTGGTGAACATAGGGTGGCTATTCCTAGCAAACTCAGTTGCTATTCAGGACACTGAGAACTGTACTACGACTACTACTATGCAGTGAGGTATGCAAAACATAACACTTTCATTATAAAGAAGTAGTTTACTACAAATTCTTAGCACAGAAACAAACTGTCCATGAACATATTTATTTGAAAGTGATGAAAGAGAATCTTAGAATCTGTTTGAGGTAAAAGATCCAAACTCTGGCCTGACACAATGACAATGATCCAGCATACGATGCATTATGAGTTCATATGTTTCTGGTTAAAAAATCCACAGAAAATGGATTATCTACCTTATTCATGAGATATAGCTCCCTGTAATTGTTAGCTATTTTCAAACTTGTGAAATACTCTGAAAGATCAAAGATCAGCTAACATACAATGACAAAATCATACTGACAAAGATTTACTGTCAATTGTTTACTCAATAAGTCATTCATTCACTGATATTGTAATGTTTACATACATTCTTCTTTCTGTTTTTTGCTGATATTTATCAATATTCACACCGCTTTTCATTCATTCATTTACTTTATAAAAAATGTATTTTTACAATTTTTAAAATGTTAGCCTTGAATAAATGTTTAATTGCCTAGGTTGTTTTGTTTTTAGTACACATTTGATTGAGAGAAGTGTATTTTTATGAAGGCCAGATGATTTGGGTAAAAGTTGTTACACTTGTATACCTTTTTTGGCTCAGCAGTTAAAACCCACCAAAATTGTGAAGGAGCCATTTTTAGTTTATGGAAAATTATTTTTTCATATATACTGACCAATGAGAAATGTATTCTCAAGCTCTAGTAAAAAACCTAAATGGTGGCCTTGTGAGCCTATTTTTCCAAGGTCAGTAAAAGAGGGAGAAGACATTTTGACAAGGGGCAAGGCAAATCAACATCAAGGAGCAAAAGGCATTTGAAATCAGGAAGAGAGCACCAAGAAGCCACAAAGTTACCAGCCAACTGCAGAGAGACTAAAGAATTTTGAAGTTCAAATGAAAATTCTCCTGCAGTTGGATAACAAAGTATGAAAAGAATTCAAAGAAATTTTTCTCAAGCACAAACTGTGAATCTAAAATTGTTATATGTCCCAAAGATGCTTGTGGGGTGAATAAAAGTAGGTGTTTTCATTTTTTTCTGAAAGCTGGTTGCATCTTTGTTTTTCTACCTTTTTGAATTATTTTCTCTTTTTGCTACTGAATCTTGTCTTTTTCCAAACTGTAACCGTTTTTTTTTTTTCCATTTTTTGATGGTAATCCTTTTTACCAGAAATTACCCTGACTTAATAGGCACACAAAAGGGAATTTTTGTACAAACTTTGTATTTGTACCTTTTTAGTACTTGTGTAATAAATATTTTTCCTTTAAAATTTTACGTAGTGGTTGAGTCTTGATTTGTTATTTTGCACTTATTATGATTTATTTCTACTAACTAGAATTTTGTGTTTGGCACAAGAACTTAGATTTAGTAGGGAATAAAATTTTTTATAATTTCTTCATTCTTTTATTCATTCAGTTAATAAGTCATTTATTTTCTTTCAAACCAAGTCCTTATCATTTATGATTCTTAATCATTTGTCATTTCATTCATTTATGTCTTCATTCATTTATTTATTCCTATCCTCATTCTTTTCACTTGTTCGTTCTTTCTTTTTTGACACTTATCTATACAATCAGTTTCTTGCAATCTTGGATATTCATGCCAGCAAAAAAACAAAGTGTCAAAAGGACAGTTTTTCCCTTGACACCACTATTATTTTAACTACCTTCACTCCTCAGCAATGTTTAGTTTTTTAAAAAGAAATGATTAGAATTTTAATAAAACTTAAACATATGAAAGTGAATTTATACATCATTTTTTGTTCTTGAGAATTTATAACAAAAATATTAAACACCATTAGATGGATGACTGCTTGAGAATACCAGGTTCTCTAAGCTTGGATGTGCAGGTTGTATAACGGATAATGGTTTGGAGTCAGAAACTGGAGAGCTGAATTCCAATTCCAGTTGGGTTTGTTATATTCATTTATGTGCAAATATACATAAGCAAGTTATGAATCTACCTCTTATCCCCCTCTAGCTATGGGTTAATTAGTAGGATTTGTATCAGTAAAGTCAATGTTATCTTCAAAAACTTCTTACAATCTAAAATAATATTTTCTGGCTTTAAATAACCTGCAAAGGGTTGATAGGCCATAAATAACAAATGATTTAAATGAGAAATGAGAACAGGTTATAGGTATATATCTCCTAAAGCATAGGCAAATAGTGTGGTTTGGTGGATGATCCATTTATGAAGACAATATCAAGGCAAAATGCCCAAGAGTGGGAATGGCAGAGTCCACAGTTACCATTAAAGTCTGAGTTGGGATGACAGCCAGGATAGGCAATGCAGTCAAAAATTTTTGTTCCACTAGAATTATTGCAAGTTCATCAACAGATACTGTTTCTGGAGTGAGAACTGCCATGCATGAAGCTAGCCAGCTACCTGGAATGGGGCTCACTGATGTAGATGATACTCCTGCACCTGCATGGTAAACAAAAACAACTGAAGAAGAAGTAGAAGAAGAAGAAGGATATCAATCCTACTTGTTGTTATTATTTTATTTTCTTTGTTAATATTTTATTGACTGTGTTACAACTAAATTTAACCAAGAAAAGCATAATAGTTTGTTGACCATTTCATACTATTTGGGAGAGAGAGACAGGCAGACATAGACAGAAAATAGTGTGAGTGTACACTGATAGCTTAGGGGTGGAAACTCCAAATGATGCCAAATTGGTTGGGTTTTGATCCCTGCTAGAAGCAATCAGATATCTAGCTGCACTGATGAGCTGTGATACAGCAAAACAGACCTGTATGCAGATGACATTATATATATATATATATATATATATATATACATATATATATATATATACACAGAGAGAGAGAGAGAGAGGTTTAGTTGTATTTGACAGCAGCAATTGACTTATTCCACTTCTTTGAATTCTGTATTTGTATTCATTTGTTGCATTTTAGTCCAGTAAGTTTTCACTGACATGTTTTATATCAGTCAAAAAGATTGAGCATTCATCACTTCATTTCAAAAGAAAATAACCTTTGAAAATAAACTGTTCAGTTCTTTCTTAAATGGCAATAAATGTTTTGCATAATTTTTAAGAACTTGATCTGGGAAAGATCCAATTATCTCTGTTAATTTGGCAATGATGTTGAAGTGCTTATTCTGTGAAGGGTTCAAACAATTCCTAATCTTTCAGTAAAATTTTGCAGGATATGTTTACTGTTTTTCAATGTATATAATTTGCTTTGAAGCTGAAGTAAAACTTTCAAAATAATGAAGCCAAAAAGTAGATATCACATTTGTGTTTTTTTTATTTCATCTGCTGAAGCTACTTTCACCTTCAATTTACAGGAAACTATTATATCAAATAGTCTTACAAATCTGGCAAAACAAACCATCAAATTCCCATATACAAAATAAATCTAATGTGCTTCTGTTTATTATTGAATCAAATCTTCTGAAAAAGTTGGTCATTTTGGCTGTAAGATTTAATCTTGACTTTTTTAATAACTATTGCAATGATACACAAGACCATGGCTGACATTTTGAGCAACTGAATAATGGGAGCATATGACATAGCATAGTAGGAGAAATGAAAAGACATACGTTATTTATGTTGGTAGTAAATCTGTTATATTTTTCCCACCATGGATGAAGTGCCATGAGTTGCACTGTATTGTAAGGTTTTAAGGGTTTCTTGTTTTCCATCAGAACCAAGATCTCAAAGGCCCAAAAATGGATGAACCAGTTGATATCCAAAGATTTTACAGACATTGCTTCACACAGTTTGCAGTTTTTATCTACAAAACAGACACAGGTCATAAAAATAGCTCTACTCTGTTGATTCATTTATTTGAATTAAGAATTTTCTGCTTTTTATTTTTAGCCAGCTTAGTAGTAAGGCTTGTAAAATAACTGATAAATATCAATGCAACATAGTTTTCACAAGAATTTCAAGGCATTTCATATATTTTTGGCAAATATATATGCGTTTTTAGTTTTTTGCAAGAATTTGCAAAACTTCAACAGATGCAGTCATCCAATTTGAATTTGTCAATATAGCTTTTCTAAATAAAAAAGTAACAGTCTCTCACTTTTCAAAGACTTTCTTTACAATTTTTCATATAATAAGCTTAATTTGCATGTGACAATATTCTACTCTCACAACTGAATTTTTGCCCCTTGGTGAATAGCAGCAATATCACCTCCACCACCACTGAGAAAACCTGAATGAAGTCCTTACTATCTATATTTTTCATTCATTCATTCATTCATTCACAATTAATTTGCTCTCTCATTCCTTTTTTTCTTTGAAGCTTTGCAAGAAGAACCCTGCTGTATCATAGAATATCCTACAATAAAATTGACTCATCATTTTTGTCCTGGTAACCAAGCAAAAATTGAAAGACTTCATCATTTTCTTCATTTTGATCAACATCTATGATTTGTGCCCTTACCACTTCCGGTGCAGAAAGGTTACCTTTTGATAACTGACCTATATTTAGTATTATCCACCATTGATAGCATTGTAAACGATAATCAATTCTGTAGCAATCATTGTTACACATATCATCACAATATTGTAATTATTTCTCAAACTAACATTGAACAGAAACAAACAACCAGATGAGACTGATTCATGATTGAATTTGTATTCAGCAACATAAAATAATTTATACAATCATTTTATTTGTAACTAGCTATTATTTTAATCTATAAATAAGAGATAGTTCTTATCTATTTGAAACTCTCTAGAATTAAGGTAGGTTGTGATTAACCCTTTTATTATTCAGAATAATATGAATATAACATCATGTGTTGTATCAGATTTGGGTAAAAAACTAATATGTGCTTTGACTGTTCAAAAGTGTATTTATTTTGTATAACATAGAGATGAATATGTTCTTTGACCATCCAAAAGTGTATTTATTTAGTGTAACACATAAACTACTATGTTCTTTGATCTTCCAAAAGAGTATTTATTTAGTGTAACATATAGGTTAATATTATCTTTGACATTTTATTACGGGTAACATATAAATGAATATATTCTTTGACCATCCAAGAGTGTATTTATTTAGTGTAACATATAAACTAATATGTTCTTTGACCATCCACAAGTGTATTTATTTAGTGTAACATATAAACTGATATGTTCTTTGACCGTTCAAAATAGTATTTATTTAGTGTAACATATAGCTTAATATGTTCCTTAATCATCACAAAGTTTAATGTAGCGTATAGACAAATATGTTCTTTGACCTTGCAAACATGTACTTATAATCCTTGAGTGTGTGGCGTAAAGGAAATAATAGTGACTGGTAATACCTGTGAAAATTTCAGTTTTCCTAATTGAATTTTCTGATGAGTTATAATTCTTAACTTAATGATTGAATAAGTTCCTGGTTATAAAATGGAAATTCTGCTATTACCTCAGTAAATACAGGATGCTATGGATAAATTGTTGCCATTTTAATTTTTGCACAGGCATGTTGTTTGTTTTTGATTTTGTCAACTGCACAGTTTAGTAAGGTCAGTTGGGCAACATCTATGAGAAAAAGAGCACCATGACATAATTCATTCCATAAATTTGGAAACAGCATGCTGTACTGCTTGGCATTCGCACTGGATGCTCCAATATGAAACATTTCAGAGTGTTTCAATGTCAATCTGAGGACAGTGCAGAAGATTTGGAAAGGGTTGGATGAGTCAAATGGTGATTATAAAGGTATGGTAGCTTGGAAAACTCACTCTGATCATTGTAATAAGAAAAGAACTCCCCAAATTGTTGGTGTGGGTCTCAGATTTAACACAGAAGCCTACATCAAGTGCCTTGAGGAGGTAGTGCTGCACTGGGTCAAGAGGGTGGCTACTGGAGGATCCCATGCCACATAAGCAGGAGAACCCAGTCATGTCTGTCAGGCAATTTCTGCAACCACATCACCCATTACATCTGGCCGCCTAACTCCCCAGACTGCAACTCTCTTGATTATTATGTGTATTATTTGTGGGGCACAGTTGAGCATAGATCAACAAAACTCCTTGTAACACCAAAGATGAACTGAAAGCAAAGATTATGGCAGCACTCACCAACATGGAGACCATACAGAAGAGTTACAAAAGATTCCAAAATCATCTGGCATCCATGATTGAAGCCAATGGTGATTTTATTGAATAAATTTACTCTTTAGCATTTCAAGATATTTTTCTGTAATTTTGGTAAATATATCTGTTTGTCTGGTTCATGCTCTTCCCTTGTCTTTTGAACAGAAGAAGAATTTAATCCCTCATTTCCTGTTTAAAATTGGATTTTCAGTCCCTTCTAAGTCTTCTCATTCTCTGTAGCCACTTGTGTCTTAGTAACATTATCCCCTTCCTTGGGATGAATTGATTAAAAGAAATAAAATAAAAAGAATAATGACAACTGTATACTTGTGTTCTCCAAGTGTTGCCTACATAGATTTCAGCTTTGTGTATTATTATCTCAAAAAGTTAGAACATCATCTTTTAAGAAAAAGATGAAAGTCCTATAATCTTACTTATTATAAAACGCAGATTGTGTGTGTGTGTGTGTGTCTGTAATGTTTATATATTGGATAGGATTTCCTACATTTTTCGACCGATTTCAACAAAACTTCACAGGACTACGTAAAATTACCTTGCGGTGGTTCTAACAGCGCCAAAAATTGGAAAAACACAATTGTTTTTGCACAAAATCAATTTGAAAACACGATTAAGAGGCATTAATGAAAAGTGGACAAGTCACTTCAAGTTATACTTATTATAAAACCCAGGTTGGTTGTTTGTGTTTGTGTGTGTGTTTGTGTTCGTTTATATATGGGATCGGATTTCCTACATTTTCAACCGATTTCAACAAAACTTCACTTTTTTTTGGTAGGTAGTGTTTCTTATTGTCTTGCATACTTTTTTCTTTATTTTTACATTCAGAATGCTTTAAAAATTCCATTTACAAGACAATTGTTTATGATATAATTCTATTCAAACGGTAGACTCATAACGATTGAAAACAATGTTTTTGTTTGAGTTTGACCAATTCGTAAAAAAAAAAAAAAAAGCTAATTAAGACATACGTGTCCGTCAACCTTAAACAAATAATCTTTGTCAATTTTATTTTTCAGTCTTTATGATGGTCGATACTTGATCAATCTCTTACTGTTACATCCCCGGGCAACGCCAGGCTCTACTGCTAGTAATTGATACATTTAAGGTATGAAATGTGTAAGCTAAAGTAGTGACTATTATGAGACAGAGGTAGCAATAAAGGAAAAACAATAAAAATTGATAGATTTAATTCTAAATTACAAGTTAAATCAATTATATTAATATGTTTATTTGTTTCAAAATGCAAAAAGGAAGAAAATAACTCTGTTATAACATCAGAAATACTATAGAAAGAAATGGTAATGTATGTTGAAACAGAATTATAATACGATAATAATAATAACTCCACCTCCTGCAAAGAACCTCCTATCACTAGAACCTCATTCTACTATCAACGAGCGATTGGGACTCGTTCCGTGACTTCCCCCGCAATGTACCCTGGGATGTTGTCTTTACACTCCCTGTCCAAGAATGTGCTTCTGAGGTCTCATCCTGGGTTAAAGCTGGAATTGACGCTTTCATCCCCTCAAGAAAATTTAAGGTCAAGTCGCACCCTTCCCCTTGGTTCTCCGCTGCTTGCTCAGCCGCCATTGCCCATAGGAACCATTACTTTCACCTATTTCGTAGCGACATGTCAGACTGCAATAGACGTCTCTTTGCCTCCGCCTGTAATGAATCCTCAACAAAGCTAAGTCAATATTTGCTGCTGGCTCCAAAGATTATTGGCGGCTCTACAAGAGCGTCCTGAACAATAGAAAACCTTCCATACCTCCTTTGTTCAACCAGTTCGAGGTCCTGACCTCCTCTACTGACAAGGCTGAATGCTTTGCTCGGAAATTCTCATTTAATTCAATGCTCGACTCCTCCGGTGTACCCATACCAGACTTCCCTCTAAGAACTGAGGCTCTATAACCCTGTCATTGATATTGGGCATTATCTCCAATTTAGACCCCCACAAAGCTAGTGGTGGAGATGGCATACCAGCCATTGTATTGAAGAAATGCGCGCCTGAGCTAGCGCCCGCCCTCTCTAAACTATATAATTACTGCCTCAAGGAATCCTGTTTTCCTGAGTGCTGGAAGTCCTCATGTATTGTTCCTGCCTTTAAGAACTCTGGAGGCCCCTCTGACCCCTCTAATTACCGTCCTATTAGTGTCCTACCCCTCTTCGGCAAAGTCTTCGAAGTCCTAATCAACGCCGAAGTGGTTAACCACCTTACCTCACACGACCTGCTTTCAGACAAGCAATATGGTTTCCGCTACGCCTGATCTACAGCTGATGTGCTTACGGCCATCACTGAAACCGTCTACCAAGCCCTTCAAAATAACGATTGATAGGGTTTGGCATGCCGGCCTTCTTTGCAAGCTCCAGGGTTATGGTATTACAGGTCGATTGTTTGACCTAATACAATCATTCTTGTCAAACCGTGAATTGAAGGTCGTTCTCAACGGATTCTCCTCCAGCTCCTATCCCACGAATGCAGGTGTTCCCCAAGGCTCCATCCTTGGCCCCACTCTATTCCTTATTTTCATCAACGACCTTCCTGACGCCATAGATTCCCAAGTTGGCATCTACGTGGACGACACTACAATTTACTCCTGCCTCAAAAACAAATCTAGTGTCGCTGACAAAACTAAACTGGCCTCTCGTCTTGAAATGGACCTCCAATCGGTTGTTAATTGGGGCAAGAATTGGCTGGTCAACTTTAACGCCTCAAAAACTAAACTACTCTCTATTAATCACTATAGAGATCCTTCTCTGCCTCCTATAAGAATGTCTGAGAGTCAACTTCTTGAGAGCAACTCTCTGCATCTGCTTGGTCTCACGTTGACTGCTGACCTGAGATGGAACAAATACATTGAGTCAATTGCTTCGTCCACTGCGAGGAAAGTTGGCTCTGTGTGCTGCGCCAGGAAATTTTTCTCCCTGGAATCGATACTTCAAATATCCAAATCAACCATTCGCCCTTGCATAGAGTATTGCTGCCACATATGGTCTGGAGCACCTTCTGTTTACCTCGGAGTTCTTGACAAGATCCAGAGACGGATATGTAATATAATTGGCCCTGATCTGGCATCTCGTCTACAGTTGCTCTCTCACAGATGCGCCGTCGCCTCTCTCTGTCTTTTTTACAAATACTTTCATGGTAATTGCTCCGGTGAGCTGCTTTCACTGGTTCCCAGACTTCATGAATGCAAGTGCCCTACGAGGCTGGCATCCCGCTCTCACACTTTCACTGTAGAAACTTTTAAATGTAGCCGTCTCTTCTACTCCAATAGCTTCATACCTCGCACCTCTCGCCTGTGGAACACCCTTCCATATTACTGTTTCCCTGAGAGCTATAATCTCCAACTATTCAAATGTAATGACAATCGACATCTCCAGTTACCTTGATCTATCCACTATCCTTCTCCTCATCCTTTCTTCTATCATTCCTATCTGCTCTCGCTCCAAATCTTCTGCAACTCCCTGCATCCTAGTGGCTTCATGCCTTGCTCGGGGCTTAATGCTTAAAAAAATAAAAAAAATAACGGAAAATAAATTTGGTTCACATCAGCCAGTTCAGCTTTAACAGTTTGATAAGTTGGTCGGTTGGTTGGGTTTTATGGCATATCAACCACTGTAGGTCATTTAATGCCAAATTTAGTAAAATATATATATATATATACATATATATATACATATATATATATATTAAATATATAGTACTAGTAAATGTATAGCTGGCAATATTATTTTTCAAAAACATATAGCTGGCAACATTATTTTTTTCAAAAACGTATAGCTGGCAACATTATTTTTTCAAAAACGTATAGCTGGCAACATTATTTTTTCAAAAACATATAGCTGGCAGCATTATTTTTGGATGTAGTTTATCACCATACCCAGGACGTGAATGTAGTTTATTGTCATACCCAGGACGTGGATATATGCTGGGAAAAACTGGGAGTTCACTATTTGCCCATAGCTGGGACTCTAACAGGTGCTACCACCCCGAGTCAGCAATTAAGAGGTGGTTCCACGCTTCCTCAAAACCACCCGATCAGAGGCCTTGCTGTTGGACACAGT
The DNA here is from genome assembly GCA_963932145.1 of Acanthosepion lycidas. Classification (NCBI taxonomy): domain Eukaryota; kingdom Metazoa; phylum Mollusca; class Cephalopoda; order Sepiida; family Sepiidae; genus Acanthosepion; species Acanthosepion lycidas. Next base: position 74,149,281 of record OZ010587.1, read on the forward strand.
TTGATAAGATCAAATTGGCAGCTGATCTAAAAAATGATTTACATTCTGTTGTTAATTGGGCAAGGAATATCTTGTTAATTTTAATGCCCCTGAAACAAAACAGCTCCCTTTTAATCATCTGAGAAAACCCTTTCTGTATTCCATCAACATGGCTGATGCTAACCTCCAGGAGAGTAACTCATTGCACCTTTTCAGGCCAATGTTTTCCACAGATATGAAGTGTAAAGATTATATCAAACCAATTGCTAGGTCTGCTGCTAGGAAAGTTGGTTCACTGTGTTGTGCTAGACAATTTTTCTTGCCAGAATTTATCTTACATATTTATAAGTTTACCATTCATCCATGCTTTTAATACTGCTGCCACATATGGTCTGGTCCTCCTACTGTATATTTAGAGATCCTTGATAAAATCTAAAGAAGAATCTGCAATGTCATTGGTCCTGACCTGGCATCTTGGCTTCAGTTACTTTCCCACCACTGTAATGTAGCTTTCTTATGACTTTTCTATAAATACTTTCATGGCAATTGTTCTGCAGAACCTTCGTCTGTGGTATCGAGATGCTATGAATTTAAGCACAGTACTAGATTGGCAGCAAGACCTCATCATTTTACAATTGATGTAACTGTAGGTTCTATGCTAAGAGTTTCTTTTTTCACTTGTGGAAATCTCTTCCAACTTCTTGATTTCCAGTCAAGTTTGATCTTCAAATATTTAAATGCAATGTCAATCATTATCTTCTGTCTTCTGAATTTCTTTTCTTTTATTGTTCTCGCTCCGTAACAATGTTTTTCTTTTTCTCATTTTCTTTCACACTCAGTACCCCCCTGCATCTTAGTGAATTTGTTGCCTTGCTTGGAGGGAAATGATTAAAAAGATAGACAGTAAAAGTTCATGATAAGGGAAACTGATAAAGAAAGAAAGAAAGAAAGAAAATATAAATATACATTTGAAGGAAGAGGTGAAGAAGAAAAAAAACAAGTTGCTAAAGCATAAAGAAAAGAACACTCTAACAACATTTTATGACTGCCTTCAGCTCCAATGAACATGGAACAAAGATGTTGATTGGCTAAAATCAACTAATCCCCATTCTTGTGAAAGATCCTGCAAAAATTCAAGCTTCACCCCAAAATTTTAAGAAATTGTTCTCTTTTTCACCAAATGCCATAGAGGAAGGATGCCAGTGAACAAAGTTGATACTAATAATATAATCTGGCACACCAAAATGCAGCCTTTTATGCAAGACTAACATACAGACAAACAGTGTAACCAACCAAAGGATAATCAAGAGACACAAACTCCTTAAAAAGACAGACCTTGAATACACACACACATAATTATAAGTGTATATGTATTTTATTTTTTAAGTGATTTTATTCTAAGCCATCTTCAGAGACTGGGTTGTTATTTTATACAAACCAAGGAAGTGACTGCTTTCTCCCTTATATTGATATTAATCATTTCCTCCACAAGTGTCACCTGGTCCATTTTTTTGTTTTTTTCAAAAGGAACAGTTTAATTCACAGCTTATGGTACTGTAAGGATACAAAAGGCGATTATCTCCCCTTGGTGGAGATAAGTCACATGGGTCATGTTATGGACCACTTAGTGATATCACTCTATACAGTGATTAAAGTGGCAGTCAAATTCAGTTTGTTTTACAGCAGCCAAAAGGACAATTTGCTTTGCCTTTCTTTTGCTAAATCTGCCTCCCTTGAAGCTTACAAGTCCATGGCACCATTTCCCTTTGGGAATATATCTTTCTCAGATATAGAAAGAAACAGCAGCTTGCAGTTCTCAATTTGGGAAACCCAAGACTTGCTGTTTCCAGTTTGTGGAATATGTCCTTGCCTGGGACATGGATGAATCTGGACTGTTCAAATTTGGAGTACTAAGAATGACTTCTCCAGAGACAGGAGTATCTCCATATTATATGTAAGACTCTTCCTTTTGTTTCTCCTTATATTTTGCTTTGCTGTATAGATATGAGATGTAATTTCTCTGCATGGAACATGTGTATATATGCATATATAACTTTGTGTATGCCTTAGTGATATAAAAGTCTCTCTGAGAACAAAACATGTTTGTCATTCCTTTTCCTTTCAGCTATTCTGTTCTATCCTTGAAGTACTGTGTTATTATATTACAAATATTTCCATAACAGGGGAAATAGAAATGGGAGAATAAATCTTTCTCACCTAATCTTGTGTGGAAAAATGAAAAAATTGAACCAGAATGAAAAGTATTTACATTATTCGGACTATTGTCCTCATCTTTGTTGCCATATTTATCACTGTGCCATGTGTCCTTAAGGACAGTAGATAAAGGTGTTGGTTAGATCCAGTGACAGGACCCAAAGAGTTGTGAGTTCAATACCTAGTTAAGGCAGTGGAGAACTTGGAGAGGTGAATTAACACGAGATAGTTCATAACTGATATCCATTAGACATGGCACGTGGAACTAGAACAGTCTACCCCAGCGAGTGAAATAAATGGTTCAGTTCGACATTCCAACCACCTGAATAAGGCCAGAGCATACAACGGCCAAAACGTTGTGATAAATATGGCAACAAAGATGAGGACAATAGTCCGAATAATGTAAGTAGTGTACATAATACCTCATCTCAGAAATCTAGACAGATACAGAATGAAAAGACTTCATACAACATAAATAAGTAAATAAAATTTTTTGTTAAATTGTTCTAATTTGTTTAATAGATAAAAAATTATCTTAATGATCAAATATACTTCCCATGAGCACTGGCTCCCAGAAGGAATCCAATTCTACATTCTGTTTATTTATACACTCAAATTCATATATTCTAATTCTTTCAACTTTTTGTAATTCCCAGTGTCATTTCTTGTTCATTATGTTGATTATAGAAAGATGATAGACTTCCAGACTTTCACACCATACTTATATTCTAACAGATTTTGGCATCAAAATTTATTGTTATGGCTTTTCAAATCTAATCTTTAGTGAGTGACTGCTTCCTCCCTTATATTAATAACAACAGCTGTTTAATTTTTACTGCAATGTAAGATCTAATTTGATCAATATAAAATATTTAAATAACAAGTGATTACAAGAGTTTTCTACTGTCAATGTATATATTTATATAATATATATATGCCTGTCTTAATAAATCCTACTAATGAATGACATACTATTGTTTATCTGACAGTGTTTACTGACAGTTTATCTCGAGGTTCTTGACAAAATTCAAAGAAGGATCTGCAATGTAATTGATCCTGACTTGGCATCTTGACTTCAGTCACTTTCTCACTGACATGATGTGGCCTCCCTCTGCCTTTTCTACAAATATTTTCGTGGCAACTGCTCTGACAAACTTTTTACCCTGGTGCCCCAACTCCATAAATTTAAGCATGCTACTATATTGGCATTTAAGTCCCTCCCTTTTACTGTTGAAATAGTTAAATGTAACTGCCACTTCTACTCCAACAGTTTCTTTTCTCACACTTCCCGATAGTGGAACTCCCTTCTGCTTACTTGCTTCCCTGATAATTACACTCTTCAAAAATTTAAATGCAACATCAACCACTATCTGTTGATTTGAACCCCTGTTCATCTTTTATCTTTTCGTCAATCCTCCCTGTACCCAATTTTTTGCCCCACTTTCACTCTCTGTAACATCTTGCATACTAGTTGCACTCCTGCACTCACTCTTTGCTTTAGGTGAAATGATTAAAAAAAAAATGTTATATGTAATTGCCTTTCATCTAGTCTATGGAATTGTAGGGATGTAAAAATAATTATTTACCTTTACATATAGTGTCATATCACAACCGCTGTATGTGAGAGAATAAAGTCAGAGGTACAGTTATTGACCAGGCAGGCGACGACATGAACATGTCCTTTGCTTATCTTTGAGGACTTAAGTGATAGCAGTTCAATATGGCTATCTTTGGTGAAATACTGTGACATTGAAGCAAGAGGATTTTTCTTACTTTTTTCGGCAGTTCTCTTTGCTTATTATTCCATTGACAATTCACTTGAAAACATGGTCAAATTAGATTTTAATACATTCTACTATGACTCTGTCTTATATATGTAGTAAAAGAAGAAAACATACCAGGGACAAAAACTTATTGGAACAGATCCAAATCCAGAGTCTTCTCACCCCTTTTGGAGGAACCACCCCCTGATTGATCATGTTTTCAGGGGTGTAGTCATACTCACCGTGCTTGGCCAATTGTGAGTTGGTGAGGCTATTAAACCCATAGTTGGAATTTTCAAATTCAGAGTTGTCTTTCTAGACTAGTTGCCACCCAAGGCAATAGAACACAGTCTGCCCTGATAATTACCCATAGCTGGGGGGGAGAAGAAACAGATTTATACCTTTCTGAAAGGTATTTGCATATAAGTGAATGTAATGGACTTGACTGGAACTCGGCTTTCCAATTCCTCAATTTGAGCCACTATCCACTAATCCATCATGTCTCTGTTATATCTATATTCATATATAAATTAGGTGTATTTGAACAGCAATATTTTTTATACATGTTCGGATATAGATAAATCAATGTTGTTCATTTTGGAGATTTTTACTTATTTCAATGTACGTAAGTATATCATCCACTATATCTTGTCACATGGGACAGCATATTTATGTAAATATATAGTGCAATGTATCACATCATATGGGTAGGCCTATGTATGTAAGATTATTATCCCACATATCTTGTCATATGGGAATGCCTATATAAGTAAGCATATTGTCCAATATATCGTGTCATATTAGGGCACCTCGATGTAGTGTCATGGTTAGAAAGCTTGTCTTGCTAGAACAGTTATGACTGAGTAGTGAGTAGTGAGTTTGATCCTCACTGGGTGCCTCTTACTTTCGGCCTTGTACCACATCCAAGCTACACTTGGAAAATAAAGGGCACCTCAAGGCAGTGTAATGGTTAGCAAGCTTGTCTTGCTAGAACAATTACGACTGGGTAGTGAGTTCGATCCTCACTGCGTACCCCATACTTTCGGCTTTGTGCCGCATCTAAGTTACGCTTGGAAAATAACTATATATATCTTTCAATGTATCTTGTCATATGTGATGGCCTATGTATGTAAGCATATTGTCTGTTATATTTTGTCATATGGGATGGTTTATCTATGTAGGTATCCTTACAAAGAAAAATTATCACCAATACCTACACTTAATACTGAGAAGAAAATGTAAAAGCAAAATCTGCAGTTCTATTTTTATCTCAATTTTTTCTGCTTGTTGCTGTTTTATGTCTTTATAGCTTTTGGCATAATTTCCACTTTTAATATTGAGAAGGTTTCATGGTGACATTTTGAACTGCAGATTTGTGACATTTTCTTTCCTCCTGTAGCATTTTTCATTCATGGTTGCAGTTTACACATCTTCAGGTTGTCTATTTTATCTTGCAGCACAATTGACTTTTCAGAGATTTAAAAACAGATGAAAAAATAGAAAAGAAAATACATGCGAACATGAAAGATTGATTTTGATTTGTTTTTGTACGTACTTTTGGTATAATGGATTGTGGCTCGGAATTAAAACTTGGAGAGTCAAGTTCAAATTGCATCCAAGTTAGTTACATTTGCTTACAAACTAATAAACTTGTGAAAGGTATGAATCCATCTTCCATCAGCCATTGGTTAAATAGCAGGGTAGACTGGGGTCTATAGCTTTCGTTGGCAACTATTCTAGAGATGGTGACGTGATAAAATAACCTATCGCCCACTAAATATGTGTGTGTGTGTGTGTGTGTGTGCATGTGTGTGCGTGTGTATGTATAGTATGTGTGTGTTTGATGATAGCAAAGGTGTGAAACCAAGGGCCACAAACTCACATCAATGCAGCTAAATATATATATATATATATATATATATATATACACAGACAGACACACATATATATATACACGTATATATATATATACACTGATATATTTACACGCACACACACACACACACACATATATATGTGCATGTGTGGGCACCTCGACGTGGTGTAATGGTTAGAAAGCTTGTCTTGCTAGATCAATTATGACTGAGTAGTGACTTCAATCCTCACTGGGTGTCCCATACTTTCGGCCTTGTGTCACATCTAAGCTGGGCTTAGAAAATCACTATATATGGGCATGTGTCTGAGTGGTTAGAACGTTCGCTTTCTGACCATGAAAATTGGGTTTGAATCTCACCATGGTCAATTTGTCAGGAAGGAGACTTTTTGATGACTGGTGGGGGTGATCCTAGTGTGCAGCACCTTTGGAAAGTACCTGAAAACCCTACCAAGACTTGTGAGTGAAACTGGGTAGATAGAACCTATGGGGGCCTGCGGATGGCTGTACTAGCACAAAGTCACAAGACATCATGATCAAGAGTTTGAGTGTGCTGACCTTGTTCAGATTGTTGATCATACTAGATAACACGCTCACTCCCAGAAACTGTACCTAAGGTCTACTCAACATAGTTGCAGTATAATCCACAAGTGGGCTCTGTGGGTGTTGAATACGCACAAAGGTTTCTGAGCAGGTGTCTGCAATAGGGATTGACTAGCCACTCTAGTAGATGGGTATTCTCGAATACAAGTGGCCAGCTATTATTATTATATATATATATATACTAGCAGTAGAGCCCGGCATTGCCCGGGGATGTACCAGTAAGAGATAGATGAAGTATTGACCATCATAAAGACCAAAAAATAAAATTGACAAAGATTATTGTTTAAGGTTGATGGACACGTATGTCTTAATTAGTTTTTTTTTTTTTATGAATTGGTCAAACCCAAACTCAAACAAAAACATTGTTTTCAATCGTTATGAGTCTACCGATAGAATAGAATTATATCATAAACAATTGTCTTGTAAGTGGAATTTTTAAAGCATTCTGAATGTAAAAATAAAGAAAAAAGTGTGCAAGACAATAAGAAACACTACCTGCCAAAAAAAAGAAGTTTTGTTGAAATTAGTTGAAAAATGTAGGAAATTCAATCTCATATATAAACGAACACACACACACACACAAAAACAACCTAGGTTTTATAATAAGTATAACTCAATATGAGTTGGCCCTCTTTCATTCTCACAATGCCTCTTAATCATGTTTTCAAATTGATTTTGTGCAAAAATAATTGTTTTTCCAATTTTTGGTGCTGTCAGAACCACCATAAGGTAATTTTATATAGTCTTGTGAACTTTTGTTGAAATCAGTTGAAAAATGTAGGAAATCCGATCCAATATATAAACGTACAGACACACACACACAACCTGGGTTTTATAATAAGTATGATATATATATATATATATATATATATATATATATATATATATATGTATATATATTATATATCAGTGCACACAGATATAAATATATATCTGTGTGTATGTGTGTATATATATATATATATATATATATATATACATATATCTGTGTATATGTATATATATATATCTATGTATACATATGTATATATATTATATATCTGTATGTATATCTCTATCTATAAAAGGCAGGATGTGTGTGTGTAATGAATGCATGGCTGCAATTTTCGACGGATTTACACCAAAATTTACATGCACATGCTCCAAGTTAGCGGGAAGGCCAAGACCGACTTTGCATTTCCCAACTCTAATCAATAGTAGAAATAATCGATTTTTTCATGCTTCTACGGCAGTTTTCATGTAGTTTGAAGCTATTTTCTACTGGCCAGAGTGAGAGCCAATAGCTGGCTGCCACGAATATGCAGGAAGATTCTGTTGGCCAGCGTGAGAGCCAACAGCTGACTGACATGAATGTTAACTAGCATGCTAGCATGCAAAAAAAATCGATAGCTGCATTCGTCACAAGTGGAAAAAATTTAAATCTGCATGGCACTTTACTCCAATTGGCTTGTTCGCTTGCTTAAACTCAATGTTGATTCTGATTCTGCAGAACTGGGTTGGGTGTGAAAAAGTATTTGTTGTTAACATTCTTTTTTTATTTGGTTTTTCCAGTTACGAGTCCTTTTTAAAGCTGATCGTTTTGTGTTCATTTTGCTTAGTTCTTTTTTTGTAACAGATTTAATGTTTAGTATAGAGCTTAGAAAAAATTTGCTGTGTGAGATAGGCAAGAAGTAAGGCATGTAGCAACATCAGCACGGCAAAGGGCACTCCTTTAAAGGCAAGGAAGGGCAAAAATATTTTAAGTCAAGTGATAGTGATTGCTGTATGAGTCATATGATTTTTTAATCAAGCACAGGCAACGCCGGGCCATGCTGCTAGTATGTATATATATATATATATATATATATATATATATATATATATATATATATGTGTGTGTGTGTGTGTGTGTGTGTGTGTGTATATATATGTATATATATATGTATATATATATCTGTGTGTATGTATATATATATATATCTATGTATATATATGTATATATATTATATACCTGTATATATATATGTGTGTGTGTGTTTATATATATATGTATGTGTGTGTCTGTGTGTGTGCGTGTATGGGGGAAACTCATCAAAACAATTACTATGAAATTTATAGGAGAGGCAAATGGAAGCTATGTTATGATTATGGAAAAATGTCTGAAGCTGAGATACCAGGTCATAACCGATAACATTGCAGATTCTTGCTCGGATTTTGTCACATATCTTTAGACACATAGCAGAAGCACCAGATCAGTTATGCTAGCAATATTTGATGCATGAATGAATGGTAGACTTAGATATATTCTGGTGAGTAAAATTGTCTGGCATGACATATTGAACTGACTTTCCTAGCATCAGACTTAGCAATTCATTCAAATTAATCATTCCATCTTATGTCAGTGGAAAATGTGAGACTAAGAAGATGCAGTGAGATGCTCTCCTGGACGTTAGCATCAGCCATACTGACTGAAGGTATAAAAGGTTAATTAAGATGAATAATAGAGAGTAGTTTTGCTGACTGCCAGAGGTCAATTACAAAATCTAACTACAAACAGCAAATTAGGCAATAAAATGTTTTTCAAATGCTTTGTTTATGGGTTATGCTTTTAATAAATTTTTCCTCTAAGATATTTGTTTTTAGTTGCCAGTACAGTTTTTAGTTTCTGCCTTAGAAACGTTTTTAAGATTTCAACATTTTTAAGATTTCTGGGAATTCCAGTTGTTCCCTGCTGATTACTTCCATTACTGTAACTGCTGAATTGAGCAAAGTAAGGAAGCCCCCACATGACACAATAGCCAACAAGTGAGACAGTTATTATTGTACTTAATTTTTTGAAGAATAAAGCCGATAAACAAAAACAGAAATTATTTATGACTCAACCCAATCTATTTATTTTTTTGTTTAAACATAATATTTGTCTTCAATTATGTTCATTGTGATATTTAAGATTTTCTGATTATTTTATTGAGAAAGCTACTTAAATATTATTCTTGTATAATTCTTCATAACTATTTTCCTTCTTCATCAGAGAGAAGTTTCTTGCTAGAGAGGTTAAGTACCCAATTTAGTCTATTTTTTCTCTTCTCTAACCAAAGCAAATTTGCTTTTTTTTTTATTTCCTTTCAACAAAATTTACTGCTGTTGTATTTTGTCCTTTGCTTTGTGCAATCATCAAGCAAAGTAATTTCTGTATAACATCTGTTGTTGTTATATAAATAACATAAGATTTACCATCTGTTCCTTTCACTGACACTTGTAGGTGCATGCCAGGTGGTACTTACCTGTAACGAGACAAACTTTAGAGTACACATTCTCCATCTGTTTCACCCACACAACCATATGTGTCGCAATACACATAAAATAAATCACCAAAATACATTAAAATTGTTTTACAGATCAGAAAAAAAACAATGTCTTTCTATAGAAATAAAAATGTACTACAGTCAACATTAGAATGATATCCTGATATCACGACAGTTAATAATAATAATAATAATAATAATAATAATAGCTGCTCATTTCTGTGTACTGCTAGGGTGACCAGCTAATCCTTGTTGCATATACCTGTTCAGGCATATTTGTGTTTCTTCAATAATCACATAATGCATGTGTTGTTTATACTGCAACTATGCCAAGTGGACCTTATTGTTGCTCTTCAAATCAAGAGCCAATTGTTATATGGGAGAGAGTGCACAATCCGGTATGATCATAAGTGAATAAGGTTATTTAACTTGAACTGTTGGTCACAATGACTTGAGACAACATGCTAACACAACCAACATCTTCTGAACAATTTTATTAACCTAATTTCACTCACAAGTCTTGGTCCAAACTCTGGTATGGTTTTCAAACACTTTCCAACACTATTACATGCTGAGACTGTCTCCCTAGGCCAAAAATCAACCATGATAAGATGCAAACTTGAGTCTCAAATTTGGATTGTTCTAACCACTTCTTGGCTTATGGCTATATCATGTTAAAACACCGGTCCTCATATGATCACCAAAGTTAAGCAATGTTGAGAATGGTCATTACCTAAATGGGTGACCACTAAGAATACCAAATATTGTAAGCTTGGATATGCAGGTGGTGTAGTGGACAATGGCTCAGAGTTGAAATTGGAGAGCAGAGTTTGAATTCCAGTCAGGTTCATTATATTCACTTACACACAAATACTCTTAAGAAAGGCATGAATCCACCTCTTTCCCCCAGCTATGGGTTAATTAGTAATACTTGTATCAGTAGATCAGTATTATTTACAGAAATTTCTTACAATCTTAAAATATTTTCTGGCTTTAAATAAACTGTAAAAGGTTGATAAGCTGTAAAATACAAATCAATCAATTCAACCAATTTGTCACATGCCCATATAATGAAGTTGATAATATTGAGGAAAATAACTCCCAGGATATGGTGTTAACTTAGAGACCTATTTGATGAGGGTGGTGGTAATGATGATGACATTAGTGGTGATTTCTACAGAGCTGTCAGTATTGTCAAAAGAATTCTTTTTTTTTTAAAAAAAGACAATATATGTTATAGCCAATAGTAGAGAAGCATGGTGATATTGTTCATAGCTTTTTGTTTGTTTAGCAGCCTATCAACTTTTTATGAGGCATTTAATTTTCTTGGAAACATTAGTATTTTCTTTTACAAAAATGTATTGCTGGTAATATTTTTTTTTTCAAACAAGTCTTGCTGTTAATATATTTTTTTTTCAAAAATGTATTGGTGGTAATATATTTTTTTTCAAAAATGTATTGGTGGTAATATTTTTTACTTTTTATTCAAAATTGTATTGCTGGTAATATTTTTTACTTTTTTTTCAAAAATCTATTGCTGGTAATATTTTTTACTTTTTTTTAAAAATCTATTGCCGGTAATACTTTTTACTTTTTTTTCAAAAATGATTTGCTGGTAATATTTTTTACCTTTTTTTTTCAAAAATAAAATGTCTTTCTGATAATATTTTTTTTTTTTCAAAAATGTATTGCTGGTAATATTTTCTACTTTTTTCAAAATTGTATTGCTGGTAATATTTTTTACCTTTTTTTCAAAAATCTATTGCTGGTAATATTTTTTACTTTTTTTCAAAATTGTATTGCTGGCAATATTTTTTATTGTTTTTCAAAAATGTATTGCTGGTAATATTTTTTTTTTTTTCCAAAATGTGCTGCCGGTTAATATTTTATATTTATTTTAAAAAAATGTATCGCTGGTAACATTTTCTACTTTTTCTTCTAAAATTTATTGCTGGTAATTTATTTTTTTCAAAAATGTATTGCTAGCAAGATTTTTTTTATTTTTCAAAAATGTATTGCTGGTAAAATTTTTGATTTTTTTTCAAAAACGTATTGCTGGTAATATATTTTTTTTTTTTTCAAAAATGTGTTGCTGGTAATATTTATTACTTTTTTTTTTAAAATATATTGCTGGTAACATTTTTTTTTCAAAAATATATTGCTGGTACTTTTACTAATAAAAATCTATTTTTATACTTTTATAGTGTTTTGACCCCAGTTTGGGGATTAACTATTTGTCCATAGCTGGGCTCCTAATAGGTGCTACCATCCCAGGTCAGGGTGGACCTGGGAATAACAGCAATTAAGAGATGATCTCACGCTCCTTAAAACCTCCTGATCAGAGGCCTTGCAGCTGGCTGTAGTTCATCGTCATATCGAGGATGCCTGTTCATAGCACTAAATTACTAAGTTGTTGCTGAAAGAACTCACTTCCACAGATCACAATGTTCAATGAACATGTTGGCTCCCACAAAAATCTCATCATTTACACAAGCAAAGAGAAGTAAATGAATCCTAGAAAAATGTTAATGTTTATAAAATTAAATAATACAGGCTTCTTTAAAAATGGAAAAATATACATCTTTAAAGCAGAAACATATGGGCCTGTTTTAAATGTAAAAGTATAGTAATGATAATAGTAATATTAGCAGTTTCCTTATAAGGAAACATTTGGCATTCACTGACTGAGCAGCCATTGCTAAATCTATAAAACCTTTCTCTTAAAACAATTTTTCAGGAAAATTGGTTTCTCAAGTCCAGTGACTGTTATTGCCCTTTCCATATTGATAGGGGTTTCTTTTCTAACCTTTTGTTTGAAGTAGTGTGGAATATCAACATCTTGATTATGTCATTATTTTCACTTTGAATTACATGTACTATCTTTTTAGTTGTTGCTGCTGTTAAAAGTCCTTAACTGATGTTATTTTCTGTTTTTTAGTAATTGTGAATAGTACTAAAACTACTTGAAAAAAAAAATGTCATGTTCATTTAAAATGTAGGAAATCATAGCTCTCACCAGATTCCTTTTATTATTTTTCATATTCCATGTGATTTTGGGAAAGATAGTGGAGTAGTTTCTTATTGCCTTCTCAAGGTTTAGAATTCAGAGTTTTCCTTCTTTTAGACTAGTTGCTACCCGAGGCTAGAGAGCCCAGTTTGTCCTACTATTTAACCCATGGAGGGAGAAAGATATAGATTCATGCCTTTCACAAAGGCATTTGTATGAAAGTGAATGCAGTGGATCTGACTGAAACTTGAATTTTACTTGCTTCCCATGCAGATAACTACTACACTGCCCAGACATTAATACTATCAGTGTATGTAAAACAGATGGCAATATATTAAGCATATTTTAAAAAAATTCTATGTCCCTTCAAGATGTAGGCAATAATCGTTTTTCCTTTTCTTTTATTATGCCATTTCCACTTTCTGCACTGATAGCTGCTACACTGCCTATACATTATTACTACAAAAAATATGGTGACATATTATGCACTAAAGGAAAATAAAAAAAAAAAAAAGTTATATGGTCCGATCTGGTCGGTATTCATAGCCTAATTGCCAAGGAATACTTCTCAAGAAAAAATAATACGATTTTGAATCTCAGCAGATGCTGACATTTTAATAATGATTTCTACTGCTGGTTAGTATCTGTAGAATGATCATCTGATAGTTGTGGTAAACATTAGAAAATAAGATGAAGGAAATACCAGTCAAAAATTAACAATAATTACAATTACGTTTTAGAAAAAATGTAAGCAAAAAAGGACACTTATGTTTAACATCAGAAAGAGGTAATTGAAATTTCTAGGGCACATAATGAAGAAAGAGGGCTTGGAAAATTTGATACTCAAAGGACGGATTGAAGGCAAGGGGGACAGAGAAAAACAAAGCATAACTGACCTAGTGAGTTTGAGTAAATGGATAACAGAACAAGTTTTAGGAGAGATAACATGTGCAGAAAGTGAAAATGGCAAGCTAAGGTCAAATTTTCACACAATTTGGGAAATTCATGAATCCATCTCTTCTCCCCCCCCAGCTATGGGTTAAATAGCAAAGTAGACTTGACTCTACAGCCTTGTGTAGCAACTTGCCTAGGTGAATAAAATCTTTGAAATTCGAACTGGGAGAAACCTCTCCACTATCTTTTCCAAGAAGTCATGGTAATTCACCGAAAATAAAAGAAAAGGAACCGTGAAATAAACAAAAATTTTTAAGAGCTATAAAAGACATGAAATTGTGGTGAGTCATGATTGCCAATGTCCCGAATGGACATGACACATAGATGTTTTGCTGAAGTAATCATAATGAGTTTTGAAAAATATATTAAAAAATTGGAATTTTAAACTAAACAGTAAAGCTATAATATGCTAACATATTTATATGTTAGCATATGTTATATGTTAACATATGTTATATGTTATATCATATATTATGTTATAGTATATGTTATATTATATGTAATATTATATGGTATATTATATGTTATATGTTAAAATATTAATATGCTTAACAGTAAAGCCACAATATGGAGATCAGAAATAATTTCAGTGTGAATTCATTGAAGGCATAAATTACATTAACATTCTCCTAACCTTGGTTATATTGCCAATCCGTTTAGTTTAACATCAGTAAATTTCGTTTGTGACAAGGTAGAGGTTTTTTAGGTGCATCCTTTTTTTTTTTAGCATGTATAATTCCAAATTATCTAATTCATTCGATAATAAGCCTTTAACCGCAAGAATGTCATGACTGACTTGGTTCAATTAGAAGATTAAGTGAGCCGGCTTACACAACGCACTGCCTATGTTGGGTTTTATTTAATAGCTTAGCAAAAGCAGATTTTATTGAGACACTCTAATCCACTGGAATTATTAAAATCTGGTGAATATTATTATTTTATCAGAGCAGAATTTACTTGAAATATCAGTGAATTTCATTCTTCTGTCTTTTTTTTTTTTAAATTGCTTTTTCTTCCAACTTCACATTCTGATATATACAAACATTTAAAAGTAAAGCATATCATTGTATTTAGAACACAAAATTCATAGAAAGGTTGAAAATGACTCAGAAAATTTCCTGTAGTTCATTAACAGAAAAATTAAAATAAATATATAGTTGATTGCATTTATTTTCACATAATGATAGTATGAGTGGTGTATCAGCATGGAAAATCGAATCAGAGAGCTGAGTTCAATTTCTGGGATAGTCTGTGGCATTCACTTTTGCACAAATGCCATTGAAAAGGAATGAATACATCTCTTTTCTTCTCAACAATGGGTTAATTTGTTGTGGATTTGAATCAATCCATAACAAAGAAAAAGGTGAGAAAGCTTTTTAAACATAAAAACATAAAATATTTTTTCATATTTTTACGACAAAATTTTTCTCAGTATGTACGATTGTTAACTCCCTTGTTTGTAGTTGTTTGTTCAGATGAAAAGAAATGTGATTTCTCAGTGTGTATGTGTGAAAAAAGAGGCAAAGGAAAAAGTGAGGAGGAAAGTGTTAATGTCATGTAGCGTTGTGTAAGTGTCATGTAGCTTGGTGAGGCAGAGTGCATATGTCATATAGCTTGGTGAGGAAGACAGGTGAATGAGCAAAGGAATTTCATTTTAAGCCGTGCATGTCGTTTATTGCCATATGTTGCTGCCCCTTCTCTTTACTTAAATACTCTTCAAAGGGATCATGAATCATGTTTTTTATTATCAGTGGGAAAATGACCCATTGGTTGAAAAATGTTAATTATTTTCAAAGAATTAATTTATTAACTGGAAAGATGTGCAAATTCTCCAACTGAGAAACCATTTTTTTGTCATTTGATGTTTGACTGTTTTGGTGTTTATTTCCATTTTCGTTCCACAAATTAGACATTGGCTCTCTAGCATTGGGAGCAATCAATCAATGAAAAATTAAAGTCTGAATTCCAGACTATGAAGAAAGCAACAGGAAACCACTATTTTCTTTACCAAGAAGTCATGGCAATTTGCAGATAATAAAGCAAAGGAATCTGTAGAATGTCATGATTTCCTGTGTTCTGGAGGAACAGTATTTAAAAAATGCATAATAAACATTAAATGAGCCAAAAATAAAATTGAAAATCAAACTTGTAAATCAATAATAATTATAAAATGAGCATGTTTTTCAGAATCACCTTTAACATTCACTTCTCATTTGTAAAACTCTCTTCTAGTTTCTTACTTTCCTGTCAACTACGATCTTTAAAAATTTAGATGCAATGTTAATCATTATATTGATTTTCTAAGCATAGCTTAGATGCGGCACCAGGCCGAAAGTATGGGGCACCCAGTGAGGATCGAACTCACTACTCAGTCATAATTGTTCTAGCAAGACAAGCTTTCTAACCATTACATCGCCTTGAGGTGCCCATGTTAATCATTATATTCTGCCTTTTAATTCTGTTCTTTTATTTCTCTTTCTCCTCAATAAAGTTTGCTCAGCTTCTTTCACACTCAGTAACCCCTTGTGTCTTAGTGGCTTTATTTCTTTGCTTGTGATGAAGTGATTTAAAAAAGAAAAAATGTGGAACAAAGCCACAATAAAAAAAATAATTTAGAATGAGTTATAAAACTAGTCTGTTAACCATTTCTTTGCAGTAGAAGACTATGCATAAATTTACTCCACTTAGCATAGCATATAGAGATAGCTATCATAATAAGGCACTCAATGGGGGTTCAATTTTTTAACTGTTTCCCTTTTATTCACTATTGTATCTTCATAATTTTTTTTTTTTTATTCATTTGCAATTAAATATCCTTAATTTTCTTTCATTTCAATTTTATCATTTTCATTTTCCCTTGTGTATGGTCTTATATAAAATTCTTTTTACATTGTAAGCACAAAATATAAAACGACCCATTTCTTAAGGTGGTTTTTTAAGCATTGCTTAGAGGTTGGCACAAGGTTGAAAGTATGGGACACTCAGTGAGGATCAAATTCACTATTCAGTTGTAATTGATCTAGCAAACAAACCATTTCTTAAGTGGTTATTTCATTAAGGTTTTTAACACTCCCAAAACATACAGAAAACTAAGAGGAATGAAAAAATAACACAAAATTTATTGTAATTTCTCTGTTATACTCTGCTTCAAATTAGATGTCTTTTTATGTTTTTTATTAAAATAAGGCCATTTTAGTGATAGTATCGTAAGCCAATGAGTTGAAGTAGCTAATGTTGGCTTTAGATTATACTCTAATACCCATTTCATATGGTCTCAAAATTCCTCTGTAATTGGTCAGATTTCAAAACTTTCTGGAAGTCTTGCAATGTATGAGCTCATAGAGATCATCAGAATCTTATTCATAGCTTATATTTTGGCAACTGTATCCTCAAATCTTGTGTTGCTGGTTACAAAAAGGCCCTCATATTTGTTCAAACTTTGGAGCCTAGAAAATGTAGATCCGCCACAGCACACATTGTTAGTTTACTAAAAGGACTCTGCATTCCTTTCAAGTGTTTTTATTATAGGAAACTTGTGACTGTCTTTGGCACTATTGTAATGATAATGGTAAAATTAACCATTCCCTTATGAAAGAAACATTTGGCATTCATTGACCAAGCAGCCAGTGTGACTGTCAGTTGAAATTTTAAAAATTTTTTTAAGAGAACAGGTTTTTCAAGTCCAGTATTGTTACTGTTCTTTCCAATGTTGATATGGGCTTCCTTCTGGACCTTTTTTTTCCAAAGTAATGTGAAATGGCACCATCTCAATTATATAATTATTATTTACATGTGATATCCATTTTAGATGTTGCTGCTGTTGAAAGTCTTCAATTGATGTATTTTTTTATTTGGTACAGTTCTTTGTGATTCTGTAGTCCATGAGGTTCAAAGAAGGATGGTCCTCAATAAGACCTACATGCTTCATTCACTGGAAACGATCTTTAATCATTGATCTGAGAAAATAGTTGTATATACTGACAGTTTTGATATTTCTGAATGTGTTTGGTGCTATGCATGACATCCACATGAAAGTCTCAATCTGATGAGGTTATTTAAGAACATTACTTGAGTTGTTAGGTTAATGTTTTAGTTTTTTGTAGCAACTTGTTGTGTTGTGTGAAACTATCCCTAATACAGCATATTCTATGTTCAAAGGCTTAGCGTAATATCATATTGAAAGACTTGTTCCCATGTGATAACTGAAGTTAAGCAACATCAAATCTGGTCAGTACCTAGATGGATGACTGCTTCAGAATACCAGGTGTTGTAAGCTCCGATCTGCAGGGTGGGTAATGAATAATGGCATGGAATTATTAATTGGAGAGCTGAGTTCCAATTTCAGTTGGGTTCGTTACACGCAAATACCCTTGGGAAAGGAATAAATCCACCTCTTCTCCCCCAGGTATGGGTTAATTAGTAAGACTTGTATCACTAAATCATTATTATCTTCAAAAAAATTCTTACAATCTAAAACCATTTTCTGGCTATAAATAACCTGCAAAGGATTGATAAGCTGTAAAAAAGAATCAATCAATCTATGTTCAACCTACTTATCTCCTGTACTAAATTTGTTATAACTGATCTACTTATGTATATGAAGAGTTTTGTATTTACTAATTTCATATCCCAAATTTTTATGATGGATTTAGGGTATGTGCCATCACTGCTTTCATTCCGGGTCATAGTTTCTTCTTTGGAAAAGTTTGAGTACTATGTCTTGGAACACTTTTGTTTTGTTTTTTTAAATCATATCACTCCATGCAAAGCAGTAAAGTCATGATGACACAAGGGGTTACTGAATGTGAAAGAATAAGAAAAAAGAGAAACATTATTCAGGTGTGAGAGCAATAAAAGTAATCAAGAAGATAATGACTGACAGTGCATTTGAATTTTTGAAGATCAAATTTGGCTGGAAAAGCATGGAGCCAGAAGAGAGTTCCACATGCGAGACGTGCAAGAATTTAAATTGTTAGCATAGAACTTACGGTTACATCTAGCCAGTTCAGGTGTGAATTGATGAGACCTTGTTGCCAATCCAGTATTGCGCTTAAATTCATAAAGTATCATAGCAAAGAGTTCATCCAAATGGTTAACATGGAAGTATTTATAGAAAAGGCACAGGGAAGCTAGATTACGGAATTGGGAAAGTGATTGAAGCTGAGATACCAGTTCAGGACCAGTAATATTGCTGATTCTTCTTTGGATTTTAAAAGAATTTCTAGATATACAGAAGAAGCACTGGGCTATATGTGTCAGCAATATTCAAAGCATGGACGAATAGAAGACTTATAAATATGTAAGATAGATTCAGGAGAAAAAATTGTCTGGCATGATAAAGTGGACCAAATTTCTTAGTAGCAGACTTAGTAATGGATTCAATATAATCTTTCCACTTTATGTCAGCCGAGAATGTTAGTCCAAGAAGGTGCAATTAGTTATTCTCATGGAGGTTAGTATGAACCATGCTGACGGGAGGCGGGATGGGGTCTCTCAGGTGATTGAGAGAAGTTTAATTTTGGTGGCATTAACATTAACAACAGACTGTAGGTCATTCATGACTTGGTAGAGAATGTAGATTTTTGCTCAAGATTTTGAAAAGCAGAAACACTATTTTCCTCAGTATTACACAGACGGAAATGCAGCAGGGATTACATAACTGCTTTCTTTGAACGTTATTTAATAACTTTAGATGAGAGCATTTCTAAATGCATATTTTATATTTGAAAATTTAGTGTACATATGCTATGACATACAGGAATAATATTTCTTGCATTGAAACTTGGTTTAGCCATTCATTACAAATGATCCTCTACCAGATGTCCTGGTTTCTCCCTTGCAACTGAATTCTGAAAGGGTTTTTAAGCAGATAGGCCTGCAACCCTTTATTCACCTAAAAAAAATCCACACATGAACATGTCATTTCTTAAAAAGAACCATCATCATTCATTCCTTGGGATAGATAGCAACATGTTTGAGGAACTAAAGAAACTTGGAGTTACGTGAGCCAAATTGACTACTCTTATTCTTAGTAGCTTTTGAGGCAAGCATACTCAGTACCACACTACCATGAGAGCTCTTAAAATACTTAGATGAAGCCAATTTTGAACAAGGCATCATTAATTTATGTGAGTTATGATTGCACATACTCTAAACAGTTTGTGAAATTAGCACTCTAAACAATATACTGCTTGGAGCACTCCTAAAAAGTATATTAGATGAGGTCCTTTTTGTTACAAGACAACATTGAATGAAGAGTAACTTTACTCTCATTTTGACTTCTTGGCAGGCATTGGAATATGCCAACTGCACCCCTGAAGGAGAGTAAGACTCAGTTTTGAATCAGTTCTGTGTCTAACTTTCTGACTCTAGCATATAACAAACTTCTTTCTGACTCTAGTGCAAAATGAACCCATATCTACCTTTGTGACTCTAGTGTAAAATGGACTTATATCTATCTTTCTGGCTTTAGCATAAAATGGACCCCTGTCTACCTTTCTGGCATTTGCGTAAAAGGAACCTGTGTCTGCCTTTCTAGCTTTAGCATAGAGCAGACTTGTGCTTGCCTTTCTGACTCTAGCATAAAATGGATCTGTGTCAACAAGACATATTAGCTGCTAACTTTAGTAAAATGTTCACAATTTTTGTACACTTGGTGAGGCTCAAGTTCACTCAGTAGTTTACAAGTCAAACACATACTCTGGAATATACTGTCCTGAGTGTTCCTAAAACCAACATTGGTACAAGGTAACTCTGGGTGAGCTCTCAATGAGAATGGGACTCACTCAGAGTGGCTTGCAAGTAATGCATGCTAAACATTGTACCAAGTTAAATGCTGCTGAAAATCTCTGTAAATGGTAAGAATTCTTAGCAGTTGCTTTCTTTCTTTATCTAGCATACATTTTCTGGATATAAAGTTCTTAAGTTGTTCTGTTTTAACACAAGCGTTCTGTTTATATGCTATTTGAAACCATCTTTTGTATATTCTGACTTGTTTTGTAGAAAGATGATGATAAGCCCTATAATCAACAGGGAAGTCATGTAGACTCCCCTGTGAATTACAGAGCTCACCATATTAAATATTACTACTGTAGTTTTCATAGCAAGTAGGTCTTATGGGGTGGAGTTGCCCACCCCATACCTAACTGGTTCTGATTTCAGAGTTGTCCTCCTCATAGACTGGTTGATAACCAAGTCTAGATAACCTAGACTATCTGCCTATTAAACTGGCAGTAGACATGATAGATTCATACCTCTCTAAGAGTATTTATTTGAAAATGAACGGAATTTATGCTGTGCTCTAACAACATCAGGTATGTCCATGAACGTTAAAAGTGGTAAAAAAAGAAAAGAAGAAAAGCCCTTTTCAATACCACTAAGAAGACAAAGTCAAGATCTATCCTCTGGGAAGGTAGTAGATGCTTATAATGGCCGTTGAAAGATTTTAAAGATACAATGGTTTTATCGAACTTATCGGATTCTGTTAGAGAAATCATGGACTTAGTTGAATTGTCAGAAAACAATTAGCATTGTATCTTGGCTTTAGTGACATTTTCGAACATATTATATACATGGGAAGACTGAGCTTAAAATGGACAGTTTAGTAATGCTGCTAATTCAATTTTCATGAAAACTGGATTTACCTGATCAGAATACAACAGATTTGAACTCAGCATGCCTATCCTACTTTTTGTGCTGATAACCACTATGCTATACACACATCCATGCAGAACAATGCTCTATCGAAAAAAAAGCAAAAATTGCAATTCTTATTGTGTGAATGATCTCAAGCAGTGTCCCATTGATTTTAGTATATTATGCTAATATAAGCCAGTAGAGGCAATCCTTTCACAAAATCTGAAACAAAATTATTTAAGTTTTCTTCATAATATCATTTTTTTCCCTCCTCAAATTAAAAAGTGACCATCTGTCTTTGTGCACGTGTACACTGACATCTGCTGACATTTTTTTAGAACAAAGCTACAGTTCTTTTTTGTCTTTCGCTGAATTCATTGCCCAGTGACACCCCCATACACATGCACACACTTTATTCTTTCAAATTTTTCACTCAGAAAGGGGATAGGCTCTATTTTAGTATGTTCCAAATGTGAAAAATGAGATATAATCACAATAGACCTTTTGGATAAAACCCAGACTTTTGGCATAAATCTTAATTATTTTTGCTGAACCATTTTGAAGAAATATAATGCATGAAAATGAATTCAGTCAGATATGCATGCAGTCTGAATGCAAAGTTGAAAGCAAACTTCTGTTGTGTTTATAAATAATGACACTTTATAAAATGCCTTAGGGGAGATAATTTGTTCATTTATTTTATGAACTAAAGTATTTATTTAATTACATTCTGTAACCAAAGTTTATTTTGCAGGAGTATTTCTTTTTTCGCTTCTTTCTGTACATTAATAAGTTAAAGAAAAAATATTGAAAAAATTTATAAATTTCTAATATTAGAAAATTTTTATTTTGTTGAAATATGAACTATTGATTCACACTTTATAAAATGAGTTAGAATTGTGTACCAGACTGAAGAAGTTTTCACTGACAGATCCAACATGTTTAATGCAAAGCTCTTCAGTAAAATGAATTGGAGCACTCTGGCTGACTGGTATTTGTTTACATTCGTAAAAAAAAAATGCGCTTGAATTAGCAGTTTGTCTTTGCCAAATGATGATGGCTTAGTGGTAGAAACTCTGACTGACACCAAATCAGTTGGGTTTTGATCCTGACTTGAGGCATTTGGTGGTCTTGTTGCACTGAGAAGTTGTGATACAGCAAAACAGTACTGTCTGTGAATGACATTATTTTTTATTTATTTTTATTTATATATATATATATATATATATATATATATATATATATATAATAATTATTTTTTAAAAATATCTGTTTTTAAAAATAAATGTAAAAGAACGCTGGATTATAAATTTGACTGTTCTTTCTTTTCCTTTTGATATATATATATATATATATATATATATATATATATCAGGGTGGGTAAGGTTGGGTGTTGATGTACTAGTAATCCTGATTTAATATTATTTGAGTGTTGTTAAATTAATTACCTTGTTGCTGTATGTATTTGTAGTGTAGGAGGAATCTTTTTCTCCTTTTTTTTATATTGAGACTGAAATGAATTAAAACATACAACAATAATATAAACAATAAAACTTGAGACACGTATTGAGATAAATAGCAAGAATTTGTATTTTCTTTTTGTGATGTGAATTACAGAATATTGGTATGGTATGTGTAAAAGATGTTCTCATTGTCTCTTTTGTATAAAAGTCAGTGCTTACTTGCTTTGGTTCTGAAAATTTCATTTGTGAGGATGGTGTTTGAAATTGTCTCTTTTCGATCTTCACGGAGTGCTGGCAAAGATGTAAGTTTCAGTACTACTGCTACTACTTGTCTACTCTACTACTATAGGGTACCCTAGTCTACATTACTCTATTCTACTGACTCTCTTGTGATGGAAGGATCATTATTTTATGAAATATCATCATCATTCTAGACTATGACACATATATGTTTATTTATATATATATATATATATATATATATATATATATATATGAATGGGTAGATAGGTCTGCTTTTCATCCAGATCACACTCCTCCTTGGGTTTTTGAACAAGAGTAGAGGTTGATACCTTGTTTCCTGTTTAGGACTGGGTTTCTGGTTCTTTCTAAAGTCTGCTCCAGCTTTCTACTCCTAGTAATTGTTCTTTCCTATGCTAATATAATTTCACACAATAACCCTCTACCTTGAGTTGCTCTTGGGACTTGTATTGGATGAAAATTAGTAAAATAAACAAATATATATATTTTTTTATTACTTAAATGTTGTTTTTAGTGGATACTCATATTTGAGTAGACGCTATGTTTATTTATTAAATAGTATATTTATTTATTTTCAGCCTGAATAATTGAGAAATCTTAGATAAAAATATGCACTCTCCAGTAGGATTTGAACTTGCATTCCCCTTGAGGAAACTGTCATTAGATCTGACATGCTTTGATCTCTTAGCTACAGAGTGTGTTGATGACCAAGCAAATTTGAAAGGTGCCTTTAAACACAGATTTTTCTCTGATGCTTGAAGTCAACATATCTGCTCAGTTTTTGTAAAGAAAGGGGATGGATTTTTTTAAATTTATTAATCCAAAAGATTTTTATTACTTAAACATTATTTTTAGTGGATACTTGTATTTGAGTAAATGCTCTGTCTATTTATTAAACAGCATATTTATTTATTTTCATCTAAGGTCAAAACACATGACAGTTTCTCCTAGGGGAATGCAAGTTCAAATTCTGCTGTAGAGCACATATTTTTCTCTAATAAGATTCTATTCCACAACTTAGTTATATTTTCAACTGCCATTTTTATCATTCGATGATCTCCGGACATTCCTTAACTCAATAACTTTGTTATTTTCTGTTTTTCAGCATTTATAAGATCTTTAACCATCTTTCAACATATATTATGGAAAAAAGAAAGGAACAGTTTTTATTAGATTTCAGAGGCCTTAAACAAATATTAGTTTAATTTGCATGATAATGCCCAACTCCAGTAAATCCAATAAATTTAATAAAACTTGGTGAAACTATCTAAAAATTTAACTCAAGTTTTGTTATGGCATCTAAATTAATTGATTAAAAATTTGACAAAAACTATTCATAGAAAATTCAAGTTATTGAGGTTTATGTCATTTGCATAATGTTGCAACCTAGAAAAGGTTACTGAATGAGGAATAACCAAAATGGAGGTTGGAAATGAAATGGTAATCTTTATAACATCAACAAAATACAATACTCACCAGGGGCATAAAGTAGGTAAACCACTGCTAGTAGTGGACTTAGACAGCATATGACCCCCCCCTTACAATAGTAATCATTAGTATTCATAGGTATGGTATATAACACATAACTTCAGGTTGACTGTATGTGCGCATCAATAAATGTATATCAATGCACTTAATTCAGTGGCGAGTATTAATCACATAGATTATACAATGCAAATTTCATATCAAAACTTAGTTCATGTTAGTTTCAAACCTATTTATTCCCCTTTACTTGTGTAAGTTTTTCTACTTATATACCTTATTATTTAGATCAACATATTCATCTTGGTTCTCAATCTTCAGCTTTCAAGTTTCTGTCATTGTAGTCATTAGCCTTCTCGGAATTTTGAACCAAACTCTTTATTAAATCCAAGGGGATGGATTATTCTCATTCCATTTTCCAAGCTTAGGGGATATTTTATATTAGTTAATACTTGCCAGTTTTATTCACATTTGTGTCATGTGTCCATTTTTTTCCATTGAATGAGAGTATATTACTTATTAGTATTATCAGACCTAGGGATTAAACTCATAATTACAAGGAAACCAGATATATTGGAATCAAAGCTTTAATCTACTTGACTATTTGCCTTTTGAGACTACTGTCAGATAACAATATGAAGTTGTTGTTTGGGCATCAGAACCTAACCTTTAAGAAGCGTTGCCAGTAATCAAAGTATCAGAGTATTTCCTATGATTTTAAATGTTAGGTTAGATAGATATATCGATAGAGATGAACAAACCAAAGATAGCTAGATATATAGATACCTTAGATAGACAAACAGATATATATATATATATATATATATATATATATATATATATATATATATATACAGATACTTTAGCTAGATATATATTGATAGGTATCTCAGATAGATAAATAGTGTTATGTTACTATGTAGCCAACCCCCAACTCTCCATACACTTTACACCTATATCAAACCATCTCTCTTTCCTTTTCTCTCTGTGACATTCACCCACTCTCTCTCTATCAACTTGTTGAAGTCAGCAGTCGGATGAACAATTGGGCAGCCAAATGACTGACCCCAGAAAGAAAATTGGGCGAGATCTAAAAATAGAAGCTCATACATGGTTTAATATGAAAGTTTATGCAAGGTGGTGGTGGTGGTGAAAATATCCGAAATCAGTTGGATTTTGGAGCTCAAGCAATCAACACCCTTTCTTTTATTATCATCAACTAAAGAGAATTGCATAATGAAGAGACTTAAGTCTAGTGCTAACTCACACATACTATGCTGTATGTGGACATATATTTGACAGACCAAATAGTCCTAGACCAAAATGCATGTCAGTTATCAGTTATCTCCTGCTAATTTTCTCTCTGAAAGTTCTCCACTGCCTTAACCGGGTATTGAACTCACACTCTTTGGGTCTGTCACTGGATCTAACCAATGCCTTTATCCACTGTGCCATGTGTCCTTGAGGACATCCATCAAACATGGCACGTGGAACTAGAACAGTCTACCCCAGTGATCGAAATAAAGGGTTCAGTTCGAAATTCCAACCACCTGAAGAAGGCCGGAGCGTACAACAGCCGAAACTTTGTGATAAATATGGCGACAAAGATGAGGACAATAGTCTGCATAATGTAAATACTGTGCATTTTTTTATATTTTGTGTTGCAACAATTGGTTTGCAACAGTAGACAGATACCCAAGATAGATAGGTAGATAGATAGATACCTAAGACAGATAGATAGATAGATAGATAGATAGATAGATACCTAAGATCAATCCATAGATAGATAGATAGATACTTAAGGAAAGAAGAAGAATGCATCAGCTGCAATGTTTTTATTAGAGCATAATAAATTAGACCAATAGACCCAATAATCCATAAAATAATAAGCTGGTTTATGATACAAAGATGCTCAAGACTGCATAAAAAACTAATTTAAAAAGCTGAGGAGATATTTGATTTGACTGGGATACACTAAAATTAAAATCTAAGCATACCATCAGGAAATGAAATGATTGTCTGCCAGAAAGAAGAACAAAGAAATGAAAATAAAAGAAAAAAAAACATGAATGAAAAAAGAAGAAAAGATTTAAAAACAAAGAAAAACAAAAACAGGAAAAAAGAAATACAAGAATAAAAAAGAAACAGGAGATAAAGAGAAAAACTAATAAAAACAAACTTTGAACCTCCCACAACAGTTGAGAGCACACTGGGCGCCAACAGTTGGCCTGTTGGCCACCTTCTGTTCGTTTCTGTTTTGATTATAAGAGGCTTTCTTTAAGGCAAATTTGGTGGCTCCTGAGCTCATCTTTTTTCTCTGGTGGCAACATTCATGATTAGCTTCTTTTATTTTACATTTTTTAGGGGATTCATTTTGTGAGTTGGATATGATGCTCAGAGCCCCTGTGCAGAAGACAACTTTTTTTATTTCGGGTTTTGCTTTCTTAGTGCTCACACCCATCCAACATGTAGAGGGAATCAGAAAGAGGTCTAATTTGCAGTGGAGTATAAAACTTAGATAAATTTAAGTGGGATTGAATTAGGAAAAGTGATGGCAAGGGGGGAAGGAAAAACAAAAATGTGAACACGGCAATGTTGAGATTACCTGAATGAGGTGTGTGTGATATGAATACAAGCGTAGGTTGATTCACTGATTATTTTTTGACTTACCAGACAAATAAAGGAAATAAAACTAAGCCACCTTGTAAAAAAAAGAAAAACAAACGAAAAAACACCTATGCCCCTGAACCTTTCTTTTGTCAATATGTGTGGTGATCATAGTAATTTTTGCAGTATAAAATCATTTCTCTTAGAATGTTCTACAGACATTCTCACTCTCTGTGAAACTAAACTGAAGCATTCAATCTCTTTCACTGGATTCTCTGTTCCTGGCTATTTTCTTCTCTTTTGAAAGGTCTCTAGTGTCTACATGTATGTCCTTGGTGTCTATGTTTGCAAGCATCTCTCACTGGCAAGGGAAGAGTCTTCAGATTGTTCTTACATGTGCTTCTGACTTTCACTATTAAACTCAGTCAGTTATCTTTTTTTCCTTTATCATTTCCCTTCCTCTCATGACTGTTGCTTGCCATATAGAATTTCTGACAGTATAGATAGAGCCCTCTCTCTTCACTTGCTTGCAAATATCTTTGTGTTTATGTCTTCATCCCTCTAATGCCACTGACCTTGATAGCATCCAGACTTTGAACTTCTTAACTGCTCAATCTCTCACTGAAATAATAGACTTCCCCATGCATTTTCCTATTAACTCTAACAGACATGCTTCTATATTTGATCTCTTCCTCCCCAAAATCATGTCATATTCTGCAGCTCTGGTAATACTGATCATGCGGTAGTATCTATAAATATCATTTTCCACCCTCCTATCAGCAAGAACCTCCTATCTTTTATCAATGCACTGATTGGGGCTCATTTCATGATTTACTCTATGACGATGATATTTTTAATCATTGTCTTGAGAAATGTGCAACTGAGTTCTCTGCCTAGGTGAAAGTTGGCATTGAAGCTTTTGTGCCAGCATGTAAATACTAAGTGAAACCACAATCTTCTCATTGCTTCTATCCTGCCTATCGTCGAGAGGAATCACTTCTTCCGGCTGTACCAGAGCAACAGATCTGATTTTAATGGATATCTCTTTGTCACTGCTTGTAATGAATGTAAGCATGTCCTCAAAAGGACAGTCACTCTTCCCTAATAAAATGAGTCACTTGTTTGGTTCTAGTGACTCTGCAAGTGTGTACTGAACAAAAGCAAATCCTCACTTCTTCTTTTCAATTGATTTAAAGTCATCTTCTGATGCAGATAAAGCAGAGTGCTTTGCCTGGAAGTTCCCTTTTAACTCCATTCTTGAGTAACTCTGCCTGATTTTCCCTCTTGAACAGATATGATATGCACATAACTCCATTTGTGGTTTCTGCTATCATTCCTAAGCTACATTCCCACAAGACTTTCAAATTCAATGATATCATGTGCTCCTTAACTGGCTCGTGCTTTCTTCAAACTTTACAATGTCTCACTACTTCTTGCTTTCCAACATTTTGGAAGTCCTTCTCTGTAGTCCCTGTCTTTAAGAAATCTAGGGTACCATCTGATTTCTCAAATTATCGCCCTATTAGTCTCTTACCTATTTTTGGCAAAGTATTAGAGGCTCTAATCAATAAAAAATATGGCTTCAGTTTCTCCAGATCAACCACCAATGTGTTAAAAGTCATCACTGAATTTGTCTATCAAACTTTAGATAAAAATGGTGAAGCTTAGGCTATATCCTTAGATATCTCTATTTGACAAGGTTTGGCATGCTGGCCTTATCCATAATGGCTACAGTGTCTTTGGTTGAATATTTGGCCTAATCCAATAATGCCTAAAAAATCGTATAGTGATGTTCATATTGAATGGCCATGCTTCTAGTTAATTGCATATTAATGCAGGGGTCTCCCAGGGCTTTATCCTTGGATGTATGTTATCAGTTCCCAACTAGTTATCTATTCAGATGACACAACTATTTACTCCAGTCTTAGTAGCAAGGAATGGCTTGTAAATTTTAATGCCACCAAAACAAAACTGCTTTTATTTAACCACCATTAACAAACCTTTTCTCCCTGACATCAGCATGGCTGATGCTAAACTCCAGGAGAGCAACACTTTGCACCTTCTTGGACTCATGTTTTCTACTGACATGAAGTGGAGTGATTATATGGAATCAATTGCTAGGTCTACTGCTAGGAATGTTGGTTTGCAGTGTCATGCCAGACAATTCTTCTTGTTAGAATCTCTCTTGCACATTTATAAATCTACCATTTGTCCCTGCACTGAATACTGTTACCATATCTGGTGTCTTGCTCCTACGATATATCTCAAGATTCTTGATAACATTCAAAGAGTCTGTAATGTAATCAATACTGACATCTTGATTTTAATTGCTTTCCCACTGATGTGATGTGGCTTCTCTCTGTCTTTTCTACAAATATTTTTTATGGCAACTGTTTTGATGAGCTTTTTTTTTAGTGTCTCGACTACATGAATTTAAGCGTGCTACTAGATTGACAATTAGGTCTCAATGTTTTACTGTTGAACTATCTTAATAGTTTTCTTTTCTCATACTTCTTGCCTGTGGTACTCTCTTCCAATTTCTTGTTTCCTTGTCACCTACAATATTCAAAACTTTAAATGCAAACATCAATTGACATCTTCTGTCTTATTATGAGACCTGTCCTTTATTTTCTTTTTCCTCACTTCTCCTCACTAAAATCTTCTCACTGCCTGTTAAATCCTGTGTTCTCATGGTGTTATCGCCTTTATTCAGGTGAAATGATTTAAAAAAAAATTAAAGCCAAAACTTTTATTGGATTATAAGAATAATTCCTTTTTTTGTAAGTTAATGTTACATTAACAATTTTTTGAGAATAACAATAAGTTTTCCAGATACAAATCCCACTCTTTAACCCATAGCTGGAGAGATGAGATGGATTCATACATTTCCCAAGGGTATTTGTGTATAAGTGAATGTAATAGACTTGACTGGAATTTGAAGTTGGCTATCTGATTTCTCAGTAAGAGTAGAAAGTGAAGATTATGAGGAAATGGAGTATTGATAATAATTGACTCTTGACTTGAAGAGTTTAAGAATATGGTGTTCAAAGAAGCATCTATATCAGTGTCTGTTCCACAAAGTAATAGTTGTTGGGGAAAAAGCTGTCTAAGCAAAACTTCCTCTTTACAATTGGAATATAGCAAAATGAGGGTGGTTCGACTGTGGACATACCATGGAAATAGTGATAGAGTATTGATAGGTTTGTGATGTTGCATCTGTAGGAATGGGGTTGCAGGATGTCATTCTCCACAAAGCCATCACCTTGACCTCTAGCAAGCCCAGAAAGTGAAGATTGGGCAGCTCCAGCTCAGATATGGCATCAATACTCCATTTTTCATTTAATCTGACTCTTGTAAATATAAATTATTGCAGAAGGAGTCAGTACAATGAGCTGACCAATTTTTCAGCATCTTTTGCAATGGATCATATACATGTGTTCCACTTGAGGTTTGGAAGTTCAAAATGAGGATAAATTCTAACAATGTATAGAAACTAATGCTTTATTACGAGAAAAAGATTATTGACAAAATGTAGCGTAAATATTTCTTAGACCATTTTGGGACATCTTATACATTTGTATACTTGTAAAATCGGCAGAATAGCTAAAGCAGAAAACAGCCTATGCTTCTGACTTCCATACAAACCTGCTTACCATATGTATTTATCTCTTTCCCTCTGTTCGTTAATTATTTTCCTCCTCCCTTTTTCCTGCCTACTTCCTCCCCTACCACTCTCTCTCTGTCTCAGTCTCTTTTTTTCACTTATTCTCTACACCGCCCCCCATTGCAATCATCCCCCCTAACACCTCACCAAGTCAATTTTATTTACCATTCCTCTGCTTGTCTCTCCCACTTATTGAGTTTCATTGTTATTCAGAACTGAATGCAGCTCCTCCTCAAAAATACTCAAAAAACAAAAACAATATTGGGAGGGGGTCTTTTCTTTCAGTGTTCACATTTGAATTGCACTTTGACTAAGAAGGAATGGATTGTACAATCAAGAGAGCAAAGAGCAGATTTTATGTGCATGTATGTATATATGTGTATATGTGCATGTGAGTTAATTCTATATCAACTCATCCGATGGTTCCATGGGTACCATCTCAGATTTTGATGAATTTTATGATGTTGTATCCACCTATGAGAAACTAAAAACCTTAAATGCTTCCTTAAAATCTTAGTTAAGGAATTATTGTCTCTTGAAATTTGGTGTCAATTGTTGCTGTTTTCAAAATAGTATGATTTGCCAAATTTGGCACTTCTTAACTTTGCATTCTAAGATGATACCATTGTCTTATATATGCAGGGCGCGATGGATAAATGTCTTCTAAATTAAGCAACAATGAAAATAACACAGACATCTCATTTTAACAGATATATTTACTGAAATTATGGAAAAATATCTTGAAATACTAAAGATTAAATTTAGTTAATAAAATCGTCATTGGCTTCAGCCACAGCCTCCAGACAACTTTGGAATCTCTTGCAACTCTTTTGGATGGTCTCCTTGTTTAAGTTGGGGAATGCTGCCATAATCCTTGCCTTCAGTTCATCTTTGGTTTTACAAGGAGTTTTGTTGCTCTCTCACTCAACTGCATCCCACACATAATAATCAAGGGAGTTACAGTCTGGGGAGTTAGGTGGCCAGATGTAAGGGGGGATGTGGTCACAGAAATTGTCCTGCTTGTGTGGCATGGTGCAGAGTCCTGTTGCAAGACATAGGGCCTTCCAGTAGCCACCATTTTGCCCCAAGGCAGCACTACCTCCTGACAGCATTTGATGTGGGCCTTAGTGTTAAGTCTGAGGCCCTCACTAACAAATTTGGGAGTCCTTTTCTTATCCAAACAATCAGGGAGTTTTCCGAGCTGCCATACCTTTGTAATCACCATTAGACTCATCCAACTCTTTCTGAATCCTTTGCAATGTCCTCAGATTGATACCCAAATACTCTGAAATGTTTGTACTGGAGCATCTGGTGTGAATGCCAAGCAGTACAGCATGCCATTTCCAAATTTCTGGTGGAGTGAATTGCATCATGGTGCTCTTTTTCTCATAGATAGTGCCCAACTGACCATACTATACTGTGCAGTTGACAAAATCAAAAACAAATAACATACATATGCAAAATTAAAATTATAAAATGGCAACAATTTACCCATCATACACTGTACAGAAAACACTGTTGTTTTTATCTCATTTCTATTTTCTATAGATTTATAATTATAGGCTGAGAAAATGGGAAAATTGCTAATACCACAATGGCAGAGCTTTATATCATATTTATCGCAATAATCTGGCATATTCATGACTGACCAAATATTATATCATATTTATTACAATAATCTGGTATACTCATGCTAGACCAAAACAATGAGTTTCTTGCATGCTAATGCATGCAGTCTTCAGGCGGACAGTATTTAGCTTGTTCAGTGATATGGACTTTTATACCCCCTCAGATCACTCAAGTTATTACAATAAAGGTAGGTGTGGAAAAAGTGCTCACCAACTAAATATCACAGAGGGTAAATATTCATATGATTAAGGATCTAATAGCTGAAAATTCACGACTATTTAAGTAAAAGGGGAAAATAAGTCCACAAAACACCAGAATAAATTTACAAATTATAAATTTACCTCACCAACCTTTATTAAATCTATTCTTAAAGAATCTAACATATACTTAATTATCATGACCACGACCGGTGTCAAAGTGAAAATGTCCCCAATTCAATATGCACACAATCGCCAAACATAAATAAAGCCTACTAGACACACATGCATATACATGTTATCATCCAAATAATGCATAGACAAACTAGAATTATGATACACTTACACACATAGATTATACCCATGAATGCTGCTTGACAAGTCAAATGCATGTGATGTCTGCTTAACTAATAAAAATCAAGCAACAAAAAATAAAAATAACTGAAATTTTTTTTGCCATATCTCATTTCTGATGAAGTTTTAGTAAAAATTGGATTTATCAATGTTTCCTACCTGTTCATTAGCCTGTCATTCTGTTGGATTCTGATCCATACTTGATCTGTATTTGATCCTAATTCATTTACAAAAGTATAAAAAACTGCTCAATAACACAGTAACAACTAAACCTTAGCAAAGAAGCATAATGTTAAATGTGAAAAAGTGCTTAACAATATCAGCTCCTTAGAGTCCCTGTATATATTAATACACACAAGTAAGTCCTGGGTATAATAATAAACTAGATCTGGCAGCAAGGCTTCTGATCAAGAGATTGGACATTTTAAGGAGTGTGGAACCACTTCTTAATTGTTTTTGTTCCCAGGTCCACCTGATCCAGGATGGTAGCATTTGGTTTGGTTTGTTTTCGGCATATCAACCTCAATGGGTTATTTAATGCCGAAAATTTTTTATTGCTGTTAATATTTTGTTTTGTCAAAAATCTATTTATGGTAATATTTTTACTTTAAAAGTGTATTGCTGGTAATAATTTAAAAAAAAAGTATTACTGGTAATATTTTTTCTCCAAAAACATATTGTTGGTAATATTTTTTTCCTTCAAAAATTTACTGCTGCTAATAATTTTTTTTTTATAAAGTATTTCTGGTATTAAAACCAATTTTCACACTTTCATAGTGTTTTTACTCCAGTTTCAGGGTTAACTATTTGCCCATAGCTAAGACCCTAACAGGTGCTACCACCCCAGGTTAGAGTGGACCTGGGAACACCAGCAATTAAGAGGTAGTTCCACGCTTTTCAAAACCTCCTGATCAGAGGCCTTGCTGTTGGACGTAGTTTATCGTCTTACCCAAGACACGGATGTAGTTTATCATCATACCCAGGATGGGGTAGCATTTGTTAGGGTTCCCAACTATGAGCAAATAATGAACTCTCCAAACAAAAAACTATGAAAGTATCAAAATACATTTTTATAGTAAATATACCAACAATATATTTTATATAAAAAAGAATAACAATACCTACTTATAGTAAAATTACCAACAATATATTTTTAAAGCAAAATGATCAGCAATACATTGTATATGTAATTGAAGGCTTACTGTTGGTTTCAAAATATGTTTGGCTGAGGACATGAAATTGTGTTCAAATTATTTAGATTTGTGCAGCACTGTGTGGCCTGTCAGGGTTGGTGTTCCACTGAACATGATAAACTAACCAATCAACCAAACAATCACCATGAAAGAATTCTCATGATATTAATTCATATAATACCCTATAATTTTTGAGAGAAATTAAACTGTATTCAAAAATATTATTTCAACAAAACTACAACATAAAACACAATATTTATGTCCACAGATACATATATGTATGCAAAGGTTGAGCATTATCTACCATGTATTCAATTGTGAAAGCAAAATAACATATATTATTATTACTTCAAAGCTCCGAAGAAAATTAAATTTTGGCATTAAATGACCCATAAAGAGTTGATATACCATTAAACAAACAAATCAAGTCAACACACAAGTTGGTAACTCCCCCAAAAATATACTAAAATGGCACACCAGAAAAAAATGCTCAGTACTGCAATGGCAGTTAATCTGGCATACACATAACTGACTGCTAGTTTCCCTCATTGTAACCTCTTGAGTTAGCCAAGGGGGTAGAAATGCCCATATCACCAGACAGACCAGTACCAACCACTTGAAGATTGCATACATTAGTGTGCAAGAAACTGGTAGTTGTGGTTGGTCATTACCAGATTATTATAATAAACATGTAACTTAAATGTTATATTGTAGTGGATACACATGTTTGAGTAGATGCCCTGTTTGTTTTTTTTTAAACAATGTGAATTACATCTACCAGCCTGTGCTTTTGAGAGTATAGAAAAAATATGCTCACTGGCATGGTTTGAACCTGTTCCACTGTTTGTAAGGGAAACCATTTGATCTGGCATGCCTTAGACGGTTTGGTCACAGAGAGCTTAACAGCCCAGCAATTTTCAATTACCATTTTAACTTAAAAGGAATGTACATTTAAAATGCTAATTGAACCATTCTGTTTCTTAATTAAAAGAGAGCTGGAATGCTATGTAATGTCTACTCTCCAATACGACAGTGAAAGCTAAGTAATTTCCTCTTTTCTGCACCGTGTTGCTTCAGGATGTCCGTGATCATAGCATGCCACAACTTATCTTTTGTTGCTTTAAGTAACTTTTAAGACTTTACCATCCTTCTTTATCCATGTTCTGCATCTTTTCACATAATTCCCTTCAAGAGTTGTGCGATCATGGCACTCCATAACTTCCTGTCTTTTGTTGCTTTAAGTAACTTTTGACCCTTCCCTAACTCTCTTTCTGCATATTTTCACACAATTTCCTTCAAGATTTGTGCGATCATGGCTCTCCACAACTTCTTGTCTTTTGTTGCTTTAAGTAACTTTTGACACTTTCCTAAACCTCTTTCTAGATATTTTCACACAATTCACTTTAAGATTAGTGCAATCATGGCTCTCCACAACTTCCTGTCTTTTGTTGCTTTAAGTAAGTTTAGATCCTTCCCTAAACCTCTTTCTGCATACTTTCACACAATTCTCTTCAAGATTTGTGCAATCATGGCTCTCCACAACTTCCTGTCTTTTGTTGCTTCAAATAACTTTTGACCTTTTACCACCCCTCTTTATCCCAGTTCTGCCATTCTTTCACACAAACTTGTTAAGTTACTTGCTCTTTCCTCATCTTTACTTTGCCTTCACTATGTCCCATGAGTATAAATGTCTGCTGGCCCTCTTTTCTCATTAAGTATCTCAGAAATTTCAACTCTTTCTGATTGTAATTATATTTCCTTGTGGTTCTTATTTTCCTTAAAACTTATTCATTGCTCATATGTTCTATCCTTGGTATTTTTCCATAGAACCAATCACAAATGCATAAAAGTCTTGAAGCAACTAAGATGTGATTTTATTGGCAAATATTGAGAATATCATGGACAGGGCATTTGACAAATGCAGAAGTTTTACCGGCAATCAGAACTACTAAGAAACTGTTGCTAACACTCAGAAAGAGACAATTCCTATTTTTTGGGACATAATAAGAAAGGAAGGTTTGGAGAATTCAACACTCAAAAGGCACATTGCAGGCAAGATATACAGTTGAAAGAAGCTGGTAAACTACTTGAAAAATCTGGGGGGAAAAGATGGAGTAACAAGTACAATAGAGAAAAAGAAAGGTCATAAGGAGCAAGCATTACTGATATCATCAAAAAGTGGGAATATGTGGAGAGCGATGATTACCATGTTATGAAGGGACAAGACAAATAGAGAAAGAATACTAATCCCTTTTATTATTATTGCTTTTCATTACAACACCCTAAGTTGAATAAACTCTTCAATCACAAAAAGCCTGAAATTGTATATAAAGGTGTGGCAGCTACTGAGATTTGAAGCAAGAGGTACATATTATGAGGATATGTAGGATAGATAGCAGTTGACTGTAGTCTTGAAAAGGATAAGATCATAGTGATCAGGGAAGTATTCTCTTGGGAGTTTGTTACACAAACCAACAGTCCTGAGCAAGAATCTGTCTTACTGGTACTTCTATAGGAAATGAAGATGAGTTAATTCAGTGTACATAGCTTGGTGGGTCCTCACTGTGAAGGTCTGGAACCAAGGAATGTAGTTTGCTCAAACATCTGCCTTGAAAATAGTGGTAGTGTTGTGTCATTGGGTATGTTTATTTGTGTCAAATAAGAACAAATACACAATTCAAACCTTTATACATTCTATTTGCTACCAGATAACAATAGATATAAAACGTAACCAGTTAATACTGGTAGATTAATAGTTTGATAGTGAACATGTGAGAATGTATGACTGCCATCTTGAAATCCCTTTACTTCTCTGTAGTACTAGAGAGTTCTAATCAGGGGGCATAAATTGGTTCCCATCTATGAATTTAGTTAACTCTTTGGTTATAACATCTGTCCTAACAAGTAGTAAGAGGACAGCAACGTTTCAGTTGTGGGAAAGGTATGGTAGGGGGGGAAAATGATTCACCACCCATAAGGCCGTATAAATGCTTTTGAAGTCTGTCAAGGTTAAAAAATAAGGATTGGGTAGCTCCAGCCCAGATGTGGCAGCAGTAATCCATTTTTGGTCTGATCTGGATCTTGGAGAGATAGAGCCTGGCAGGAGGAGACAGGTACTTTCTGGAGAAGTGCAAGGAAAGTGTGAAATATAAGATCAATTCTCTTTACACTGTTTTTGTTTCTATGACATCTTTTATTTTAGCTTATCTTTCTAGAAATTTTTTTTAATAGAGTTCACCCGAAGCAAGGTAGTAAAGCCACTAAGATACAAAGAGTTACTGGGTGTGGAAGAGTTAATTCTTATTTTACTTTATTGCATCAGATTATATTTATTCCTAATTTTCTTGCAAAGTACAAATCTACTAAAATATAATGAATTTGATCCTCACTAGATACCTATACTTGTGCCTTTGTGTCACAATAAACTAAGCTAAAGTTAATAAATACCTTTTGGCATTTTGCTGTGGCAGTGTAATAGTTAATGAATTGGTATGAGAAATCGTTACTATTTGGGGGTGAGTTTGATCCTCAATGGGTGTCTCAATCTTGTAATCTTGTCTTAAACTAATTTAAGTTTTATAATTATTATGAAAAATAGATGCAAATTAAGATAAATATTCTATTTGTATTTTTACAAAAAAGGATTAAAATATCTCTCCAGTTTTACCTGCAAAGTTGAGGTAGCAGGTAGGTTAATATTTACCCAGATGTTGCAGACTACCAATTTTTGCAATTAGCTTAATGCCGTAATACGGTTATAGTAAAAGTAAATAGCAAGTCTTATAGGTGAGGTTAAAGTTTATGGAAAGTTAGTGCTTAAAAATACATATATAAATATAAATGATGTGGGGTTGTTGTAAGCAAGAAAAAATGCCCCAACATATGAACTACAAATTGGAGATGACAAAATCAAACAAATACTGAAACTTAAATATCTGGATAGAAAATGGGATACCAAAATCTGACTGTGCATCAGAATAGCAAAAGATGCTTTCCAGAAACTAAGCAAAGTATCTGTCTATATTTCTGAGATGAGGTATTATGTACACTATTTACATTATTCGGACTATTGTCTTCATCTTTGTAGCTATGTTTATCACAACATTTCAGCCATTGTTTACTTCAGACTTCTTCAAATGTCAAACTGAACCCTTTATTTTGCTCACTGGGGTAGACTGTCCTAGTTCCACATGCCATGTCCAATGGATGTCAGTTATCTCCTGTTAATTCCCCTCTCAAAGTTCTCCACTGCCATAACCAGGTATTGAACTCATGCTCTTTGGGTTCTGTTCCAGTAAATACAGTGTAAATTACTATAAAGTAGTTTGTAACACGTTTATTTATCATCTTTCAGTCGTGTCTCTGTCTGTGGGCAGAGTGCTCTCAGGGATGACTCCATCAAAGGACAGAGTCACAACTGAGGAAAATTATACCGAGAGGTTCTCAGCACTGGGGAAGAGTTGCCTGAGGCAGCGCTCTCTCATTGCACCAAAGAGAGGGATTTGTCCTCTCACCGAGGCCAGCGCAACTGACGGCTGCCGGGGCTGTGGTCAATTTTTGTTCCTGACACATGTGTACATGCTCGAGTCCCTACCTTAAAAAAGACCTTGTGTCACAATTTGTCTTAGTGGGGAGACAGTGTAAATACCTAGTGTGTAAAATACTATAAAGTAGTTTGTAACACATTTATTTATCATCTCTCAGTTGCGTCTCTGTTTTTGAGATGAGTGCACTCAGGGGCAACTCCATCAAAGGACAAAGTTACAACTGAGGAAAATTATACTGAGAGGTGCCAAACCAGGAGAAAAGCTGCCAGAGGCCCATCCTCTCATTGCACCAGAGAGAGGGATCAGTGCTCACACCAAGGCCAGCACAGCCAACCGTTGGGGTTGCTTGGGAATTTTTGTTCCAAGCCCAGGTGTACACACTTGGGCTCCCCACATTAAACCAACCTTATATCACAATATGACTTCATGGGGTGTCGAGTAAATACAAAATACTATAAAGTAGTTTGTAACGTTTATTTATCATCTCTCTTTGAGCAGAGTGTGCTCTGGGGTGGCTTTGTCTAAGGATAGAGTTGCAACTGAGGAAAATTATACTGAGAGGTGCCCTAGGCCATGCTCTCTCATTGCACCAGTGAGAGGATCGGTGCTCACACTGAGGCCAGCGCAACCAACAGTTGCGGGGGCTTGGGCATTTTTGCTCCTAGCCTAGGTATATGTGTTTGGGCTCCCCACATTAAATCAACCTTGTTTCACAACACAACCTCATGGGGGATTGAGTAAATCCCAAATTACTATAAAGTAGAGCTGGGGCTTTTTAATCTCAGAATTTGTGGGAGAACTGAGCTCCAATTTTGCAATTATTCATATAGATTCCTTAATATAGGTTTTACTTAATTAGCTATTATCTTTCTCTAACTCTTCAAATGTTGAATGTATAACTAATTCTAATTTCTATTTTCCCATTTTTACACTATATTAATTTTATCTTATAAATTGTCCCCCGTTCTGTCTGAAAATAAGGATCTGTGTACATTGAATTGTCTTTAAATTAAATGGCAGCAGAAGAATTATTGTTGAACTTTTAAAAGGTAAACTTAAACAGTAATTCAATACTTAAATGCAAAGATCAATTTTCAGTTCTTCTGTAATTTATTGATGCCTATTGCATCTACTACTCCCTAGCTATTGTGATGATGGCCAATCCAAGAGTCCTCCACAAGAGCTAGCTTAAATGCCGCCCGATAGAGCTGCTTTTAAGCTAGCTTATAATAAAACATGCGCTGCAATTTTAGATACAAAAGGAAAATAAGTGTTACTCCCCTTGATCCATAAAAGAAATAATAATGGCTAGTATAATATATTAATATATATTTTTAACCTCGCATAATCTGGCAACCCTGAATCTGAGTTCAACAAAAATCGGTCCCCGCGCCTAACTTTTCTAGGACTTTTGAATGAGCTATGAATCATTGAAATCAGACCAGTGTGAGCGGAGGAATTGCTTGGGCAAACATGCACATGCACAAACATGCACACATACACTGTACTTTATATATAAGATATCTGTGAAAAAGTTATGTAAGTCACGTGCTGATTTCAAAAGTCACTGTTGGTTTCATGAACAACAATAACAAATTACGCTAAAATGACAGTGATGGTCATGCTCGTTTAACCACTACGCACCCACCATATAAATATATATATATATATATATATATATATATATATATATAATTTACGAGATGGGACAAATGTTACTTTGCTGAAAGAATTTGTTAACATACTTATAGTTTGACAATAAGTAAACTATTTTAAGGTATCTGGTAGGCTAATGTTTATCCAGACACTGTAGGCTACCAGTCTTTGTAATTAACCTAACTCCATAATACCGTAATATTAAATGTAAATAAGCATACGTGGTAGTGGTGGTGGGTGTGGTGGGTGTCATATGCCGTCAAATATGGTAAATAGATATAAGTAAACTGAGACAGATATGGAAACAGATAGATATATAGATAGAGAGTTGGCAGCCTTGTTCCATTTGTATTATCTGCCAAGGGGAAATTTTGTAACAATAGACAATGCAAGGAAATGTCCACAAAATGTCTAATTTGCCAAGCAATGTGCAATTTGTGGAAATGGGCGAATGGCAAGCCATAATTGCTTGGTGTTTACACACATTTGACTGGTGAGAAATGCCAGCAAAGAAAGAGACACAGAAAGAACTTGGCCCCTGAAATGAAACGCTTAAAAGACTTTCAGGCATCTAAATGATCTAAAACATTGTCAGCAGCAAACAGTTATTTAACAAAGCTCTCTTGCTCCTCCCACTCATTCTTTACCTCCTCATCATTCACATCATCATCCTCTTTTCTTTCTTCTCTTTTCTGTCTTTTTTGCCTTCCATCTTGCGTTTACCATTCTTTTTTTGCTCTCTCTCCTTCCTGTCTGCTGGTAACTTTTTTTTTAAATTCTTTCTTTTATTTCCTGTTTTTCTTCTGTCTTTGCCATCATTATATTTCCTTTCAATTCTACTTTTCCTATTTTGGTTCTTATGTTTTTTTGGGTTTTTTCTTTCTTTCTTTCTTTCTTTCTAGCACCCTTCATCCCTCACTTTCTTTTTCCTTTTTCTTTCTTTCTTTGTTATTGTATTTCTCTTTATTTCAATTATTTTTCCTCTGTTTCTCTCTTTCTGTGTCTATCTGTATCCATCTTTGCCATTATATTTCTTTTTAATTTTACTTTACTACTTTAAGCCATATCTGTTCTTTCTTTCTTCTTTGCTTTCTTTGTCTCTATCTTTCTTTCTTTCTTTCTCCCTCCCCACTTTCTTTCTTTCTTTGCTTCTGTTTCCCTCTTTCTCTATCTCTTTTTTCTTCTTTCCATCTCTCTCTTTCTTTTTTCATGTTTCTTTCTCTTTCTTTCTTTTTCTTTCTCTATTTCCTTCACTTTCTCCTATCTTCTCTTTCAATCTCTCATTTTTTCTTTCCCTCCCTATTTTCTTCTCTTTCTCTCTTCCTCTTTCCCTATTGCCATCATATTTCTTTTCATTTTAATTTTACTTTTTCTTTTTTTTTCTTCATTTCTTAAAGTTTTTGACAATAAATCAAAAACTTCACAATCTCAGTTCATTTCCTCCTTAAGTCAAAAAACTTGTTCATGTTCCAAGTTGAACATAATTTTCTGTAAGAGAAAAGTCTGAAGAAGGCCAGAGTGTACAACGGCCGAAACGTTGTAATAAATATGGTGACAAAGATGAGGACAATAGTCCAAATAATGTAAATAGTGTACATAATACCTCATCTCAGAAATATAGACAGATACTGAAGAAAAAAGTCATTTAAATAAATTTCATTACATCTTTAAATAAATTTATTCAAATCATTTTCAGTGCTAATATGAAGTCTCACCTTTTAAAATGCTCAAGAATCCCAAATCTAATTACTCTATAAAGCAACCAAATCTCATATCAAACTCTTCTTGAGTTATCTTACAGACATATACAATGTGCGCTGCTTAAAACAGAGGATCAATTACAAGAGTTTCCATTTTACAAACTTTGCAGAAAGATAAAAACATTTTGATTATTCTAAGAGCAGCTTAGCCAGACACATCCACTCAAATGTAGAAACACATATACTTTGTATATATTTCACCTAATTTCAGCCTTTTCGCAAATAAATAAACATATACCAAAATGCATTCCTCTATTTCCTAGGTCAGTAGATACATCAGAGAAGTCTGTAGCTAACTCCCACAAACACATACCAAGATTCTAACTATGTCTAAGATGACCTGCTAAAAATTAAATGTCAAGTCCACTTCCTATTTTCCTGGGTTAGCTTACACCCAAATTGGTCGGGCAACAATGTAAGAATAAAAGAGCTTCTGATGGTATATTTAGATCAATGGCATTTATAAGTCTCAAACTGACTAGAAGAAGAGAAAAAGAAAGAGAAGGAGGAGGAAAGAAGAAGAAGAAGGAGAATGAAGGAGAAAATGAAAGAGTAAAAAGAAGAAAGAAGTGGAGGAGAAAAGAAGAGAAGAGAAGCAAAAGAGAAGACAAAGGGAAGGAGAAGAAAGAGGAAGAAAGTACGAAATGAGAAGAGAAAGAGAAGGAAAAGAAAAGTAAAAAGAAAGAAAGAGAAGGGAGAATAAGAGAAAGAGAAAGAGGAGGAGAAAGAAGCAGAAATGTGAGAAAAAAAAGAAGAAGAAATAAAAAGGAACAAAGTAGAAAGATTAAAAAAATGGAAGAGCAAGGGAAGAAAAACAAGCTGTACAATGAAGGAAAAAGAAAAGGAAAGGAAGAAGATAAAGAAATTTATCCCTGTCTTTTTTTTCAGTTGATTATCCTATGTTGGATTACTGTCTCTGACTAAAATTACAGGTGGTGTCATTTTTGAATGCCTCACTCTCTTTTTCCTTTAATTTCAGGAATAACAACACACACCCTTTTTTTTTCCACCATGTAAAACACATGGCATGCAAGTACTTCAGATGCATCAACTGAAGATAGTGTTAACTTCAATGATGAAGTTCATTCCTTTCCTTACTTTTCTGTAACAATTATTGTTGTTTGTTTAAAGCTATGTCTTTATTACTATTATCATACCATGAGTTGTCAAATGATAATTTTTTTCTGTTGCATAACAACTGCAACATGTTTTTATTTGAAAGCGAAATATGGTTTTGGAAATGATCTCAAATAACTTACTGGATAGCTCTCCCTTTCACTACAAGTTCATTCATTAAAACAATAGGTCATTCTTTTTTATTTTCAACATTAACTTTATTAAATAACAATTTACATTATTGACATGCAGCCTATTGTCCCCATATTTGTCATTATTATCACAATGTTTTAACCCCCAGCCTTGATCGATCCAGGTAATCTGAATGGAGATTCCAAACTGAATCCTTTATTTAATCTAAGTGGTAGACTGTTCTCATTCCATGTCCAATTAAGTCCATTAACATATCACTCTTTCTAGTACTTATGGGAGTTTCCTTCCTGACCTTTTGTTTAAGGCTGTGTGGAAGGTCAGCATCTTGTTTATATCATTATTTTCCCTTCTTGTTACATGTACTGTGATTTTAGTAGTTGCTGCTGTTAGAAGTGATGTGGTTTTTCTTATTTGGTAAAGTTCTTGGTAATTTTGCAGTGCTTGTCAATAGAGTCTGATGAAAGATTTTGTTTCTAAAGAATCAAAGGATTTATACAATTGATACCATTTGTAATAACTAAACTGACAAAACAGCCGTATACGAATTATAGTTTACACATTTGTAAATGAATTGGATGCCATGCAATACCTCCATATGATAGTCTAGATCTTTTGAGGCTATTAAGAACATGACTCAGGTTCTCAGGTCAATATTTTGCTTTTGTAGCATCTTAGGGTTCTGGACAAAAGTATTCTGATCATCAAGTTATTATTATTTAATTATTAAATTCAT
Organism: Acanthosepion lycidas; assembly: GCA_963932145.1. Taxonomy (NCBI): domain Eukaryota; kingdom Metazoa; phylum Mollusca; class Cephalopoda; order Sepiida; family Sepiidae; genus Acanthosepion; species Acanthosepion lycidas. Next base: position 74,193,408 of record OZ010587.1, read on the forward strand.
AATATATATTTATAGGGTGTGATGGGTAATTGTAGTCATTTTTAATTTCATGCATGTGTGTTGTTTAAGGTCAGTTGGGCACCATCTATGAGAAAATGAGCACCATGACACAATTCACTCAGCTGGAAATTTGAGAACATTATGCTGTACTGCTTGGCATTCATGCCAGAAGCTCCAATACAAACATATCAGAGTATTTGGGTGTCAATCTGAGGACTTGGAAAGAGTTGGATGATGTATCCAGATACCTATCATGGTGCTTGGAGTGATCACTAGTGATGTCTCCATTCATTTTCCCATAGGGCCTCAGACTCAACATGGAGGCCTATTTCAAATGCCCTGAGGAGGTAGTACTGCCCTGGGTCAAGAGGGTGGCTGTTGGAAGACATTACATCTGGCAACAGGACTCTGCACCATGCTACACAAGCAGGAAAACTCAGTCATAGCTGTCAGACAATTTCTGTGACCACATCACCCCTTACATCTGTCTACCTAACTCTCCAAACTGCAACATATTTGATTATTATGTGTGGTGCTCAATTGAGTGAGAGACCAATAAAACTCCTTGTAACACAAAAGATGAAGTGAATGCAAGGATTATAGCAGTATTCACCAACTTAAACATGGAGACCATCCAGAAGAGTTGCAAGTGATTCTGAAGTTGTCTGGAGGGTGTGGTTGAAGCCAATGGCAATTTTATTGAACAAATTTACTCTTTAGTATTTGAAGATATTTTTGTGCAATTTTGTAAATATATCTGTTAAAATGAGATGTCAATGTTATTTTCATTTTTGCATAATTTACATGAAAATTTATCCATCACACACTGTGTCTATATATATATATATTGAACATTGAGTGTTGGTGTTAATAAAATAGCGCCTGATGTAAAATAACAGAGCTATAAATTATAAATTAATAACAAATATACATTTTTTTTTCCTCACCAGTAGCACAACGCAATTTTCAGGTGCTGTTTGATAACTGAGTTACCAATCAGCATCTGAGGATTTAAATTCAGAGTTATGTTACAGGTGAGAAAAATAATGTATATTTATTAAATTAGTTTTCCTTTTATGTCTGTCATTGACAAAAGTGGCTTTACATTAGTTGGAAGTGGCATGTGAAATGAAGCCATGAACATGATTTAAAACTATAATGTTCTAAACACGAAATATCATAATGGACAGCCAGTAAAAAACAATACTTCACTGTTTTTTTTTTAATTACAAACCTATAATATAATTTCATTTTTTAAATTGAAAAATGAAGATGGAAAGTGCACTAGTGTATGTAATGACAATTTTCACAAACACATACTAAAATCAAACATTTGTTATCTTGTACGAAAACAATAGAAAAATCAATAAAAATTATTAAATCAAACTTTGAGGTTTTTAATAAGATCTACTTAAATGAAAAAATGCTGTTAAAATTCATTATATATATATATATATATATATATATATATATATATATATATATATTGAGGAAATTTTAAGACAAAATGAAAAAACTTGTGGCACGTTTTATCCATTAGGACTTCATCAGACTAGGTTTGTTGACATTGTTATGACTACATATGTGCATGAATGAGAGATCCTGGTAGTTTCAAAATTACAATTTCCTCAATACTGTTCTTGATATATAAAAATATATATTGTTATCTCATATATATATATATATATATATATATATATATATATATATATAATGTCAATTGCAGACAGTAATGTTTCACTATATTACAGTTCCTCAATGCAACTAGACATCTGAATGCCTCAAGCCCAGATCGAAACACAACCGATTTGGTGTCAGAGCTTCTACCACTGAGCCATCTTCACTCAACAGAATGAGTCAGCCAAATCTAGAGTATTGTTTTTACAAACTTAAACAAATGCTAAGCAGCTATAGTGCTCCATTTAAAGCATAACTGTTACTGCCCACTCAATAACCATCAGTGGCCAATATATATAGTCAAGCCAAAACCCAATGCACATGGCCTGATGATTGCGTTGTGTTTAAAACATGAAACAGAGTATCACAGCTGGGTGTTGAACTCAGTGTCCACTTTTCTATTTACATATACTTTATCCTTGATATAAAGCACTTTAACTCATAAATATAGCATTTTACTGTATTTTACTATATATATATATATATATATATATATATATATACATATATGTGTGTGTGTGTGCGTGTGTGTGTGTGTATAAGGTTGAGTTATAAGTAATTCCTGTTCTTGGGAGCCAATTGTAATGATAAATGTACTATCCTAAATACTAATTATACATGGTAGTTAAGAAATTAAATTAGGAGTACACTACCATATTTTAGTTTTTGCACAGCAATGCCCACTGTAGATTAAATTTATTGTTTTTTTATGGCTTATCAACCTTTTTAAGGTTATTTAAAGCCAAAACCTTTTTTGAATTGTGAGAATTTTATGTAGATAATAATGATTTTCTGATATGAATCTTACTATTTAACCCATAGCTAGGAGGAGAGATGATGGATTCATACCTTTCCAAAGAGTATTTGCATGTAAGTCAATATAACAAATCCAACTGGAATTTGAATTCAGCTCTCTAATTTCTCATTCCAAGCCATTATTCATTACACTACCTGCACATCAAAGCTTACAGCACCTGGTATCCCTGAGTGATCACCCATTTAGGTACTGACCAGGTTCAACATTGCTTAACTTTAGTGATCAGATGAGAAACATTGTTTTAACGTGATATGGCCAATGGATTAAAGAATAAATTTCTTAACCTCACTAATGGAGGGATTGAAAATGCATTTACAGGATATAATGTTATTGGACTTCAACCCCTTCAAGCATTTCATATCTTTTCTTTGTTTCTAAGAAAATCTTACTGTTACTTAATACTTTCTTTAATTTTTGAAAATCATAGAATAGAGGAATAGAGTGATAAGCAGAATTAGAATTAGAATCAGAATTAAACCAGTAAGAGAGCATGAACAGTGTGGTTTTGTCAAGGATGGTGGAATAAGAAAGGCTATATTATAATCTGAATGATATTGAAGAGAGCAAAATAAATACAAACAGATGTATACTTCTGTTATATAGATTACACCAGTGTTTCTCCCGTCCTGGGTAAGATGATAAACTACGTCCAACAGCAAGGCCTCTGATCAGGAGGTTTTGAGGAGCGTGGAACCACCTCTTAATTGCTGGTGTTCCCAGGTCCACCCTGACCTGGAGTGGTAGCACCTGTTAGGGTCCCAGCTATGGGCAAATAGTTGACACCCAAACTTATGTAAAAATAGGTTTTAATACCAGAAATACTTTGTAATAAAAAAAAATATCAACAGCAATAAATTTTTAAGGAAAAATTATTATCAGCAATACTTTAAAAAGAAAAAATAACCAGCAATACAAACAGCTATACATTCTTTGGAAAAAAAGATTACCAGCCATAGATTTCTTCAAGGAGAAAAATTTTACCAGAAATAGATTTTTGAAGAAAAACATTACCAGCAATAAAAATTTTGTCGGCATTAAATAACCCATTGAGGTTGATATGCCGTAAACCAAACCAAACCAAACCAAACCAGTGTTTCTCAACCTTTGTAGTCTTGTGGAACTCTAGAAATAGTTTTCATGTCTCAGGGAACCCCTGCATAAATTATAAAATTATTATATACCACTAGTGTACCTGTGCTGTCAAAATTGATGACAAGAAGGAATCTATTATAAGTAACATGTATTATATTGTAAGTAATTTTTCATTTAATACAAGCACAATTTTGTAATTTAAAATAGTTTGTTGTTAACATTAATAATTGAACAGTGTACAATTTATAAACACCTCAGGAAAGATATCTGTATTTGATCCTTATTGCTTTTGGACATACACTTTTGTGACACACCTTTCGTGTTCTTGAGAGTTAAATTTACTGAGAAATTAGAACATCGTCACTAGTGATAGTCGATCCCACAGTCCAAGACACCTCAAAGAAAAGTAACTTTATGTGAAGTTTAATTCAAGCTGAAATAAAATATAAACCTCAGCCATATATTTATCTCCTCTCTCTCTCACTTTCTATTTGCCCCCTCTCTCTTTCTTTCTGTCATTCTTTCTTTCTTTGCAGTTGTGTATCTGTTTCTTTTCATGGCTACTTTACATCACTCCTTTCATTTTGATCACAGTTCGCCAAGAGGGGGAAAGAAAGAGGTTGCTTTGTAGTTTGTCAGCGCAGTAGCTTTTTGCATGTGGACATGAATAGGGTCATGATTTCTGTGCATCCCATGTCAAAACTTTGCACACTGACCCTCAACCCTTACATACAAAACAAAAACTTTTTATGTCTGGCATATTATATTTAAAGATTATTAATATCTATTTCTTTTATATCTTTATCATAGTTCACATTGTAAGCATAATATATGGACACACATCATGTACTTGAATGAGTCATTCAATGATACATGAATCTACCAGTACATGTTCGGCCCACTAACCAATGAAAGTGGTTTCACACTGACGCTATACAGACATCGCTGAATACATTCCCTATGATTATTATAATTTTAAATATAAGAGGTTGAGGCCTTTACTATAATAACCAAGGATTTTCCAACTATATACTGTATGTATATCGCAAAAAATTACTCCAAAATGCATTAGCCTATTTATCTCTGTTTCTTGCTGAACCCCTAGTGACCTCTTGTCGAACCCTAGAACACCAGTTGAGAAACACTGGATTACACAAAAGCATTTGATAATGTATGGCATGAGGATTTTTTTGAACTGTTAGGAAAATTAGATCCATTTTGGAAGGAGGATAGAATAATTATTTACATTGTTCAGACCATTGTCCTCATCTTTGTTGCCATGTTCATGACGTTTCAGCTGTTGTACACTCAGGTGATTAGAATTTTGAACTGAGTCCTTTATTTCATCCACCAGGGTAGGTTGTTCTAGTTCCACATGCCATACCCCTTCTTAATTATCTCCCTTTAACTCAAGTGTCTAAGTTTTACCACTGCAGTAGCCAGGTATTGAACTCACTACTCTTTTGGTTCAAAATTACTGGATCCAGCCAATGCTTCTATCCACTGGGCCATGTGTCCTTGCGGACAATAGTCCGAACAATGTAAATAATGTAAATAATTACAATACCTCTTCTCAGAAATATAGACAGATATTGAAGTTAGAATAATTCAAAACTTGCACTGGGAGCAGAAATGCACAAATAAACTTTGAAAATTAACACCGATGGTGGAAAATAATCGGATATCAACATTTAATTTTGTCAAGTTTATTTACATATATCCACCTAAAATGAATCTGATTAATCTGACACCAGGAGAAATTTATCAAAAAGTTCAATAGACATTCTTTATCTGTTTTACTTAACAGAAAGTTATATATGATAGAGAGAGAAAGAGAGATAATTAGAAAGTGTTTAAAAGATCTTAGATTGACCCACTTCCTTAAATCTGATCAAATGAAAAATACACATACACAAACATGTGCATATATATATATATATATATATACACACACACACACACATGTATACATACACATGTGCACACACATATACCCACATATATACATACATATACATGCACACATACATATATACGCACCTATACATATATATGCACACACATATATATACACACACATATACATGCACACACACATGTATACACACACATATACATGCACACACACATGTATACATGCATAAATGCACACACACATGTATACACACATATATGCATATACATGCACTCACATATACATACACTTATGTATATCTGAGTGTATGTGTGAGATGGAGAGAGAGTGTGTGTGTGTATTTGCAATTAGAAGCATCCTTTCACTCTCTTTCTCTGTCTATGCCTCTCCTGCTTTTCTCCATTTCCTTTAACTCTTTATCAACCGTCTCTTTTTTCCCCACTCTGTTTCTTCTTTCAGCTGTTCAGTCCTCCATTTTAACACTTTGCTTCAAAGAATTTGACCAAGTTTCTCCTCAGCCTTGAAACTTGAGACAAACTTCAAGGCCGTTTTGAAAGATACGATAAAATCCAAACCATGTCTTGCACAACACTCAGAGATGCATGATTTCAGCAATCAACAAGAGAAACACTGAGGGTTTCCTTGCTCTTTTGTGTGATTGCTACAAAGCAAACATATTGTTTGCTTTATTCATTAAGCAACTGTCATAACCCACAATTCTGCCTTCATTGTGTTTATTGTTATTGCATGATTAGTAAAAAACAAGCAAATGTTTTTTCTGTCATTATTTTTATATACTTTCACCGATGTGTGTTTGCCATGAATCAACCAAATAGTTATGGTCGCTATTTCTATCTTTTTCAGTTTATCATCACCTTTATACATAATCAAGTTTTGTTCTTATTGATCTATCAATCTATGTCATATTTTTATATATCTATGTCTTGTTATTATCTATCTACCAATCTCTTGTTTTCATCTATCTAGTGTTCTTATCTCTCTATCTATCTTTCCATTATTCTTAACTATCTATCTTTTGTTCTTCTAGCTGTCTATCTATTGTTCTTATCTATCTATCTATGGTTTTTATATATCTATCTATTGTTCTTTTCTTATTTATCTATTTATCTTTGTTCCTATCTATTGTTCTTATCTTTCTATCGAGCTATATTTTCTATTGTTCCAATCTATATACCTATCTTTCTGTCTATAGTTATCTATAAATACTGTCATGGTAATTGTTTAGATGAGCTCTTCACTATGATACCTAAACTTTTTAATTTAAGTACTATACTACATTAGTGCTGAGATCTTATCAGTTTACAGTGGAGCTGGCTAGATGTAGCCATAAGTTCTATGCTAACAGTTTTCTTTCTCGCACTTCTGGCTCCATGCTTTCCAGCCAATTTCAATCTGTAAAAATTTAAATGCAGTGTCAGGCACTATCTACTGTCCTCCTGATTGTCCTTTCTGCTCATTATTAATTTTTATGTTCCTAATTCTTCCAAACCCTGTAACCTCTTGTGTCTTAGTGGCTTTACTGCCTTGTATGGGGTGATATTGATTAAAAAAATCAATCTATATTTCTATTGTTATTAACTATATATCTATGTTTCTGTCCATTATTCTTATCTATCGTTTTATCTATCTCTTATTCATATCTATCTACCTATCTGATGATCATATCTATCTATATAGTGTTCTTTATCTATCAGATGTTCATATTTATCTATCGTTTTTATCTATCTTTCTATCTATTGTTCTTATCTACCTCTTGTTCATATCTAACTACCTACCTATTGGATGTTCTTATTTATCTTTCTATATACAGTGTAACCCGGATATAAGAGAGTTGTCAGGACCGGAGAAGAAGTCTCTTATATCTGGGTTTGGTCTAATTTATATACATTAACACAGGCTCTAATTTGGGACCAGAGAAAATATATCTTATATCCAGGTTCCTATTATATCATGGTCTCTTATATCCGGGTTACACTGTATTGTTCTTATCTATATATCTGTTTATCAGGTGTACTTATCTATCTATCTATTGGATGTTCTTATCTTCCTATATATTGTACACATCTGTCTTTCTATCTATTGTTCTTATCTGTCTCTTGTACATATCTATCAGTTGTTCATATTTATCTATTGTTCTTATCTATCTATTTATATATTAATAACTATCTTCTTATCTATTTATCTGTTGTTCTTATCTTTATCTTTCTATCTATTTTCTTATTTATCTTCCTATCTAGTATTCTTATCTATATTTCTAGCTTTTTGTCTATCTTTTGTTCATATCTATCTATTATTCTTATTTATTTTTCTTATCTATATATCTAATTTCTTCTAATCTTCCTCCTTTTCTTTTATATGTCTATTGTTCTTATCTACCTATGTATCTATCTATTGTTCTTATTTATCTATCTATATGTTCTTAGTTCTTATCTACCTATCTATTGTTTTTAACTATCTATTGTTTTATCTATTTTTTTTACCTAGGTATTTTTTTTATATATGTGTGTTTCTATCTATCATTCTTATCTATCTCTGTATGTATTATTCTTATCTATCTATTGTTTTATCTAGGTATTTTTATATGTCTATGTTTCTTATCTAACTATTGTTCATATCAAATCTAATGGTTTTATCTATCTATAGTTCTTATCTATCTATATATCTATCTCCGTATATATTGTTCTTATCTATCTATCCCTGTATGTATGGTTCTTATCGATATAGTGTTCTAATCTATCTATCTCTGTATATATTGTTCTTATATATTTATCCCTCTATGTGTGGTTCTTATCTATCTATCTATATATTGTTCTTATCTATTTATCCCTCTATGTATGGTTTTTATCTATATATTGTTCTTTATCTATCTATCCCTCTATGTGTGGTTTTTATCTATATATTGTTCTTTATCTATCTATCTATCCATCCCTGTATATATTGTTATTATCTATCTATCCTTGTCTGTATTGTTCTTATCTATCTATCCCTGTCTGTATTGTTCTTATCTATCTATTTCTGTCTGTATTGTTCTTATCTATCTATCTATCTATCTATCTAACTATTGTTCTTACCTATGTATTGTTCTCATCTATTTAACCTTGTATGTATTATTCTTTTCTCTATATAGTTATTATGTATCTATATATTGTTCTTATCTATCTATCTATCTATTGTTCTTACCTATGTATTGTTCTTATCTATTTAACCCTGTATGTATTATTCTTTTTTCTATATAGTTATTATGTATCTATATATTGTTCTTATCTATCTATCTATCTAGCTAGCTATCATTTTTTATCTATCTATTCATCTATTGTTCTTATCTATCTCAGTTCTGTATCTCTATTGCTATGTCTGGTTTTTATCTCTCTAGTTATCTGTCAAATTTTCTTCCTATCTATCATTATTTTCTTATCTATCAATCAATCTAAGTTAATATATATGTTTCTCACCTATCTTTTCCTTATAGTCAGTTCCTATTCATCTATCATTGTCTGTATGTACATCACAACCTGTTTCCATGTCTCTTCATATTTAATGCATTCTTAATCATTCTGTTCATATCTTTGTTCAGTCTGTTTATCTATCAAAGTTTATTTTCTCATCTTTCAATATCTCATTTCATGAACTTCCTTCTAGAGCCAGTAATTAGAGAGCTCCAGTATAGGTGAAAAAGAATCCTCTCCAACTCAGATCAGCATTATAAATACAATCCTCCTCCTAGTTCTTTTCTTGTACTCATTATAATCATATAAATATTTAAATTCTTTAATGCCAATATCACATATTTGCCACTGTGTCTCTCACTCTCACACTCACACACACAAACTTATTTTATAGAAATAAATGAAACACAAAGAGTGTTTGACAATATGCAAATGAATGTATGTGGGAATGGGTATATAACAAGGTTTGCCTATCATCCAGTTCACACACCCTCCACATCTTTTGAACAGGAGTAGAGTTTTATCCTTTGTTTCCTGTTTAGGACTGGGTTTCCAGTTCCTTCTAAAGAAGGTTAGGAAGGAAATTCTTATCAATACTGCAAAGAGCAATAACAGCTACTGGAAATGATAAATTGAGAGAAAGATTTTATAAATTTCAACCAATTGTGGCACTGGCTGATCAGTCAATGTATACTAAATGTTTCCTTATAATGAAATAGTTAATATTATCATTACTATTTTATGTAAAATTTTCAATTTAATGGAAATATATAGTTAAAAAAATATTCTTGTATGTGCCTTGTCCCTTCAGGACATGGATGATCCTGGTTCTCCATATGTAGCTCTTAGTAAAATAAAATTAGATATTAATTAAAATATAATAGATATCAAAATTCCTTACACATGAAGTTGAGGCTCAGAGCAACAGAGATTTTATTTTAGAAATAGATGCTGAGAACATCATGGATTACACTTGTGAAGTGAGAAGAAGTTTTAAGGAAAATAGGAAGTAAATTTCTGAGGTAAATAAGGAAAGAGGACTTGGAGAAGTTAACACTCACAGGACAAGTGAAGGCAAGAGGAGCACAGTGAAACAGAGAGTTTGTTTGAGCGAATGGCAGAACAGGGACAAAGAGGATGGTAATGAGGAGCTAATCTCCCCTTTGATAGGTATTGTCTTTTATTCTGTGGGGTGACATACCATCCTCCTCAGCAACATGCAAAATAGTCAGGGACTTAGGTTAGACACCAACTACCTGTCCATGCAGCAGGTTGTACTGGGTTACATGATACCAGTAGCAGGCCTAAGCATGACCTGACCCTAAATAAGGTAGCTTATTACCCTCTCTGAAAATATTCTAACACATTTTCCTTACACACAGATATATTTTTCATTCTAACCTGAAGATGTCTATCTAGCACATTGAGGCGAAACACATTGTTTATAAAAGTTTTCCATTTGGTCTCATTTTCTCCACTTTTAATCAGATACTATTTTACGTCCTACTAACATGCATTATTTCTCATGTCAACAAACATGTTTGCTTGTCTATCTTTCTCTCTCAATCTACACACATGTAAATATAAATATATAATTATAAGTGAAGGTATAGTGTATTTTAACTGAAATGGTATTAAGCTACGCATAGGGACACTTTTTACTGAGCCTTGTATTGCAACCATACTTTCTTCAAATTATTGGCAGCATAAATAAATTTTTCTCTTGAGATTATAATAAAAGAATTAGTATGTGGAAGGAGTGAGAATTTGTCTTTATAAAGTTTCAAAAACATGTAACTGTACTTATTCTACATGCCTCTGAAACCCAAGAAATATATATGTACGGGGCTGGCGTGTACTACCCCTGATTCCCTGGGCAGTGATTTATAACCCTCACTATCTAATCAACATTTGCTTTTTTATTTACATTGCTCAGACTATCATCCTCATCTTTGTTGACATATTTATCACAACATTTTGGCCATTGTACATTACGGTCTTCTTCAGGTGGTTGGAATGTCGAATGTTGAACCCTTTATTTCACTTGCTGAGGTAGACTGTTCTAGTTCCATGTGCCATGTCTAATGGATGTCACTTATCAATTATCTCCTGTTAATTCCCTTCTCCAAGTTCTCCACTGCCTTTACCAGGTATTGAACTCACACTCAAGGACACATGCTACAGTAGAGAAAGGCGTTAGTTAGATCCAGTGACAGGACCCAAAGAGTCTGAGCAGTGTAAATAGTGTACATAATACTTCATCTCAGAAATATAGACAGATATTTTCTTTTTTCTATCTACCTTTATACACATTACAAGTAACTACACACAACTAACTAATAAAGGATGAAAATTTTTTGTGGATTTTGATGTCATTCTGGGGTCTTTTTTTTTTTTTTACCAAATCTGTGAATTTCTTTTTACTCTGGAAAAGAAACACAACCTAATATTCACTGTTTTTTTATCCATAATGTTGAATATGTTAAAATTATTCAACTTTCTAACTAGAAATATCTCAAGTTGATGTTAAAAGTTGCTACAAAACATTGCTTGGACTATCATCCTCATCTTTGTTGCCATATTTATCACAACATTTATTTAAGTTGAAATGATCTATCATGACGTGTCTCTAATTTATATTTAGATACATTGTATTTATTTTCAATTTTTACCTATATTCCATATGATTCATTATTGTACATAATTAGGTGACAATAAAATTTGTATTTTATATGAATACTACCTTATGAAAATGTGATGTAGGAGAGTGGAGGGGGCCTGTATCAAAAATTCAGGGGTTGGGCATAAGAGACTCTTGCACTGGCCCTGTATATATAAATAGATAGGTCTAGATAGATAGAAAGATTATATAGGACAAGTTATATTATTTAAAAATAAGTGTATGTGTATCCTCTAATATATATTTCAAATTTAAATATGTATGTATTGTTTAAGTAACATTGTGTGTAGAACAGTTACATTGAGCTTGACAGCACCTGAAAATATATTAAATATTTTATATGCATTTTAAATATTTTATGCACATTTACAAATACCAAACCTTGGGATAAAAGATATTTACTTAATGTGGGTTGTTTCATTGTTTTTTTTATGGTAATAATGTAATTTCTGATAATAATAAATTCCATGTAACATAAATTTAACATATAGACTTTATACATTTTAATTTATCTAATGTGAATAATTTTTTTTTTATAATAATGTAATTTCCTGTAATAATAATTTCTATATGACATAAATCTAACATATAAACTTATACATTTTAATTTATCTAATATAAATAATTTTTCTATAATAATAATGTTATATCTATGATAATAACTTTGTGAATAATTTTTTTTTATAATAATGTAATTTCCTGTAATAATAATTTCTATATGACATAAATCTAACATATAAACTTATACATTTTAATTTATCTAATATAAATAATTTTTCTATAATAATAATGTTATATCTATGATAATAACTTTGTGTATTTTGAGTTGTGCTTTACAGATGTTATCAGTCTGGAGGGGGCTATCCCAGTGTGTGGCACCTTTGGAAAGTGCCTGAAAACCATACCATGGGTTGATCAAAGCCATGTGAGTGAAATTAGATAGATGGTTCCCTTGGCGGCTGTCATTAGCTGTGCCAGCATGAAGTCACAAGTCATTGTGACCAAGGGTTTGAGTGTGCTGGCCTTGATCAGATTGTTGATCACATTAGATAACATGCTCTTTCCCAGAAACTGTAACTAACGTCTGCTTTGCATAGTTGCAGTATAAACCACAGGTGGGTTCTGTGGGTGTTAGACAAACACAGATGTGCCTGAGTGGGATTGAATAGCTGAGTTAGTAGACAGGTATCCTCAAATATGAGTGGCCAGCTATAGTACTACTACTACAGGTTTTATGCCAGAACAGTGATTGTCAAGCAATAAAATGATTCTTTTTAGAATTAGATATGGGTCATGAAGACATCAAATCCAAATCCTATATTATGCGAAGAGGGTAGTTCATGTCCAGTAGTATACAGGAGAACAGTGTCATTAAGTCAAAGCTCTTGCTAAAGAAAGTCAAGTGCATCAAGGTGCCCGACATGCTTTAAATTTTCTCAGATGAGAACTGAACAGAAGGAATGACGGGTGTCTGTACTTCAGTGAAGCTGAACTCCTCACAGTTACACAGAGCAAGAATCCCTAATCTGTGATGGTCTTGGGATCATGAGCAATGAAGGACACACCATCAACCCCCCCCCACACACACACACATGACATGTGGGTCAATGCCACTGCTTACATTGAGGCATTAGACACTGTTGCTAGGTCTTGGATTAATGAAGTAGCTCAGTGGAGGCCATACATATGCCATCAAGACCCTGTCCCCTCTCACACAGTTGGCAAGACAGATGAATGGCTGGCTGAACATTTTCTTGATCATGTTACCCCTAAGATTTGGTCTCCTAGTTCTCTTGATTTAAACCCTATGAATGTCTGGAATATCGCCGAGAGGAAGACCAACAAGCATGCTTACAATACCAACAACTTGCCAACAGGAATAAAGAACATCTGATCAACACATGTAATCATTTTAGAAGGCACGTCAAGGCCGTAATCAAAGATGATGGTGGTTATATTGAATAGACTTATTTTGTAAATGTATGTAAGAACACATGTACTGAAGACTGTAAAAATATATTGTTTTCTCTGCTAAACAATTTAATTATCTTAGATCAAAATTTATTCTCAAATACTTTATGAAACTTCTAAATATCAGAAATAATAAGAGTCTCAAATATAAATAATACCAAAAAAACAAAACAAAAAAAGAACAGTATTACTTCTATAAATAAACTATAAAATAGTGTAGATTTTGTAAGCTTTCTTCTTCACATTATATATGAATTAATTAGGTTGCTGGAGACGTAATTTAAATATATTTTTCTTCATAATATAGCAGTTTAGAGGGCAACAAATTCTAAGTGCTCTTAAGTAAAAACCTATAATTATTCTGGATTTTTATTTTATTGTTAGGTTTTGAATAAAAGTTTATGTGATCATTTTAGTAAGTGGATTTTCAATAGACGTTTGCTTAGATTATTATCAGTGAGGTTTAACATGATGTCAAGAAATGGTAATGCATTCCTTCTTACATTTCCAACACAACGGGGAAAGCTTACAAAATTCACAAGAACAAAATATTAAATAAATAACCTTGATAAAACAAGGCACATATTACTACATACCAGCTATAATGACTATCATTAAAAAGTTATTCAAGCATAATATAAAATTTGTTAAAACTACTTAGGCACGGTGGAGTAATGGATAGTGGCTCAGATTGAGAAATCGGAGAGCCGAGTTCGAATTCCATTCAGATCCATTACATTCACTTATGTGCTAATATGCTTAGGAAAGGCAAGAATCCTTTTTTCTCCCCCCCCCCAGCTATGGGTAAATAGCAGGACAGACCAGGTTCTATAGCCTTGGATGGCAACTGATCTGCTGCAGAAAGAAATGGCAACCTACTGCGGGGAAAAATCTGCCTCGTCAGTCATGTATCAAAAGATACATGATCACCTAAGCATGTATCACGCATAGCACATAACTGACTGACTTTGAAAACAAGAGATTCAATTAAAATAAAACAAAATAATTCATTTAGATAAGAAACAGATTGCACACAAAAAAGAAATAAATAAACATAAAAATAAAAATGATAAGATAAAGAAAAAATAGGAAATGTTTATCAATCTAACATGTTTCACTTTTATTAAAGCTTCATCAGAGAAAACGTTTCCTATTTATTCTTTATCTTATCATTCTGTTGGATTCCGACCCATATTTGATCTGCATTTGATCCCAACTTATATATATATAGAAAAAATCTCATTTGAATTCCAGCCACACTCAATATGTGAAACTCGGAATAAACACTCCTACCTGTTATTCAAAATAGCACAACAAAAAACGTATCTTAAACAGTCAAACTTGAAGTGAAATTAAAAACAACTAAAAACAAACCCTCCAAAAAATGGCTAAAGAAATGGACGAAAGTGTTTGGGACAATGGACAATACAATGTTTTCACTCCCTTACTCTCACCAAATGCTAAAATGTAAGAATGCTGGAAAAACTAAATAAAAAATTAATTAAATTTTCCTTATCTGTAATATTCAATGAAACACGTTTAAAAGAAAGGTTGGGATCAATCATATATATGAGTTGGGATCAAATACAGATCAGATATGGATCAGAGTCTGACAAAATGAAAAGGTAAAGAAAAAATAGGAAATTTTTATCAGTCTAACATGTTTCACTTTTATCAAAGCTTCATCACAGAATGAGATATGGAGAAAAAAGAAAGAAATTCTGGTATTTTTTTTATTTTAGTGTTGTTTGGTTTTCATTGGTCAATCACGTTTCATGTACATTCAACTCTTTTAAACCAACATTAGTATAATTTGAGGCATTCTGAATTCAAGGAGAGACAACACATCCATTCAAAGTTTCAAGAAATTAAGGGATTCCAAGCCTAACTGAAAAACCATAAATATTGCTCTATGTATGTAAGTGTATAATAATTCTAGTTTGTTTATGTGGGATTCAGATGATAATATATATTCATAAATGTTTGTGTGCATGTGTGTGTGTGTGTGTATGTGTGTATGTCAAGTAGATCTTATGTTTGGTGTTTTTTTGCATGTTGATTTGGGAACATTTTTATCTACATACCTTTTGTTTCAGATAAAGACACATTAGATTCTTCAAGAATGGATTGGTGATGTAATATAATGTTTTTAATGTTTGTGTGTTTATGGTTGGTAATATTGTTATTAGTAATTCCTTAAAGTACTTTCTGTGTAAAGAATTACTTTGAGGGCCTACTAATAAAAATTATATTAACATAAGAAGGATCTATGAAAAAATGCATCAGCTGTTTATTGCTATTAGTTTAGCCAGAATTGCAACAGTTTCAACTGAAGATCATGTTGGTTGGTTGTTTTTGTTTAGCAGCATATCAACACCTTTATGGGTTATTTAATACCAAAATCTAAATATTTTGTACATAGTTTTATTTTTTTTTGGGGGGGGGGAGATAATAATGATTTTATTGATACAAGCCTTACTAATTAATCCATAGTTTGGGGAAGAAGAGGTGGATTCATACCTTTCCTGAGGTGGGGGGGGTATTTGCAAGTAAATGAATATAACGAACCTGACTGGAAATGGAACTCGGCTCTCCGATTAACAATTCCAAACCATTATCCACCACACTACCTGCACATCGACGCTTACAATACCTGGTATTCCAAAGCAGTCACCCATCTAGGTAGTGACCAGGCTCAATGATGCTTAACTTCAGGGATTGTAGAGGAACTGGTGTTTCAATGTGATCTTACTTGATTGAAGAGATTGAAAGTTATTAAAGTGAAAATGTATTGAAAGGAAACTGTAGAAGACCATGATCATTCATATTCAGAGAATACATTCATTTAGAAAGTAGAGATTTTGAACACTTGAATTAATTCATTATTTACGCTTACATCTAATTTTTATTTTGTCTTGATAATAAAAGTTTAAATTCAAATTTTTAGACATTATTAAGTTGAACAGAAATTCCTGTTGGATTTTTTACATGATGACCTTGAAGGTACTTTTTCAATGCATACAGTAAAATAAAACTTTTTACATTCTAATTTTTTTCCTTTGTAGATTATTTAATATCAGAGTGGGTAAATTAACTTAAGTCATATTCTCAAATAGTCTTTTCTGATCACGTATGGCAACCAACTTGTTCAGAAATGCTTTAACTATTATCTTTATGCAACTGTTTTCACAGATCAATGATTTAAAATGGTTTCAAGTGAATGAATCCCTCAGGTCTTAAAGAAGACAACCCTTCATCAGACCCAATAGAATGGCACTTTAGAATCAGAGAAATTATTTCTTATATATATATATATATAAAAAATTAAATCAGTTTATTTATCTTATGACAGTGTCTGCTCAGGGTTTTGCAGAGTTCTTTGGCAAAACATAATTGTTGTTGTTTTAAATATATATATATATATATATATATATATATATATATATATATATATATAAAAGTTATGAAGAACTTGGTAATCCATATGGGTAATCCCTGGGAGGATGAAATCCTGAGAGCTCAATGTAAATCCAAAGCTAATATTTAAAAGAAAAACAGACCACTTTAAGATACCATTATAATAAGTTATTTCACCAGAGACCTTTTAAAGGACGCCAGATCATCTGATAGCACTTCCAAAAATGAAATGAAACAACAAAAAAAAAAACATAACATAACATAATCTTTGTTGTTTAAATATATATATATATATATATATATATATAAAATATATATATATAAAAATATATATATACAAAAAATATATAAAAATATATATATATATTTATATAAAAACATAACATAACATAAAAAACATAACAAAAGCATAACATAAACTTTGTTGTTTTAAATATATATATATATATGTATATATATATATATATATATATATATATATATACACACACACACACACTACAGTTCAAAAGTTTGAGGAAACCCCTAGTAATTTTTTTAAATTGTCCCAAAAAGTAGTTGTTTTGTACTTTAAATAAGAGAAAATTATTATACATGGTTAAAAAAAGTGAGACATGATTTTTTATTAGAAATTTCATTATGACAAAAAGAAAAAAATCATTTTATGATTGAATTTTGCTCTTGTCAAAATATCCTCCTTTAGCCTTGATTATTGGAGAACAAATTTTTGGCATTTGTTGCAAAAGATTCTCAAAGTATGTTTGATAATTGATTCCATTCTTTTTTCAATGACTGAAAGCTCTTTTACATTTTTTTTTCACTCTTCTGTGGTAGTGATACCTTACTACCCAAACCCATCCCAGCTCGAATCCCAACTATGGCATGAAACTTAACTCTCCCAGACTTACTTTGGCCAAATTGCCGATGACAATGAAATGAATCTTGCCGACCGTTTGGATGACTTCACACATTTTTTCGAATGTAATGTATATTTTGATGTTAACTTGACATTTCTTATATTTTTTTGTCTCTACTATGAAATTTAACTTATTTTTACTAATTTTTGTACTAAGACAGTTGTTAATATTTTCTCTGGTGTTGTACCATCTACCCTGATTTTTTTTTTGTTTTCAGTTCACTAGTTGGGTAGCGTTAACAGTTTCCAAAAAAATTAGTATTTGGACTTTAACTAAGTTAAAACTTAATTTTATTCCAAATTACAATATATTTTTTTTTATCTGACCCACGAACAGGTATGTCTTCATTCATTTGTTCTTTGTAATTATGCATGTGGAAGTCAAACCTGGATTTGTTGTTGTTGTCTTCTTTTTTTTTTTGTTTTTTTTTTTTAAATAGGAGTAGATAGGCTCTGCTACCACCTGGTCCATAATTCTCCACTTTCTCTTGGACAGGAGTCACACCTTGTTTCCTGTGTAGGAAGTGGTTTCTGGTTTC
Organism: Acanthosepion lycidas; assembly: GCA_963932145.1. NCBI lineage: Eukaryota > Metazoa > Mollusca > Cephalopoda > Sepiida > Sepiidae > Acanthosepion > Acanthosepion lycidas. The sequence goes on from OZ010587.1 coordinate 74,211,899, forward strand.
TTTACTCTTCTTGGGCCTTAATAGTGACACACTTGCATTCATTCCGAGCAGAGACAAAGAGACATCTATTGCAATTGGACTTGTCACCCTGATACAGTTGGAAGTGATTCCTGTGGACTAAAGCAGCTGAGCAAGCAGTTTAATTTCGTATTTCCTAGCTTTCATCCAGGAGGAGACCTCAGCTGCACATTTCTGATTAAATATCACATTCTAAGGGACATCACAGAATGAGTCCCAGTCTTGATAGCAGAAATATATTCTGTTGGTAGGGGGGTCATGGAAGGAGGAAGAAGGAGGGAGATTTCACAGATACTACAGCATGATCACAATTGCCAAGCGGGCAGAGCTGCGTAGAACAACAAGAGTCAGGAATAGAGGTAAAACCGAGATCGAGAAGAGAAGCGTTTCTATCAGAGTTTTGGGGGAAATGCTTGGGGAAGTCAGGAACAGTAATTGGAAAATTGTTAACCTGGTACCCTCAGTATGAAGAGACATTGCAACCAACCACACACTTCACAAGAAACTCATGACAGCACCAATATTAAGGCCCAAGAAGAGGAAAGAAACCACTATTAAGGCCAAATTACTGTTTGCTGACAGAATGAATCAGTGTATAGCATCTAGCAAGTTCAGTTCAAGAGTGTACAGCAAATCCTTCCTCTATTCAGCCAATTCAAAATCCCAACATCCACAGCAGATAAGGATGAATACATTGCTCAGAAATTCTCATCCAACTCAACTCATCTGGAGTACCCATACCTGATTTCCCCCCTAGAATTTATGCTCTACTGAGTTATATGTGCATAACACTGTTGCTGGTCTTGGAATGAGCATGCTTCCAGATCCTTCCTTATGAATATGGAGACCTCACAAGGCTTTATCCTGGCTCCTACTGTTTCTGATCTTCATCAATGATCTTCCTGATGTCATCAGCTCCAAGTAGGCATCTGTGCAGATGACACTACTATTTACTTGTGCCTCAACAGTAAACTCAGCAGCACTGATAAAGTCAACCTGGCCATTGTTCTCAAAAAGGACCTTCAATCAGTGATTAACTGGGGTAGGAAATGGCTTGTAAATTTTAATGCCTCCAAAATGAAGCTGCTATCACTTAGCCACCAGAGTTGATACTAAACTCCAGGAGAGTCTCTCATTGCTCCTTCTTGGCCTTATGCTTTCGAATGGCTTGATGTAAAACAGCTACATTGGATCAATAGCTGCATCTGCTGCAAGGAAATTTGGCGTAATGTATCATGCCAGAAAGTTTTTCTCATCAGAGTCCTTTCTTATATATCTACAAATCTATCATTTGTGTATGCATTGATTACTGTGGTCATATCTGGTCTGGTACCCCATCTTAAGGTTCTCATCAAAATTCAAAGAAGGATCTGCAATGTAATTGATCCTGAATTGGCATTTCAACTTCAGTCATTTTCTCACAAATGTAATGTGGCTTCCCTCTGTCTTTTCTATAAATATTTCCATGGTTACTGTTTTGCTGATTTATGTAATCAGGACACCAGGGAAAAACCCTGGTGCCCTGATTACATAAATTTAAGTGTGCTACTAGACTGGCACCTGGGTCCCACCCTTTTACCATTGAAATAGTTAAAAATTTAAATGCAACTTCAATCATCATCTTCTGATGTCTTCAAACCCATTCATCTTCTGTCCTTTCCTCATTCTCCCTATACACAGTTTCTCTCACTTTCACTCTCTGTAACCCATTGCAAACCAGTGACACTTTCAGCTTGTTTGGAGTGAAAAAAAATATCCCAGACGACATCCTTCAGAAGATTGTTCATTCCATCCCTGCCCGTTTGAAGAAACTGGTTGACGCCACCAATGCTTAAGTTGAAATATGAAGATTTACTTTCATTTTCTCATGTAATAAAGAACATGTATCATTTGTTTCAATAAATTTGTAATAGAAATATGGATTTTATTACCACTTTCTAATGTTCACTTATTTTTGCCAACCCTGTATATAATTGTGTATTTGATTCATTAAAACAACTGACAAGGTACTGCAGGTAAATAAAAAAAAAAGAATCATCACTTAGGTTGGGCTAATTGGCCAGAAAAAAACAGTTTATAAAATTGAGTTTTATGTATCATAGTTTTTTTTTTTATTCAGGTGTCAAAATTTTACAATGAAAATTATAAATATTTATATTTAGAACAGAGTTATAGTTAGATGCTAAAGTTCTTTTTAGACTCGAAATTATATACATAGTAAGTTATTGTTAAAATTTGTATTGAGCTAGAACAGGCCCATCACCAGGGAGTTTTGAATAGGACAATGGTTTTCATGTTGGTGGGCGGTAACAGGAGTAAAAATGAGTTCACTAAAACTTGCTTCCATGATTTTTAGAGAGAAGCACCAAACCACACCAGCAACTGATCAGAGCCCACAAAAAATTAACAAAGGTATCATATATATATATATATATATATATATATACACACTCACGCATACATATATACAGACACACAAACTCACAAACATATATATATATACATACACACTCACGCATACATATATACAGACACACAAACTCACAAACATATATATATATATATATATATATATATATATATATACACATACAGAGATATACACACATTCATACATACACATATATATATATATATATATATATACACAAACATACAGAGATATACAAACATTCATATATGCACATATATATAAACACATTCATGCATATATATATATATTTTTTTTTTTTTTTTACATTCAACGTCATCACTTGATAAGACACCGTAGGTGTTGAAACAAAATGGCTATTTTTGTAGTGATTTTATAACATATTTATGTTATAAATTATTTTTTTTTCTTTAAAAATAAATAATTATATATATATATATATATATATATACAAAGATACATATATACACACATGTATAAATGTCCATGAGCACAGATACAGATACATATGTATACACACAAATATACACATATATGAACACATTTATACAGAAATATACACATGCATACATATTTATACACAAATATACAAACACATTATATATGCAGACACATGTACACACACACACATATATATATATATAGATATATACACACACATATATATATATTATAAATATACACAAAAATATATATACACACACATATACATAAATGCATACACACTTATACATATATATATACGCATACATAAATATATACACACATATACATATATACACACATATATACAAAAACATATACATATATATATACACATATATACATATATATATACACATATATACAAATATATATACACATATATACATATATATATACACATATATATATACACATATATACATATATATATACACATACATATATATGCACACATACACATATATATATACACATATATACATATATATATACACATATATGCATATTTATATAGACATAGATACATACATATACACACATATACATATATATATATATATGCACACACATACCTATATATACACATATATACATACATTTACTGATATATACACAGATATATGTATACACATATATATTCACAAATATATACATATATATACAAGCACATACGTATATATATTCACACATACATATATAGATATATACGCATACACATATATACACATACACACACATTTATATACATATATCCACATACATAGATACATACATGTATATATACACACATACATATATAGATATATACACATACATATATATACACATATATACACATACACACACATTTATATACATATATCCACATACATAGATACATACATGTATATATACACACATATATATATATATATATACATACACATATATGCACACACAAATATATATATATATATATAAATATGCACATATATACATATATACACATGTATATATATGCACACACACATACACCCATATATTATATATCTATAAATCAACGTATATACCCAGACACATATATACACACATATATATGAATACATATATTTATATACACACATATATATGAATACATATATTTATATACACACATATATATGAATACATATATTTATATACACACATATATATGAATACATATATTTATATACACATACATATATACAGAAACATATACACACATACATGTATATAAATATATATGCACCCACATACATACATATATATAAATATATATGCACCCACATACATACATATATATATATATATACACACACTCATGCACACATATATATAGACATATACATATATACAGACACATATACATACATACATACACATATATATATACACCTACATGCATATATATATATACACACATATGTATACATATAAATATATATATATAAATGCATACATATATATATACACATATACATATATGCATACATATATACATATATGCATACATATATATATATATATATATATACACATACATATATATATATATATATATATAGACATACATATACATATAAGTACACATACATATATACACTCATAAAATATACATATATACATTTACACACACAGATATATGAGCAATTTGGATATTTGAATTATTCTGAGAAATTTAACACATACATATACACTCATATATATACACACACATATACACAGATACACATATATGTACACACACACACACACATACACACATCTCACTGTGTCTGTATCATTTGTTTGTTAATGGCATATTGATTTCTTATAAATTTAAAAGCACGTTTTGTGAGTTACCTTCATTTTTTGTGTGTATGTATATGCCTTATTCTCACTCAGTTTACACAGGAAGTTCCTTTAAACTCTTCCTCAAAAGTATTTCCTACTTCCCCAGTATATATATATATATATATATATATATATATATATACACACACACACACAATATTCACAGAATGTGTCTATGCCCTCATACATTTCCTCTGTAAATTCCTTGCACACTTCCCGACTTTGAATTTCCTGTTTTTCACAACCTTTCAGTTATCCTTCTCTTGCTTTACTGTCTTTTCTTCTCCCTCCACTTTTTTTTCTCAGCCTTCCACTGAGGCTTCTCCAGCCTCTTGCTCACAGTTTAAAGAGATCTATTAAGTGAATGATGTGATTCTGCTTGGATAACTCCTGCAGCAAGCATTATTTTGGAAGAAAACCATCACACCAAAAATCAAAATGGCCTAAAGATTCCAGCCAATGGCTACTGACAACTGTTCTCTCACACATATGTAATAACACACACACATTATGTATACATATATATATATATATATATATATATATATTAAAAGAAGAGAGACCTTCATCAGGCAAAGGACTGGATATTTCCATATATTATTAAAATGAATTAATTTTTTTATGTTCTTCGATGTTAAACATTCTCTTTTTTGTTTGCTAGTGACACAAATGTCTTCCTTGAACTGGCAATGAAAAAGTTCTTCTATGTGAAGTGTAATAAAACAATTAAGATTGGTCCAAGAAAGGATGAGGAAAGATATCTGTATTCTTTTAATGACTCACTCTTTTCCTGATAAAGATCGTTAGACCTTAAACACATGTAGCAAAATTATGGAAATTAAAACATAATATATTTTAAAAAAAATCCACATTACAACCAAAAACATTTGCAGTTTCTCTCTTCTTTTTAATATATACACTTTATATATATATATATATATATATATATATATATATATATATATATATATATATATATATATTAAACAAAATAGATATAAAATAAAACATATCTGGTCAAACCCATCTGTGAGGCAGCTAGACAATTCTTGTTGCAGACGGCTGCTCAGGCACATTTGTGTTTGTTCAACACCCATAGAGATTGGGGGGGCTCACTATTTGCTCATAGCTGAAACCCTAACAGGTGCTACCACCCTGGACCAGGCTGGACCTGGGAACAACAGCAATTAAGAGGTGTTTCTACATTCCTCAAAACCTCCAATCTACCAATCAGAGGCCTTGCTGCCGGATGTAGTTTATTGTCATACCCAGGACTTGTTAGTGATATTAGTTATCACAAAGAAAAAAATAAAATCTTTTAACCAGAATAACATCAACCCTTAAAAATTTTAATAAAGAAGTCTTTACTCTGTACCCAGATTTTAACCTGGGTACAGGGTGATCAGTCAAGCTCTCTTTTTTTTATTTTTACAATTTTTTAGTACAAGGCCCGAGAGCCACTCAAGGTAGAGGCTTACAGAATAAGAGGCACAGCTTATGTGGATATGTGTGGGAGATAATGTTTGACCCTAGATTTGAACAAGTTAAGATTATAGTTATTGGGAAAGCAACCTCTTGGGAGTTGGTTGCACTTAAGTGCCATATTAGATTGGCATTGAGATCTCATCAATTTACAGGTGAGCTGGCTAGATGTAACCATAAATTCTATGCTAACAGTTTCTTTTCTCATACTTCTCGCTTGTGGAACTCCCTTCTGGCTTCATGGTTTTCCAGCCAACATTAATCTTCAAAAATTTAAATACTGTCCTCCTGAGTATTTTTTGTTCATGCTCATTATTAATTTTTCTGTTCCTAATTCTTCCACACCCATTAATCCCTTGTGTCTTAGTGGCTTTACTGCCTTGCTTGGGGTGAAATGAATTAACTAAAAACAAGTCAGTGGTTTGTGGGAAGAAGCTGCATGTTGAATTTAAATGTCACCATGTTACATAGCAGGTTTTAGTCATGAAAGGTAAGACTGGTGGAACTCAGGAATGTAGTTCATATGAGCACTCTCCATTGAAATAGCGACAGAGCAGAGAGAGGCCTTCAACATCTTTTTGTGAGAAAGTGGTTGTAGCGTGGAAAATAATTTGTCACCCAGAAAGATACAGAGGCGTTTGTGAACTCTATCGAAAGTGGAAAATGAAGACTGGGTAGCTTGTGCCTATATATGGCATCAGTACTTCATTTTTGGCCCAGTCTGTCTCTTGTAAAGGAAGAGGAAAGCAGGAGTAGTTGGGTACTTACAGCAGTGATACAGAGAATCTGACTATTTCAGGTAATTATTTCTTTTATGCTATACCACCTACATTGTTGCTTATTTTTGTTTTTGGTTTCAAATGTCATAAACATCATCAGACCACCAACAACAAGCAAACTAAGTCTGTTAGGGTCAATCATGCTTTATTTAGTGTTTCATTGAATCTCATGTCAGTCACTTAACAAGTTATTAGAGGTTACTCCAGCATTTTTTTTTATTTTGACCCTTGGTCACCCAGTTGCTACCCAGGCCAATTGATTGGCTCTTAAATGGGTTAAGAATGTGAACAAGAGAGAAAAATGTCACTGTTCTTTCCCTTATTACAGAGCATAATCTGTTTTGTAGGGTATCAGAAGGGATTTAGTATAAAAGGGCCTCAAATTAACAGCTTTCTTTGGAGAAACAGATAATAATAATTATCTTAATTATGATGAAAAGACTAAGGTTTTTAGGGTTTAGATAATAACAACAATGATAATAATAATAATGATGACGATAATAATAATAATTATAGTACCAATAATAATAATAATAATAATAATAATATTTTATATGTATATTTATATAAAGAATGAGATAGAAGGAAAAGAGAAAATTATAATTTTGTGCATACAAATAGCTCAAAATGAAAAAATATTTTTTATGTACTGAGCCATAATGCATATGTGTGTGATGTGTGCCCATTCACTGAGTTGAAATTTAGTTATCTGTTGGGTTTGGTTTGGTTTGTTTTACGGCATATCAACCTCAATGGGCTATTTAATGCTGACAAAATTCTTTACTGCTTGCAATAATTTTTTCCCAAAAATGTATTGCTGATAATATTTTTTTTTCCATCAAAAATCTATTGCTGGTAATATTTTTTGTATCACTGGTAATATTTTTTTTTAAAAATGTATTGCTGGTAATAATTTTTTTACATAGTATTATTGGTATTAAAACCTATTTTTACACTTTCCTAGTGTTTTGACCCCAGTTTGGGGGTTAACTATTTACCCATAGCTGGGACCCTAACAGGTGCTACCACCCCAGGTCAGGGTGGATCCGGGAACACCAGCAATTAAGAGGTGGTTCCACACTCCTGAAAACCTCCTAATCAGAGGCGTTACTTTTGGATATAGTTTATTGTCTTACCCAGGATGTATCGGTTGGGTGAGAAAGTCTTCCACATAATAATAATAATGATAATAAGCAACCAATAAAAAAGTAGCAATCATAACAAGGATCAATAAACTACAGTTTTGGTTGTTTTTGTTTAGCGGCATATCAACACCTCTATGGGTTGTTTAAAGCCAAAATGTAAATATTTTGAAGGCAATATTATGCTTTCAACTACAGATATTTTGTACATAATTTTATACTTTCAGGGTAAACTTTCAAGATATATGTATTTTGCGGATTATTCACTGTAGGTGTTATATGTTTTGGTATAAGCCTGTTTTTTTAGTTTGGTTGTTTTTATTTACACTATTTTCGTTGTTCTGACTGTTGACCTCATTTTTCTTGTCATATTCACAATGTTTTAGCTGTTGTACACTCCGACTGTCTTCAGGTGATATACATTGGAATTTTGAACCAAACACTTTATTTCGTCCACTGGGATAGATTGTTCTAGTTCCACATGCCAAAGGGAATTAACGGAAACTGAGATATCAAGAAAATGCATGGCATGTGGAGCTAGAACAATCTATCCCCATTAAATAAATAAAAGGTTTGGTTTGAAATTCCAGCGTATATCACCTGAAAAAAGCCACAGTATACAATGGTCAAAACATCGAGAATATGACAATAAAGAAGAAGGCAACAATCCAAACAATATAAATAGTGTAAATAGTTACAATACCTGATCTCAGAAATAATGACAGATGTTGGTTTTTGCTTAGTGGCATATCAACACCTCTATGGGTTATTTAATGCCAAAATCTAAATATGAAAATTCAAACTTTATAATTCAAGAGAATAACATTATTTCATGATTAAATTATAATTACTTAGCTGCATTATTGTTGTTTCTCTTTATAAGAAATAAGATTAATCATAGCAAATTGTTTATTTTTTGTCAATGTATGCCATGTCTTCAATTTGACTACAAAAATATATTGCTGATGTTAAGAAATAGTGCTCTCTGGAATAGATGTTGTCAGGTCAACAGATGGTAGCTTCACTGTCATTTGCTGTGGCATACTGCTTTTATAGTAGTTCCTCATTTACATACAATACTACACCTCCCAGAACCAAAATGGCCTTATGCCTTTCGAAGATCTTTGACTTCTAATTATTCTTAGGAATCTAAGCTGTCTTTCTTCCTGTGTATCTTGATTTTTTTCTTATAGGGGACCTAGGTTTGAGTTCATTTTTCTCTCCCAACTCCTCGTCAGATTTCAGGTCATTAACATCCATAGATTTTTCAGTTTCATTACTGGATTCATTAGTCCCCTCCTCCATTTCATGTTCTTCATCTTCTGATTCTTACCGATTTCTTTATCCTCTGGTTCCAATTCTGCTTCTGAACTAATCCACATTTTATCCATTTTTGTTAGTATTGTTGTGCTGTGCCCTTTCTGTGCTACAAAGTTCACCTTCTCTAGATTAGATTCTTTGTCGTTTTTATACCATACACTTTCACTTGTTAAAAATGACATTATTATGGGAGCTCTAATCTGTCTACCCATTAATATGGAGAGACTTTTTAGTCTGCCGGCATGTGGAATTGTTCTATAGCTTAACAGTAATCTTGGCTATCATTAGATGGGGAAAATGCTTTTAGTCTCATTTTCACAGTCTGCACCATTCTTTCTGTGATTCTATTTGATTGTGAGTGCTAAGCTGGTGTTTTATATGGGACATATCCAATATGCTTTAGCTATGAGCACCAACTTTCCTCACAAAATTCTGGTGTATTATCTGAGATCAAAATTTTAGGCACTCCATTCCTTGAAAATATTGTTCTTAATATTTGTTTTACAGTGGTGGTTTTTCTATCAGCAACCTTAATTACTTCAAGCCATCCTGAAAATTGAGTCTACTAAAATTAAAAATAGCTCCATGCCTTTAATATGGGCATGATCCATGTGTATCCAAGCCCATGACTCTTTTTTTAGACCACAAGTGAATTTTGGTTTACCAAAAGTTTTTTATTTAAGCACATTTTGGACACCTTTTTACATAGTCTTCTACATCTCAAGAATATCCTGGTCACTATGCTTGTAATTTTAATCTCATTTGTGTTGCTGTTATACCACAATGTACATCATTGTGTACACCTTTTAGTACTTCTTTTCTTAAAATTTGTGGGGTTATTATAATATCTTCATTGCATATTATGCCTTTCTCTACAGTTAACTTATGCCTTGATTCTTTGTAGAGTCTTTCTGCCATTGAACAATTGCTCCATGTGTTTCTTTTTATTCTGTCTGAAATTCTACTTAACACTAGATCTTGTATGGTTTCCATTTTGAGATGATTTAGGGGTAGTAAATCCATTTCAACCAAGTGCAGTATTTTATCTTCTGTATTTTCAGATGTTTCTAATTTTTTGCTGTTGAAATTTAGTCTGGATAGTGCATCCACATGTGGAATAGTGTTCCTGTTTACATATATGTTATCAAAATCAATAGCCATAAGTTTTATAGCCCATCTTAAAATTCTAGAAGATGTGATTTTTGGTAATTCCTTTCTGGGGTTAAATATAAATTCTAAAGGTTTGTGATCTGATTTTAACAAAAGTTTTCATCCTAACAAAAATTTTGAGCTCTTTCTGTGCATCATACTATTGCTAGTGCTTCTTTCTCAATATTTGAGTAGTTAGCGTCAGCTGATGTTAATTTTCTTGACAGGTACATTATTGGTTGACCTTCTTGAGATAAAATTGCAGCTACAGCATGTTCACTTGCATCTGTAGTGAATGTCACTTCTTTTTTTGGATCAAAGAGTTTTGCAATCTTTTTTTTTTAAGCTTTTGAAAGCTATATTTTGCATTTAAATTCTGTATTCCTTTTCCTTAATTCTGCAAATGTTTCTATTAGGCTGCTGTATCTAGGTAGATATTTGCTATAAAAATTGGTCAATCTCAAAAAGGATTCTAATTCTTTTTTATTTTTGGTGTAGATACTTCCAATATTTTATTTATCAGTTTATTGTCTGGTGAAATTCCTTCTTTAGATATTTGGCATCCCAAATACGATATTTTGAAAAATATGGCTTGAAGTCTTAACTCCAAATGGAAGATGAGTTCATCTATTGGGGTATTTATTGTAGTGACTTCTTTAGATTTTTTGTCAATTTCTATTTGGTTATATGTCATTTTCAGTTCAGTCTTGGCAAAGTATTTAATTCCTGCTAATTCATGACTTGCTGTTTTTATGTTAGGTAAGGGGAATGAATCAAAACATATCCGAGGATTTACACTTATACTGTAATTGCCACATATCCTCAAATCGCCATTGGGCTTTCATATTGCAACAATTGGTGAAGCTCAACTGCTACCACCTTGGGTAACTTTCTCCAATACGCCTTGTTCTACCATTTTCTCTACTTTTGCAACTACCATCGGTAGAATAGGAATAGGTATTTTTGAAGATTCAAAATAGATCAGGGGACTATTTTCTTTTAGATGAATATTTGCTTTATATCCTCTCAATAGTCCTATATCAGGTTTTACAGACTATACAGTTTATTAATTTTGCTGTATCCACTTTTAAAACATTTATTCCCAGGAGTCCATGATTTTTTGTGCATTCTACAACAGTGATGAGAATAATCTCAAAACATTTTTGTCTTGAAAGTTCCTTCAAAGGAGCATAGAGTTTTGATGACAGATCCATTAAATTGTTTTAAGATTACTTTTTCTTAATTTGAGTTTACCCATTTTTTCCCAGAAATTCCTTGGGATCAAGGTAAGATCACTACCTATGTCAACCTGCTTGGGAAAAGTTATATATCATTGAATTTTACTGTCTCTCTGTTTTTTGGAAAGTGTTTTTTATCAAATATTTTCAGTATGAGGGTTTATACTTTTTACCCCTTCTATTCTCTTTTTGTATCTGCACACAGATTAGAATTGGTCTTTTCTTTTACAGTTTAAACATAATTTTCCTATGGCTGGACATTTGTTTTTATTTCTTTCATCTTCTTTGTTGCAATATTTGCACTTAATTAGGATTTTAGTTGTGTCGTATGCTTTCACACTGTAAAATTATTAAATTCATTAATTAATTCTAATTGCTGTAAGAATTCTACACTTGCTTGTAAATTCATATCATTCACTTGTAGCCATTCTAGTATCTTATATTTGTAATGTCATACATGCATTTAATTAGTCTTAGAAGGATCATCCAGTTTTTCAAATTTACAATATTGTGATGCTTCTTTCAATCTGTGTAAATATTGCATTATGATTTCATTCAGGTTCTATTTTCCAGAAATTTTGCTCTTTCTACAATAACCAGCTTTTTTTTTGGTTGCATATTTCTTTTTATAATGGTTGAAATTTCCTCATATGTTAAGTCTTCCAGCATTTTGGGCTACACCATAATGGTTATTTTCTTTATTGCTTCACATCTTGCTGAAGCCCTAAAATAAATCAGTAATCTCATTCGCCGTCTTGTCTTTCACTTTTACTCTAGCCAACACTGCTAAACATCTAATCCATGTTTCTACATGCTCCAGTTCATCTAACGTGGCTAGGAACCCTATCGGTGATGCCATATTGTTATGAAATAGAGTAATCACTGGAATAGACATTGTCAAGTCAACAGATGGTAGCTGAACTGGCATTCACTGTGGCATACTGCTTTTATAGCAGTACCTCATTTGCATAAAATACTAGAGTTGGTAAATATTTAATAAAAATGTATTGCTGGTATTTTTACTAAAAGATGTATTTTTATACTTTCCTACTGTTTTGATTTTTGTTTTTTTTGGGGGTCGGGGTAACTATTTGCTCATAGTTGGGACCGTGATGCCACTACCAGCTAAGGATGGACCTCAGAACAACAACAATTAGCAGGTGGTTCCATGTTCCTCAAAACCTCCAACCTCCTGATCAGATGCCTTGCTGCTAGATGTACCTTATCGTCATACCCAGGACTAAATAAACTACAGGGGTTATAATAATAAGAATCGTGCTATAGCACATATTTTAAGAAATGGAGTAATCTTTGTGGTGAATGAGGTGCTGCAGGACTATAATGGACCTAGTTGCTGTTGGTCATCAGCATGTTATAGATGAAGGAGTTATGACTTGTTGCTAATGGAGATGAAGATTTTAAAATTAAGTGAATTCGACAGTTTCAAAAGAAATGAATTTCAATAATTTCAAAAAGAAAGGAATTCAACATGTAGAAGAATTTTATATTTATATTTATATATACAAAAAAGAAAAGAGAAAATTATAATTATGTGCATACAGATAGCTCAAAATGAAAAAAAAAAAACATTTATGGACTTAGCTGTAATGTGTAATTTAGTTGTCTGTTAGGCGACAAAATCTTCGCCATCTTTTACGTACTGCATTCTGGTTTTGAGTAAGCAAAAAGAGGATAAGGGAGTATTACTTTCCTTTTATTATAGTACTTTAACAGTACCACCAAGTGAACATCTTTGTAAATAAGGTGAGAGTAATCCCCACAACCCAAAGTGGGCTTATGGACATATCACATTGAAATACTCATTCTTGTATAAACACTGAAGTTAAGCAACATCAAACCTGGTCAGTACCTAGATGGCTGACTGCTTGGAAATATAATGTGCTGTAAGCTTGGATGTGCAGGTGATGCAAAATCCAAGTCCCACTTGTGTTCATTATATTCACTTATGTGCAAATACCCTTGAGAGAGTTATAAATTAATCGCTTCATTCCTCAGCTACGAGTTAATTAGTATAACTTGTATCAGTAAAAATCATTATCTCCCAAAATTCTTGCAACCTAAAATATTTTCTGGCTTTAAATAACCTGCAAAATCTATAAATAACAAATCAGTCAATCAATTAAGCAACCCAGTGTTGTTTTTGAACTATTATTGACCATCTAATATCTCACTGTTCTATCATAAAAATTGGCATGATCAAGTCAGACTTACCTTTGATGGAAGATTATGCCTTACTCCATAGAGGAAATCTGTATGAACAGAAAACACTATCAGTTGAAGAAGGTGACAGTATCAATTTGCTCTGGGATTTCATCATACATACCAACTGCACTGTAGAAACTAACAGACCAGATATTGTCATAAAAGACTACAAAGAATATAAATGCTATCTAATAGAAATGATCATACTGTTTAATAAAAATGTTTCAGTAAAAGAATTTTATAATCTCTCCAAATATAAGGAATCTAAAAAAATAAATGACAAGAATACGGCACAATCATTATTCCAGCAGTAGTGCTAGGAATACTGGTAAACACATTAAGAAAATCACACAAAATTAATTTTTATCTAAAATAAATAAAAAAGGATTGTCTTAATGAGTACTTCTCATATACTCTGAAAAATGTCTTTTAATCCAATATGCTCAATAAATTTCTGAGAAAAGATTTACCATGAAAAATTTGGTGAATGGTTATATCAAAACAATAAGTTAAAAAAAAATAATAATAAATGGAAACTCAGCACTGAGGCCCTTTTTATATATTGTAGCCATTTTATATAGCAATCAGGTTCGCCCTGATTGGCAAACTACTTCTTACCACAGCTATTATGTAAATTAGCTGACAATGCCACCTACTGAGACATACTCCAAACTGCCATTAAGGGAGACAACTCAGACTCCACATTCACAAACAAATATTATCTTTTTTTAAGTCCTGCATCATTTTCAGCTATTTAACTGATATTTCTTCTGCAGTTAAGATTGTGGGGAATGTTATTACTAACTTTTTTTAATCAATTCACCCCAATCAAAGCAATAATACCACTAAGACACAAGGGGCTACAGGTAGTAAAAAAGAATGAAAAGAATTTGGAAAGAACAGAATCCTAAGCAGGAAACAAAGGATAAGCCTCTGTTGAAAATGTTGATGTTTTTTCTTTAGTTTCTTTAATATAATTATGGACATTTTAAATATGTATTTCCTAACTCCATAACAGTTGTAAATATGGCGACTAGTTAGGACTTCATAGAGAGATTGTGGCATTATGTTGACTGTAGTAAGAATGACAAGTAAGAATATGATGTTTTGGTATAAGTAATATTATTGAATGGTTGGGTCAGTGATTGTGGTAAGCAATGTTAAACGTAAGGACAGATGACCAGCCCTTAACCAATCCCAGCATTTTGAATTTGTACTTGTTTTCCCTTTTTCCATCAAGGAGACCATTTCTTTAGCCAAAGAGTGCCTACCAATTACACCATAGGAAACCATCACATTATATTTTGTTTTTTTTTTTCTTTTTTAAGCGTTTCACCCCAAGCAAGGTGAAAAGCCACTAGGATGCAAGGGGTTACAGAAGATTTGGAGCAAGATCAGATAGGAGTGATAGAGGAAAGGATGAGGAGAAGGATAGCGGATAGATCAAGGCAACTGGAGATATCGATTGACATTACATTTGAATAGTTGGAGATTATAGCTCTCAGGAAAACTGGAATAGGGAAGGGAGTTCCACAGACGAGAGGTGCAAGATATGAAACTATTGGAGTAGAAGAGACGGCTACATTTAATAGTTTCGACAGTGAAAGGGTGAGAGCAGGATGCCAGCCTCGTAGGGTGCTTGAATTCATGAAGTCTGGGAACCAGCAAATGCAGCTCCTTGGAGTAATTACCATGAAAGTATTTATAAAAAAGATAGAGAGAGGCGATGGCGCGTCTGTGGGAGAGCGACTGTAGACGAGATGCCAGAACAGGGCCAATTATATTGTATATCCGCCTCTGGATCTTATCAAGAACCCCGAGGTAAACAGAAAGGGCTCCAGACCATATATGGCAGCAATACTCCATGCAAGGGCGAATTGTTGATTTGTAGATCTGAAGGATCAATTCTGGGGAGAAAAATTTCCTGGCGCAGCACGGAGCCAAATTTCCTTGTGGTGGACGATATATATATATACTTATAAATATATTTCTTAAAAGAGCATAGTATAGTCTATTGCTTTCCTAGAGGGGAGAAATATTTCAAAGCAATTAGTGCTTTTGGTATCATGTATAGTAAAATTAGAAGTGCTGTTTTATAGACAAAGAAGTTTTTCTCTGGTGTTTGAAATGAAGAATATATATTGGTTTATTCATTTTATTATCCCCATCTTAATCATTATAGACTTTGGTTCTGCAGGAACAAGCAGAAAATGGTATCTTTTTTTGGTGGTGGTGGTGGGTGGGGCTAGCTGCACATCACCGATCCTCTTCGTGTTGACAGTTGGACTCAAAAGTCTCAGTCTCCCTCAGATAGTCCTATGCCAGGAAGACTGAGTGCAACAATGGTTTTGTAGGTCTCTAGATCGATGTTGGCCTGTATTAGGGATGTCTTCAACTGATCCTTGAAGCGTCATTTTAGGCCTCTTCTTTAGCCTCTTGTTGCTGGCGAATTCTCCAAACACGCAAACTGATCACGTTTTCCTCACTAATATGAAGTAAATTCTACAAAGCAATACCAATTGCTGAATGTTTTTCACATGCACCAAACCCTCTGCAATTCCTTTCAGTCATCAAATGGACACTCTTGTCATTATGTCAAATATTCAACTTCTGTGCGGCCCAACAAAAATTGACAGCTCTACAATCTCTATTTAAAGGAATGTCTGAGCACTTTTTGAACTTTGCTGATGCTTTACTCACTCCAGTAAGGACTTTTATAACTTCAGATATTACTGTAAGTCCTCACTAAACATTTTTCAATACCAGTTTCTGTAGGGGCTCAAAAGAATATTTTGAGCAACACCAACACCCATCTTCATTTTCACATAACAAATTATTGTAAATAATCAATTTATTTCTGCTTCAATTTCACACTCAGAGACCTTTTTTATTGCATGCTAATATCAATTAATAGCCTTTTAGGATTGTTAATTGATATATTTTGTATATGGGGAAAATCCCCATAGTGACACTCTTTACACAAATAAGGAAGAAAAGCTATGAGAGATTAAAATACTCACTGACAACTGAAGCTACAAGGCCAATTTTCTACATCAGTATGTTTGTACTTTCTTTTCTCCCATAAACAATAACAACACTTAATAAAATCTATTAACTTTCAATATATTAGACACTGGTCTATTACTACGAACTTTCTGATAAAAACCATTTCAACATGAATAAGTCTAAATAAAGAATAAGTCACATGTACTTGGGTTTACCTATGTCAGTTCACTTTACGAGTGCTACTGGTGTCATGTAACCTAGTAGTACCTACTGCATGGCCAGGTCATCGGTAACTAAACTGGTTCTCCACCATGCTTTTCTGATGAAGAGTTATGGTGAGTATGAAATAATGATAACTTCCTTTACCCACTACCTTCAAATTTGGGTGAGCTGAGGGAAAAAGAGGGAAAGAAATTTGCGAGCCTATGTGAAATTTCCTTTGGACCAATGAAAGCATTCTTTTTACAGGAATTAGCTATAGAGCCTAGAAAAAAGAAAGAAAAGAAAATAGTGAACCTATGTGAAATCGTTTTTGATATAAAATAAGAAAAAATTAAATCAATAATCAGTGAATGTCTGAAGTCATGTGAAAAGTTTTGTTTCTGTTCACACATCCAGCATTCAGATTTTTGCCAATGTGAAATTATTTGCCATTTATATTATTGGCCTTGAAGCACTTAGCACTTCAATGAACTTTATTTCAACAATCCAAGAAAGCTAAGTATTTCAAACTATCTCTCTTCATCTACTTTTGAACGTATGCAACTGCATATCTCTTCTGTGAACAATGAACTCTCTTACCTTTGTTTTAAACATTTTTTAATATTATTTTGTGTCAGATTGCTTAATCTGTTGTATGAACATTTCCTCTTCATGACAATACATTAAAACTACGTATTTTTAAAATTTCTGATTTATTTCCCTGTAACAAGCTAAAGACACAACTTCAATGTATTTTCATAAATAGATTCCTGATTTTGTTTTGTTAAAATTACCCATGTGTTTCCTTATTATTATCAGAAATCAACTGCTAGCATGGAGGGGTTCCCTGATGGAAATCAGTGGTTACATATCCTTGACCAAAGTGAAACTTCAAGTTGAAGAACTTGTGTTTTGGAGAAGCTGTGTTTTGATCTAAAGTGGAATGGGCTCCATCAGGTCTACTTACCCAAGACATGCTACACATGAATACCTCTCCAACTTTCAATCCAGATATGTGGAGGCAACTGGTTAGGTACTTAATTCTGCAGCAACCCTACAACTACATCCAGTCATAGAACTGATAAAGATGATGAGGATGAGGATATTTTGATGCACCTTATTAGCGTACATGTAATAACAACTGATTTGAATATAAAACTGTTGAATTTTCCTGATAAAACATTTATAATTTTTTCAAAATAGATGATGAATATACATCAGTCAATGCTCGGGTGCAACGCATTACAATTAAAATCCCAGAATTTATGGAAACTGCAGTGAATGGCTGATTTTCTATACATTTTTTAAAAACTAGTATCACTCGATGCAAAGCAGTAAAGCCACTAAGACCAAGGGGTTACAGGATGTAGATGAATTAGGAACAGAAACATTAATAATGAGTGGGGAGAAGGAAGAGTAATCAGGAAGACAGTAGCTAGTGATTGACATTGCATTTAAATTTTTGTAGATTAAAATTGGCTGGAAAGCATGGAGACAGAAGGCAGTTCCACGAGCGAGAAGTGTGAGAAAATGAACTGTTAGCATAGAATTTATGGTTACATCTAACCAGCTCAACTGTAAAATTGATGAGATCTCAATGCCAGTTTAGTACTGCGCTTAAATTAAAAAAAAATTTAGGTACCATAGTTAAGAGTTAATCCAAGCAATTACCATGAAATATTTATAGAAAAGGCACAGAGAGACAATATTATAATGGTGGGAAAGTAACTGGAGCCAAGGCACCAGATGAGGACCAATAATATTGCTGATTCTTCTTTGGATTTTATCAAAGAGCTCAAAATAAATAGCAGGGGGACCAGACCTTATGTGGCAGCAATATTTTAAGCATGGGCAAATGGTAGACTTATAGATATGTAAAATAGATTCTGAAGAGAAAAATTGTCTTGTACGACACAGTGAACCAACTTTCTTAGCAGCTGACCTAGCAATGGATTCAATATAGTCTTTCCATTTCATGTTAGCTGATAATGTCAGCCCAAGAAAGTGCAGCAAGTCATTTTCCTGGAGGTTAGCATTAGCCATGCTGATGGGAGGTAGAGAGATGTTTTCAGATGGTTAATGAAGAGAAGATTAGTTTTTAGGGGTGTTAAAATTAACAAGCAATATTTTGCTCCAGTTAACGATGAACCTGAGATCATTTTGAACATCAGCTGATATTTTGACCTTGTTGGACTGATCAGCCTATCAAGGCAAGAGTAAATGGTTGTGACATGAGTGTAGATACCAAGTTGAGAGATGATGTTATTGGGAAGGTCATTAATGAAAATTAAAAACAAGGATGGAGCCCTCGGGGGACACCCATATTAGTATGAAAGGATCTAGACGTATGATTGTTCAAGATAACTTTCATTTAACAATTTGATAGGAAAGACTGAATCAGCTCAAAAATGTGTCCAGAGACACCGTAACTTTTCAGCTTGTGGAGAAACTTGTATACCAAGCCCTGTCAAAGGCTTTCCAGATGTCCAATGCTACAGATTGGGCTTCACTGTTTTTATCATGACAGACTCTTTCTGCAATCATCATCAGCAGTTGAGTTGGAGAAATGAAATCCATATTGCTTGTCAGAAAAAAGGCAGTGCAATGAGAGATGATGAACCAATTCAGCATTGATTAGGGCCTCTACAGGTTTTCCCAAAGAGGAAGAAGGCTAATAGGCCAATAAATGGAAGGCTTAGATGGTTCACCAGAGTTCTTAAAAACATGATGACTTCCAACAGACAGGAAAGCAGGGGGCAGCAAAGCTTTTATTATACGGTTTAGAGATAACAGGAGCCAGTTAATGACTATTACAGGGATACCATCAGGTCCACATGTTTTATGGGGATCTAGGTGAGAGATGATAACAGAAATCATAGAAGGGGTTATATGCATATCACTCAACAGAGATTCAGTTCTAAGTGAGAAGTTAGGCAGGGATACTCCAGATGAATCAAGAGTAGAGTTTGAGGAGAATTTATGGGCAAAGCATTCAGCTTTATCAGCAGAGGATAATAACACCACAAATTGATTGAAGAGTGGGGAATAGAAACCTTACACTTATTTAATAGCCTATTAGAGATCCGCTGGTAATCACATGAACCAAAGTTGTTAGATGATATGCAGTACCTCATTCTCTTGGCAAACAGAGACTTTGCTCCTTTGAGGACTTGTTTACATTTATTACAAGTAGCAACAAATAGGCACCTGTTGTGATGAGCTGTCACACTGTTGACACAGCAGGCGCCTATATTTGGAGTAAAATTTAATTTCAGAGGTATTGGTGCATCAATAATAATTTCTCTCTT
Source organism: Acanthosepion lycidas (assembly GCA_963932145.1). NCBI lineage: Eukaryota > Metazoa > Mollusca > Cephalopoda > Sepiida > Sepiidae > Acanthosepion > Acanthosepion lycidas. Next base: position 74,232,515 of record OZ010587.1, read on the forward strand.
ATTGCTGAAATTATTGGAAAATTCCTTCTTCCGTGTGAGATTCTCAAAAATAAGATGAATTAAAACAAGATATTTTTCAGCTTATTAAAAGACAAAGCCTGAAATGACAGACATGTTTATGAAGACAATTACACCCACAGGACACCCACCAATTTACAAGAACTGTCATTGGTAACAGAATTGTATCAGCATCAACAAAGAAATTGTACAACAAATTTTTTGCAAGCATTGCTGTTATCTATATCACCATCCATTTTTTTTTTTTACAATGATGTTCACTTTGTACAAAACTACTCGAGGTAGAGGGTTACAAAGCAAGAGGCGCAGTTTATGGGGATATGCGAAGAAATATAATGGTTAATGCTAAACTTGAACAGGTTAAGATTGTAGTGATCGAGGAAGTATCTTCTCGGGAGCCAGTTTCATAAAGCAGTGCTTTGTGAGAAGAAGCTGCTCAAGTGGAACTTACACCTTACCAATGGAATATGAAGGGAATGTGAGGGGGTTTGCTACAAGGAGCATGACATGGCATGTCTTAGACATGAAAGTTAGAACTGATGGAACAAAGAAATTTAGTTTGGCTGAACACTTTCCAGGGAAATAATGATAGAGCAGCAAGAGGCTTGTGAATGTTGCGTCTATTGGAGATAGGTTGTAGAGCAAAAAATAATTTGCCCCTTCCCCGAGGACATGTAAATACTTTTGGGTTCTATTGAGACTGGAAAGTGAAGACTGAGCAGCTTCTGCCAGAATATGGCAGCGGTACTCCATTTTCGGCCTATCTGGCTCTTGTAAAAGTAAAGGATAGCAAGAGGAGTCCGCTACTTACTGGAGCAGTACAGGGAACTAACCATTTTCCCAGTATCTTTAGTGATGGATCATATGTATGAGTTCCATTTGAGGTCTAATCAGCACTCAAGGCACAGGGCCTACCTAAGAGAACACCCATTCATCACAATAGATGAAAATTCAAGCTCTTCACCTTTTGTTGCTTCACTCAATTTGTGACTTCTACTCAATTAAGTAAATTTGCAGATAATCTAAATATCTTTATTGAATAGAAACAAGGGGAAATAGAGTCATTGATAAATGTAGTAAAACTACACAGTATCTACAAAAGAAAGGACGTAGAACTCACTGAGGCAAGAATGTATAGTGATAGCTACAAATACATTACTAAATAATCCCTGACCCTTATTACTAGACTATATAGTAGTCTGGAACAAAAATAATAATTAATAATAAAAGTTAAAAGTTAAGCAATAAAAATACAGATAAGAATGGTAATTAACAATAAAGAAAGAAAAAATATAGTTAAATAAATATAGAATACTCCCATGATGCATCAGAACAAGCATTATGCTGCCAATTGAAACATAAATCAAACTTCTCTCTCTTCATTTTTGATGATCAAAGTCAAAGGAGGTAGATAGTTCTCTGATAGAACATGTTGCAAATAACAAACAAGCACAACATTTTTTATCCCTGTATACATATATGTTCTTTAAAATATGCAATTATTTCTCTGAAATATATATTAAAGCATGTTATGTCTATGCTTATTGTGTTGTATCTTGTATATGATTTGTTTGTAATTTTTATAATTCCATTATCAGCTGATGATGTCTTTTTAATGCTCAAACAAAATTACATATATAAAATAAAGAAGTACATTCAGACAAGGGCAACACATCACCAAAACAATCCATGGCAAACATAGAGACCTTGGTTTAAAGAGACCAAGAGACAAATAACAAAGTTCCCACCTCTTGTTCCTAGTGATCTAATTAGCTGGACTGCATGAAATCTGGAAGATTCCGAGGTTTGGGAAATTGATGCATGACTAGGAGCTACCAAAATAAAATTTGTTATTGATACTTGTGCTAGTATTTCTATATTACCAATTTCTCTAGAGAACAGAATTGTTTTGGACCCAATTCTTTTATAAATCTCAACTGTGGGAAAATAAAATGTCAAAAAACAAGTGAATATGAAGATTGAAATTTATGGTTTTAAAAAGAGTTTCCCAATAGACTTTAGTGATTGTTGATTAAATTTTTATTGAGCTTTGATTTTTCAAACACTCATGGCTTAAAGGTAAGCTGTAAAAATAAAACAATACAAGAGACTATTAAAGAAATGAAGATTAATTTAGATGTAATTCCGTTTTCAATAAATTTCATTCTAAACAATGTTATTCTTCCTCCATTTGTAAGTGAATTAATAACAAAAGTGTAGTTCTTGAGATTTTCAAAATTGCTGGATCCATTGACTCTTTTAAACCAATGATAGTATAATTTGTGGCATTCCGAATTCAAAGAAAGACAATGTGTCCAAAATTAACTGATTCTCCTTGAATTCAAAATGCCAAAAAATTATACTAATGTTAGTTTAAAAAAGTTGAATGCATGTGATACATGACTGGCCAATGAAAATCAGGCAAAACAAAAGTAAAAATACCAGAATTTCTTTCTTTTTCTTTTTGCATATCTCAGTCTCTGACGAAGCTTTAATAAAAGTGAAACATGTTAGATTGATAAATGTTTCCTATTTATTCTTTAACTTATCATTGTATCGGATTCCTATGCGTATTTTATCTATATTTGACCTAAACATATTTTTGTTTTTTCAAAATATTTGGTATTGACGGTTCTCATGAATATTTATCAAATTGGTGAAAAAGTCAGGCAAGTTCATGGATGTAGGATGATACAGTTCAATGCCTAATAAACAGAAGTTAGGAGGATATATATATATATATATATATATATATATATATATATATATATATATATATACACACCTTTCTAATCATAATGTCTATGAGCATAAATTCCTGTTTGTCATGGTTTAATAATGGGCAGAATTTGCCCATTCCAAACTTATTTATGTAAATGTTGCTTTATCGTCTGGGAAGCAAGATGAACCATCATCTCACAGTGAAAGTAAAAGTCTACTTAAGGATTCTTATTTTTAATTATTAATGAATGAAGAACAAAGTCAGTTTATTAAAGAGACCGAGAGACTGATTATTCACCAAGTCAGACCTTGTTTGCATTAAACTGATTTGCAGTGACGATAATTATATTTAATTACTCTCAAACTTACATATTTTGACAAATTAATTACATTTACAGTTGTTTTTACATAAATCAAAAGAACTTTCATATACAACTTCATTTGCAATTAAAACACCAAAATCTTAATCATGCGACAAAAACTTCTTCCATCCTGTATGACACAAGTACCTTTTTACAACCACTATGGCAACATTTATATACAAACTGACAGTGTTGCGATAGAGTCAGTCCAAGAGTCAAACCTATCTAATAACTTTTCAGTAATTCCACCAAGCCCCTATATATGTACTAATATTCACATACCTCATTCAGTAACTCTACCTTTATTGGCTCTTGAGCCTTGTATTTGGTGAACTTTATTTAAAAAAGAAAAAAATACATGCCCATTTATATAAATGTTCTTAAAAATGATGTTCACCCTGTACAAGGCTCGAGAGCCACTCGAGGTAGTGGGTTACACACTAAGAGGCACAGTTAATTGGGATATGTGTGGATGATAAAAGTTGACCCTAGACTTGTACAGGTTAAGATTGTAGTGATTGGCAAAGCATTCTCTTGGGAGTCGGTTTCATAAAGTAGCTGTTTTTTGAAATGATAAGATGTTTATTATGAAAATATACATATATAAAATTAAGTTACCATTACGTACAATATCTTTCTTGTCTAAATGCAAATAAATTGGACTTTTAAATCTTAAAACAATTTTTTTAAATATTATGTCTATGGCTAATTGCCAACGCTACTATATATACACAGTGGAATTTCTTGAAGTCAAGTTTCTGCAAATATTTTAAAATCTAAAATTGCGAATTGATTCTTTTGAAGGGTTGTCATGAGAGGAAATGTCACAGTGAATTCAGTCATGTTTTAGTCGGTGTAAATTTAAATATGTATATATGATATATGGTGACCTTTTTGCTGATATCTTTTTTTGAGGTCACCAATGGTCACTGGAAAAAAGATCGCACTAACTCATGTGTTGAAATGGGATGGTGTCAATAATTTTGACGTTTTAATCACGACAAAATGATACAACAGCATTTTATGGTATTTTATTTTATTTTATTTACTTTTTGTGTATGGGTGGAAAATGATGTTAGTAGTATTGGGAGGGCAAGGACCTTCCATTTTCAAAAAAGAGGAACACCATACTGATTTAGCTGTCAAAAGGTACGAAGTAAATATATGGATTGTTTTCTGCTCTCAACGGATATTGTTTGATCTGTTTTCCTGGGACTGGCTAGCAAATTGCACAAATGAAAAGCACAGCCACTGATAAATCTATTATTTTGTTTGTAATGGCATGACAAGACAGATATCTGTGTGGGAATGTGAACACAAATAAAGCAAATAATGCAAATAAAAATAACATGCCTGCTCTAGAAGTAAACTATAAAAGCAATGGCAAATAATTGTACAGGCTGAATTTAATATTATATACATACAGTGTAACCCGTATATAAGAGAAACTCGGATATAAGAGAGATTTTATCTGGTCCCAAATTAGAGCCTGTGTTAATGTATATATAATAGACCAAACCCCGATATAAGAGACTTCTTATTTGGTCCTGACAACTCTCTTATATCCGGGTTACGCTGTATAAAAAAAATATCAAAATCACTTTTTGTTATTCAAAATCAAAGACATTCTACAGAAACACACCACTCTAAGAAGTACTCATTTTTTTCAAACTACTATCGAATAAGCATTACACCCAACATACCATTTAGATAGTAGCAAACCACCCACATTCCCTCAGTATTCCATTGGCAAGAAGTAAATTCTGCTCAAACAGCTTCTTCCTGCAAATCACTGCCCTATGGAACAAACTCCCAAGAGGATGTTTCCCCCACAATCACTACAACCTTAACCTGTTCATGTCTAGAGTCAACCATTATCTTCCCCTCCTATCCATATAAATATTCTTTAACTTAACCCTCTACCTCAAGTGGCCTCTGAGCCTTGTACTGGCTCATGAATATAAAAAAGATCACGAATATAAAAAAAAATTAAATAAATTACGATTGTTTTTTTTTTTAGCAGCATATCAACATCTATGTGTTATTTAATGCCAAAATCTAAATATTTTGTATGCAATTTTATTTTATTTTTTTACTTTTTGGGGAGATAATTGGTTTTAGTTAGTACTACAAGCCTTACTAATTAACCCATAGCTGGAGGGAGAAGTGGTGGATTCATACCTTCCCAAGGAGCTTCCATTTTCAAAAAAGAGGAACACCATCTGCATAAGTGAATATATTGAACCCAACTGGAATTGGAACTCAACTTTCCGATTAACAATTCCAAGCCATTATCCATTACATCACCTACACATTCAAGCTTACAGCACCTGGTATTCCCAAGCGGTCACCCATCTAGGTACTGACTACTGGCTCATGATTGCTTAACTTTGATAATTGTATGGGAATCAGTGAGTCAACATGATATGGCCAATAAAATATGGTCAATAAAATAAAATAAAACATTTCTTAAAATTTTCTAAATTTTAAAAGGCGTTTTCAGAATTTATATAAATTCATTGAAAACTGATCCCCACTACAGAATCCGAAAACAAAAATATACTTGTATCATATAATAACACATATTCTTTCAAAATATCAAATAATTTCAAATTAAAATATAGTCCTGGTTATGACAATAAACTATGGCAACACACCTGATCGAAAGATTGGAGGTTTTAAGGAGCGTGGAACCACCTCTTAATTGCTGGTGTTCTCAGGCTCACCCTGATTCGGGGTGGTTGCATCTGTTAGGATCCCAGCTATGGGCAAATAGTGAACCCCCAAACAAAACAAAACACCATGAAAGTATAAAAATAAATTTTTATAATAAAAATACCAGCTATACATTTTTTTCTATAAAGAAAATTGCCAACAATACCTATTTATAGTAAAATAACCAACAATACATTTTATCTCTAATTCAAGGCATACAACTGAATTCAAAATATTTTGATTTTGGCATCAAATAACCCATAGAGGTTGATATGCTTCCAAACAAAACCAACCAAATTAAAATAAAAAAATTTATATTTAAAATATATTCTTCATTACCTCTTTCATGTTGTGTTAACATAATACTTTACATACAAAATTTCAAATGTTCACAAAACAGCTGCACAATATGAATCTAAATTTCTTGCTTTTATTATTATTTCTATTACTATTAATACCTTTACTTTTGACATGTGTAGAGGGAATCAATTTACAATAAAGTTCTATAGCAAACTACAACCACCCATAAAATTTAGTAAATTAAAAAATATATATATTTGTGATCTGGAGAGTTTAAATATGAAAAATATTGAAACAAATGATTATTCTTGGAGAGGTGTGTTTCTAGAATTCAAACTCAGTTCTCCGATTTCTCAGTCCGAGCCAATATCCATTACTCTACTGTGCCTCCTTTGTTTAAACACCAACATGTTAATATTTTGTTATAAATGATAAAAAAAAAAAAACAGTTTATAAAGACGTGAAATTACTAAAAACTTGTGTTTCAGGATTACTTCTAACACTCGCTAGCTGACATTTTATAAAGTAGTATTAAAGGATAAGACAAAAATACACTCTCTCTTCTTTCTCACTCCATCTACAGGATGTTGTAGTGACAAGACATATCTCATTTCCCTTTTGGGAGATTTTTTAATCTCCGAATCATGTGTCACATTGCACACAACACAATCAATGCACTATCTCATGTTCAAAAAATAGTCCCACAACAACAATAATATCTCCACTACAACCTATCGCATACACAGGTATCTCCCTCCAATACAAGAAAATATGCCTGCTCAACAAACGAATCAATATTGTAACAAACTGATAATGTAATGTCATTACAAATTTTTCAAACAAAGATGTTTTCAGTCCCAGTTGGAGGTTTGTAGTTTCTTGAGTAATGATTTTTTTCTCTTTTCTGAGATATGTTACATCTAGTTTTGTATATAAATTGTGAGTTACACTCACTTGGCTTTACCAGGTTTGCCAAGATGCTATTTTTGCTATTAAACAAGTATAAAAATGTGATACTTTCTGTTGTTACCTCTTTTTTTCCTCTTTTCCACCTAGCATAAGGTAGTGAAAACACCAACACGGAATCTGTTCCCAGCATGGGGCTATCTTTCCCCTTTCATGCAAGCATATACAGACACACATGATTCCCAATTGCCAAATTTAAATGTCATCTTTCATTCCAGTTATATTTACATGCATACTAGCAATGTATTTTCTCTCATTTGTTAATCAGTCAATTGTTATATAAAAACATATGAAAGTGTTGCCTTGTTGAAATTTATTCCATTTCATTTCGCCTCTACAAGTAATGACGACCCATCATTTATATGTGTAAATTTTGATTGTCACTGCTTTTAGTCCTACTAGAAGCACGTGCCTCAAATGAAATATACATGAAATTCATTTATGTGTTGAATTCATTTATTTTGAGATTTTGCTGGAATTTTCTACTGAGTTTAGCTAGGGGATTCACAGTCTAAACAAGCCTCCATGATAAACTACACCCAGCAGCAAGGTCTTCGATAAAAAGATTGGAGCTTTTGAGGAGTGTGGAACCACCTCTTAATTGCTGTTGTTCCCAGGTCTACCCTGACCTGGGGTGGTAGCACCTGTTAGGGTCCTAGCTATGGGCAAGTAGTGAACCCCAAATGTCAATCAAAACGTTTTTTATAGTAAAAATACTAGAAATACATTTTTATAAAAAATTATCAATAATACATTTTTGTAGTGAAATTACTAGCAATACAATTTTATATAAAAAATATTATTACCAATAAAACATTTTTATAGTAAAATGACCAACAATAGATTTTTATAGTAAAATGATCAACAATAGATTTTTTTAGCAAATTAACCAGAAATAGATTTTTATAGCAAAATAACCAGCAATAGATTTTTATAGCAAAATGACAACCAATACAACACTTTCAAAAAAGTATAAAAATACATTTTTATAGTAAATTTATAATTTATTGTTAATTTTCTAACATTTCCTCAACAAGTAAAACTATAAAATTCAATAAAATATTGGATCACTTAGAATATTTCTCTAAATCTTTAAGCTTACTGGGTAGTAAAAAAATTATATATATATATATATATATATATATATATATAAAAAGGTATACATGTTGTATTCAAGTCATTTTTACAGTTATGTACCCTTTACTTAAAAATGCCAAACAGTAAATTATCAATAAATCTGTCAAAATCTCATAAAAACACCCACCTGTGTTAAAAATGCTTTTCTGAGAAATTTTAAACTAAAAGTAAGTAATATTTGTTTTAATTCAGATTAATTAAACTTTAAATAAGTTAATTTTCCTCAAATAAAGTTTAAAAATATATTTTATTTTTGGAAGATTTTTTTAATAAAACAGAATTATGCTGTATTGACAAATTTGTCAATATGGCCAATTTTAACAATTAAAAAAAAAACAGTTCCAACTAATTTAAATTCTGGTTCAAATACAGCAAAGTATTTTGCTTATTGGAAATATTAAATCTATTGAATTAAAACTATTGAAAATGCTTGAAATTAAAACTAAAATAAAAGCTTTGCAAAAGATTTTTCCTTTTTAAAATGCATTTTAAACCTAAACATAGCTGTTTTTGGAGGTACCTATTACAAACAGATCAGACCCAGATCTATGTTGATTGATTTATTGTTTTTTAAAGGTTTATCAACTCTTTGTGGGTTATTTAAAGCCAAAACATGTTTGGATTATAAGATTAATTCTTTTTTTTGTGAATGAATATTACATTAAATTTTTTTTTAAAACATAATGATTTTTCCAGATACAAGTCCTACTGTTTAACTCATAGCCGCAGAAGAAGAAATGGATTCATACCTTTCCCAATGTGCATAAGAGAATATAATGAACTCGACTGAAATTTGAACTTAGTCTTCTGATTTCTCTTTCTGAGCTGGTATTCCTTACACCACCTGCACATCTACCACTGAGAACCCAATAACCATTCCTTTTGTTAACACAAAGAAAGCTCTTTTGATTTAATGGATAGAACAAGTGAGCCACAAGGAGGTTTTAAGGGGAAGGGGGTCAAAAGGATATTTGTACTTAGAATCAGAAAAAAATAGTTGAAATTTCTAGGACATGTAATGAGGAAAAAGGGACTGAAAAAAAAGGAGCATATATAAAGCAAGATGGACAGAGAGAAACATCAGATAACCAACCTACCAAGTCAGTTTAAATGAATGGCAGAACAGAAACTGGGGAAAGATAGTAAGGAGACAAACGTTGCTTAAAGCTACAAAGGACAGAAAGCTGTGGAGAGTTGTGATCATCCACATTCTGAAGGAACATAGCACATAAACAGTAAGGGCAACAAAGATTAGGATATGAATCTAAATACGTTTTTCTGCTCTGATAGGAGCAATTATCATATCTGGATAAAGTTAAGAACACTAATTTATCTGTCTATATTTCTGAGATGAGGTATTATGTACATTATTTACATTATTCAAACTATTGTCCTCATCTTTGTCGCCATATTTATTACAACGTTTTGGTCATTGTATGCTCCGGTCTTCTTCAGATGGTTGGAATGTTGAACTGAACCCTTTATTTTGCTGACTGGAGTAGACTGTTCTAGTTCCACGTGCCATGTTTGATGGATGTCAGTTATCAGTTATCTCCTGTTAATTTCCCTCTGAAAGTTCTCTACTGCCTTAACCGGGTATTGAACTCACACTCTTTGGGTCCTGTCACTGGATCTAACCAATGCCTTTATCCACTGTGCCATGTGTCCTCAAGGACAGTAGAGAACTAGAGGGAAATTAACAGAAGATAACTGACATCCATCAAACATGACACGTGGAACTAGAACAGTCTACCCCAGTGAGCGAAATAAAGGGTTCAGTTTGACATTCCAACCACCTGAAGAAGGCCGGAGTGTACAACGGCCAAAACGTTGTAATAAATATGGCGACAAAAATGAAGACAATAGTTCAAATAATGTAAATAATGTACTAATTTATCTGTCTTCTATTTATATATCAAATTCTGTGACTTTTGTTAGTCTGTCCATCACACCGTCTAAAATAAGCATACATTGACTGATCAAAACCAAATTTTGGGGGGAAAGGAAAACAGGTAAGTGAGTACAAAGTAGGAGTTGGTTTTACTAGGGTGCATAGCTTAGTACAATAAATTTTCATTAATTTAAAAAAAAAAAAGTTTTCTTATTTAACATACAAAATACTCCCACTATTTTAAAAACAATTTAATGATTAAAATGACAAATATTTATTTAATAAAAATGCAATAGTGTTATTTGCATATCTTTTCTTTAAAAAAATAATCAAATAATTAAAAGAATTTATTGAACATTTCAGAAATTATCTGTTAATATACAAAATGTTTTTTTTTTCAGTTTTCTTTTAATTTTGTAGGAAATATTTTTAGGTCTGTCATTGAATTAAAATATACATGCGCACACTCAAACGTACATACACAGTTTGAATGAAATTGAAATGGACACCTGTTTTGCAAGAGTTAATTTTCATTCCTGTCAGGCAACAACCAATGGGTAACAGGAAAATACTATAAGGCAAAGTGTGCAACCATTTAAAATCATTTTTACAACTCATGTATTTAAACTGAATATATCTTCTAATAAATATTGTTTATTAAATAGACAAACAATTCAGATTTGAAATGTGATTTTGCCACCAGTGAAGCACAGATACCGAACTAGTCTAAACAAATTAAGACAGAATGTTTTATTTCTCTCTGAAGAAATGATGGTTGAAAGATAAACCAGCTGAAATGTTGAATAATGAGAATTCTTCTTCATATATGTGATGTATTCCTTCAGGATGTAGACGATCATGGCTCTCCACAACTACCTTTCTTTCTTTTGTAGTTCTAAGTAAGGTTCACCTTTATACTATCCCTCCAAATACCTGTTCTGCCAACCATTTATAGAAGCTCATTAAGTAGATTATTTACTGCTTTCCTCTGTCCTTCTTGCCTTCAATATGTCTTGTGAGTGTCAAATTCTCCATGTTCTCTTTCCTCGTGTGCCCTAGAAATTTCAATGGTCTTTTTTCTGATTCTAAGTAGTATTGTGCTTTTTGTTTTCATTTTCCTTAAAACTTCATTGTTGCTTCACATGTTCACTCCATGGTATTCTCAGCATCCTTCTGTAGAACTACATTCCTGTTCCCTTCAATCTCTTCTTCATCTGTGACAAGATTGTCCATCATTCACTGGCATTACATAACAGTTCAGTACTCTTTTCTTCGTTTCTAACAGGATTTTCCTGTTCCATAATATTTTATACATTCATGACTTTCAATATCATTAATACAGGGTGAGGTAGAGAGGACAAACATTTTTGAAATGGCTATTATTCAGCCCCAGAAGGAGGGACATATGTCCAACAGGGACCATTCAGTCCATGGTGTCTTAGTATTTTTATTTTCAGTTGAAGCCATGGAATTGTGAATGATAGAACATCATGTGTTCACTTACAACAGTTTTGTGAAGAATAACAAGTTTGTGACAGCATTTCGACATTTATTGAAATCAGGTCAATTTCACTTGTAACACAATCTTATGCTGGATTTGTACACTTTGTACACTAATGAATAGCAGACTGGTGGAGGCCCCACAAAGGGTACATACCCAAGAAAATGAGGAATGTGTCAAACAAGCTTTGCTGCACAGTCCGAATCACTGTGCTAGGAAGCAAGCTACTGAACTTAGCATCGATAATCATTTAGTAATGTGTATTTTGCATGAAAAACTGCATTTCCACCCCTACAGATTGGTCAATAGGTTACAGTTGAGACCAGGGGACTATGCACAGCAGCTTAACTTTGCACGTCAGATGGAAGCAATTTTTGAGGTAAATGACTACCTCATTTTGTTAATAAATGATAAAGCTTATTTTCACATCAGTGGTATAGTGAATCAACAGAATTGTTGTTATTGGGCTATTAAAAATCTGAGAGAATTGTATAAAAGACCACTGCACTGCCCAAAAGCGAAGGTTTGGTGTACTGTTGGAAAAGCTGGCTTCATTGGTCCTTATTTTTTTGAAGACCATAATGGAAACGCTGTTACTGTGAACTCCAAATGTTACATCAAGGTGATAAACAACTTCTTTATACCTGAATTACAACAAAAACGTATTCCTATCTGATGTGTGTGGTTCCAGCAGGATGGGGCAACAGCCAGACTCCATTAATGGATGTTCTTCTCCCTCTCTTTGGTGACTACCTCATTTCCATATTTCCTGACACTCCTTGGACTCCTTAGTCCTCTGATTTGTCCAGGTGTGATTATTTCTTGTAGTGAAACCTCAAGGCATGTGTGTATGAGCATAAGACCCGTACATTGAATGATTTGAAGGAAGCTATTCATGTGGAAGTCAACCAAATTGAAAGAGTCCAGGCCAACTTCCAAGAATGCCTTCAGAAATACATCAATAAAAATGGACGCTACATGAGGGGGTGTTGTTTTCCACACTTGTTTTTCTCAAATGCTAATTCAGTATGAACACATTGATTCCAATAAATTTTTTTGGAAGCTAAAATTAATGATGTGAATTTTTCAAAAATATCCATCCTCTCTGCCTCATGCTGTACAATGTCAATTAACATCAATTAACTTAGCATAGTGACTTCATTTCATTCAAAATTGGAGAAAACAGACAAATTTGAAGTTTTAGAGAAAATGAAAACAAAAAGTGGCACACATCAGAAAGGAATAGTTGAAATTTCTCGGGCACATAATGAGGAAATAGGGCTTGGAAAATTTAACACACACAGGACATATTAAAGGCAAGAACAACAGAGGAAAGCCGCCAATAGCAAACTTGTATAAATGACTTGCAGAAGAAAGATTAATATATATAGTGAAAAGACAAAATTTACTAAGCACTACAATGGACAAGAAATTGGAGAGAGCTAATGAAAAAGTTGGATATGTTTCTTGGCTGTGAAACTGCTTGTAGAGTTGTAAGCTGCAAGTCTGGGGTCATGTGCAGGCAAGTTCAGTATTTGTTTTTTATGTTGCATGTTGTCAAAAATCTTGCTTTATACCAGAAATGAGAGTAGAGTGTTCAGGATCCTTTGTACCAGTTTTTGGGTACATAACACATTTTGTATTGAATGTTCACTATTTTTATTCCCCTAGACCTATATCAATATGGAATGGACTCCCAAGAGGATGTTTCCCTGTCATTACAATATTAACTTTTTCAATTCGAGAATCAACCATTATCTGTCCTACATATACTTCTAATACACTTCTTCCTCAATTTACACCCTTATCCCCATTTAGTAACCCTCTATACCTTAAGTGGTTCTTGGGCCTTATATTGATTGAACAATGATAAAAAAATATTTTTATGTGATACTTTTTTTTAAATAATGCAATTATGACAATAAAATTCACTTCCTTACAAATTTAGTTTCCATTTTATTTGTTTACTTATTTTGTTAGGTTTGATTATGTGCAGAAACTCTTGGGCTATAGCCAAAATATTTTTGTAAACCAATTGGAACCCCCATTTTTAGGCAAACCTCAATAATCACCCAGAGTTTGAGTTATGCACTAGAGCAGTCCTGCACAAAATAAGGCCCACAAAATGACTCAGTATGGCCTGTGAGGTATTTTGAAAATGGTAATTTTCTTTTGTGATCATCAGAATAGATTTGCTGATTGATTGTGTACAAAACATTTAATTTTGTGGTAGCATCACTTTATTCAGCTAATATTTTTTTTTATGAAGACATACCTTGTTTGGGATGTATTGGTATATCTACACCATTCTTTAACTCAAAAATTTACTCTTGCAGCCGGCAGCTAATTCTCTGCGAACAATGTGTCCCTTCACATTATTTATTTGTGCGGGCCTGTTCAAGATTTTTGCATGGACTGAAGCCAGTCCTTCTTGTATCCAATCCCATTGAAAATCATACAAATATAGAGTTATTACAAGATAACACAGAGAGGGACAAACTGAGCATATAACGGTATAAGTTTTCCTCACTATAATCTGATTTTTCAATCGAGGCTTTAAGTTGATATTTTGTGTGGGCGTTGGTCTTTCTGTGAAGTAAACCAGAGAAACCTGGTTGTTTTTTTTTATTTTTTATGAATTGAGCGCCTTCTCTTATTATATACACAGACAGCTATACACGGACATCTATAAACTTGCTCTTGTATGCCACTGGGGAGAGGTAAAGAGTAAACAATGATAAAAATCAATTTAACTTTATTCTACACTGCAATGATCATCCACATGCGAGCACAAAACGTCTCTGAAAAATTACAAATGACAGATGGACTGGGCAGTTTTGAAATTCACTGCAATTGTTGTCGCTTTGACAGAAAAAAATAAATAAATAAAAAAGAAGAAAAATTTCCCCAGAGACAGAAGTCAATGTTTTGGAAATAAATGACGGGATAAGAGTGATTGCCTGATCTTGTGATTAATCATTCTTTTTTCCGCCCAACAAAGTGGGAGGAAAAAAAAAGAAAAGAAAAGAATCACAAAAGATGTAAAATGTAACATAATCTACTAATATAAAGTGATAAACAAAAGTTCAGGCAACAGAAATGTTGTTCCACAAAAGGATGATGAACGTCCATACATGACATTATCAGAAAATAAGAGCAGTAACTATAGTAAACTTATAATTTATTGGTAATTTTATAACATTTTCTCAATAAGTGTCTTCATAAGTAAAACTATAAAATTCAATAAAATATTAGATTACTTAGTATATTTTTCTAAATTTTTAAAATTAATAGGTAGTTAAAAAAAGGCATGCACGTTGTATTCGTCAAGTAATTTTTACAGTCATGCATCCTTTACTGAATGCTAAACAGCAAACTTTCAATAAATCTGTTAAAACCTCATAAAAACACCCACCACAGTGTTAAAAAATGATTTTCTGTGAAGTTTTTCAGATTAATTAAACTTTAAATCGGTTAATTTTCCTCAAATAAAGTTTCAGGAAAGCATATTTTATTTTGGAAAGATTTTTAATAAAGGGAATTATGTTGTGTTGACAGATTTGTCAATATGGCCGATTTTAACAATTAAAAAAAAAAAATAGTTCCAAATAATTTAAATTCAAGTTGGAATATAAAGTATTTTGCTTATTGGAAATATTAAATTTAATCTATTGAATTAGTGGGGGGAAAAAAGGAAGGAATCATAATAGATGTAGAATGTATCATAATCTCTATCTATAAAAGGCAGGATGTGTGTGTGTGTGTGTAACAAATACACGGCCGCAATTTTTGACAGATTTGCACCAAAATTTACATGCACATGCTCCAAGTTAGTGGGAAAGCCAAGACTGACTTTGCATTTCCCAACTCCCATCGATAGTGGAAATAATCGATTTTTTCATGCTTCTACGGCAGTTTTCATGTAGTTTGCGACCATTATCTACTGGCCAGAGTGAGAGCCTATAGCAGGCTGCCATGAATAGGCAGGAACATTCTATTGGCCAGCGTGAGAGCCAACAGCTGCCTGATACGAATGTTAACTAGCATGCAAAAAAAAAAAAAAAAAAAAAAAAAAAAAAAAAAATCGATAACTGCATTTGTCACAAGTGGGAAAAATTTAAATCTGCATGGCACTTTACTTCAATTGGCTCATTCGCTTGCTTAAACTCAATGTTGATTCTGATTCCGCAGAACTGGGTTGGGTGTGAAAAAGTATTTGTTGTTAACATTCTTTTTTCATTTGGTTTTTCCAGTTACAAGTCCTTTTTTTAAAGCTGATTGTTTTGTGTTCATTTTGTTTAGTTCTTTTTTCGTAACAGATTTAATGTTTAGTATAGAGCTTAGAAAAAATTTGCAGTGTGAGATAGGCAAGAAGTAAGGCATGTAGCAACATCAGCACGGCAAAGGGCACTCCTTTAAAGGCAAGGAAGGACAAAAGTATTTTAAGTCAAGTGATAGTGACTGCTGTATGAGTCGTACGATTTTTGAATCAAGCACGGGCAACGCTGGGCCATGCTGCTAGTTTACTAATATAAAGTGATAAAAAAAACTTGAAGCAGCAGAAATGTAGTTCCACAGAAGAATGATGAGAATACCAAGAGCAATGATGATATTTTAGAGAAAATTTAATTCAAATTTCTATGTCACACAATGAAGAAAGAGGGCTTAGAAAATTTGACACACACAGGACATTGTAGGTAAGAGAGACAGAGGGCAACTGCATCCCATATTCTAGATGAGGCAAATCTCAATAAATTACTACAAGTATAAAGCAATATATGAATTAGTCAATTGCTCTTCCGTTCATTTGATCATGATCGCTGGTTTCTTGAAAGTAGCCAGCATTGGTATGTTCACAACATCACCGGGTAAAGATTTTCACCTTTTTTTAAATTTTTTTTTTTTTAATCATTTCACCTGAAGCAAGATAATAATGTCACTAGAATTCGGTGGGTGGGTGGGAGTTTACATGGAATGAAAGTGAAAGAGAATGAGAAAACTGAGAATGTGGAAGATGGAGGAAAGGATAAAAAATAGAACAGTTGATTTTCTAAGCTTAGCACATGGCTGAATGTATAGGACACCTAGTAAGGATCAAACTCATTACTCAGTCATAATTGTTCTAGTAAGACAAACTTGCTGACCATTACACTATGCCCAAGAACAAAAATGAAACAGGGTTCAAGAAGACAGAAGTTGGCAATTGATGTTTGCATCTAAATTTTCAAAGATTGTAAGTTATAAGAGAAGCATGAAATGAGAACAGAGTTCCACAGGTGAAAATATGAGAAAGGAAACTTAGAGTAGAAGTGGCACTTACATATAGCTAGTTCAACAGTAAAACAATGAGACCTAATTGCCAATCTAGTAAGCACACTTAAATTCATGTAGTTGGAGTACCAGGGAAAAATGCTCATCAGAGTAGTTGAAAATATTTGCAGTAAAGATAGAGGAAAGCCATGTTATGTCAGTGAGAAAATAACTGAAGTTGAGATGCCAGGTCAGGATCAATTACATTGCATACCCTTCTTTGAATTTTGTCAAGAATCTTGTACATCAGGAGCATCAGACCAGATATACCAACAGTATTCAATGCACAGACGAATAGCAGATTTATAAATGTGCAAGATGGATTCTGCCAAGAAAAAATTCTGGCATGACAGTGAACCAACTTTCCTTGCAGTAGGCATAGCAATTAATTTGACATAGTTGCTCCACTTAATATCAGCAGAAAATGTGAGACCAAAAAGGCATAGAGTGTTGCTCTGCTGGAGTTTTGCATCAACCATGCTGATGGCAGGCAGAAAAGTTTCTCTGTGGTGGTTAGATGAAAGCAGTTTTGTTTTGAAGGCATTCAAATTTACAAGCCATTTCATGCCCAGTTAACCACTGATTGGAGGGCTTTTCAAGAGCAGTTGCCAAGTTTACTTTGTCAGCTCTAAAGGATTTGCTACAAAGACAGGAATAAATGCTTGTGTCGTCTTCATATCTAGCTGGAAACTGATGACACTGGAGAAATATTTGTCCGCTCTCAGAGCCAAAAAGGTGAATTTTTCAACCGTTTTCAAGTGTTGTTTCATCAGTTTGTGTCCATGCATCCACTTGTTTGAGAAAGTGAAGAAGTTATTCACATTCACTTTATAATAACCATTCAGTATTTTGTATACTGCACACAGATCGGTAAACTGGTGTCTTAACCGAACAAATAGCATCTTGTTTTCCTGTGTAGCTAGGCTGTGGCACCTGTCATGAGCATATCTTTCTTGTAGTTTGGGCTCTAGCTCTTGTAGTTAGGACACTAGCACTGTGTCCTTTCAGGATGTAAATGATCCACAACTTCCTATACTTTATAGTTTTAAGTAAGGATTGTGCCCTTACTATATTTCTTACAGTCTATGACCTGCAGCCTCTAGTTTTCATTTCATGTGTGAGAAAATTATCCAACATTCACTGCTATACAGTAAGATTAATATCACATAACAGTCAAGGACTCTCTTGTTTCTAAGGAAATTATTCTGTTTCTTGATACTTTGCTTAGATTTTGGAAGGCATCTTTTGCTATCCCACTTTTGGATTTCTGTGTTGTCCTGTTTCAACAGAGTCTGTACCACTCAGCCCAGGAATTGGGCAAGCAATAATTAAGTATTATTAAAAAGAACAAGGCAAGTTATCCCTAGATATGGACATAGGAACAAGAAAAATCTACCCCAGTTAGGGTGGTTGGTTGTTTTGTCTTATGGCATATCAACCTCAGTGGGTCAATTTTTGAAATAGATTCATAGTTTGGTAAAAAAAAAAAAAAAAAATGTGTGTGTGTGTATGTATACATATATATTTGAACCATTTTTCAATTACTCATATTTTTGAATACAATCCAACTTCTTTTATTAAAACCTATTTTTACACTTTCATAGTGTTTTTACCCCAGTTTCAGGGTTAACTACTTGCCCATAGCTGGGACCCTAACAGGTGCTACCACCCTGGGTTAGGGTGGACCTAGGAACATCAGCAATTAAGAGGTGGTTCCATGCTCCTCAAAACCTCCTGATCAGAGACCTTGCTGTTGGATGTAGTTTATCGTCATACCCAGGATGCGGCTTCAGTTAAAAATTCATTGAAGGTTACTTGTATCAACCCAAAGAAGTGTGGTGAGCATGGCAGCTGAAACATTGTGATAACAACAATTAAAATGACAATATTAACCTGAATTTAAATAATGTATGTAACTGTTCATCTCAGAAATTCATGATTGATTCTTTTTTATAGCTTATCAACCTTTTGCAGGTTATTTAAAGCCAGCAAAGAGTTTTAGATTGGAAGAATATTTTTTTGAGATAATAATGATTTAGTGATAAAAGTTTTATTAATTAACCTATAGCTGGGGGAGAAGAGGTGGATTCATACATTTCCCAAAGTTGTTTGTGCATTGTGAATATAACAAATTCAACTGGAATTGAAACTTGGCTTTCTGATTAACAATTTTGAGCCATTATCCATTACACCACCTGCACATCATGCTTACAGCACGTGGAATTCCCCTAGCTACGTTGCTTAACTTTAGTGATCATTTGGGAACCATTGTTTCAATGTAATATTGCTGTAAGCCTCAGAAATTCAGATAGAAATTACAAGTACATATAAAACATCATAGATGGTAAAGCAAATCAAACTATCAGAGAAAAAAATATGAGGATATATGATGAGATTAAAGCTTTGAAAACATATTCTGTAGCCTAATCAGCATAGCAGCTGTTTCAGACAGGCTTTATGTAGAAAAGGGATGTTTATGAACCATGCTGCTCATTAATGATTAGATGTTGATGGTCTGGGAGTTGCGATAAAAAGCAGCAGAAACAGGATAAAAATATTGTGAACAGGATTTTTTATCTAAGATTTGAGCTAAAGAACCTTAAAAATGCATTTAAATAATTGAAGTGCCTTCTTTTTATTAAAAGTTTTCTTTTATTTGAAAGATAATAACCTAAAGCTGTATGAAAAGTGTTGAGATGTTGAGTGTTTCCCCGTGAGTGTATTGAAATAAGGACAAACACATACGTAGGGAAAAATACTGGTATATTCGAAGAGGTATTTACAACAGAGAGATTAGTAGTCAAACGAACGCAGGTTAGTCAGTAACAATCAGAAAGAATATAACGTCCAACTGTATCTTCCGGTAGAGAGACGGAAGTGTGATGGTCACCTGATCTCTCCAGAACTCTATAGAACTGTCCTATCAGTAGTAGAGAGATCAGTCTATTCTGATGAGAAGGTGGGTGCGTCCCAACAAAAAGAAAAATAAATTTCTGTATGTAAATAAAGTTTTTAGACATTTTTAAATCATTCTCATGTTCACTTGTCACTCATTGAATCACCATTATGCGTGAAAAGTATAAACAACAAATTTAAAAATCTCTTAAAAATCCAATATTTGTCCTAGAGATATGTTTCAACATAAATTAGTAAATTTAAGGATTAATTAACTGAATTTTGTAAAGAGTAATGCTTACTTTTTGCTTAAAACATGAAAATAATATGTCATAGGTTGACAACAGTAGTTTTCTTCTGCCATTTTTAAAAAATGTGTGAAAATTTAAAAAAAATTAAATAAACATGGAACACCAGCATTAAAATAATCAAGAAATTGGAATTGTTAATGTTTAAAAATAAATTATCTTTAACCATTAATATAATTTAAATGATATTTAACTTTTAATATAACCAATAGTTTAAGAATATACATTTTTGATTCTTTATACTTTTAGAATGAATTTTGTCTTTTATACTATTAGGTTGGTGCAAAAATAATGACGTAATAATGTAGTTTTTTGACTTAAAAAATACGTCAAAAACGACATTATTACGTCATTATTTTTGCACCAACCTAATACATCAGAAATATAAAAACACAAATTAATTAAAAACTAGTTAAATGATACTTCTAAGTTTAATTCATTTCTTTTCTTTTTTTTTATTATTTTCTTACCTGTCTGATGTCCTAAAATATTTAATTGCACCCAGTGAAGTAGTTATAATTATTCTGATTTTAAAATTTATTAAATGAAAAGGGTGGGCAGGACTGATAAAACTCAATATTAGGATATTAATCTCTTGAGAGGGGGGGGGGAGTTAATTCAGAGTTTTATTCTATTTGATGTTCTATACAAAAAATAATCTACCATTTGTGAAAATAATAAAATTAAAATATTTTTATTTATTATTTTCACAATTTTAAGATTATTTCTTTTTTATTTCTGATGCGAAAATGGCTATCAAACTTTACATTTTTCTTCAAATACATTTTTCATCAATAAATGGAAGAATTTCAAATTTCAAAATCACACTGAAAAATTGAATGTAAATTTTTCGGAAATAAAAATTGTGGATTTTTCCTTATTAAATCTGAAAGAAAATAATGTATTTTATTCAATTATGCAGGCACCAACTATCAATAAAATTATCTTTTTAGTTTTACTGAAATATTTTTATAAAATTTCATGATAAATTTTCAACATTCTCCGATTTGATATTGCAAAAATCTTTTACTAAAATATCTTTTTCTTTATAAAACTATATAAAATAAAGATTTCTCACCCACTGAATTTTAAAAATATTCATGATTTATCAAAAGAGGGGTAACTGCCTGCCACTCAATACTTCTATAAATTTTACTAATAAAATAATATAGTCCTTGTACAATTCATTCATTTAAAATGAGATAATTCCTGGATTTGTGATAATTTTTTAAAAAACAGTGTGTAGCACTTTTTCTTTTTTTTTTTTTTTACTTTCCCTTCAGATAAACCTATCCAATTTTGGCACACTTTTGTAAATAACTTTTTTTTTCAGCCACAACACCAAGAACTTTCAAATTCTTTCATTCATGAAAACTAATGATGAGACATGTTCCTGTTAAATTTCAATAATATTGGTCATGACCCACTTAAAATTTTATATTTTGTTGTTAAAAAATGCCACACCAAGTTAGCCGTTTTCTACTATGCTTATGTGTGGACTATATAAACAAACAGCTAATTGGAACAGGTCACTTTTCCTGTTCTTTCACCATAGAGATAAGTCACTCCCTGAAAAACCCACCTTTCATTGAATATGTACAACTATATTTAAAGGATATGTGTGTGTGTGTGTGTAGTGCAAACAGAAATCAATACTGCATGGTGACTAAAGATACATGCTTTATACAGGTCTGAAGATTGCCTTCAAGCATGAAACAGACTGTTGCCACTCTGTGTTGACTTCAGTATCCATTTTTATATTTACACACATTTTATCCCTGATATTGAGCATAACTTAAAACTATATTTTCATTATGTGTGTGTGTTTTATTTTCTTTTTGGGATTCTGTAAGATTACCTCTTCCTGTTATATATGGAATAATTAAGATATGGGAGGATTTTGAAAGCCTTTTAAATGCATTTTTTTTCATGATATAAATATTGAGGACTACAAATTCTCAGTGTGCTGAAGCAGAAATTTATAATTATTTCAGATTTTTATTTTGTTGTCGTGGTGTGAATAGAAGTTTACGAGGTCATTTTTGTTAGCAGATTTTCAATAAACATTTAGCTTTTGATCATTCTAGATGCAGTTTAACATGGTATCAAGAAACAGTAAAGCATTGTTAGTTTCTGTTTTATAAATAAAGTCAGTTATATGTTTTATGTTTCTTTTATTTGCAAGGGCTTGGAGTTTTGTCTTTGGAAGCCAATGTTTCTCTTTCGATTGGGGAGTTCAATATCTATGAATCTATGAGAGTGTATGTGCTGCAATGTGCTCATCTTTTACATGATGAATGTCAGATTCGAATTATCTCTTGTGGTGAATGTTAATCCATTTTTGGTTTGGAATATGCCAAGTAGAGGCTTTGTGATCAGTTAAAATATTGAATTGTCTACTTTCCAGCAATTGGCAAAAATGTCAAACAGCTTGCATAGAAGTCACATGACCAAAGAAACAAATAATTGTTTTTTCTTGGAATCCTCATTATTCTGTTGTAGTACACGACCAATTGCGTATCAATGACTGAATATAATTCAACGTAAGGAGAAAAATGTAAAAGAGGTCAGCAGCATCGGTCAGTAGTGTCATTTGCTTTGTCAAATGTTGTGAATGCTTCATTTGACAGGCTGGTGACACAATTATTTATGTCTGTCTATATATTTGTTAACAGTCTGAGAACCTCAGTTCAATTAGGGAGACTGGCAGCAAGGTCCAAAATTTTAACTGTTGAAATGGCTAGATGTAACCATAAGTTCTATGCTGACTGTTTCTTCTCTCGCACTTCTCACTTGTGGAACTCCCAATTTCTTGCTTTCCTGGCAACTACAATCTTCAAAAATTTAAATGCAATGTCAATCATCATCTGTCTCTTTAAATCCTATTGTTTTTATTGTCTTTTTGACTCACTAACATTTACACAGTTTCCTTTACTCTCACTAACCCTTTGCATCTTAGTGGCTTTATCACCTTGCTTGGAGTGAAATATTTAAAAACTGATCAGAAACAGGCATTATTTGTTCTGGTTCTGTTGGTATTCTAAGATTTATTGGTTTTGTGATGTCAACACTTGTTGACACTTTTGTGATGCCAACAAATACTTGTTGTCACTTTTGTAATGCTTATTGTAGTAGAGACTTTGTAATTGCAGTTACAACTATAGTAACGCCATTGAACAATACTGGTGTCAGATGCCTTCGAATAACATTCGCACTAATAATACTTGCTCGATAACAGTCGCTCAAATAGTAATCCGTATAGTGATCTGAATAGAGAAATAGTATAATGAATTGAGAATAGTGGTCTGTATAGTAATAGAGGATAGAGTAGAAATAGCGAGCCAAATAGTAATAGAGGATGTACTAGAAGGGCGATGAATCTAGATGTCACGTGACTTCCTATATATATGTTTCCTATATGATCACATGATCCACTTTATTCAATAATGGAATCACATGTGTTTGCTCACTGGTGATCTATATTCAAACTCAAGTGTCGGCAGCAACACTTTATAACAATTGGTAAAAACCATATCTCAGTTGCTTTCAAATCTCAAATTCACTCTTTAATTTCACCAGTTCAGAGCTTTATAGCTAAGACTTGCCAAGCTACATATATGGAGTTGAATCATACACATTCCCTACATATTCTAATTGTAAGTTCCACATAAATTGATTTTTCCAAAGAACTGCTACTTTGTGTAACAGACTCCCACATGTATGCTTCCCTGAACACTACACTCTTAACCTCTTTAAGTCAAGGATTAATCATTATCTATTCTCTTTATCCTTATAATCTTCAGTTCTTTCCAGCTTTTCTTACACTCATATCACACACCACTTTCAGTAACCCTTGACCTTGAGTGGTTTTTGAGTCTTGCATTGGGTCGAAATATAGTAAAAAAATTCTTTTGATTTAGTCACAAAAAACAATGTTGTATTACAATTACCCAGACCCAGTGTAAGGGTCTCATGCACATTCTACCATCTATGATACGAGACCTGCTCCCACTTCATCTCCATTTTCATGGGGTAGTATTCATATAAAATATAAATTTTATTGTCACTTAATTATGTACAATAATGAATCATATGCAATATAGATGAACAATTTAACTAGAAAAATTGAAAATAAATACAATGTATCTAAAATACAAATTAGAGACATGTCATAATAGATCAATCCATCTTAAATAAATCAACAATGCTTTGTGGCAATTTTCAACATTAACTTGAGATTTTTACTTGTTAAAATATTGAATAATTTTAATGCATTAAACATTATGGATAAAAATAGTGAATTTATATCAAGACTTAGCATAAACAAAACAAATTAACGGATTTGATAAAAAAAACAAAAAAGAAAAAAAAATGCCAGAATGATGTCAAAATCTACCAAAAGTTTTCATCCTTTAATAGTCAGTTGTACTTAGTTTAATTTGTAACGTAAATAAATGTAGGTAGAAAAAGAAATGTTGATAAAATAGTGAGGGTCGCAAAGCATTGTCCAGAGCCCTAAGTCAAGTTTGGGCTAGTATGAACTGGCCCTGCAATTCACTCAATTGTATGTATGTGTTCCATAACCCATTGCCTTTGGGGTATTACATGTAATACAGCCAGAACAGCTATGGATCATAGCCTGACAGAACCCGTTTCTCATCAATCTGGTTTGGATTTCCGAATCGACTTTCTCTTATCAAGGTGAAAGTGCCTAGTCTACCCTATTATTTTACTCCTAACTAGAGAAGATATGGCTTCATGACTTTCCAAAGAGTACTTTTGTGAAGTGAACACAAACAGCCTAAGATTTGAACATGTTTCACTGATTTTATTTTCTGCGCTGAAAACTATTTCACCAACTGCAGCTCTGTATCGAAATTGACTTGAATTAAAATAAAAAAATAAAAATATTACTTGAATGGAAATATATAATATTTTTCTTTTATATGCTGTGTCCCTTCAGGATGTGGGCAACCATGGCTCTCCACAACTTTCTACCATTTGTAGCTAAGTAATGTTTATCTCCTTACTATCCCTGCTAGTCCTTGTTCTGATATGCATTTTCACAAACTCATTAGGTAAGTTTCTCTCCATTCCTCTTGAATTATATAATGGATAGTGGCTAAGAATGAGAAATTGGAAAACAGAGTTCAATTCCAAGTGGGTTTGTTATATTCCCATATGTGCAAATATCATTGGGAAAGGTATGAATTCATTTCCTCCCACCATCTAGAAATTTAAAAAAAAAAAAAAAAAAAAAAAAAAAGAAAAAGAATTATTCTTACAATGCAAAATATATTTTGGCTTTAGATAAATATAAAGGATTAAGTCATAGAAAAACAAATCACTCAATCAATCGAACCCTCTTACCTTCAAAGTGTCAAATTCTCCAAGCCCTCTTTCCTCATTATATGCCTGAGAAATTTCAACTCTTTCTGTTGCTGTGTAAGTGTCCTTTTTATTTCCATTTTCTGTAAAACTTTGTTTTTGCTCACCACTTCAGTATATGATATTCTCAGTATCCTTCTGTAGAACTACATTTCTGCTACCTCAAGCCTCTTTTTCATCTGTGAGGATATTATCCAGCATTCACTGTCATATAGAAATGCTGATATTACATAACAGCTCAATACTCTTTTCTTTGTAAAGAAATTTTCATCTATCTTAATACTTTGCTTAGCTTTTGCATGGTATCTTTTGCTATCCCAAAGTGCCTTTGAATTTTGGTATCTCATTTTTTGACCTATGTTCAAACACTTTGATATTTAAATTTTTGTACTCGTTTAATTTTACTATTTCCATTTTCTAATTCACATCAGGGGTCTGTTCTTTTTGCTGACAACCATACATTCTGACTTCTTAAAATTGATGTTTTGTCCTTTCTTCTCACTTGTAGGAGGTCCTTTAGTTACCTTTCAGTGTCTGCTATCAAAACTGTGTCATCTTATGGCCACCAATAATAAATCCTGGTAGGACTTCTATTTGTCTCAGAGTCACTTCACTGTAAAAAGATAAGACTAGTGAGAAGACACATTCTTTTCCTATTTTTGTGTATTTACTGAATTCATTTTCTATCCATATGCAGGTAGTTGGGAACTTTGACGGGGCATATTGGTTAGCAAGCATGTCTTGCTAGATCAATTATGACTGAGTAGCGAATTCGATCCTCACGGAGTGCTCCACACATTCGACCTTGTGTCACATCTACACTACAAGAAATAATCATGTATGCTTTGATGTGAAGTAATGTTTAGCAAGTATGCCTCACTAGAACAATTAAGACTGAGTAGTGAGTTTGATCCTCACTGAGTGCTCCAAATATTTGACCTTGTGCCACATCTATGTTTAGAAAATCATTAGAGCACCTCGACGTGGTGTAACGATTAACAAGCTTGCCTCACTAGAACAATTAAGACTGAGTAGTGAGTTTGATCCTTACTGGGTGACGTACTTTCAGCCTTGTACCACATCTAAACTATGCTTAGAAAAAAATAAAAATCACTATCTGCATGTAGTTTGCTCCCAGCATAAGTTCTGGATAATTTTAATCTGCTTTTCAAAGCGTACCTCATAGTTCCACCAGCTCTTTGTGATGTAGAAATGCTTTTACATAATCTATAAAACACACACACACTATCTCTCTCTCTCTCTCTCTATATATATATATATATCCTTTTGCATTTATACTACTCTTTCTGATATCATTTTGAGCATAAATATTGCATTCCTTGTTCCAGTATCTTTAGCAAAACTGTACTGTTCTTGTCCTATTTCCAGTCTAATTCTGCTGCATAATCTATTCATCAGAATTCAAATAAGTTTTGTTATGGAGTTTATTGAGCTGATTCTCCAATGGAGTTCACATTTGTTTGCACCTGGCTTCTTTGTCAGCACTATGAAGATGCATCTATTTAGGTCTTCCTGTAACTCACCACTGTCATATATTTTTCATCTCTTATGTCTGTAATTTAGTCAGTGCTGAAATCATCTAAAGCTGCCGACATCTTTATTACAATTTTATCTAGTCCTGTCATTTTGATCTTGGTCAATTTGTCCAGTGCTGATTTCACTTCAGACACTAATATTTCTGGTCCTTCAATATTTCTGTGGATTACAAGTTGTTTTCTTTTGTCGTGGAAGAGTTCTATGATGTATTTGTTCCATCTCTGTGGTATTTTTTCTTTCTCTATCTGTCCTGGCCTTGGATTTTTAAATGACTTTTTTGTTTTCATTTTCCTCAAAACTACCCCATTGCTCACATATTTCATCCATGGTGATCTCAGAATCCTTACATAGAACCATATCACTGTTACCTCAAATCTCTTCTTCATCTATGTGGAAATTGCCCAGTATATTAATATTACATAGCAGTTCAGGACTCTTTTCTTTGTTTCTAATGAGATTTTCTTGTTTCTTATGTGGAAAAGAAATCCATACAATATTTATTCCCATTCTTCAGTGTAACATAACTGGAATAGCAGTAAATATTTTATTGTTAGTGATTAGGACTTAAGGTCCACAGACTGACAATTTCTAGAAAGTTGGCTTTTAAAAGAGAAAATTTGCTATGAAATATGAAACTTTTTCTCTCCCAATTTGTTGTTTCATTAACCTCAAAAACCGCAGTCAATCTATACACAAAGCAAAAAATTTATTTACCTGCTTTGCATATCATTGATCAAATATCAGGTGCCAACCTCTACTCAAAGTTTTGCATAATTATATACAGCGTTTGTAGAGAGAAAACAACATCTAAGTTAATTTAGGTTTTGTATTTTTGGTTAAGGTATTTCAATAAATGAATTTGCATATAGTGTATTGGTTATCAGCACAGAAAGTGGTATCAGAAAGTGTGTCAAGTTCAAATTCCAGCTGAGTTCATTGCATTCACTTTAGCACAAATACCCTTGGGAAAGGTATGAACACATCTCTCTTAGCTATGGGTTAAATAGCAATGCAAACTAGGCTCTCTAGCCTTGATTGGCAACCAATTTAAAAGGACAACTTGGTTGGGCTTGCAGTGAACAAATCCACCCTTTAAAAACCTACTTGCTACAGAGACCACAGTTTGGTGAGGTAGTGATTCTATATACCACAGTGGAGCTTAAGGAAGTTAGAGTGTAATCAAAAGTTAAACTAATGTGATTTTGATCAAAATGAGCAGAAAGTACAGGAAAGAAAAACTAGTAAAAAATTAATAATTCTTTATCTCAGAAATGGGAATAATTTGAGATTATTACATCGACTGATATGTCTCTTTGAGGTGTAAGCAATCACAACTTGTTACAGATTACTTTTCTTTATTATTGACAATTGCTATGCTTTCTTTGAAAAGATAAGGAAGTGGTTTCCCATTATGTTCTCCATAGAATGATCCAAGGGTATAAAACCTAATCTATTATTTAATCCAGAACTGGGTGGGGGGAAAAGATCAATTCATGGCTTTCTGAAAGCAATTAGCACAATGAGAATGTGATAGACTGAGTCAGAATTAAAAGAAGATGATTTGATTCTCCAACTTGTTTTTTTTTTAAATGCCATATCTCTTCAGGACATAGGAGATTATGATTCTCCACAGATTCCTTTTCTTTATTATCTGTGAATTGCTATGCCTTCTTGGGAAAGATAGTGGAGTGGTTTCCTGTTGCCTTCTCCACAGTATGAAATTAAGAATTTTCCTTTTAGACAAGGCTAGAGAGCCCAGTTTACCTTGCTATTTAACCTATAGCTGGGGAAAGAAAGGACAGATTTGTGCCTTTCCTAAGGACATTAGTGCAGAAGTGAACATAACGGACTATGCTGAAATTTGGACTCAGCTTGCCAATTCCACTTCTAGCCTTGATAACCATTACACTACATACACATCCTGATTGCATCTACTGTTAGGATTAAAACAATAAGAGCTGAAAGAAAAAGTAGTTAAAAAAATTGATAATAATAATAATAATAATATCTTTATTTCAGTTTCTCCATGGCAGCAAATAATGTAATAAGAATGATGAATGTGTTGGCATTGATTGTTGAGTTGAGTGGGCGGTGGAAGATGGATGATGAAGATGTTGCTTGTGATGATCATTTAGAAAATAGGTTTTGTTTGGATGGTTGGCTTCAAGCAGCAGCAGCCATGAAAGAATTTTTTTTTTCTTTTTACAAATAGATAAATATTTGATCCTGAATAATTTATAATTAAAAAAATTTATAATTATTTCTTGATTTTTCTCTATTTGTTAATTAACTTTTTTTTCTAAACAAGAATTCAGCTACCGACAAGTCTAAAGCCATTGATTTAAGACAACACAATCTTTGGACTTTAAGTCCAGAAATGAAACATTTATCTGGACCACTATTAAGTGCCTCTTGTTTCTTGGTAACTAAGTAACAATGTAATATTGTGTAAATTTGAAAACAGGATTGAATATTCTGCTAATCTTTAATCAATTTATCTATTTCTCTTGTCAGATTAAGACTTTCATATGGATGTCATGCATAGTACGAAACTTGTTCAGAAATATCTAAACTGGGTAAAAAATGGCTTTGAGTGAATGAAATCCGTAGCTCTTAGCAAAGACCATCCTACTTTAAACTTTGTGGACTAGTGCTACAGAATCACA